>JANJGN010000034.1:3589237-4302987 GCA_026770705.1 Isurus oxyrinchus
TGAATTCATGGAGTGTTCTAAATAAAGAATGTCATGGAAGTGAAAGTGATAAATGAGCTCGAAATCTATCTAGGATGCGTTAAAAGAAACAGGTTAAAAACGCACTTACACAAGACGTGCAAGAAACCAAAACCAAAGAACAAAAGGCTGAAACACAAATGTGGTTTGGGCTATCTCAGCATCGCTTCGTGTTAGATCAAGTAGAAAGTTGAAGCAAGATGGGAATCTCATGATAAAGAAGTTGTGGTAGACAGTGCGGATGACCCGAAGCATGAGCATTATTTTGGACCATCATTTGCAAATGTATTAAAATAAAACTATGTTTAGAGAAAATGAGTATACCATCTGCTTTTATTAAAATTCAGATCATGAAACTTTCCAGTTAATAAATTTGACTAGAAATTATTTTCCTGAATTCAATGTGTCTCTCTTTCTGCTTAACTATTTGTTTATCAAACTATCTATATATCTATCTATCTATCTATCTATCTATCTATCTATCTATCTATCTATCTATCTATCTATCTATCTGTCTGTCTATCTATCATTCTACTATAAATCTATAACTCTATCTACTTTTTTATCTATGTATCTATCTATCAATCAATCTATCTATCTATCTAGATATATATATATCAATCTTCTGATCTATGTGTATATTCATTTGACACGTCGCTTGATTTTTGTTTGTTTAATATATCAATTCACGTCATATCTCTCTATGATTCCAACCCCCCCCCCCCCCCCCCCCCCACTCCAGATCACATATTTTTGTTTTGATTTCCATTCAATTAATTATTGAATTGATTTGTGGTGGTCACTATGTAAATTAACGCCAGTGCAATCTTAGGTAATATCTTTCAATTTTTAACCGCTTAATCTCTAAGATCCAATTTTCTTCTTCTTTCTCTTATTTCCACTGTAAATGTTATTCCAATTATTCCAGAATCTTCTGTTCTTGACTCTTATGCAAAATGTGACGGTTTCCCTCTATCTATTTCGCATAGGGAACTCGATTTTGACTCACTTCGATTAGAAGAAGAATTATTCTCTTCTCCAATGCCGGAGGATACCCCGAGCTTCATCAATCTGGGAACACCAGTGAAGACCAGCAGCGCGACAGAACATTACACTGCACCTGCCTTTGCCTTATCAAAATTTTAAATTATATTGTACAGCATGGTATCCAGAATTGTAAGAGACGTATCACATGAGGCTGAACCAGAATTTCCTAAAATCCACAAAAGATGTCTGGTTTGCTTTTGTACTCGAATAATGAATTTATAAATCCCACACCATCGTTTTTAACCACATGTGCAGCTTCTGCCGTTACTGTTAACCATCTGTGCACTTGCCCTGATCGCTATTGACTCATGCACCCTCTTGAGAATTGTAGAATTGTACTTGTTTAGCATCTTTTGGACCTCCCGACGAAAACAATAAAAGGTTTCCCTTTAAAGATTTAGGCAGCAGTATGTTACGTCTCCTACTTCCATATCATTTCACTACCTTTCACTTTAATCTTGGAGTCAACGAGTATAGTCCTCACACTTCATAGACCTTCCACGTTTTAATCAGCTGTATTTGTTTTGGAATTCTTTCATCTTCTCCCAATAATATTTAAAATGCATCTTCTTGTTACCTTCTATCAAAGATTAACAGCGATTCCTTGTTGTTTACTGTAACTCAGCAGGCTTCATATCCATGCCCTCATGAAGCTTTTGCATCGTGTGTGCCCACTGACATGTCGAACTCTCGACACATTTATGTATTGTCCTTCACAAATAAGAAACGTGTAAATAAATATTGATGTCACCGATGCCGCAATTGAAAAATTGAAATTCTTGATGTACCCTCTAATTAACCCAACACTATTTGAAGCGGCTGACCAGTTCTGTTGTTATGCCACTGCACACCTGTTACTTCAAGATTTTTCTTCAGGCTTGCTAATTCTGAATCAAAGAGAAAGACAGAGTGCTTCATGTGTGGGAGCAAAGAACACAATTGCATTAAACATGAACTGTTATTGGTTTGTTCAATTTTGGTCAAGGACACAACTAACCAGAATCTTGTCAAGGAGAATTAATGGTAATAATGAAGAACATCAGTTAGGACTAACACCTAATATCTGAATCAACAACAAATTACATCAGAAAAGAGCATCTAAAATAAAAAACAAACTCTAATAACAAATAGCAGGGTAATTACAAAATAGGACCTGCCCACATAAAGGGGCTTTGTCGCTGTTGAACAGATGCCTGGTTCAAAGGTTCCACCTAGATGTTAGATGCAGCAGGTATGAGCTGTCCTGTAGAAGACAGTTGGAGAATTGCTGTGGTCACCCTGTTGCCTCGTCCACGCTGCCGCCTGTCGATGCTGGTGTTGGAGTTTCTGGATGCCTGAGGTGATGGAAGGATTGCCGTTCAAGTGGACTTCTTTGCTAAATGTCATGTGGATATTCCTGAGTGTTTTTGCAACTGCTTTGATTCAGGGAATTGTGGAGTATTCTATAATAATCCTCGTTGGACATTTCTAAATTATGGACATTTTCCGGGAAGTCGGCAAGTGGTTTTTCGCTGCTGAATATGCAACACCTAGCCTCGTATTGTAATGTCTGGCTAAGAAAAGTAACTTTAGTCATCAATTGCACCATCCAGGTTTCCAATGTTTGGCCAGCCAGGAAGGCCAGTACAAATCAATGTCACGAAGCAAATGTTAGATATTTAATTGTTGTAGAGAGTTAATTGTTGCTTTTGCATATCGTTGGTTCTGCACTTCACTTCGCAAAGCACACATGGGTAAGCTACGAAACCTTGCCCTGTAGGAGTGAAATTAATTAATGAGACATGGCAGATGGCTGTTTCTGAAGTACAACTCGGCTTTCCTCCAGTGGCAATACATTCTGCTGATAAAATTTTCCTAAAACAATTGTAAATGTTTTTCACGGTGCTAGGTGTGTATGGAAGGTGCTAGGCAAATGCTAACTAGTGAAATTTAGCTAACTGATACCCATTTCTTTGAACTTTGCTTGGGCCCCTTTTTCCTGAGATTGGTCAATGCTCCTTTGATGTCAAAATCATTCACACTCACGATGTATCATGGGGTTCAGCCTCTTTCGTACATGTTTTGACCTAGGCTGGAATGACTTTCAGAGTTAATTGGCCCTGTCAGCGCCCACACTGAGCATCAGTGAAGAAACATCCATGTGGCCGGCTAGCTGTGTGACAGCCGTCGCACTTGCACATTTTGGCTTAGACAGCAGTAAATTCTGAAGCTTATTCGGGAAGTTATCAACGCCAGAGGCAGCAGCTCTATACGTGCCTTCAACGATTCTTAGACATAACTTTAATGGAACCAAAATCGCAAATGACTGTCGTCTGTGTCTAGCAGCAGCAGGAGACAAATAGAATCATCAATAGGCATCTCCACCTTATGAATCGTACTTTCATTTTTATTTTTTTTGTTCGTGTCTACACCTCCATTCACGATAAAGTAACATTATTGTAAATATTTGCTATCATATAATAGGATGTAATTAGTGATAATTTCTAAGATGCCTCTTTTCCGGGCAAATTGATGGCAATATTTCGCATTGTTTGTGGTGATCAATCGCATTTCCACCTCTGAACTCTCAGCAAAGTCAACAAGTACCTTTCCCTTGTGCTTGCTGCATTTCCTCTAAGAGGGACAAACATAATTAGGGTCAATAATGTGCTGGAAATATTGCAAATACTTGTGGCAACAATACTGCCAAAACAATACATTTTCAGCTACATCGCATTTGCCGTGGAATATACAAAAAGGCAAGGGCTGACATCAGTAACAAAGAAAGCGTATATTTGTAAATCCACTTTTAAAATGGTTTCATACTTTAACAAAATTATGAGCCACAAAATCATACGTAAATGGGCATGGAATAAAAATAGCATGCCAAGTATGTTAGACAACTAATTCTATGTTAAGCGACCTATTGTTCAAATTGAATTCAAAAGCGATGAACGAGGTTGTCAGAGTGGGATGCCACACCTAGCTACCCAAACAAATGAGGTCACCGGTGTCATTGCTTGGGCACTGAATGAGTAGAAGGAACAAGAATTCTGAATGCATGGGACGCTGAAAACGTGGAATGTCGTACGTGTGAAACCGAATATAAAGATAAAAATCCATGTAGAATTTGTTAACAGGAACGTAGATTTAGCAAAGAAGATTCTCCAAAAGGGGCGGCAATAAACAATTGCTGAACAACGGGTTGGAACTAAAAGGATTTTCGGATCTGGCAGCATACCCGATTATTTCATTTAGAAGAATGGAAGGAGAGGGCAGCTGGTGATTCAAAAAATGGGACAATCATTATGGATAATAAGAACGAATTTCGCATTTTGGACGCCATGTGCAAATATATTGAAGCAAAACCAAGTTTTCTACATCTAAGTTCTTAACGGTGCTCTCTTTAGCACAGGCCGTGAAAGGTTCTAGTCACTAAATTTGAACAACAATTCCAGTTCTTTACTTGGTTTCTGTGTATCTGTCTATGCATCTATCTAGTCATCTAATTATCTTTGTCTAAAATATCCAGTCAATAAATATATCTCGCTGTTTCAAAGCTTCTGTTTGTTTTTCTTAAATTAATACACCTTTTGGCTTGTAGAGGTCAGTATTGAAAATAAACCCAGAACAATCTCGGGAAGTGCATTTCATTTATTTTTTAATGGCTTGAGTGCAAACAAACTTTTTTACTTTCTTTGTATCCATATTAATTGTCGTTCAACTTTTATAGGCATCTCCTGTTCTTGACACAACCAAAAATAAATAGTGACACTTTCTCTCTATCTTATTGGTCTAGAAAACTCGTAATTTTGAGAGATTTCGAAAGAAAGATCTTTTACCCTTCCCTTATATGGTCGGATAGGCCGTGTTTCATAATACTGAAATCATCACTGAAGCTCTCCATTCAGAATGATGTTCCCTTACAAATACTCTTAACTCGTCTAAAATCTCTGCATCGTTCCTAAAGTGCTGTACACAGTATTTGACGGGATTTAGTAGTTGTGGCTGAACGAGTATTTCGCAAATTCCAGCAGAAATTCAAGGTTTGCTTTTGTGCTCGATCCCTGAATTGATACAGACCACAAATCTGTGTTTCTTTTTAACCACGGTTTCGCCTTGCACTGTTTCCCTTATCCATAGATGTGGATTTCTTCATTTCTCTATGTTGACGCGCCATCCTAAGATTTGCACATTTATCCTAATTTTGCATGGGCTGGATTCCTCTCAAAAAAAGTTACATTTCATAGTTAAAGGCATTAGTGTATTTCACCAGTCACTTACTTATCAGTCCAAACAGCATGTTCGAGTACTCTAATAAAGACCTCACGCTTCCTAAATCTTTCATGTTTGATTGAGCTGCTTTTCTGATGAAACTCTACGACCTGCTCGCAATAATATGGATATGCTGTGTTCCAATTACCTTTCATAATCGAAAAGTAAACGTCCACAAATACGTTTTGTGCCCTGTCACTCAGCAAGCTTCATTTCGATGCCTGCTCGACCCTTGTATCCCATGGGTGACTACTGACCTGTCAATCTCTCGACACGTTCATGTATTATGATCCACACATAGGAAGCGGTGCTTTAGTGTAACCAAATATTGATGGTAATGATTAATCAATCAACAAAGCAAAACCTGCGATTTCCCTACTAATTAATCGACCAATGTTTTGGAGCAGGTGACCCTTCCTATTGTTATTATATTGCACACCTGTAGCGTCGTGATTTTTTTTCAAAGTTGCTAGTTCTGCAATTAAAATAATAGAGAATCACATTAATGAGAACGAACAACTTGGTTGCATTGAACGTGGAATATCATTGTTCACAACATGTATTACATTTCATCTATGATTTAGCCTGCACTGCACACAGTGGTAACGGTCTCAGAAGCATAAGCCGTGTCATTGCTTCATTTAAAATACAGCAAAAACAGAGGAAAATAGCTACCCTACTGTCCAAGGAAAATTGAAGTAGATGAACAAGATATCAGCAGGCAGGTTGATTCAAAAACGGCCTTCTTGTTATTTTTTTCTTAAAGTACACAACGATATGCATAGGCTTTGGTGAATGCTAATGATTAGAGCACTGCAGATGGGAGAATCAGCTGCGTTTTGATTTTTCTTGCTGTAGCTTGGACAGCTTGCTACAGTTTGGACATAATGAGGGGCGGGCGACTTAAAAACAATTTCGTTCTAAATTTTCTCTTTGGAAAGTGAGCCTCTTTTAAGTACATGGCCTGTCCTATCTCTGGGACTAGTTCATAAGGAATGAGCCCAATCAAAAATTGCCCCATCACTCGCTCAATTTTAATCCAGGAGGCGACTTATTAATATTTTCTCAAGCACAATTATTTGTAGTAATTATGTGGTTCATTAAAAATAATGCCAAAAATCTGAAAGCAACAGAAACTTATATTTGCAAAGAGTACTAACATAATGACAACTCACAAAGCAATTAAGAGTCCACTTACAAAATATCACCTTACCACCCTTAATGGGACATTCAGACTATTGACCAAACGTTTGGTTCAAGAGTTGCTTTTCTTGGTAGAGGCAAGAGGAGTGAGAAGTGCTGTGGAAGTTACGTTGGAGAGTTGCTGCGGTCCATATGTTATCTCGGCCACGTTCTGCCAGTATATGCATGTGTTGGACGTACTGACAGTCTAAGGGTGAGGATGGGGATGCCGTTCCAGTGGACTCAATTGCTCAAGGTTAAGTCCTGAATGCTTGTGCCACTGTACTCATCCAAATGGGTGGTAAGTAACTTTTGGACATGTTTTGGGATGTCAGGAAGTGGCTTCTCGCTGCTGTATTTACAATCTCTGGTTTCCTGTTTCATCCATTGTATTGTATGGCAAATATAATTTTCTGATTCATTGCACAATTCAGAATGTGAGTAGTTGGCGCATTAGATTGGCTACCGTCAATGAATGTGAAGAAGAAATGAAAAGATGTTGCATCGTTGGAGAGGGCCATTTTATGGTATTTGGGTCATTTTCGTATTATGTTTCACTTTGCATCGCAAGCAGGATATCGAACTGGATGGAAAGCTATTGATGAGGAATCTGAAGAAGATTTTTTTTAAAGAGCATTCAGGAAGTTCTCCAGTAGCAATATGTTTGCTTTGACAAGATTTGCTTCTTACAAGAAACATTTTGCTTAGAGCACGGTACTCGTGCTTGTCTGCTCACTGATTCCCAGTTACTTTAGATTTGTTTGAGCTCCTTGATCCGATATTCGGTCAATAGTCATATGATGTTGATGACAGTCACTCTCACAATGTCTCTGGAGTTCAGCCCTTCGCCCTTTTTTTGACCAAGGCTGCAACCATTGTAGGATTCGATTGGAACTGTTGGAATCCAATCCGAACATCAGTGAACAAATACCAATCTCACTTGTTAAATGAGTGTCTGTTGAAGTTACACTTGTGTTGTTTGCCTTGAACCACAGTACTTTCTGAGGTTCATCCAGCAATTTGCCATAGGATGCAGCAGTTGCTCTGCAAAATGGTTTCATATGTTCCATGTAATCATTTGAACGGCTTCAAAATCACAATTGACTGACATCTGTATTGCTAGGGACGACAAGAAGAGGCAACATTTATTCATCAAATAGTCACCTCAAGCTTGATGATTGTCGCTAACCTTTCAGGCCTGACTTTTCACAACTTTGCAGAGATCGTTCATCATTGTATGTACTTGGGCAGCATCATTTATTCTTTTTATTTGTTTGTTTGTTGTACTTTACGACAACATTTACGACAACGTAACCAAACTGCAATCTTCTGCAACGATATAATTGGAGGGTAATTCATGAAATTATCAATGTTATCTCTTTTACGCCCTAACAGATTTTCATTAGCGAATGTGTCATTGCATGTGATGATCAGTTGTTTTTGCACATATTCTCTCTATGGAATGTCAACAATACCTTTCTCTTTTTCTTTTAACTTTTCCTCTGAGAGCGAGAAACATAATTACTTCAATATTGTTTTGAACATAATGCAATGACTGTGGCTGCAAGAAGGCCAAAACCAAGTTTTTTTCTGCTGTTTAACATGTGGGTGGGATATGGAAAAATGCATTTAATTGCAATAAAGTAAAAATAGTAAGGCACTTTGATTAAGGACGAAATGTCTGGTAACAATTTTATCCAACAGAGAGTAACGATATACGGAGAGCAGAGAGGCCATAAAGAACTACATACTCAGCTCAGTGAACATGTGACGAATAAGTAGAAGGTACAAGAGTTCTGAATTCAAGGACGGAAAGAAATATCAAAAACAGTAGATATGAAGTGATGAAATAGGCAGACATCCACTTAAATTATCTTAGCAGGGAACACAGATTAAGTGACGAGTTTTAGCCAAACCCCGAAACAATGTAAAGTTGATAAACACAAGTTTGGCAACCAAACGGGATTTGGGATATCAAAGCATTAGTTTCGCATTACTTCAAACAGAAGGAAAAAAGAAGATGGCATTCTGTCGATGAAGAATTTCGGATAGTGAGTGTGGATAATATGAAGCAAGTGTGATGTTTTGGACAATCATGTGCATATGTCTTAAAATACAAGTACGTTTCACACATCTAATTATTTAGCCCCGCCTTTTTTTCTTACAGAACACGGAATGTTGCAATAGCTAATGTTTAACGGTAATTCCTGTTGTGTGTTTTGGTATCTCTTTTTCTGTCCATTCATTCATCCGGCTATCTATCTATCTATGTATCATCTATCTATCAGTCTATCCATCTGTCAGTCGATCTATCAATCTATCCATATGCCTACCCACCTACCCATCTTACTGTCCGCCTATCTATCCACCAATCAATCTATACATTCATTTATGTAGCTATCTGTCTGTGTTCATTGGACGTTGCACCATATTTCTCTTTGTCAAAAATAACTTTTCCAGGAGTATCATCCAACACTATTTCCCAAAACACTTTTGTTTTTCTTCCCCTTAGGTTAATTTTTGAATTGTCTTGTGGACGCTAAAATTGGACTTCTCTGGTAGTGCATTTGAAAATTTAACTGCTTAGTTACTAACAACCTTGTTGTTCCATTCTGCTATATCCATACTAATATTTAAGCATTGAATTGGCATTTTCTGTTCTTCACTCATCCACAAAAGGTGACGGTTTCTCTCTATGTACCTGGCCTGGAGGCCTCCTGCTCTGTTATACACAAAAGACACGGATTTACCTTTCTCCTACATGGTGGTAGACCCCCAGTTGCACAAACCTGGAAGCACCACTGAAGTATTGCATCTTGAACAATGTTCCCCTGTCTACCTTCTTACCTCTTCCAAAGTTTCAGCAGACCTCGAAAAGTCCGATACCCACTATTGGCTTTTCCATTTGAGACTGAACAAGGATTTCGTAAACTCCATCATAAATCTCTGGTTTGCTTTTGTAACCGATTCCAGTATTGCTAAATCCCACGACCGTGCTTTCCTTTTTAACAACATTTGCAACTTGTGCGGTTTCCTTTAGCCACAGATGTGAACAATCTCATTTCTCTATGTTGAAGCGCCCTCCCAATAATTGAGAAATTATACTTATTTTGCATTTGTTGGATAACCCTGGTAAAAAAGATGAATTCATAGCTATAGGCATCAGCGCATTTCGCCTGCCACTTTTCTATCAGCCAAAAAAACATTCCTATGTTATTGTCGAATAAACTAGTGAAGTCCCAACACTTCATAATCCTTCCAAGTTTGATTCAGCTGTATTTGTTTCGAAAAACTGTATAAACCTATGTCTATATCTATCAATCTATCTATCTATCAATCAATCTATCTATCTATCTATCCATCTATGTATCTTTTTATCTATCTTTCTATCTATCTGTCTATCTACCTATCTATCTATCTATCTATCTATCTATCTATCTATCTATCTATCTATCTATCTATCTATCTATCTATCTATCTATCTATCTATCTATCTATCTATCTATCTATCTATCTATCTATCTATCTTTCTATCTATCTATCTATCTATCTATCTATCTATCTATCTATCTATCTATCTATCTATCTATCTATCTATCTATCCATCTCTCTACCTATCTATCTATCTATCTATCTGTGTATATATATATATATATATATATATATATGTACATTTGAACCGTATTCTTATTACCTTCTGGCAACCGTTAATAGACACCCACCAATATTTTTGTTTGCTGTCACTCAGCAGGCTTCATATCCAAGCTTACATCTCCCATGGGTTCCCACTGAACTGTCAATCTCGTGGCAGATGTATGTCCTCTGTTCCCCAAACAGGAAGCTGTACTTTAGTGTAATCAAACATTGATGGTACCGATACATCAGATAACAAAGTGAAACCCTTGATGTCCCTAATAAATAATCCAACAATGTTTTGGCAACTGTGATCACTTCTGTTTTGATGATGTCACGCACCTGTAGCTTCGAGAGTTTTCTTCAAGCTTGCACATTCTGCAATTAAAAAAAAATATAGATTGCCACATTCTTCACACCAACAACAACACGATTGGATTAAACATTCAAAATTATTGATCACAAATTGTATAACCTTTCATGCATAATTTGGAGTACATTCCTCACAGTCGCCATGCGGCTTAGAGGCAGAATCCAATTTGTTGCTTTATTTAAAATAAGACAAAACAGTTCAAAGTGTTCAGTCAGGCCTCTATATTCTGAAGAAAACCGTAGCAAATAAAAAAAAAGTCCTCATTTATTATTTGAATAATACATTTTGCGATATGCACTGACTCTGTTGAGCATGATTGATTAGTGCATGCCAGGCAAGAGAATCAGCAGAATTTTTATTTATCTTCCTGTCGGCTCGACAGCCGTGCATGGTGCGGCTGGAAATAATAATGGGTGGATGACGTGCTGCCCGTTTCCATCAAACATAAATTCAATCCCAAACTCTAAATCTATTGGTGCTTATCGACGGAAGTGGATAAGATGCTGCTTATTTGTTTTTTTTTCATTTCCTTTTTAGACAAAATATAGGAACTAATGCTGTGGTATCTTTTTCTTTTAATGACAAGAGCCAGGGATTATGTCTTTCAAAGACATTCATGATGGAATTTGCGTAAATCATGTAGTACTAACACCATAAATTAACGTGTCTGTTCAATGCTCGTTTGCAATAAATTCCATGTATGATCCATTGCCATAGGATTTTTCACAGTGCAGAATCAGTTCCTTCAGCACATTGTGCCAGGTTGACAATGCACTGCTATATTTAGGCACGTCGTCATGATTTGCTCTGCACACCAGGTCGAATTTCAATTTATTTACTGCTGGTTGATTAAAAAAAAGCTGTATTCAAACTGCTGCAAGCCAATTCACGTGATTAATAGGAAGTTACATCTTCAAAACGTAAACGATAACACTGATGTCTGGCTGGCATATTGATTACGGATTTGCCCGGCTACTCAGGTAATCCTTGCCCAATGTTTCAGAATTTCACTTCTAATCTAAGGGAAATGTAAGTGTATTTTAATTGCTTGAACCTAGATTAAACGGGATACCTATACTCCAGGCAATACGATTATGGTATTTTATGTTGGAAAAAGAAAGAACAGTTTCTTTCCAAATGTTCTTCTGGCAATGCTAACCCCGTGTTCTTACATGGCCTGGACTATATTTAACTCTAGTCCAGACCAATATTTCCATTCTTAAATTTTCTCAAGATGCGTTCCATTCTAATCAAAAAGCGACTCACTAGAATTTCCTCGAGGCAACTTAATGGCAATAATTTAGTGGGTCAGTTAAGATGAACACCCAAATCCCGAAAACATCAACAATTTATAGACATTGAAGGCATCTGATGTAATCTAAGCTCTCAAAGCAATTGACATGATAATTACTTAATATGGCCTTAGAACCCACAACGGGACTTTTCACCAAATGTTGACTTAAATAGTTTCTTCTAGGTGGGAGTTTCAGGGGTTCTGAGGGGCGCTGGGAATGATAGGTTGCAGATTGGCTACCGTCCATTTCTTGACTCAATCATGCTGCCGCCAGTGTATGCTGCTCTTCAAGGTAATGAATTTGCAAGGAGTTGGATGAGGTGCTGTTCAAGCGGTCCTGTTTGCTAATGGTTATGTCAAGGTTCCTCCGTCTTTTTGGAACTGCAGATATCTAGGGTAGTTAAGGGCATGCGACCACAATCCTGGCCGGTGAATTGTAAAAGGTTTAATGTTTCGGGACGTGGTTAAACTCTGCAGAATTTGCAGCCTCTGGCATTCTGTCGTATCCAATGTCCTGTATAGCTAAAAAAAAAGTTATTTTCTGATTAATTGTAGCATCCTGGATTTTAATGATGGCAAATCAGAACGGCAAGCTACACTGAATTTGAAGAAGACATTGCTAGATATTCGATTGTTGGAGAGGAGGATTTTCTGGCACTTGTGTGACTTCCACACTACTTTCCATTTTATAACTTAAGCAGGGATAAGCATTACTGCTCTACTTATCCTGCTGGATAGAAAATATTTGATGTGGCATCTGACAAAGTTTGTTCCTGAGGACCAACAATAAGTTTTTAGCCTAGAACCACATTAATGCTAAAAAGATTTGTCTATGAACACGAAACAAATTTCCATTGTGGTAGTGCATGTTCGCTCAGTTATTCCCAAGTAGGCCCACTTTTCTTGGGCGCTTTGATCCCACATTGTTTCAATTGCTCCTTTGATGGCAACGGCAGTGTATGTTAAAATGTCTCTCGAGTTCACCTCTGCGTCCTTGTTTTTACGAATTTTTTATTGACATGATTAGTCGATTGGCCCTGGAGGCAGCCAAATTGAATATTGGTTCAGCAATATCTACGCCACCAGCTCCATGAGCAACATTTGTGAAAGTTGTCCTGTTGCAGTTTCCCCTTGACACAATAACCTCTGAAGCTCATGCAGTAAGTTACCAAAGACAGCTGTTACTGCTGCAGTAAATGCCCTAAACTATTCCATAACATCATTTGAATTGAACCAAAATCACAATGTCTGCCATCTGTCTTGCTAGGCACCACAAGAGGAGACAACTATTCATCTTCACATAAGCACCCCTTATTGTTGCAAATGTTGAACCATTGAAAGAACGCCTTGACTCTTTCACAACTGAGCTGGGAATACCCATCAATGTCGGTTTTTGGGCAGCAGCATTATTTGTTTTCTTATGTTTGTTGAAATCTACAACAACATTCAAAACAAATTCCTCAACTGTATGTCCTATGGTGTTATAATAAGAGTGTAATTAGTGGCAACCTCTTAGGAGTCTCTTGTACAACATAATAGATACCCAATACCACATCTGTCATTGCTTCTGTTGTTTAATTGGACTTCTAAACTGTGAGCAGTGTCAATAAGTACCTTTCTCTTTTTCTCCCAAAGCGTTCACTGAGAGGGAGAAACATAATTACGTCAATAATGTTTTGAATATCTTACAATGAACGTGGCTTCTATAATGCCAACGCTATATATTTCTTGTTGTTGTGGAATATGGAATGCGTTACCCAAAATATTCAAATGCTTAATAGCAACAAAGGAAACCTGCATTTGTGAAAGCACACTTAACAAGGGAACATGCTTCATTGAAATTCTCAGCTGTGAAATCCGACATGAATAAGCATAGAAGTAAAAGAGGGGGCCAGGCGTGTTAGAAATCCAGATATGTGTTATGCAGGACCTGGTTCCATTATTACAAAAGGGAAAATAACGAGCTTGGGATATTGAGAGTCGAAATGCCATTGATAACCAGACAAGCAGATTAGGGCAACAATGTTTTAGTTTGTTCTCGAGATGAGTGTAAGGAGAGTTCTAAATTCATAGAGTACAAAAATCAAAGCATGTCGTTAAATGGAGAATGAATAAATAGATTGTGATGTGGATGGAACAATTGACATGGGAACATTGATTAAACAACAAAGTTTGAGAAGGCATTGAACAAACAGAATGTCGATGTACCAAACACTTGAACAAAAAGGGCATTTGGGAAATGGCGGCATCTTTTTGCATTAGTTTAAGTGGAAGGATGATAGAGGTTGGATGATTTTCAATTGGGAAATTGAGTTAGTCAGTGTGGATAATGAGGAGGAAGTGCGACGTTTTTGACTGACATCTGCGAATGCATTAACAGCATTCCTTTGTTCACATCTAAGTATTTCACCTGGTCTTCTTTAACAAATAACATGAATGGTTCCAGTCACAAAATTGGAACAGCTATTCTTGTTCTCTATTTGGTATGCACATATCTATATTTCTATCTATCTATCTATCGCTCTGTCTCTATCTAGCTATCTATCTGTCTATCTATTCCCAATCTATCTCTGTAAGTATGTAGTTATTCATTTAATGCGTCATCTTTATTACCGTTGTGTATAATCTCAAATAAAGTGACATTTCCCGCTGTTTTCTAGCTCAGATTTGTTTTTCTTTTCCCTTTATCTGAATGTACTGATCAAATTCTCTTGTGGAGACCACAATTGACCATACCATTTCACAACCGCAGCAGTGCATTTCAATTTATAACGGCTTACTCTCTACCAACGTTTGTTTTTTTATCCACACAAATGGATGCTGAACATACATCGGCATCTTCTGTTCTTGACTCTTTCAAAATACGTGATGTTTTCTCTGTATTTGCTTCGTTTATAGCCCTCGTGATTATAACATATATCGATACCAAACTGATATTAGCAACCTTCTACGTGGTATGATACCCGCAGTATCATTGAAGCTCTACATACGGAATAACGTTCCCCTGCATACCATTTTAACTTAAAAAAAAGTATTGACTTCCTTCCAGAAGTGTGGTTCCAGAATTGGACAGGGTTTCTCAGTTGAGACGGAACGAGGATTTCTTAAAGTCCATCATAATTTCCTGGCTTTTGTGCTCGATTCCTGTATTAATAAATCCCATGATCCCATCCTCCTTTTTAACCACTATGCAAATTGGAGAGTTCCCTTTAAACATACGTGCGAAATAAGCATTTTTTATGTGTTCATACACGTTCCTAAGATATGGACAATTGTCTTTATTTTGCACCTACCAGATCTCCCGATGAAAAAAAAGTTCATGTTCACAGCTTTGAGTTTCAGTGTGTTTCTTCTGCCAATGGCAAATCAGTGAAGACCTGATGCCCAAGTGCTCTTGCAGTCGACTAGTTGAAGTACTCACATTTCAATGTTTGATCAGCTGCATTTATTTTGAAGTTGTTCCATCAGCTACAAATAATATATAAAGGTTGTCTTCTTATGACACTCCACCAGCGATAGTCAATCATCCATCAATGTTTTTTTTTATTCCTGTCACTCAATAGCCTTCTTATCCATGCCTGCATGGCCCTTTGTTCCCATTGGTAAATATTGAGCTGTGAATCTCTCGAGATGTTTGTGTATTCTGATCACCAAATAGGAAATGATGGTTTAGTGTAACCACACATTGATGGTACCGACACATCAATTTAAAAAAAAGTAAAAATATTATGTCCCCACTGAATAATCCACCAACATTTTGGAGCAGGTTTCCACTTTTGTTGAAATGGTGTTACATACCTGCATCTTCGAGGTCTTTCCTCAACTTTGTTAATTCTGCAATTAAAATAACTTCGAATGTCACATTCATGTTGAATCAGCAACATAACTATTGCATTGAACATGTAAAATTATTGACCACAAATTGTATTACCTATAATCCATGACTTAGTTACACTTCACACAGCTGCGATTAGGCTGAGATGCAGAATCCACTTCGTTGTTTCATTTAACGTCCAACAGAATAATGCAAAATAGCCAAAAGACCTCTGCAGACTGAACAGAACACTAGCAGGTGAAAAAAAAACATCAGTTGTTTCCAAACAACGATCTTCCTGGCTCTGTTTAACAAAGGACGTTTAAGATACGCCTTGTCATTGTTCAAGGCGACCTATTAGTGCATGACAGTCGGAGAATCAGCTTAGTTTTGATTTTGATTTCTATAGGTTGGACAACTGGTCCATTATCTGGCCAGAAATAATAATGGGCGGGCAACAGAATGCAACCCAATTCTTTCAAACATAAATTCGATCCCAAACGCTAAACCTATTGCTGCTTAATAACAGAGATTAATATTCTCCATTTTAATTTCATTTGTATATCACTATACTGCAACGTATACAGAAGTCCTTTTATTTTCTTGGGAAGAAGTCGGCGATTCCATGTTTCAATGAGACATTCATCTTGGAATTTCCGTCAGTCCTGAGTAATGCCTCAGCATGTGTTCACTTATCCGTGCAATATGAATTTCCATTAAGACCTGTAACATTGCCATGCTGATCATGGTATCTCCGCAACCACAGGATCTTTCACAGGACCGAAGCAGGCCCTTCAGCCCATTGTGACATGATGACAATGCTGGGCCATACTCGGTTGCGCATCTCACAATTAGAGCAGCAGAATGACAGCGCATTTACCGATGGGTGCAGAAGGATAAGCTGTACTCAAATTCCTGCATGTCAATGGCACATGATTATTGTAAAGTTTTGCCTGCAAATCTGCAAGTTACACATGATGGCATTTTGGCACAGTGATTATTGATTTTCTTGGCTAATCAAATATGCCTCGCCACAGGTTCCGGAATACCAGTTCAAATCTGATAATGAAAGCAGGAAAGTTGATGTCATTCTAATTGATTACATTTATATTGAATCTGATGTCAATGCTGCTGGTAGGACAAGAGGTGAAAAGAGAAAAATATCTTACCAAATGTTTTTTTTTCCGGAAATGTTAGCCACTTGTCCTTATAATTCTTGGCATGTCTTTGACCCTATCTATCTGCAATGGATGCATTCTAAAACGGTCTCAACATTCTGTCTATTTTAAACAAGGAGCTGACTCAGCAGAAACTTCTCAAGGGATATTAATGGTATCAATTAAATGGTTTAGTTAAGAACCAGATCCTGAAACTAAAAACAAGCACAGCTTATATTTGTAAAGTAATTTTAAAAAATCAAATTAATTAACAGGATAATTGGAAAATATGAACCAACCACACAGAACGGGACATTTAGAATTTTGATCAACAGTTTGCCTCAAGTGTTCCTTCTAGGTGATGTATGCCAGAGATTTATATGGGACTGTCTACGGTAGCTTGGAGAATTGCTCCATTACATCTGTTGTCACGTTCTTGCTGTTGCCATTGTATGCTGTTGTTGGAGAACTGAATGCCGAAGGTGGATGCTGGGCTGCAGTTCAATTCGACTTCTTTTCTAAAGATTATGGCGAGATTCCTGAATATTTTTCCAACTGCTTTCATTCAGAGAAGTGGAGAACATTCTATAATAATCTTGGCTGGTGACTTGTAAATGGTGGACATCATTTAGGAAGTCAGGAATTTGATACTCCCTGCTGAATTTGCAGCCCACGGCTTCTTATTCTATGCAGTGTATGGAATGGCTCAAAAAATTAATCTTCTAGTCACTTGTAGCATCCAGGGTTCTTATGGTTGAAGCAGGTTCACGAGTGCCACTGAATTTCGGAAAGAAATGTTGTGATATTTCTAACCGTTCAGAACTGGTTAAACAGGACCATTTTCTGGCACTTGTGTTGCATTTGTGCTACGTTTCACTTTGCAACACAGGGATGGATGAGCATCTCAAATCTTCTTATACTGCTGGATGGAAAATAATTGATAAGGCACACAAAGATGTTTGTTTCTGAGGAAGGAACCTAAGGTTCTCCAGTACGAATGTGCTGATGCTGACAAGATTATCTAAAGGCAAGGATAAATATATTCTGTTGTGCGAGGTCTGAATCCAATTAGTGATTGTTCGTGCACTGATTCACATTTGCTTGAGCCTTGCTTGGGCTACTTGATGCATAATGAGGCGAAATGCTCCTATGATGTCGCTGGCAGGCACTCTTAAATGTGATTTGAGTTGGGCCCATTTGCTCGTGTTTTCACCAATGCTGCAATTGAGCCAAGATTCAATTAGCGTTGGTCACCACCAATCTGAAGACCTGCAGACAAGTGTTTATGTTACCAGCTCGATGAGTGACTGTGTTGAGGTTGTGCTTGTAAACTTTGCATTGGAACATGTTAATTTCTGAAGCTTATCCAACAAGTTTCAAAAACCAACAGTAGCTACTGTATCAAATGCCTTCCACTCTTCCATGTGATTATTCGAATGGAAGTGCTGTCACAAATAGCTGATATTGTTTTCCAAACATCTCTAGTTTGATTAATGTTGGACATGTCTGGCCTTGACTTTTAACAACTGTGCTTGGTAATCCGCTACTGTGGATTTTTAGGCATTTGTTTAGTTTTTGTCTTTGTTTGCTAGCTGACCTCTGCACCAACAATCACGACAAATAACAGATTTCCGATGCTTTGTTAAAATATAACAGGAGGGTAATTAGGACAAAAGTCTGAGATGTCTCATTTCCAACATCTTAGTTGACCACTGCCATATGTGACGATGCTTGTGGTGATCAACTGGGTTTCCAATTGTGAATATTGAACACTGTGAACAAATACCTTTATCGTTTTCTGCCAACGTTGCCTCTGAGATGGAGAAACATAATCAGTTCAATAATGTGGTGAACATATTGCAAAAAACGAGGCATAAGTCTGGCACATTTCATACACTTTCTGCTATTTTACATGTGTTTTGTAATATCCCAAATATGCAAATGGTTGTTAGTAACACAAAATAAAAATAACATTTGTAAATGCAGATTTATTTTGGGGACATGCTAAAACAAAGTTTTCAGCCATACAATCAGATGCGAATGGACCTCAAGTATGTTAGAGGTGTAAATATAAGCCAAACGAAATATGGTTCAAATTGAACCAATCAGTAACAAAGAGGTAAAATACCGTAGGTAGCTCATCAACCGATGAGGCATCACTGGTCTTGCTTGGGCAGCGATGAAAGTAAGGAACACAAGTTCTCAATTCATAGAGTGCTGTAAATCTAGGACATCGTAGACGTGAAAGCAGTAAACTAGAGAGTAACATAACTCGAATTTGTTAACAGATAACTTAGATTAAGCAAAGAAGTCTCGCGTACGTGAACACAATGAAAAGTCAATGAACAAATGCGTTCGAACCCAAAGGAGATTAGACAGTAGCAGCATCCTTTCACATTCTTTTCAAGTAGAAGAATGAAATAAGATGGACTCTGGCGATTAAGTCATTTGGATTGTGATTGTGGACAATAAGAAGCATATGCGATATTTTGGACAATTATGTCGAGATATGTAAAAACAAAATTGTACATGTTTACTTTTTTCTTAACCCGGCTTCTTTACTGAAGATCATGGAAGGTTCTGGTAAACCAAAAGGCTATTTTATGTCCTGTGTTTGGTAAATATCGATCTATCTATCCATCTATCTATGCATCTATCTATCTATCTATCTATCTTTCTATCTATCTATCTATCTATCTATCTATCTATCTATCTATCTATCTATCTATCTATCTATCTATCTATGTATCTATCTATGTATCTATGTATCTATCTATCTATCTATCTATTTATCTATATATCCAGCTATCTCTCTATTTGCCTATCTGTTTATCGATGTATCAACTATCCATCTTTCGATCTATCTATCTATCGTTCTGTATATTCATTTAATCTTATTTCTCTTTGTGTAAAATAACTAATCAAATGGTATCATGACCATTTCCAACGCCATTTTTCTTTTCCCTCTCTAAAATTGATTATCGAATTGCCCTGTAGAGAACTCTATTGAAGAAAGCACGATCACAATCTCAGGCAGCGCATTTAAATTTTTAATGGCTTACTGCATAACAGCCGTTTTTTGAAAAAAATATTTTTTTGGTCTCTTATATCCACACTGATTGTTATCCAGCCATTGTACGCATTTTATTTCTTGAATTTTCAAAGAAAAAGTGACGTTTTCTCCCCACCTACTTCGCCTAGAGCACTTGTGCTTTTGAGAAATGTCAAAACCACTGATTTCCCCATCTCATACAAGGCAGGGTACCCCTTTTATACAACAGTGCTAACATCAACGAAGATGGGCATCTCTAATAACGTTTGTTTAAAAGTTTAAACTTTTCTAGTTCTCAGCACACTTCCAAAAGTGTGGTGTCCAGAATTGGGCGTGATATGTCATCTGATGTTGAAGGATGATTTGCTGAAATCCATCACAAATTCCTGGTTCCGTTTTGTGCTCGATTCCTGGTTGGTAATTACCACAGTCCTGTTTTCCTTTATTACCACAACCATAGTTGCGCAGTTCCCATTAGCCATACGTGCACACAACCTAATATCCGTATGTAGATGCACCCTCCTAAGAATTGCACGATTGTCCTTATATTACATCTTCTGGATCTCATTGCGAAGAAAATGTTTCACTTCATAGCTATAGGCATCACGACATTTCATCTGCCACTTGCCTTTCATTCCAAACAGCATTGCTGTGTACCCGTGGATGGACTCAAATGATCCAAACACTTCAGAAACTTTCCATGCATGACTTAGCCGCCTGTGGTTTAATATTTTGCCATCTTCTAGCAATAATATTCTAAAAAAAAATCAATTAGTTACCTTCCAACAACAATAAATAAAGTTCCAGAAGTACTTTTTATTTTTCTCCCTGTCACTCAGAGTGCTTCATTTCGATAACTGCACTACATTTTACTCAAAGGATGCCATTGACCTGTTAACATCTCGACGCAAGTGCTAACTCTGATCAACAAATATGAAACGATGTTCTACCGTAACCGGCAGATCGATTAACTAAGTAACGCCTGTTTCTACTAGTTAATCTACCAAAATTTCAGAGCGAGTCACCAGTTCTCTTGATATATTGCCCACCTGCTGAATCGAGACTTTTCTTCAGCTTTGCTAATTCTTTTTTAAAATAAACATAGCATATTTCATGGGTGAGAACAAAAAACTAAACTATTGAATTAAAATTGTTATATTACTGATGACAAATTGTATTACGTTTCGTGGATGATTTAGGGTACATTGCACACAGCGGCCAAAGGGCTTATCAGCACAATTCATTTCATTGCTTGATTTGACTTATAGCAGAACCAGGCAAAATAGCCAAGAAACCTCAACAGTCTGAAGAAAATAGTAGCGGACAAAAAAACATCAGTAGGCACGTTGATTCAATGAAACTAACTTCTTGTTTTTGTTTAAAAAATGATATTTCAGATGCGCACTTCCTTTTCTCAAGGCGATCGAATAGTGCATGACAGAGATAAGAATCAGTTGAGCTCTGATTTTGCTTGCTATATGTTGGGCAATTGGTCGAAAACCTGGCCGGAATAAAATAACGGGCAGGGAATGCAATGCAGCTCTTTTATTACAAACATAAATTCGATCCCAAACTCTAAACATATTGGTGCTTAATTACACCGTTGAATATTGCGTTGTTTTTTTTTTATTTCCATTCATTATATCGAAACTCATATAGATGTCCTTTTATTTTCATGGCAAGAATTCGGTGATTCTGTGCTTCGATGAGGCATTCATCTTGGAACTTGTGTCACTCAGCATGTGTTCACTTATCCGTGCAATATTAATTTTCATTATAACCCACACCATTGCAATGCTGGTCATGGTATATCCGCAGCCACAGTATTTTTCACAGCACAGAAGCTGGCCCTTTAGCCCATTGTGACGTGTTGAAAATAATGGGTCTTGCTAAGATGGAACCTCGCAATTAGTTGTGCACAATGTCAGCCTATTTATTGATGGGTGCAGGAAGAAATTGGGTATTCAAATTCCTGCAAGGAAATGTCACATGATTAATGGAAAGTTTTGTCTCTGAATCTACAGGTTACACATGATGGCATTTTGGCATAGTGATTATAGATTGGCATGGCTAATCAAATTTGCATTGTCACATGTTCCAGAATATCAGTTCAAATTTGATGAGGGCAGCTGGAAATTTTACGTCATTTTAATAGATGACATATATATTGAACCTGATATCTATGTTCCTGGCTACGGTACTATATTGGGCGATAAAAGAAGAATATAGATCCAAATATTTTTTTTCGGGCAATGTTAGCCGCTTATCCTTACATTGTCCAATCTATCTTTGCCGCTGGTCCACCAGCGATGGGTGCATTCTAAAATGGTCTCAACATTCGCTCCATTGTAAATAAGGAGGAGCATCACCAGAAACTTCTCAAGGGTAATAAAATATAGTAATTTTGTAATTCAGTTAAGAATAACAAACAAAAACTAAAAGCACGCACAAATTTTATTTGTAAAGGGCATCTAACGTAATTAAAGAACAACTCAAAGTAATTTACAGGATAATTACAAAATCTGAGCCAACCAGACACATCGGGACATTCGGACAGTTGGCAAAGTGTTTGGTTCAAGAATTTCTTCTAGGTGATAGATGCAATGCTTTCTGAGTTAAGTTGGAGGATTACTCCGGGACATGTGTTCTCTCTTCATTGCTGCTGCCAATGTATGCCTAAGGAGTCTCCTGGGCTGCAGTTCAAGTGGACTTCTTTGCTAAAGATTATCTGGAGATTCCTGACAGTTTTTGCAAATGCTTTCACCCAGGGAGGTCGGAAAAATTACACAAAGATCTTGCCTGGTGTCTTGTAAATGGTGGACATGTTCTGGGAAGTCCGAAATTGGATAATCGCTGCTGAATTTGCAGCCACTGGCTTGCCATTCTATTCAATGAACTGAACGGCTCAAAACATTAATTTTCTGGTCAATTGCTGCATCCACGGTTTTTATGTTCCAAACAGGAAGACCTGCGCCACTCAATTTCAGGAAGAAATGTTTAGATATTTCTAACCGTTCAGAAATGTTTAAAGAGGACGATTTACTAGCAATTGTGCACCATTCCTGCTACGCTTCACAGGCATGGATGAGCATCGCAAAGCTAGTTATCCTGCTGGAATGAAAGTAATTGATAAGGCACATGAAGATGCTTGTTTTTGAATGAAAAACCCTGATGTACTGCAGCAAGAATCTGCTGATGTTGACAAATTTGCCAAAAAACACAACAAATGGATTTTATTGTGCTAGGTCTGAATCCAAATGGCGATTGCCTTTGATTAACATTACTTCAGCTTTGTTTGGGCTACTTGATGTAATATGAAGCCAAATAATGCTATGGTGTCGCTGGCAGCCACTTTCAAGATGTTGCTTGAGTTCAGCCCAATTGCTCATTTTTTGACCAAGGCTATAATGAGTCAGGTGTCGATTAGGACTGGTGGCACCCAATCAGATCATCGGTTAAACAAAAATATCTACGTTACCAGGTAGCTGAGTGACAATGCTGAATTTGTGCTTCTGCAATTTGCATTGCAGCACATTAACCTATGAAGCACATCCATCAATTTTCAAAACCAACGGTATGAAATGCCTTCAACTCTTCCATGTCATCTCTTGAAAGTCCTCAAAGTCAATAATATTTGTCATCACTTCTCAGGCACCTCTAGCTTGTTGAAATTTGGAAATGTTCAGCCTTGACTTTCAGCAACTGTGCTTGGTAACAAGTTGCTGTGGTTATTTTGGCAGCAGCTATTTCTTTGCTTTTGTTTGCTTACTGACCTCTGCACCAACACTGACGATAACGTAACAGAATTGCAATGCTTTGATACAATATAACAGGAAGGTAATTTAGGAAAAAGCCTGTGATGTCTCATTTCTGACATCATAGATGGCCACTGCCGTGTGTGACATTGCTTTGGTGTCAACTGGATTTCCAATCAGGAATACTGAGCTGTGTCAACAAGTACCTATATCTTTTCCTTTCAACCTTTCCCCTGAGAGGGAGAAAAATAATTAGTTCAATAATGTGTTGAACATATTGCAATGAATGTGGCATCAATCAAGCAAAGGCATACCCTTTCTGCTAATTTACACGTGGTGTGGAATACCCCATATATGCAAATGGTTGATAGTAACAAGAAATAAAAAATGCATCTTAGCGAATCTAAGATGAGGATATTGCTTAACAAAGTTGTCAGACATACAATCGAATGTGAATGCAGGACAAGTATGATGGAGGAGTAAATGTATGGTAGGCGAAATATGATTCAAATTGATTCAAATGGTACTAACGAGGTTAAATGACATAAGCAACAACATCAACAGATGAGGCAGGGCTGATCTTGCTTGAGTGGAGCTGAATTGAAGCAACCAGACTTCTGAATTCATAGTGCACAGTATATGTGGAAGTCATGGATGTTACAACAGTGAAATAGAGAGATAACTAGCTCGAATTTTTAAACTGAGAACTTAGATTAAGCAACAAACTCTCGCCAGATGTGGAATCATGAAAAGTCGATGAACAAATGGTTATAAACCAAATGGGATTGGGCATAGAGCAGCTTTGTTTCACTTTTTTTTGTGGAATAATAAATTAAGATGGAGTCTGGCGGTTAGGACATTTGGACAGTCAGTGTGGATATAAAGAAGCACATGGGATATTTTGGACCTTTATGTCGATACACACTAAAGCAACATTTTGTTTTACATATTATTTGTTTTGTAACCCGCCTCCTTTACTGAACATCATGGAAGGGTCCAGTGAAAAAAAAGAATCCTATTGTATGTCCTGTAATTGGTATATATCTATCATCGCATCTATCTATCTATCTTTCTTTCTATGCATCTATCTATCTATCTATGTTTCAGTCTATCTGCGTGTCGATGTATCAATTATCGGCCTTACGATCTATCTAGCTATCCGTCTGTATATTCATTTAAACTTATTTCCCATTGTGTAAAATATTACTGTAAATGGTATCATGACCCGATATTTCCAACGCCATTGGAGGCCAATATTGATCTTAAACCTTCTCAATCTCATGCGGCACATTTTAATTCTGAACGATTTACTGCTTAAAGCCTTTCATAGACAATTTTCTTTGGTCTCTTGTTTCTTCTTTGGTCTCTGATTGTTATTGAGCTTATATTGGCATTCTTTTTCTTTAAGTCTTTAAAAATGTAGTGACGGTTACACTTCCCCTACTTCACCTGTGCTTTTGAGATACCTCGTAAAAACTGCTTTCCTCTTCTCTGGCATGGTAGGATACCCGGTGTTACACAGCACTGCACAAATCACTGAAAAACCTCATCACAAATAATTTTTCCATGCATAAAAATTTAACCTTTTATCTAGATCTCAGATTCATTCCTGAAGGTGGCATCCATAATTGGTCATGATATAGCATTTGACGTTCAAAGAGGATTTCCTAAACCCCATCAAAAAAGCCTGGTTTGCCGAAACCACGTTCACAATTGCACAGTTTTCATTTGCCGTATGTTGATGCGCCCTTCTAAGAATTGCACGATTGTCCTTCGGTTGCATCTTCTTGATCTGCCGACGAATAAACATTTCATTCCCTGGCTAAATGCATCGCGATATTTCGTCTGGCACGTGCTTATCAGCTGAAACAGAATTCCTGTGTCCCCTTGAGTTGCCTCGTATGTTCTACCCACTTCATAATCATCCCGTGCTTGAATCAGCTGCAAGTGTTTTGATATCCTGCCATCTGCTCGGAATAATATTTTTAAAAAAGCATCTTCTTATTACCTTCCATCCACAAGAACTAACGGTCCACCAATAATTCTTGTTTCAATAACAAAGATATGTTGGAAAAACCTCAGCAGTTCGACTGCATCTGTGGAGAGGAAGGCAGTTAACGTTCCAAGTCCGTATGGCTCTTCATCAGAACTTTTTGTTTTCTCCCTGTCACTCAGCAGGATTCATATTCATGCCTGCACAACCCTTTTATTCAAGGTTGCCCATTGGCCTGTGAACCTCTCGACACATATATCAGCTCTGATCCAGAAATAGGAAAGGGTGCTTTAATGTATACATATATTGATCCTACCAGCACCTCGATTAGCAAAGTAAAGCCTATGACGTTCCTAATTATTAATCTGCCAACATGTTGGAGTGCATTGCCATTTCTGTTGATATGATGTTGCGCACCTGAAGCTTCAAGACTTTTCTTCAATTTTGCTAATTCTGCATTGAAAACAATATAGAATGTTCCAATGGCGAGACCAACGATTGAATTAAACATGGTATATAATTGATCACAATTTGAAATACGTTTCATGCATGATTTAGCGTACATTGCAATAGGCTGAGAAGCAACATTCCCTTGGTTGCCTGAATTAGCTTGTAAATAACAATGCAAAACAGCCAGTTAGAGCTCTGTTGTTTGAAGGAAACCTAGCAGATGAATAACCCATCACTTGGTTGGTTTAAAACAGCCTTCTTCTTTATTTTAAAGGGTATATTCGGATATGCAATGGCATCCTTGAACATATTGATCAGTGCATGACAGACGGCAGATTCAGCTGACTTTTGATTTTTCTTACCACAGGCAGGGCAACTGGGGAATAGTCTGGTAGGAAATAATAACAGCTGACCGAGTTAATTCTGTCCGTTTCTGCCAAAATGTAATTCGGTCCCAGACTCTCAATTGGTGCTCCGTAACAGGGACAGAACATGCATTGTTTCTTTTTTTTTTTTATTTTGCTTTGTCGAATGCAGCATTGCAAATAATACCGATGTCTTTTACTTTTCATGGCAGTAAGCCAGGGGTTCACTGTTTCAAAGGAATTTGTGTACATCATTTAATACTTCCTCAGCAACTTTGTGCTTCTCTGTGCAAGGTTCATTTGCATGACGAACCGTGCCTTTGCATTTTGGTCATGGTAATATCTACAACCATAGATATTTTTCACAGAATTAAACCGTTCAGCGCATTGTGCCATGTTGACAATCTTAGGTTCAACCTGACGATAGACTCTGTACACCAAATCTAATTTTAGCCTTTTTCGGATTAATTAAAAAAGTTGCATGCAAACCTTGCTGCAAACCAATGTCACATGGCTAACGGAAAGCTTCGTCTACAAATCTAAAAGTTGCACATCATGGCAGGCTGGCATAGGGATAAAAGATTTCTGCAGCTAATTGAATCATTTTCTTCCAATATTCCAGAATATCCATTCCAATGGGATAATGACTGCTGGGACTGTAAAGCTATGTTAGTTCCTTGACTGGAGATTAAATGTGATATCTATGCTCCTGGCAATGAGACTGCAATGTATAAAGGGTGAGGTGAGGGGCATGGGGTGGCGGTGGAGGTGGGCCTGAACGAGGAGATTAGGGGGGTTGAGGGGGGAGGACGGTCGGCGGTAGAGCTATTTCATTCCAATTGTTCTTTTGGCAGAAATAACGTCTTGCCATTATATGGTTTGGCCTATGTTTCATTCTACGACATGCACAAAAAGGACATTCTGAAATGGTCTCATGAATAACTCTGTTTTAATCAAGGGGGCGACTCACCATAAAGTTTCATGGGCAAATAATAGTAGTAATTAACTGCTATGTTTATGAATAATATTCAAAATCTGTACTTATAATTGTAAGGATCATTTAAAATAATAAAAACTCTCCAATCATTTAACAAGGTAATTGCAACATATGATTTCACCACACATAATGGGGCATTATGGATGTTGACAAAACTTGTGCTCAGATAGATAGATTTAAATTATTGTGTTAAAGGAAGAGATTGTGGAAGAGAGCTGGAGGGTATTGTCATGCAAGTGTTTCAAAGCAATGATGACAAGCTTAAGATCAAAAACTTGCTATGAAAACACTGGTGATGTTTTAAGGGTTGAAGCTTTTTACAACATGGGCAAAATAGTAGTTTTATGTCCCCACCTTTACGGAATGCAAAATGTGGAATAGCAGCCAGAAGTGAGTGGAGATAAACAATTCCTGGTTCATTAATGCGCTAAGCCTAGCAGCAGATGAGCTGCATCAGAGGCGAACTCGGGCAAGGCTTCATAGGTCGAACAAGACAGTGATAATGATGGTGCTTAACCGATGTCAGAATTATGCATTGTGTGTCTCAAGTTGCTAGCAACTGCCCAAACGGACTGTTGGTTGGGAGACCAGTTGAGTCATTGGTCGGCAAGGGAGCTTAGACTGTGGACTGGAAAGCATGGTATTATTATTCGAATTTTGCAAAACGATGAAAGCTCTCCTCACTCATTACTGATGCTAGACACAGATTCTGACAATTTCGTAAATATTGAGGATGCAATGGAGGTGGTCCCGCAATAAACGTAGAAATCCTCATTATTCAAATGAAAATTAAGGCTGTCCTTTCGAGTGATTTTGCAAGGAGCAGCATGCAGACTAGAAATAAATGTTGGATAAGAATACTCCTCAGAGGACATTAAAATTGTGAGGAATAAAGCATTGGAAGTTTTTATGGAAGAAGAATGACGAAGCTGGAATTGTTTGTTTGTAACAGGCTTATCGTAAATCATTTGTCACATTGAACAACAGAGTTTTTCTATTTCAACAGTAGAGGACACAGAACTGAAGGGATTTCTACGGAATTCGGAGGAAAATTGAAATAATTTGGAAAGCTAAAATGCTTTCAACGAATTCGGTTGAAATAAAATAAAATGTTGGAGATGACTTTGCAGTATGAAAAGATTTTGGGAGTGAAGCGTTTTTTATGTGGGGATAAATAGCATGAGAGATGTGGAACAAAAATGCTTTGAAACAGGTACACTAAATAGTGTAGCATCTTACCTTCATCTTTTGCAAGCTTTTCTTCAAACACAGCTAGACAAAGTGGAAATACCACATTAAAAATAAAATTTACTCAATGCATATTTTAAGTATTGTTTCAGAAGTAAAATTCTTCGCCTTCAATGTATTTAATCACATCTAAGCACTATGACACTAGGACTCGAATGCTGCTGCATCACCCTGGTCTTCCACGCAATACTATGTCTCAGTCTTTAATTCCCCCTCTGTGAAAATCATGTTTCTTTCTCCCTAACGGTGCAGTGGGTGCACCTTCTCCAAATGCACTGCAGTGATGAAGAAGGGGGCTTATAATCAATTTTCAGAGCATTTCGAGATGAACAATCATTGATGGCCTAGTTGGAGACACCCAAGTTCTGTCAAAAAAAAAGAAACAAAAGCTACAATCAATACATAAATGCAAGTGAAGTAAATCTAATGATGTTGTATTATCACTGCAACTAACAATGAAAAAGGAAAAACCTTAATTTACCATTTGTAATTGAGCCAAAAAAAGGCATCGCCCTGTAACCTACTAATGATGAGCCTCTGAGCACCAGGTGTTTCTTTAAAGATGAATGTACTATCTCGGCTCTTGTGTGCTTTCTGTTTCACATTCAAAAGGCGATCTCCAATTGCTCACAATGAGCTGATGCACAGTGCTGTTTTTTTTCTTTTTTATCAACACATATTTAGTCATAACCTTATATTTATGTGAAGTCAAATAATTGGCAAAAACATCTTAAAGGAAGGGAGTTACAAGTTAATTTCCCTCACGGAGGACACTCTGCCCATAAAAAATGTCAGACGCAATTTTGCCCCGCCGCTCTATCCATGTTGTTCAATAAGCTTATTTTCTTCAACTTAATATCGAAATTAATCTTGAGATTGCTGGTCCGAAGCACTTCCAATATCATCGAGCCTAGTGAACCAGAGGTCCTAGGTAAGCATTTTGTGAAAAACAAATCTTCCCAAGATTGTGTTCTCCTGATCGACTGTTACTTGATCCTCGTCCTCCTTCCAGGACGATGTTCTCAGAGGTTTCTAGCGACCATCTACTTCCTTTCGATCGGAGAATGATTACGTTTGGCAAAATACTGCAGTGGTTCGCCATAGCATTCGATCCTATGTCTGACAAGTAAAACCGACAGCTCTTACCATCTGCAATGTGGCATATTCTGAATATTCTTGTGCTGACAAATGACCTATTTCGCCATGTCATGAACTCACTATTGGTGGGCACCAGTTCTTGAAATAAGATTACAAACTGAATTTCTAGCACAAAAATAGAGGCGCTACCAGTGCGCTAAAGGCTTTCTGAACGTTTCCTAATCAAACAAGTTCGAATAGATTAGTCAAGCTTGGTATGCATGCCAACAACCCGTGTTGAAAATCCTTAAATCAAACAATCCTCCCCAAATGCTTCTTGATTTGCCCTTTGGTTGTTGTTTCTTGTCAACCACTTGTATTAATTGTGTGGCCTGCAGATGTTGGAACTGCTCCTTATTGGATAGCACTATCACACCTTCAGACCACAGTCCCCTATTTCTCGAAGATTGGAAGCCATCCCAGCATCTTCACCTCAATTTTGATTAGCAGTGTGGGATGAGAGTCAACCGCACCAGTCAATTTGCTTTCATTTGGTCTGTTTGGTATTTGTTATCTACGTGGATTATTTGTAAATTGGTATTTGGAAGATAAAAATATAGTAGAGGAATTATATGGGACAAAGAGCTAAGCTAATATAAATATTTTGATGACAATCTTCGGTTTTTTAGGGAATATAATGGTGCTACGTAAATGGAACTACTTGTTTCCATTGCTGGTGAGAAACACAAAGCAATTTAAAAATAAAAAAGTGTTTAAAAAAAATCACCTACATTTAAAATTATTATGCAACCATAGATGAAGGCATTCAACTATTCATTTGAAATTAAAGCAAGCATTTTTAGCATAAAATAAATTTGATTTGAGTCGTTGATTTGTAGAAAAGCACAAAATAATTCACAGTCAAAATTTGCAATGCTGTGTACGTCAAAACAGTGGATTATTTATTCCGGTTACCTTTGTCTTGGTCTTCCAACTTTTTTTCTATTATAAAGAAAAAAAAGAGTTCAAACATGTCGAATTAATGCAAGTGATCCTGGGTATTTTGTTAATTTTCTGTGAAGGTCAGGAATCAGCCAAACAGTGTAAAATTGTTGCAAGTGATCCCGGGTATTTGTTAATTTTCTGTGAAGGTCAGGATTCAGCCAACTGGTGTAACATTGTTGTATTTACAAATATGTGAACATGTCAGTCACTGTACTACAATTTGGTGTAAATTGTGTATGGATGGACAATCTTTCAAAGTATATTATATTATGATTGAGTCTATAGTTTTTTACAAAACTTAAAATTAAGGTATATGACTTAAGATTAAGTCATACGGACTTGAAGAGTCATACGGAATCGAAACATTAACTTCTGTCTTCCTCTCTACAGTTTCTCAGCGTTTATTTCATTTTATTAAGGTATGTGGGTCTCTACGCATTATACATTTGAATGGCTGGAAAGGACATTCATCACGATTCTTACCGAATTCCTGTATCGTCTTTTGGCACGTCGATAATTCTAAAAAACAGAAAGAATGAAATTTTGGTCAATCAATCGATCCTCTCCTCCCTGAACTGCAAATAATTCCTTTTCATAATTCCTAAGGATTACATGGAAAGCGCGAGGCTAAATCAGTGACTTCAGCCAGTCAGGTTAATGCATTTCCACATATTTGCTAATAGTGACCACTAAGCTTACCTCATCTCATCCTTCCAAATATTTTTCGTTTCATGTCGATAACCTGTACATTCATTAAATACACCTTTGCAGCTAACTCAATTCTTCTGCCTCGGAGCAGTTCTGCTCAATAACAACTGTTTGAGTAAAGCTGCGTCATCTGAGTTGCTCATTGATAATTGGCGACCGTGTTGCGAAAATAACATGTATAAAATATCTTCGTGCAGAGTTGCAAACATCTGCTTTATGTTTCTCCTTAAAACATCGTTCAGTTAAAATTCCAGATAACGTCACCATAAGCCATCCCTTTCCATGATGAAAGAGCTTCAGCCAAACCACTTACGATTTCCTTTTATCTTTGGAGTTGTTCATTGATTCATTGAAGACCATATGATAAAAATAACCAACTGGTACTAAAAAAAAAACGTCTTCTTACAGTTGCAAAATCTGCTGCAGATTTCACCTGAATCATAAGCACACATCATTCATTCTGAGAACAATTTCAAGTCACTACCGGTCATTTCTTTGAAGGAGGAATAAACCTAAGCCTGTTATATATTTTATGATAGTTAATGCCATTTTTTGTGTCACATTCTTGCAAATATTTCCGTACAATATTCTGTACCTTTGCGTTTTGTTTGTTAGCTGAAGGTCAGAATTATGTGCCTTTTCCCAAATGAGATCCAATAAATGTTCAGAGAGATCATCTAAATTGCCTTGAGTATTTTTATTGTGTTGAAGGAAATCTGAATGATAAAGATTTTGATAAAGTTGTACTTACACCTTAGAAATGGAAGGCAAGAATAGCAAATCTTCCTTACTCAACAAGATGAACAGTTAAAACACGTTTCCAATTTACATACCTTTCGTTAGTCCATCTATAATGTCCGCTATGTAAGGAAAACAAGAAACAAAAAATGTTTCGCAGCTGATTATTTCCCGAATAATACAAATAACTAGCTAACTTTGGTAATCAAAACAAAGGAGAAGAACAAAACCTCATCACTTATAGTATCGAATCGGCTGTTGGTTACATGCTGGGCATTTATTTAGTTCCCTGCTAGTTAATAGAGCAGAATATCGATGGTCTGTGCGTGCTGAATTAAATTTCTATTGTTTTCACTGCTCACAAAGTAGAATTTCTAGACGATGATTTAGACAGCATCTTCTAACATAGTGTTGCCTTTCGAACCTGTTCCCATCTTTCCCGGAACTCTGTCTTTTAATTCCAACAATTGCAGTCAGCATAATGCTAGTAAGAACATCTCCATTCACAAATCGTACCCTGTGCGGCTGTGATAAACGTGACGTCTCCAGCTTCATCATTCTTGCCCTGATTAAAACATCTGGCAAGTTTAATTACAACATCCCTATCCAAAGTCTGCCCACGGTCACCCACATTTTTGAGATGTCAGTTCCCTGATTCTTGTATTTTCGCCCGAATTGGTGGAAGTGAATCAGCTGAAATAATTGCACTTTACGATAATGACCATTTATCTCTGTGGTCCGCTAACGATCTCTCCTTGGACACTTCTACTTCATATGCTCTTGCTGCCTTTGGTGACATCATTTGAAAGCAATATTTTGGATTTCTCTGGTCAGGTACTGACACCATCTCTACCTCATCACCACAGCTCGTGACTTCTCAATGGAAATTTATAAGGACCCTTATCCAACACCTAAACTCAATGAGGATATATCTCGACCCATTAAGCCTTTGGAAGAGCAAAGATATTCTCTTTGGTCTATTTTGGAAAAAATACATTTCGCCAGCATCTGACTCTAAACCTCTCACTTTCCACACTGTGATTCGGAACCATACGACCATTAGTTTATTTTCCAGATACTAAGTTCCTGCATAACCATTGCCTCTATACCAGTCACAGTCCTCAGATCTCGAAGATGGTCCTCTAACTTCACAACCGCGAAGCTAAGGCCACCTCTTTCTACCTCTGTGCCTTTAAGTAACTCTTCCACAATTGTATCTCAATTGGTGCTGATCCTCTTGCTCATTTCTTCCTTTCTTTTCACTCTCCTTGATCTGATTTCTCTAACACTGACATCTGGTTTTTCCAGTTATAATTATATACGTGTGATATCACTTTGTTCCCCGGAAAGGCAGTCCCACTGCTATCATCCGATTCTCCTCTCTATTTGCTGATTAATTCTGTTTGCAGCTCAACTAAAAAATCAATGTTCAAAAGTAGTGGTTATGTTCAATACTCTCTATGCACACATGTGTAATTGTTGCATTACCGGTGGACATGAGGATGGGGTTCTCTGAGAATTACTGCCTCTGAGATCAAGGCAACATTTGATCTGGTGGGTTATCCAGGAGTACAAGCAAAACAATGACAAGCCTGGAGGAAACTCGTCTTTTTGGACTGAGGCCTAAGGCAATGGAAGATATTGAATTGGTTGCAGGGCAATAATTTCACTCACAGGATATCTCTGCAGGGGTTCAACATGGTAATTTCCTCGTATTAATTATCTGCAACTGATTTATCACAACATATCCAGCATCATAAGGGCAAAAAGAGCAGTTGAGAGTTTAGAAGATCTTTGGCCAGCACGTTCATGACTTCACTACATAAAGCCTGTCAACAACCAGGAAGGATCAAAGCATTAGTTTGATGGAATAATTGAACCTGCATACAAGCATATGAACAAGGAACATGAGTAGGCCATTAGGCCTTTCAAGCCTTCAGTAATATCATAGTTGGTCTGATTGCAACTCCCCGCCTAACTCTGATAACGTTGCACCACCTCACGAAACTAGCAACTCTGCTTTAAGTTTAATCAACAATGCTGGTTCAACTGCCTTTTCAGGGAAAGAGTCCCAAAGACTCACGGCCCTCTCAGGGAAAACGAACACGATTTCCCCACATCTGTGTGTTAAATGAGCGACTTCCTATTGATACGTGACCCATTGTTCTAGGATCTCCCACAAAGTATATGTCCCCTCCACAAAAACTCTATGAGGGCACTTCAGGCCCTAAAACATGTTTTGATTAAATCATTTCTTACTGTTCTAAATTCCAATCGACATGATCCTATAATTTCTAACATTTATTCGCAAAACAAACCCTTACATTTCTGGCAAATCTACTCTAAAATGCTTCTAGCACATTTAAATCTTGCATTACAAAGGCAGAACAATATTGTACGCAATGCTCCTGACGTGGTGTCAGACGTACCGTGCACAATTGAAGCATACCGTTCTTAATTTTGGATCCAAGTCCCCTCACAATAATTGATAACAATCTATTAGCTTTCATAATTACATCTATCTGTAGGTGAGCCTTTTTTAAATTCATGCATTGGGCACGCAGATCCCTCTGAGTCTCAAAGTTGTGCAATTTCGCACCAGTTAGATCATATGCTTTTTTAAACGTCATGTCTAAATGCACAACTTCACATTATTTTCCGCAGCACACCCCATTTTCCACCACTGTGCCAAGTCGCTTAGCCGACCTATCTTACTTTGTAGCCTCCTTACAGCCTCTCCCCAATTTACTTTCCCACCTGTTTTTGTATCGTCAAAACATTTAGCAACTGTTGCCCTTTCATCCATGGCAATTAAAAAAAATGCAAACAGTTTGGGGTCAGCACTGATCCCTGTGGCATACCGCTCTTTACAGCTCAATCAGAAAGGACTAATTTATGGTAACCCTATGTTTCCTGTTAGCTAGCCAATCTTAGATCAGTGCTGCAGCATTGGATATTAGTTTCTTCAATAATGCTTGGTATGTTCTTTTACCAAATGCCTTCTGGAAAGGTAAGTACAGTACTTCCATTTATCCAAAAGTAGTTAGATTTGCAATGTTTCGAATCCAAAGGACATTTCCTTGAACCCAGGGTAACTTGGAAAATGAAATCCAACGCGTCAACAGTTTTACTGGTCAATTATTTCAATATGCAATAGTTTCCTTGTGGAGACGAGGGTGTGTCAGCCTGCAGGTCGAACAATTTCCTCAATGCCAATTCACTTCTCTGGTGATTGCAATTATGCTCCGTTCCTCCGTCCCTTTCACTCCCTTATTTACAGGTATATTTGGGATATTGCTTGCATCTTCCATCGTATAATGCAGTGCAATATTTCTGTTCAATTCATCTGCCAACTCCTTCCTTTCCATTATTCTTTCTCCAGACACACTGTCTATCTGAGCAATGAACATTTTATTAACATTTTTCATGTTTAAATATATATATAGAAACGTATTTATTTTCCCAAGTAGCTTTCTCTCGTACTCATTTTTTTTTTACTTCTTCGTTCCTTGATGTTCTTTCTATCCTATCCAATCATCTCATGTACAACCCATTGTTGTGCAGTTATATATTTTTTTTCTTAACGTTGATACTGTCTTCAACATTTTGTTTTAGTTAATCATGGCTGGCGTTTTGTACCCTTGAAAACATTTCTTTTCATTGTAATGGCACTGTTCTGTGCATTCCTAAATGCTCCTGTAAAAGACTACCATTGTATTTCTATAGACCTATCCCATAAGTTCATTTTCGAGTTCACGCTAGCTATCTCTGATTCCATGCCCTCATAATTGGCGTTGTTTAACTTTAAAATATGCGTACTGACATACTCTTCTCTCCCTCAAAACAAAAGTAAAATCCCTGCATATTACAATTGTTGCTACCTAGCGGTGCCTTCACTATGACTTTATCAATTAACCCGAACTCCTTGCACAGTAAAAGGTCTATTATAACATGTTTTCCTATCTGCTGCCGAACATTCTTGCATTAAACAATCCCAACAACATTTTATGAACTCCTCATCTCGGCTAACATTGCCCACCTGATTTTTCCAGTCGATTTGAAGACTCACGTCCTCTGTGACTATCTCTGTATTTTCTGATAAGCTCCCATTATTTGTTATTTTTTTGTATGCCCAACTATGTAATAACAATTGGGGGAGGGCTGAGGGAAGGGGGTGTAAACCACTCACACAAGTGACTTTTTGCCTTTATTGATGCTCACCTGATCCAAAACTGCTTATACATTATGGTTTGCTCAACTTTGGTCATTGCCCCTATAATTAGATAGTACCACCAGTTGCATGAAGGTCTGCATCTCCAATAACAATTAAGAAAAATAGCACACCTAGAACAAAGAAGACCGTCTGAATAACCATCACATCCACTACCTTAAACTTTCACTCCCTCCACCACAAACGCACAGTGTCAGAATTGTGTACCTTAAGGTTGCTGTATCTACACCAAGGGGACTGCAGAGTTTAAGAGATCAGCACACCAGGAATTGCCAACGGCCGTTAATAGGTGGACAACAAATGCTGACCTAGCCAGCCATGCCCACATTTTGTAAAATAATGAAATTATCGACACTTGGAGCTCTTAAACTCTCTTTCTCTCTGGACCTCTCTACCACTCTTTTTTATCGTACTTTAAAGGCGTTGCCTGTTACCAGACTTTGACTAATCGTTTCACCACCATTGAATGTTTAAGCAATTAATAGAAGTCGCAAACAAGTTTCCAGAATTGTTGATTATTTGAGAAAACATATTTCTCCATACATAATTCTGAGATTTAATTCTTTGCTAGGGTGAAGAAAAAATAGATGTATATTACCAACTTCAATGGTGTGGACAAGCAAATGAGTGAAAATACACAAGCAACTAAATAGACATCTCATATTCATTACCAAATAAAGGAACATGCTAAAAGATGCCGTGCTAGAGATTTCAAAATTGCCTCGATCCTTCGGTTGAGTGGACACCAAGCTACAGTTTCCTCGTTAGACAAATCAAAGGTGCACAACAGCCTTCAACATAGAATACGCAACAACAAATCAATGTTCACTCTTTGACTTACCAGACTTTTTCATCGCTTTGCTGCAATCTGTGTGTCATGCAAATGGTCATTTCAATAATGATCTTGCATCCATGTTACGTGTTATGAAACTGATACGAGATTTCACCAACTTTGGAATGTTATCCAGGTGCGTTAAGGGTCTGCCAACCCCTCAAAGGTTGTTCTGCAGTTACAAAAGGCTTTTATGTGTAACCTCAAGGTTTGCTGGTGCAAGTGTGTTTGTTTCAGTTGTAGTAATGGGAAACAGTTGTATTTCAATTTATTTTTGCAAACTCGTTTATTACTTTCAAACATATCAAGAAATGGGGGAACCACATTCTTCGGAAAAAAAGTGATGTACTATTGAATGCATCATCATAGATTCAACATCAAAAGCGGTATATTATACTCATTCCATTAGCGGCACCGATCAATATGGAACCCTTGAAGGATAATAGACGACCTGTATAATATCATCATAATATGTCACTGCCAACCGTGAATCTATATGAACAGAATACTAAGGGATGCCAGGAAACATGCCGTTTTCATGTTCTCAATGTCCTCCACAAACGAGAAAAGCAATCAATGTCATAACGTATTAAAACCGCTTCTCACTCTGAGCCATTCTGAGAGTGTGCCGGAGCGTTCGACTCTATCTCAATGCCTAAGAAAAAGTTTTGGTAGCATGTCAATTAAATGGGGTGGTATTTTGATGTCTAACTATATTTAGCAGACCTGTTCATGTGAAAGGGAATTGAACACCATCTCAGAATCAGAAAAGCAATTAAATATTGGTTATTGATGTTGTTGGAATCTGTACACAGCCATCACTTACATCAGAGTGTCCAAAGTGTCGCCAATTAGTGGATTAGGCTCCAGGAGCTGAATGGCTCTCTATGGTTCCCAGTTTGCATGTTCGAATTGTCTCATGAAAGTTAATTTACCACATCTGATTTCTGTGCACAAATCTAGTCATCTTATTATGCAAATGTTACAGAGAGACTGGCGATGATCAGACCATGTTTGAATCGGTGGCTTCCCGAACTTGGGCTTATATGTGTCCAGATAAAAAGACCAATTTCGGTCCCATTACTCGTGAAACAGAACAAAAGAAAACGAAAATATCAGTACCTATTAAGATCTTCAAAACAAAGAATGGCTTTGATCGACTGATCATTGAGCCTGTTTTTACTTTTGGGACTGAACAAACCCAGCGACCACCGATATTAAAGCCAGCAGGAAGGAATCTAAGGGCTTCAAAGGAAAAAAAAGGACCAAGAGGTTGACGAGGATTTGAAATATACTGGCTCGGGGGGCAAATGAAGCCAATGCAATAGCTTCAAATTGCTATTAGATGATTTGTGGGCATGGACGACTTCAGTTTCTGAGAAGTCACGAATGTTGCTAAACATTATGCAATCATCAGCGAACATCCCAACTTTTCACGATGTGATGAAAGTAAGGTCATTGTTGAAGCAGCAGAACTGGTTGGTCCGAGAACATTACATTGTGGAATGCCTGCAGTAATGTCCTGGAGCTGAGATGACTGACCTCAAGCAGCCACAACCATCTTTCTTTGTGCGAGATATGAAAGCAACGAGTGCAGATTTTCCCCCTGATTCCCAATGACTCCAGTTTTGCTATGACTCCTTGATGCCACAATGAGCCAAATGCGGCCTTGATTTCAAAGACAGTCACTGTCACAACACCACAAGAGTTTAGCTCTTTTGTTTTTGTTTGAACCAAAGCTTTATTTATGTCAGGAGCTGAATGGCCCTACTGGAAACCAAACAGGGCGCGTTTGAGCTAGTCATTGCTGAGCAAGGGTAGTTTGATTGAACCGTTAGTGATCCCTTCCATTACTTTAATGATGATCGAGTATAGACTGATGGTGTAATAATTGTTGGAGTTGCATTTTCCTACAGTTTGTTTTTGGGAAATTCTTGGATAATTTCCCAGGTGGCCAGGTAGATGCCAGCGTTGTAGCTGCACTGGAGCAGTTTGGATAGTAGTACAAGTTCTGCAGCACGGGTATTCAGTAGTATTTCCAAAGTATTTCAAGGGCCGATACACATTCTGCTACCCAGTGCCTCAGCTGTTTTTTTGCTATCACGTAGTGTGAATCAAATTGGCTTCAGTCTGGCATCTCTGATGATGGGGCCAACGGAGGACGCCGAGATTGCGCCTTTACCTTCTACTTCTGGCTGAAGATTGTAGCAAATGCGTCAGCCTTTTATTTTACACAAATGTGGTGATCACCAACATCATTAGTGATGTGGATATTTATGCAGCCTGTTCCACCAGTGAGTTGCTGAGTTGTCCATCAACAGAAGCCTGAATGTTATCCATATTTTGATGAATATTGGCAGGGGTAGCTTTTGTCTGTGAGGGTTTATGAATGAAACAAAACACTGTGTAATCATTAGCGAGCATGCCCAAGCTTGAAAGTATCATGTTTGAAAAGTAATTGATGGACTGCTGAAGATGGTTGAGTCATAGAAGCGATGTCAATTATCTCCTGTAATAAAATGTTGAGGCTGACACGATTAGGCTCCAATAATAGCAACTATAGCACACTACACTAAGTAAGAACCCAGATAGTAAAATATTGCTCATGATTCTCGTTAACTTCAATTTTGTATGTGCTCCATGATGCCACTGTTGGCCTAATGCTGCTGATTTAATGTCACTGCAGGCCACAATCTAACTATCTCTTGAGTGCAGCTCCTTTGTGCACGTTTTCACAATGGTTTAATGAGCTAAATCTTGATTGTCTTTGGTAGAATCCAATCTGAGTGCGGGTGAGCAACGTCTGATGTGAAAACATGGATTGAAGCCACTATAGATGTTGTGTTCCATAGCCTTAACTGGGTTTACCAAGCAGTTTTGGCCATGAAGTATCTGAAAAGAATTTCCACTGTAAGAACAGATGGATGGCTGTGCTGAATCTGTGCATCTGCACTTTGTTCAGGAGCACGATAACTTCTGGGCCTCAGCCGTTGTGTAATCAGAGCCAATTGTAATGTCTCTATCCAGCGCCTTTATGCAGTCTTTGACGCCAATTCGAGTGAATCGAATAGGCTGATGCCTGGATTTGTGATGCGACCTACAGTAGGAAGAGCTGAATACCGATCGTCAGAAAGGCACTTCTGACTTGAAACCTGTTGCAGGTATTTAAGCCTTGTCGTTTTCACCAATGTGATGGGTTTGCCCCATCATGGTGGGTGTTTGTGGTTCCTACCCTGGTTCCTTATTCTTCTTTTTATTTTATTTCTAGTTTAATCGTGCACCATCATTCTCGACCAGATGTTGCAGAGCTGCAAGACGTTCGTATGACAGAATTGGAATGTAGTTACTGAAAGTTTTCAAGGTATTATTATGCAGAATATGAGATATCCTCTTCAGTGTGTCATTCTATCTGAAAAAGTACTGCATTTCCAATCGAACCAGTGTGAAACATTGTCAGCAATTACCTTTCTCTTTTTGTTTCAAGTTTTCCGCTGAGAATGAGATGCACACTATATCAATAAGATGTTGGAACTTATTACACTTAGCATGGCATCAATTATTCCAAATGCATAGCTTTTGGGCTAATTTGCCTGCACAAGGATATATTTAATACCGTGCATGAAAAAAAATAAGACCAAGGAAAGTGTGCATTGATAACAGTGCATTTAAATTGGGAATATAAACTGATGAAATTAAAAGTGCTATATATCCGGCGAAAGGGCACACAATCACAATGGGATGCCAATGATATTGGAAGCAATTTTTTTTTATGAGAGGCATTTATTCCGAATAATAATAAGATATTGATGTTGCAAAACTGAGAGAAGAAATTCCATAGAAAACTGCATATACAGATAAAGACAGCACAGTTATGACTTTGACGAAGGACGAGCGGAATGAGCAAGAGCTCTGAACGTATGCAACACCTTAAATGTGGAATTTTCTGGCCCTACAGTTAATGAACTAGATGCAAATATTGACAGATTTTGAAAATCGGGAGAAATACATTAAAAATAAATATCGGAAATGTTGCCAAAAGAGTAGGCAATGAAAGTCAATGTACAGAAGACGTAAACCCAGTGGATACACGTGTTTTATGAGCAATGATTTCCATCCGGTGAACTAGAAGGAACAAATAGGATGGTAGTCCAGCGAAGCAGAGATTGGGATTTTCAAAGGGAAGCATGAGGAGTAAGTCCGGTTTCTTCTGTAGCAATGTACACAATTATGAAAGAAAGAACTATCGCAATCTTGACCATTGTTCCAAGCTTTTGTAATGCAGATCAGGAAGCATTTGAGCGAATAATCATAGATCTTCTTTAATGGTCAATATTCTTAGAGACGCCCCGAAATATTTATCCACAACCTGACCACGAAAAGTTTTTGTTCAAATTAGAAGACAAAATGAGTTTCTCAGTTGATCTACTGATCTACCTACCATGTAAATTCGTATCTATATTCCTATATATGTACATAAGTATCTATTTATTCATCTATCTATCTATCTATCTATCTACCTATCTATCTTTCCATATAGCTATCAGTCTGTTTGTCTGTAAATCTATCTATCTATCTATCTATCTATCTATCTATCTATCTATCTATCTATCTATCTATCTATCTATCTATCCATTTCTCTCTATATATATCTATCTATCTAGATATCTATCTATTTTTATTGCTGGCTGTCTAAAACAACATTTCAAGTCCAATAAAAACAAAGAAAACTGCGGATGCTGGAAATCCAAAACAAAAACAGAATTACCTGGAAAAACTCAGCAAGTCTGGCAGCATCGGCGGAGAAGAAAAGAGTTGACGTTTCGAGTCCTCATGACCCTTCGACAGAACTTGATTTCGAGTCCAAGAAAGAGTTGAAATATCAGCTGGTTTAAGGTGTGTGTGCGTGTGTGTGTGTGTGTGTGTGGGGGGGGGGGGGGGGGGGGGGGGAGGCAGAGAGATAGAGAGAGAGAGAGGTGGTTGTGTAGACAAACAAGCAGTGATAGAAGCAGATCATCAAAAGATGTCAGCGACAATGGTACAAAAGAAAAAATAGGTGTTAAAGTTAAAGTTGGTGATATTATCGAAACGAATTTGCTAATTAAGAATGGATGGTAGGGCACTCAAGGTACAGCTCTAGTGGGGGTGGGGGAGCATAAAAGATTTTAAAATATTTAAAAATCATGGAAATAGGTGGGAAAGAAAAGTCTATAAAATTTATAGGGAAAAAAAAGGAGAAAGGGGGAAACAGAAAGGGGGTGGGGATGGGGGAGGGAGCTCACGACCTAAAGTTGTTAAATTCAATATTCAGACCGGACGGCTGTAAGGTGCCTAGTTGGAAGATGAGGTATTGTTCCTTCAGTTTGCGTTGGTCTTCACTGGAACAATGCAGTAAGCCAAGGACAGACATGTGGGCAAGAGACCAGGGTGGAGTGTTAAAATGGCAAGCGACAGGGAGGTTTGGGTCATTCTTGCGGACAGACCGCAGGTGTTCTGCAAAGCGGTCGCCCAGTTTACGTTTGGTCTCTCCAATGTAGAGGAGACCACATTGGGAGCAACGAATGCAGTAGACTAAGTTGGGGGAAATGCAAGTGAAATGCTGCTTCACTTGAAAGGAGTGTTTGGGCCCTTGGACGGTGAGGAGAGAGGAAGTGAAAGGGCAGGTGTTACATCTTTTGCGTGGGCATGGGGTGGTGCCATAGGAGGGGGTTGAGGAGTAGGGGGTGATGGAGGAGTGGACCAGGGTGTCCTTCAGGGTGTAATTCAAGTCGAATTACTGCACACAATTAACCACTCAATTTATTTTGCTTTTCTTTATTTTTCTTCAATTACTTATCCAATTCCTTTGTGACTGCCATAACTGATTAGGCTCTCACCTCGTTCTTAAAGTGCACTATTCGCTCGCTTATTTCTTATTCTCCAATAACTTCTTTGTCATGCCAGCAGTAGCTCTTTTGATATTCAACCGATATTGGCATCCACTTTTTCTGGGTGTATCAGAAAATGTTGGCATCTCTACCTACTTGGTCTGGAATTGGTACGATTTTCAGCATCGCTATCCAAACACACTTCGACCTTGTCCACTTCTCGTAGCGTACACCGGTTTCAACACCCTCCCCACATAAGGAAAATCGCGCATTCAGAATGAATTCCACTTGACTATTTTTTGGTACTTCACTGCAGTGTTCACCTTCTTCCTAAAGTCTAGTTCCCAAAAGTAGATAGAATACGCCAGTTGATTGCTGAATTAGATTTTCTAAAAGAAGATGTTAAGTTCCTTGTTTGCTTTCTTATTCGATTCCTACACTGATAGGTCCAACGATTCTTCCTTCCATGTCATTAACAGCATGGTCTGTTACCGTTAACGATTTGTGTGCAGAACAAACGCTTCTGCTGTTTTTCTCTCCGAATAATTTACCTGATTATGCATCTCCTCAAACTCGCTGCAAAAAAACTTTCATTTCATACCAAATTTGCACGATGTTTCATCTGCCATTTTTATCTAGCCAACCAGCATTCTGATGCAAACCCAATATCCTCCTCATAGTTTAAACAATTCCAGGTTTTGATTAATCTGCATTTTGTTGAAACTGTGTCACTTGCACGTCATAATATCAATAAAAACAATATTACTACTTCCTTCCACCAAAGATTAATACGCATTCACTTCCAGATATCATTCCCTGTTACTCAGCCATCCTCAGAAGCACGCTGCCACTGACCAGTTTTTTCCCAGGAATGCGCATATAGCATATGCACCTCATCTTGTTTTTGTATCCAGATGCAGTAATAGGATGTGGTGCACTAATGTAAATAAATGCTGTTAATATCAATACATCAAATATAAAAGTAAAACCAGTGTTCTTCTGGCTAATTCATTCGCATGTGGTTTGGAATGCGAGACTAGTTATGCTAAAGTTGTATCGCACACCTGCAATATCCAGATTTTTCTTCAAGTTTGCTAAATCTGTTATTAAAACAAAATACAGTGTCCCATTAGTGACAAATAACTGCAAAACGAGTGCATTCAACGAGGGACTCTTTTAATAATTTTTTTTGGTTGTTGTCTGGAATAATTTAGTGTACATTCAACAGAGTGGCCAATGCCTGAGGAATAGCGAGTACTTCATTGCTGGAGTTAAGATTAAAGTTTAAACAAAACTGAATAGGAAGATCCCATTGCCTGAAGAAAACAGAAGAAATAAACAAAATGTAAAAAAGGAGGCTTTTGAAAAAAATTACATTTTCCATGAATTTCCAAATGAATTGCTCATTCTTTGAACACGATCAATTGTAATAACTTGCAGTTCTCATTGTTTCATGACAGATGGTGTCATCAGCTGAGCTTTAATATGTACAGGCATTGGGTGGGCAATTCGGTGTTTGATTGGCCAGTGATATTATTGCACATGTGATTAAATGTTATCAATTTTGCTCATCAATTCACTCTGCTGATCCATACTCCATACATACTGCTGTTAACTAACAAAGTCAAAAATTTTTCTTCTTCCCTTTTTACGTTTACATCTTCTTCCAATATTCGTTTCCATTAACTGATGTGCAATTGCTAACTTAGAGCATTCAGCATGGAAGCGTTTGAGCTCATCCTGTGCAAGTCTTTTATGTCATGCAATAATTAGTTACAACCACACGATTCACTCTGCACATGTCGAACTGGGTTATGTTCAGGAAAATTTCTATTTTTATTTCTAAAAGTCAACATCAGCTTCTTAACAGGCAATTTTGTACGCTGATCTTAGAGGTTACACATGACAGTAGGTTGAAATTGTAACGCTGTGATTGCACGACTAAACCAAAAATTCTTGAACGATGATCCAGAATATGAGCTCAAATCTCAAAATGGCTGCAGAAAATTTAAAATGCATGAATTAGTTAAATCTAGATTAAAATTAATGTTTCATTTCCAGGCACTGGAGACCAGGGATTGTACAGAAAAAAATATTTGGTTCACCATGTCCTTTGGGGAGAGTTAATTACTTACCCTCAGTTGGGCTAACTTTGCCTCGAATCCCTGAGAAATTGCTCGACGCAAAAACTGTCCATACATTAGCTCCGTTGTGATCAAGGAGGCGACTCCCCAACACCTTGTCAAGGACAATCAATTGTCGTTAAGTATTGGACTTAACAATAACACCCTTGGAGTGATTGGAACAACAGCTTATATTGATAAAGAGCGCAATGGTAAGAAAAAAAAATCTCAAACCACTTAATAAGGTAATTAAAAAACAAAGCATGACATCACACTCCATAAGTGGATATTAGTTCTGAAGAAAAAAATGTTTTGTTACAAACGTCCAATGTAAGGAGTTATATAATGTATTAATGGGGAAACTGGGGTGGAGAGATATTCGGAGGGGATTGCAGGTTTGAGAGCCGAGATTACTGAAGTTGCTCCCAGGAATCATGAATCGGGCGGAATCGATTTTCTGCATGAGGGTGGCATTAGAGTGGCATCGATATCTCTAAAGTCCTTGATGCTGTGTTTAATTCAATGGGAAGACAGTTGAAATATCATGGAGGAAATTAAAAACAATTGATGAAATAATCAAGAGCTGGGTTCGTTTTCAGGATTCATTGTTGCCAAGTGAGCACAGATTTGATGGTTTAAGGGACTTTGTGGAACCCAGACAGGAAGAGCAAGGCTTTTACGCCCTCGAGTTGACAGAAGGCAAAATCTGGGCCTACAACCATATGAAACCAAGGTTCATTAATGTGACATAGAATGAAGGCACGAATGAGTAGTCTGGCAGCAGATGATTTAAGTTAGGAGGTGGAACTAGGCAGTCTTAATGATGGTGCATATATGAGGTCCGAATCCCATCTCAGAGTACAAATATGCAATCCGGTAACTCACCAGTTGGTTGCTGAGGACACCTATGAATTCATTATCTAAAACAGAAGCTAAAAATTGTGATCGAAAAGCTATCTTCCTTATTCTTAATATCGAAAGGACGAAATTGCTCCTCATTCAGTGCACTTGTCAGACATGGTGTCTGATATTTGAGCAACAATAGAGGATTCAATGGGGGTCGTTTGTGAAAGAGTGAGGTAATGTTATCGTTCATATGAAAATTAAAGCTTTGCGTTTGAATCGTTTTGCTAGGGGCCGCATGCCGATGAGAAATAGGAGGAAGAAAAGATTAATCCTTCGGTGACAACAGAGGAGCTGGTACATGAACAGGCAGACGAGCCATTGCAATTGATACAGGTCGAGAGCAATGCATTTGAAACATGTTTTTTGTTACAGCCATGTTTTATGCCATTTGTAACTTCAATCAGCGGCATTTCCGTAGCTTAACACTATACAAACTTTTATTGTGGGTATTTAGTAATGCCGATAATGTTAAAATGTGGACGAATTTTTAATGCCACGATGGTTTCAAGGACTCTATGAAATCAATACCTCGGAGTTGGGATAGAAATATGAAAAAACGCGATTGAAATAAGAGAAGTGTTACACCTGAAAGGAAGGAATTGATAGCAAACTCACTAACATGGGATGAAGGTGAAGATGCAGGATTCGCATTTTAGTAGGACCAGTATACAGGGAGCTTCCTGGACAAGTTTAGTTCAGATGTCGTAGGAAGGAAGATGACAAACAAACTCACAGTAAACTTTAGCCAGAGGGGACACTGGGTTCAAATGGTTAAGAACATTTAAACAAAATGTTTCAAGGCAACATCATCAGTTCTTGAATGACTTTACCTGCATCTTTCCCAGTTATCTGTTCATCTGCGCATAATCAAAGCAAAAATACCAAAACAAAGAAAAATCAATGTAATCAATACGGGCCCATAAGCTTTATTTAATAATTTCGTGCTTTTTAACGGCAAATCTCGTCAATTTCACCATGTCATCTTGCAGTAAGACACATAGATTTTGGTGGCGTTCACACTCTATATAATATTGAGTCAGCTTGTTCTCCTTTCACATAATGGCTCATTTAATGTCCTTTCACGTTTCGCACATGTGAACAAAAATAAGGTTTTTTCTAACTTGCCAGAAATCCACTAATCGTATGTGTTTAAGATTAGTTTCGTATTGAATTAAAACTAACGTGAATGTTAAGACTTTTCTCGTTATAAAACAATGAAGGACCTGTTAGCAGCTTTCGCTGCTTGGAGATAACCTGACAGCCTGTGAGTTGAGGTAACTGTCTTGATTGATTTCACCGTTAAATGTGTGGACAGAAATTTAATGATTCGAATTATCATTTTTTTTAGAAAATAGTGAAACATTGGAATATATTACCGTATTCTGAGAAGGTTTGCTGTTTCTTTGCATATTTATTTAATATCAAGCCATTAGTCCATGCACAAAAAAGTGCCACAAACGTTGTTTTTGCCTGGCAATGTAAATTAAGGTTCAATGTTGGTCGGATTCTCGGCAGCATATCTGCTGCTATTATCAGAATTATGACCATAAATACATTTTAATCACCTGAGAGAGCAGACAGGACCATGTTATAACATTTAATTTGCAACTTGCAAGCGTCGATAGCACTCGTTCTGTACTGATATTGCACTACTCCCAAGATTTCTCACTCTGGCGTGTCATAGCACCTTATCGAATTTTGCTTTAGGTTATTTCATGGAATGTGCGAGCCGCTGGCAACGCCAGCATTTGGTGTTCATCCCCAAGTGCACTGTCACATAATATCTTTCTAGCTCGTTTCTGTGGGCAGTTAAGCGTCAATATTATTTCTTATTTTATGGAGACACAGGCAGCCAAGGCAGACAAAAGTCCTTCCTGAAAGGACTTTCCAGAAATATGTATTTCTTTAACAACAAACGATAAGATCTGTCATTGTCGCTGTTGCAGAGGCCAGCTTTTAATTCCAGATGGAATTTAACAGGTATTTAACAGGTGGAAATTGAACATACATCGTGAGTGCATTAGCTTTCTCCTCTGGAGTGATGGCCAAGTGAAATTAGCACGTGGCCAAAGCCTTCCCTTATTAACGAGGTTAATCAATTGTGGAATTGTTATTTAACGTTAGGGTAGGACTTTCTTCCAGTGGTATCAGAAGGATGGCATTGATTTGCAACACCTCTTTGAGTGGTAGAGTAATAGGGTCCTTTACATCGTGGACAACATTCCGCTATATATTTTTTGCAATAAAGAAAATCATTCCCGCCCATTGCCATTGTGTTCCACTTTGCTCAAGGCGTTTCATCTCTACAGCAACATAGCAATATTAAGGGACACCCTTGTCCTCAGTTGTCATCACAACAGCCTTCACATTCTACCGATCATCCTCTGCCTTTTCTGGCTGCTCCAGCATAATGCCACCACCATGCACATCCTCCTTTCACCACAATTCTGACCATCCCAGTCAGAATTCCTTGGCAACCGTTCCTATCGGGAGACCCTGGACCACTGCTCCATCACCCCCAATTCCTCATACAGTTCAAAGTGGACCATGCCTTGCAATGGCAGATGATGAAACACCCAACCCTTTACCTCCTCCCTCCTCACTGTCCAAGGACCCAAACACAAGTTTCAGGTAAATCAGTGATTCACTTGCACCTCCTTAAATATGATCCACCTCATTCATTGCTTCGAATGCAGCCTCCTCCACATTGAAGGCTCCATCTGCTGACTGGGTGACCAATTTATGGAAAACCTTTGGTCTGCCCACAAGCATAACAGAGACCTTCCTGCCAGTTGCCAATTCAACAGCCCATCCTGCTCTCATGCCCACATGTCTGTCCTTGGCCTGCAGCAATGTTTAATTGATGCCCAACACAAACTGGTGGAACAACTCATCTTCCAGGAGGCGCTTTACAGCCTCCCGGATGAAACATTAATTTCAATACGTTCACACCATCCAATGTCTCCTCCATCATCACGGAAAATTGTTATTCAATTTTTTAAATATTATTTTTTCATATTTACTTTTTATCCATTTCGTTTTATTAAACTTCATTTTGTCTATTGACTTACCCACACCTAGTATCCTATTTTCAATCTTTTTCTGCATTTGCCATACACCCACCCCCCCCCCCCCCCCCCCCCCTTCCCAGGTTCAACTGCCACTGTACATGTGTTATTTCCAGAGTGGCTACCCTTGTGCTACTATTTGCACAGTCTGCTTTCTGAGTTGATTCCGCCATCAGCACCTCCACCAGCCAATATCACAATCATTAACTTCCCTTTCCCATCTGTCCATGCTGTTTGTCTCAATCTATCCTTTACCTCCACCTATCACTGTTCTTCTATCCTGCGTCAACTGATCGACTTCCTTAAACATTACACGTTTCATCACATCTTTATTTCTCTTTTGTTCTGAAGAAAAAGCATACGGACTCGGTACGGCAATAGTGTTTTATTTTTCTCTCCACAGATGTTGTTAGACATAGTGAGTTTTTCCAGCGTTTTCGGTTTTGTTCTGTAACAATTTTAATGTTGAACATATTTCTCGGTTGCATTGCCACACACTCGTCTGGAGCGTATTTGAAGTCATTATCAATTATTGGTTAAATAAGAAAAACTTTCCCACGTTGATTTCCCTTTTCAAGTGGTAAAATGTCTAAATGTTCAAACATAACATTTTAGTAAGGTATGCTTTATAAATCCGTGATGACTTTCATTAAGTCACTTCAACGTCTGATGCTTTATGTTGATTCACCTCTCGTTTATTGCTCAATCACCGATACGACTACTGACATTAAATGCCTGGCCATTAGTTGCTGGGACTGATCATTGTTGAATAAGAAAGTCACATAAGCAATTCCAATTTCTGGCATCATCCATGTAAAGTTTGAGACATGAACACAATGGCAACCTCTGCACTATCTCTATCGTTACATCCTGCAGTGATGCTAACCATCCGGTTCAGCAGATCTGATTTAAATTAGAATGTTTAGTGCGTGCACTGTACCAACGAATTAATATAGCTTTGAAAGACGCAGGCAGAAAATGCTTGGTAGGCAGCACATGGAGCTAACAATTAAGATGATATATTAATGGAGGGACACATGCACTGGTACGGCCCTGTGCACCCAATCTTGTTAGTGAAATACAAATGCTTATTTTTCGCACTGGGTGTAGAGACAAAACGAGGAAATATGTATAATCGGGGTGACAGTTTGTGTTTTCTGCTTTTGCAACACAATTCTCATTTAATATTATAACACAGCATTCTGTCTATGCGTTCAAACAATCGATTTGAAATTAGAAAAGGAGTATTTAACGTCAGATGTCCAAAAGTGATGAAGTTGTTTTGTGGAGTGACTGAGAAAATGCGCATAATATATCACAATCACATTTTCAAGATGGTGTTCCTTAAAACAGTGATTTCTATAATCAAGTTGTCTTTACCCTTTCCCTTCAGGTTCTTCTCTGTTATAGAAAAGCACAAGCCAAACAGTACCAAATTAATGGAACATGGTAATCAACAAACTGATGTGAAATCGTCGCATTTATTAATACATAATGACACTGTACTACAAAATGGCGCAAATCCTGTATCGATGCATATTATTTCCTAGCTGGCTGTTGTGCATGACATTATTTTACTTGCAGTTATTGATTTAAGCTGGGTTACATCATATTGCTAACCTAATGCTTTCACAGACGCTTGACACGTGGATAATTCTGAAATATGGAGAAAAAAAACAGCATTGTAGGCAAAAAATTTCTCTCATCTTTAAGCCACAAGTGGATATATTACAAAATTCAAAAGTATTGCATAGAATGCGCAAAAACGAAGCATTGAATTCATACCATCTGGAACCTAGTAATCAGTGTTTTTCAAAATAACCTTCCAAAATGTCTCATTTCATCCTTCAGTAAGTTCGTCGATTCATTCCTTTTCATTGGACTCTGTATTGCATATCCGTGACTGGCTTCATTTACTTTACCTCAGGGGTCTCTTGCACGTATACCAATTACTTATTCAACATGATTATTGGGTGTGTTTTTATTCAATAATTGGGTATCGTATTGCAAAACCAAACTTTTATTTATTTTTAAATCTGGACACATTGCAAGCATCTTCTCTTCATTTTGCCTGAAAAAAGACATAATTCATTAAAGAAAACCTTTTTCTCATGTTACTATCGGCCATCAAATCCGGGAAGAATGGATATTTTATATCTCGTAATAGCTCAGGCTTCTCTTTTCTGGAACCATTCTCTAGAATATTTTTCGTGCTTTCTCCATGTCTCTATGTTTTATTTGTAATTTGAAGATGAGCAATGCGTGCATTTTGCCAAATGCGATTGAAGCACATCTATAGTTTACCTTCGGATGTTTTTATTGCGTTAAGACTAGAGTCTAAATGAAGGTTTCATGTTCTTGTTCATGTTGACTGATTCGAATTTGCATCAAAGACAGGAAAATTTAATAGTTCCACTATTTCAAACAGCTGAACAGGGAAACAACGCTCCTGGCGACCTACCTTCTTTCAATCGAAGCACTGTGTCCCCTATTTTGGGCAAAGTAACATCAAATAAATTTTCCACAACAGCACAATATTTCCGAAGTAATACCATTAAATTTGAATTTTCTTAACCAGTTACCTATGGAAATAATTTTAAAAATGTATCGTATTCATTACTAGTAACATTAATTTGGCCTGGTAAAACTTCTGTCATATACAGGCTTGGCATGTTATTCACTTCCTTACATGTTAATGTAAATTGTTCTCACTCTGCTAATGTAAGATTTCTAGGCGAAGATTTGCAAAACGTCTAACAGTCTGTAGCCTTTCACTGCTGATCCCATCGTTCCTTGATTCCCATGTTCGAAGGCCACCAATCTTGCTAAAAGCCTGCCATGGAGAATCACCAGTTATGCATGTCACAAATCGCATCGTTGTTGGGTGCAACAACGGTAAACATTCCATCTTTGTTTTTGTTGTCCTAAATCGGCTTCTGATCAAGTTGATCACTCCTTCTAATCCAGTGCCTTTCCACTTTTGTCCCGCTACCTGAGAGCGCACTTCCAGGCTACCAAAGGGCCGAGAATCAGTAGAACGAACTTTTCATGGCGCTTCTGAATTGTCACCTTAGCGTGATTACCCTTGATTTCTTTTATGTTTGATGTTAATGCTGCCCTTGGCTACATAGTTTGAAAAATAATCATTAAATTTGAGATGTAAACTGATTACATCTGGCGCCAACTCCCCACCAGTTTTCGCGACTCGTGATTGTTACCCTACATTAGTAGCAAATAAGTGGACATTCAGTCCAATTGGAACCATGCAGACAAAAGCTATTCTGTTTGGTATGGATAACAAATATGTTCAAAAGGATCCGATTCTTTTCCTATCACTGACCATTCTGAGAGAGTGATCCACGCTGCTAGTTGTTTATTGGAGTATTTCCCCCGTCCTCAACCGCCATCCCCAAACAGGTACAGCAGTGAGATTTGCATCCTCCCACATAGCCGCATCACTAAGACAAGAGTTTTGCACATTACTGGCATGAATAGACCGCGGCCCTATTTCAGATCATTTTCTGCATAAAGCCAACTGCATTTTTATTTGTCATCCCGTGATTGGCAACTTGAGCCCCATCAGCACTGGTGTGACAGTTTCCAAACAGGTAGGTTTGAGATCAATAATTTCCCTCTGGATCTGTTTGCACCACTTGCAATCGACATTCCTGTGTCTGCTGACCGAATTCGGCTGCAAAGCAATACGCTGCTCAATGAGAAAGTTTTAGTGGTTATTGTTATGCCTTTCATTAGCCCCGAATAACATCGCTATACATTTACTCATAATATGAATGAAGTGCTGTGAGAATGACTGTCCTTGACATCAAGCTAACATTTGATCAGATGCATCATGAAGGAGCCCTGGAAAAATAATTTTTTTCAATGGAAATTGCGACGGTTGGAGGGGTGGGTGTGGGTGGGGGGAGTTTGAAGACATCTCCAATGTTTATTTTGATAACTACACAAAAGGGAAGTAATTCTGGTAATTGGAAGCCACTCATCTCATATGTCGCTGGAGGTGTTTAATTTGGTAGTTCACAGGCCCAACAATAATGACATATTTCTACATTTTTTCCATGACCTTCCCTCCTTCCTAAGGACAGGACCAGAGATGACGGCGGATGAGTTCTCAATGTTCAGCACCAATGAAAACTCGTCGCATACGGAAACACTCTGTGTCCATAAGCAGCAATACGTCGTGGATATTCAGGGTTGAGATGATAAGCAGCAAGGAAAGTATGAACAATAAAAGTGCCAGAGAATGAATAACTTTAGTCAGGGATAAGGATGAAATTGATCCTTGCCATTCAGCGGCATTACCATTGTAAAATATGCCACCCACAGTCAACATCCTAGGTGTTACCATTAACCAGAATCTGGACTAGAACAGCCACATAAATATCATGGCCAAAACAACAGGTCAGACTCTGAATTTGCTGCATAAGTATTTCAGCTGCTGCCTCCGTAAAGCCTGTCAAATATCAACAGGTCAAAATTCCTGAATGCGCTGGATAGAACTCACTTCCCTTCCTGAGAGCAGCCTCAACATCATTGAGGAAATTGAGCATATTGCAAGATAAAGCTGCCCAGTAAATGCCATTCCATCCAGCAGCCCGAAAAATCAATCCCTCCACCACAGACGCCCAGTGATGTATGGAACACAACAACATGCAAATTCACCTCAAGCTTCATACAATCATGATTAGGGTTGTGTTTACCTTCACTCCATCACTGTCAAAACCCTGCAACTCCCTCTCTGAGAGCAACATATTTGCACCCACGCCAGGTCGACTGCAGCAGCTCAGGCAGCGTCTCAAGATTACCTTCTTTAACGCAAGTAAGTGCTGTTCAAAAAAATATTGGTCATGTCATCGAGGCCTAAAACGTATGAAATAATACAAATGAACTTCAATTGTCGATCCCCTCTGCACTCGAACGTTCTGTGTGAATGTTTAACTTCGCAACTTCCTACCTGTAGCCCTTTCTTTTTAGATGTCCATTAAAGATTCACATTATTTACTTGTTTGAGGACTGAGTCCTAAATGTTGACTAATGCATTTCCTGTACATCACATCGGGGAATTAAAACATGTTGCATTCACCAGATAAAGTAAGTTGTGTTTTATTATTGTATTATCAATTACGATTCAGCAATATTAATTTGAAGGGCGATCATATGTTTGAAAATTCCATCGTGAAAAATGTTGATATTACATTATAGAAGGATGACAAGTCAGCCATTCTGTCCTGCACCAGTTCTTTCTCAGTTCAGTGAGATAGTATTACTGTTCAGCTCTTTGCTCAAATCTCTGCCATTGCTCATCTTCAATCAAAGGTTCATTGCAAACATAAAATTTTTGCCCACACCAACTTATGAAGCACGGTCTTCCAACGCTTTATTTTTTGTTGCTGAAATAAGATTTGTTTTATTCCACTGCATCTTTTGAAATAAATTGAAATCTGTATATTTTATTTATCATTGCTTCAGCTGCTGGCAACAAGGTATCTTGCTTTACTCCATCAATAACATTCATTTTCACAAAACAGATTCACTGCTCAGAAAGTGTTAGGCACAGGTCCTCCAGCCTATGTATCTAAATGCAACCGTTCATCAGTTGTAACACGCTGTTAGAGACAGTAAATATAACATGCTTGGAACTAAAACTGCAAGCCTTGATATACGGATGCAAATAATTTGGGTGGGGGAGAGGCGCAAGCAAAAAGATATACAGTTTAGATAAGAGATGTAAGTACTCAGAATGGGCATTTACATGATTTTCTAATGTGATAAGTGTGAGTTTTCCTTTTATATTCATTCATGGGATGTGGGCTTCATCGGCTGAGCCAACTTTTATAACCCATCCCTAGTTGCCCTTGAGAAGTTGGTGGTGAGCTTCCTTCTTGAACTGCTGCTCTCCTTTTAGTGCTGGTACATCAACAGTGCTATTAGGAAGGTAGTTCCAGCGTTTCGATTGAGAAACAGTGAAGGAACGTCCATATATTTCCAAGAGAGAGTTGTGAGTGGCTTGGAGAAGAACCGCCAGGTAGTGATACCCTCAGCTATTGGCTGCCATTGTCCTACCAGTTGGTAGTGGCAGTCATTTTGGAAGGTGCTGTCTATGGAGCCTTAATGAGTTCCTACAGAGCCTATTGCAGATGGTACACACTGCTGCTAATGTGCGTCAATGGAGTGTGCAGTGATTGTCTGTGGATGTGGTATCAATCAAATGGACTGCTTTGTCCTGGACTGTGCCCATCTTATTTTGCTAAGAAATAAATAATAGAGTAGTTACAAATTAAATAATTTAAATGGAGTGAATAGTCAAAGTGAAACTGTGCAAGCAACTATTTATGAGTCTCAGGCTCATGACAGAATAAGGACACAAATTACATTGTCGTCTACTTGGGACTTCTATGTTAATAATATGTTTTGCTAGTTTGCACAGTTTACAATTAGGCTAATCCCCAGCCTGCTAAACAGTCATCAAAATATAATCTCGAAAAAGACATCAAATAGGAAATAAAGGCAGTACATGTTTATCCAGGTAATAACTAGAATTCGGAATGCATGAGAGTATAAGGACGATTAGAAAATACGATCTGTTTTCTTCGCTCTCACCGAGGGTTTGAAGTTTACTGCTGCAATCTGCGTGAAATGAAAACGGAAATTACTTATTATGAACGTTAATTATTATTGGACATTTGCAAGGCCTTGGCAGCATGATATCCAGATGTGTTAGGAGAAAAGTACGCCATACACTGTACCATTGTCCTGCAATTCCCCAGGAATTGAATATTTCTCCAAAGCTGCAGCAACATAAACATAGACTTAAATTTCAGTGCTGAGTAACAATTTTATTGTAATTTATTTTTGAGGACTGGTGTATTTGTTGTGAATGTTTAAGCAAATTAGACAATTCACCTGCTTGAATGATAGTGAAAAATTATCAGATAAACCACAATGCATTAAATGTCAAAAGTGGGCCATATTGTTATTGGTGGAGTAGCAAAATTGTCCAAATGGAACCTTGGACAATAAGAGGCGTTCTATGCAAATGCATTATGAGCCAATTCCAATGTTTAAGTTATATTGTACTGCCCACCAAACAAAGTCAAACACTGCCATTTTCAATTATTTCCTCTTTTCTCTCCTGCCAGGGAGGAATTCAGTCACCATAGTAAAATATTAACATTCCTTTTGGTTTTGATCCATTATGAGAGCGTACTAACAACTCTGGTTTTAGCTGATTGCTTATGATGAAGTTCGGCGAGCAAGTTGTGTGCATCCCACGACTAAATTATCAACCAGAGCTTAAACTCGGAGATCCAAGCAATGCTTTATCTAAAGCAATGCATTATCTGCATATTAACTCTGTATGTTCTTCGGCAATGTGCATTATGATCTAAGGTTGCTGAGTTGATTTTTGGGTCCTCCTGTACCTCATTACAATGACTATTGGAGGCAGAACAAATGATGGTTCTTCAATTTCAATCACAGGCGAAGAGTTTTTGTTGAATTGTTTTTTTTTCACTTCAAGTTCCATTAGTCTGTAGTATTAACTTTTCAAGAGAGAAGTGGAGTGCGGCTCATTCTAAAAATGATAATTTGGATAGTTATTTATTGATACGGGATTCCAAAATTGCAGAGGTTTTTCGGCATGTGGAATTGGGTGAACTAACAGTTCAGCTATGATTTTCTCAAATGGCCGATCAAACTCGGCTGACTGCATGGCGTTCTGTAGCTTCTATTTAACATGTAGTTGTGCACTGTTTGAAAATTGAATTACCACATTTAGAAGTTCAGGTACAGCTCACTGCATCTTTATGTGGAAAATGTTGCAGTGAGAATGGTGACGAATGAAAATAGTTCCAAATCGGTGGCGTGATGAATTCGAAGTTCTATCCATCAGGAAATATAGGAAAATGTCGTTTATTTTCTTGTGAAATAGAAAATAAATCTCGTTAGTAACTTAAGAAGACCCTGAAAATGACGAAATAAACAGCAAATATCTGATAACGCTTGAAAGAGAACAGAACCAGTGGACATCAATTTATTGTAGTTAGCAGGAGATAAATTAAGGATTTTCACGAAAAAAATTCTCAAATATTAGTGACAAATTGGAATACTTTTTCTCAGGCAGTAATTGAGGTCAAAGGAATGTACTAATATGTTCTCCTCGATCTTATGCATCGTAGATTGTTGGCTTCAGCTGGACGCAAATAAAATGGAAATAAAGGTCAGCATTGGTAATGTTCCTAATGTTGCGATATACTGATTAATTTTGAAGACAACGATGATATGCAGGTGTATCGACAATAATGTATGGCAGCACCTCGTGAACTGTCCCAGATTTGTCGGGAATTGATGATTAACCTCCAGGATAATGCTGCTAACAAACACGCATATAAGTAGTAGATGTAGTAAACATATGCCTTTGGAAATTATATTTTTGCAAAAATCTTTGTTATTAGTAATTGTATTAGAGAATAAGATAATTTATCTGCTTGGCTGGCGCCCACAAAATATTATTTTGGCCTGATAAATAAGGATAGTTTTCTTATGCTATTATATCCTGGGACGAAAGTTTTGGTGGCAAGCACAGTACAGGTGCCGAATAAATAATTGTCGTTCAAAAGAGCTACAGTTGATTGGTTGACTGTGCACCTGTAGTCCTGTTTAAGGAGGACATTCCAGGGTGTTGTCGCAGGGAATTGAAGATAAAAACGGTTTATTTCCAAGCCACTATGCTGTGTGACTTGAAGATAAAGTGCAAATATTCCCAAGCTATCTGCTACAGATCTGATCGTAGTTCCTCTAGGCCATATAGTGAAATGGTTTTAAACGTCATTTGGAAAAAAAAATGGAGAATTGCTGCAGTGCATCTGTTGTGCGGTTCCACGCTACTTGCACTGTAGGTCAGTGGTTCAAGCAATGAATGTCGATGGCGATGGATGGAGTGCTATTAAGGTAAAAAGTTTTGGTATATATTATGCCATTTTTCTGGATGATGTAAGTATATGCAACTATTACGTCAATGGGCGAGCCTTCACTAACACTCCTGACTTGTGGCAGTTAAATGGTATATAGGTTTTGGCGAAGTCAGTAATGGTGTTATTCACTACCGAATTCCCAGACTCTGGCCTAGTCTTAGAGCCACAGTCTTTTTTTGTCGCTAGCACATTTACGTTTCTAGTCAATTGTTGTCAACAGGATTCTACTTATCTGAGGCTCAGGAAGTTCAATGCTCGTGAAGTTCAAGAGGAGCTTATATTCTCAGTTCAAAAACAGAATTACCTGGAAAAACTCAGCAGGTCTGGCAGCATCGGCGGAGAAGAAAAGAGTTGACGTTTCGAGTCCTCGTGACCCTTCGACAGAACTGTTCTGTCGAAGGGTCATGAGGACTCGAAACGTCAACTCTTTTCTTCTCCGCCGATGCTGCCTGATCTGCTGAGTTTTTCCAGGTAATTCTGTTTTTGTTTTGGATTTCCAGCATCCGCAGTTTTCTTTGTTTTTATCTTTATATTCTCAGTTGTTGGAATTGCTCATTGCCTGGCATTTGTGTGCCGTTAATTTTACTTATCAATGCAAGCCTGCATGTTGCTACAGGTTGTGGTGAATATGCACTCGAAATTCTTTATACCTGAAGAGTGACGAGTGGAATGAAACACCGTGCAGTCATCAGTGAGCATGTGGAATATTGACATCCTGAAGTATGGATGTTATGAAAGCCAACAGAATTGTTTTAGCCAGTGCCTTCAATTATTCTTTGATACTGCTCGCAGAAAAAAATAAGACAATGAGGATTGCTATGTGTGATGTTAGGGACAGAATGAGAAGTCGATCATTGATCATCAGATAGACGTGTCTGACATGAAGAGTGTGGCAAATATTTACATTATTGTGCTGGGATTGCCCAGCATTGCGGAATCATCTCTGTTACTTTATTTCATTTGCTTTTAAAAGCACACTAGCGTACACGGCCAGATGGGACAGAACTAACAGGCACTTATGTAGTAGTATAGCAATTATCCACTATTTTCAAGATGCAATATTTTGGCATATTTGAAAATAGATAGCTGCCGCATTATTTGTCATTGTGTTTCATGATGAAGTGCACTGCCATTCGCTTAGCTCCCAGTCCAAGTCAGCAAGTACCTTTCTCATTTTCCTTCATCCTTTCGTCTGAGAGGGAGAAACATAATTACTCATATAATATGTTGGAAAACACTGCAAAGAATGTAGCATCAATGATTTAATATCTGTACCGTTTGGGTTATTTTACAAGAAGATAAGCACATCCAATCTCGTGACATGATTAAGAGAAACAACAAAGAAAACGTGCCTCCAAGTAATGATATGTGACCTAGGAAGAGGTTTGAGTCAAACTCCGAGCCGCATCATCAGACGTCAATGACACACAAACAAAGTCGGGCCTCAGTAGGTAATTATCCTCAAATCGTGCTGAGAGATACTATGCAAATAAAATCCAGAAGAGCCTGGCGAAGTTCAGACAGTGAGAGTATAAAAAGAAAAACAACTAAATGCGCAAACAGATGAAGATCAGCAAAGGATGAGTTGAACGAACAAGCGCCCTAAATTTATCGAGAGCATAGAATTCGTAATGTGCTGGCCGCACAAATATGAACTGGGTAGAAATATGGCTAGAATTTGAAATCAGCTACAATTAGCTAATAAAGTAAGATGTTGTCAGAAAAGAAATCAATTAATATCTATGAACGCAATTTCCATTCTGAAGAGTATGTATTTTGTGTCTGATAATATGCTTTCTTGTGCAGCTACAGAGGTTAACATCATATTTGTAACCATTAAGTATGCAATGTTTAGCAGTGACGCTCTGTAGCTTTGCAAAAGCATTACATTTAAATCTTGTCTGCTTACTCAGTTAACTCTTGGAGTTGTACACCGACGAGTATTACGATGCTTACCTGATTTTTTTAAAGTTTTTTCGCACTTGGATAATTCTGGATTGTGGCAGAAAACGGTGAAAATGTTTCTATCGAATCATTTCCTAGTGTCTACTTTATAGACTCATCGAATCATAGACTCATTAGGGCCGAGTGGAGATTTTTAGGTCCATCGCTTCATTATGGCTTCTTGTAGAAGAATCAGTTAATCAAAATCTACCTTTCTATAATCGTAGCTCTGAACGTTCATTTTCTCCAAGTGCCTATCCACTTTAATTCTGAATTAAGACATCGTTACCGCTTCTAGCACCCTAAGCAGCTGTGTGTATTAGCACTGACAATACAAAGAGTCGTGCACATTCATTTTGCGCCTCTTATGCAAATCCTTCAGTTTCTGACAGCTGTCACTAATGTGAAAACATTTTATTTGTATACATTCTGCAAACATCTGATAATGTACTACACATTTATGACCTCTCTCCTCATTTTGCCATGATTCAGTATGAACGATCGCAGCTTCGCCAATATAACTGCACCAGGGCCCTTTGTTTTCTGCCCTTAAGTCAATTATTCCAATGTAATTTGACACTTATCCTACTATTCCACAAGCCTCATTTTTCTTACTTGGTCAGACGCCGTTTAACATTGCTTTTGACAAATTTATTTGCTCTACATTCATCAACCATTTCTTCTCTTAATCCAAACGTCATTTCGATTTAGCAAAGAACCCTTTAAAAGCTCTTTTTCTTTCCCCTAAAAAGGAATTGCTCTCTCACATCATGAAAAAAAAAGCGGATTAGCGAAACAGGTGCTGTCCTTTCCAAAACAGTTATGGATCTTCTCACTTAACATTAACATTTCCAAGTGACTCTTAATAATTTTCTTGCTTCTAGAATCTGAAGCCAAACTCACCGTTGACTTTAAGGAGATTGGCCAGTCGTTACTACGAATATCTTTGCATACTTTGTGATTAAAGCTATCGCATTTAGCACCCAACAATTCTGGGGCACGTCTCCCTTATCTATGAAAGGTGAAGATTTATGAAAAACCCTGAAGATTCCTCCACCGCTACTGATATTATCAACCTGAGATGCAAGCCTTGCGCCCCAAGTGAGATACCATTCTAGGAATTGCGATCCTTTCCGGTGCTTTACCTTCAATTATTCACCTCGTTCATTACTTATACCATCACTGCTCCTATGAATATATTATCCACTCCTCTTCCTTAGCATGTCTCGATGCACAGTTATGGTTCTCGATTTCCCAAGCTCCTGCAATCAGACAACACTTTCTTTGTTCAGAAAAAGAGCCACGCCGCCTCTTACTGAACGTTTTATATTTAAATTCCCTAAGAATGTTGTTGGCTTACATTTTATGTACACAGCCATTCTACTCTTCTACCCGCACTTCCCCGTTAACCTACAGTCTCAACCTATTGAAAATAGGTTCCTTTATTCTTGAAGAATTCTCCCGACAGGCATCATACACCCTCCTTTTTTCGGATCACCAAGTTCTCTATCTCCCAAGAGACCTGCCCTCCCTGTCCTTCTTTCCTTTACTACGTTTAACCCAAGTCGAGATTTACCTAGTTGGCATCCAAAACATGTCAGCCTCAATGACAACTGACTGTCTCGACTCCTTCTTTTCCCTGCTATTCGCCGTTTTATTTAGTCCCTTTGTCCAAATCTCCTGTAGTCCTTTTGAAGTTAGCCTTCTTGCAAAGTCACTCTTGTACTTTAGATTACTCTTTAACCATCTCCTTTACTACTTGAAACATTCTGATTCTTTGATCATGCTCAAGATGAATTTAGTCTCACATGCGTGGAAACATTTTCAACATGTCTCGTCTGTCAACAAAATTCGACACACAACCACACACACACACACACACACACACAAACACACACACACAGACACATACGCACGTGCATAAAAAGATGCATGATTGGACAAGAAGATATACATACAAACAAACTCACATATGTAAAACACACACAAACAGACCCACACACAAACACACACGCAAAAAAACACAAGGACATATTTTAAACGCACACACACACACATCCTGTCTGTCCTCTCATTTGTTCAGCATTCCCTTGCCATTTTTGTACTGTGTTTTAGTTAAATATAACACTACCCCAGTCTCCCAACACGGGGTTTCTTGATATCATGCAATTCAGACGTATATGCAGCGACGCACGTGTGACCCAATCAAGGTTGTATGGCAGTTTAACAAAATCTGTGACTTTTTTTCCTGGTTAACCAAAATGGTGTTGATGAAATGAATATCGTGGGGAAGGGAGAGCTTTCATTAACCTGATAGTAAGTATGCGTTGTTATGTTTATCTTCCACTGCTTGTTCGCTTTCCTATCCCCAAGATCATAGTGCATTTTCTCTGCCTATTTCTGAAGTGAGCAGCATGGTTTCAGTTCGGAGTGATCTAGTTCGATATTGCTCTGCATGAGGGGGCTTCCTAATGGTAGAACTTCACCCAATATTGACTATTCGCATCTTAACAAATTCTCACAGTTAGGAATGTTCATTTCACAGAGCCTCTTGTCGATTGCAAATTAAATATGAAGTGGAAGACATTAACAACCGTATCTGCACGTTAAGATTAATTTATTCACGTACCTTCTTTCAGTTTAGTTATTGCGGCCCCTGTTCGTGGCATACAAATGGCAAACAAGCTTTAATCAACAGTAACTGATTTCCAACGGCATGCCACTTATTGAATGATTGTAAAGGGGAACATAATATATTGCTGCTCTAACTTGCTGAGGTAGACATTCATCTCCGTAATTGTGCTAAAGGTATGTTTTGAATATGTTGTAAGATAGGCTGGAAACACAGATCCCTGTAGTTTACGGACATGAATATCGGCTGTTATCGTAAAATGTGGCCGTGTCAGCTTGATTGTTTACTTCCGTTTCCCATGAAGAACTTAAGACAAGGATATCAGAATAAAATAACAATAATAATACATTCTGTTCTTCAGCATACATGAACAGGAACATTTTAAATCTATTTACATATAATGTCAAAGCATGATTCATGGATTATTACAGCGCAGAAAGAAGATTTTTTTTTTCACTCGCATCTGGACCGCCAGCCTTGAAGTACAGTGCATTGAGCAACAGGTTGCCTTCGTTTCCTGAACGTGCTCTTCAAGCTGGTAGATATCATACATTTGAATCTGCGGAGGAAGGTGTTTTGGGGATTTACTGCAGTTAATCTTGCGAATGTTATACACCGCTTCCCACTCGCTTGTCCAGGGAGTCCATTTTTGAGGTGGTGGATGTGGTGCCTTTCACGCAGCTTTCTTTATCCTCGATTGCATCATACTACTTGATATCTTTCGATCTTCACGCATACAGTCAATTCAGGTACATTTAATCAAAATCCAGATGGTTCCCTTGTGGATAGTATGCCTGCTTTAGTAGGCACTCGGGGCAGAATCCCCAGTCTTTCACTTGATCTCGTAGCCACAATCTTTAAATATTCACTCCAGCTAATACTCTGGGAAATCTTAATCGCCAGGGCATTGACGCTGGGTGATAGGCAAATGCTAAAGCTGTTAAATGACAAAGGGAGAAGACCGGCTTCTCTTGTGTTTGAGATGGCCATTGCCTAGCACACCTGTGGCGCAAATGTTACACGGTTCTTTCCAACCCAAGCTGACTATGGTGTCGTTCTTGCGGATCAAGTGCAATGATGGCTTCAGTATCTTCGGAGTACTGAGAAACAATGAACACATTGAATGGCTGGTGAACATCGCACTTCGAGCATTCTTATGGATGGGAGATCATTGGTGATCGAGTGAAGATGGTTAGACAGAGAAGAAAAATCTGAAGAACGCCCATAATGATTTATTGTGGATACATCGGTTGACCTTCAACAGTCGGACAACAACAAGTACCCCTTTTCTGCTCTGTATGAAAACTAATTGTACAGGCCACTCAGCGGCCTGCCACACAACCACGCATTGCCCTGTGCCCCCCGCCATGAACACCAACACTCAGCAAAATGCTGCATGGACGATAAGGACGCATAAGATCTTGTTAGAGCTCTATGGTCCATGATTGAGGCATGCCGATAATCAGATCCACAGTCGGATTGCCCTTGGGGAATGGAATTTGTGCCAGTGTAACTTGGTGTAAGTGCAATTCCATAACACTGGCAGTGACACCCGATAAAATTGCTCATTTTCGACCTTAGACTGATGGTGTGGTTAATGGTGGACTTCATTTGAACTCATTTCGTAGACAGGGCGGTATTTGATAATTTGAATAATGTGTCAAAGAGTGCTCCCGTTCACTTGACTAGGTGCGGAGCCAGTTTTGGATTAATAGACTTCTGCAGTGCATCACTATGTATCATGGCCCCTTGGCCATTGCTCTAACCAGTGCCTCAATTCATCGATTATTATCTTTCCAAGTGATTCGAACCTTCAGGAGAATGCCATCTGTGAAGATGGGAAAGTCAACATATGCTAGAGGCGGATTATCCACTCAGTACATTTGGCCAAAGACGACCGCAAACATATCTGCCTTTGTTGTACTAACGTGTTGTGCTCATTGGCTATTATGATGTGCATATTTATGGAGTCTAATCCTGCGGTTTATTGTTGACAACAGCTGCAATTTCCGTCAATGCAGCCGACAATCAAAGTGTATTTTCGACTTCATCAGCTTTAAACCTGTATGATGAAATACCTTTCTCATTGGCTTCTAACTTTGCTTCTGTGAAGGAGGAAGATAGCAACATTGATAAAGTGTTGACGGATATTCCTACCCTTGCAGCATGAATCAAGGTAATTGCATATATTTTCCTTCATTTCAGATGTGGAAAGAAATATCCCATCATGGTATGTGATCAATGAGGACAATAGCGGACATGAGTACTTTCAAAAGCAAGTTTTACATACGAACACGTGTTAATAGAATTCCCAGTCGTACAATGAGATGGTCCAGATTTTAGATCAGAGGAAAGGTATGTCAGTCGGTCAAATGCTTAATGAAGAGCGGTCAGTTTCAAGCCAAATGCGAAGGAGCAAAGCGAGGCTGATTTCTTCAGTAAGTGGAGATGAAAGTAACTGGCAAGATTCAATAAATGTATCACTGTGCAGGATGATGTGTGGAATGCGCACAAGGTTTCAACTTGTGGACAATAGTGAATTTCGAATGTGCTGGACGTTCTAGCCGGGAAATAGATAAAAGTGATACCAGAGTTGAAAATCTGGACACAGGTTTTAACATCATTCATTTTCCGGACCAGGCACTGTCGGAACTCGATGAGCAATACTTTTCTGCTGTGCCACAACTCAGCTTTAGTTTTCAGGAAGGAGGAGTTGGGGCACAGCATAACGTTTCTGTAGGAGCTAGATTACATGGAGGCAGGTGCATGGAAGCCTGTCAAACAGAGAATTTGCGTTATCAAAGTCTGCCTTTTCAAGATATTTAGGTGAGATTTTTTGGAAAACAATATAGCAAAATTGTTACATAAACTTCAATCCGTCCCACGCCACCCACAAACCGAGCCCCTCCCCTTCCCCTACCCCCAAACTCCCCACAGACCCTCCACTACCATGAATGCAGAGGCACGCAGGCAAACAAAGGTGCTTACGGGTTTGCCGCCGGCTTCGTTAATGAAGATGTAAGGAGATTTTTGATCTTAAATGTGAATTCTATTAAGAGTTATTTATGGTAATAGGAGGAATGATCTTTAAAGTCTGCCAGGTGAAGTCCACACGATATTTTTTCCTTTTCACCTAAGAGGTGTAAAGGAGTCTCGTACCATCAAGTTATCTGAAAGACTATGAAGCAGACATTCCAATAGCCTTCAGTTATTGCAGTCCACCTAGAATTATTCTGGGAGTTTGTTGTCAATAGCATTCAAGATCAGTATTGCAGAGATTACTAATTGCTGAAACAAGCATATAGGTTGTTTGTGGCTAATTATCTGTGATGTTTATGTTAAGAATCAGCTAGTGGAATTAGGTCAGCAAAGAATGATAAGAGCCCTGTATTTGGATAAAGGCATCAGTGATGAGGCGCAGTGTGAACCATGTTCATCTGCTGGCTTGCTTGATATGCTTTAAGTTATTTATTTTCAATAATTTGTGGGTCAGTAATCAAAGGTTCACGCATTTGTACATGAGTTGCCCGGTAATTCAATTGCAAAAATATGGCTAATTATATTATAGCGACTGTTCAGAGCTTGATAATTAAAAGCAACAGAATAATTAATCAGTTTACCTTCTTCTCTATCTTGCAGAATTTCACCTAATAGCAAAAAAATATTTCCAGAAATGTCATTTTTCAAGGAAATTAATCGCGTTTTTGGGAAATTCCAGGTGTCGTAAGGGAATACATCAATTATTAGCTAATTCGTTACAATACAAACATTTGATGACATTTCAGAGAGCATTTCAAATTGGTCGTAAAAGTACATTCACGGTCACCCCTCAGAATCTGTGAGATTTGTAAGATTTATCTTCACCACCCCGCACCATTACTGGAATGCACATCCTTTTTCTGACACTCTTTGAAAAAAAAGTTGCTCTGCTTTGGTTTGCAAACATATCGGACTGCTTTCCTTTAGTTAATATCTTTGGAGTATTATCAATCTACAATCTATAACCCAACAACTGTGGGGGATTTTAAGCACAGTGTCCCAGGTTACTCACGTGATTCTTTCAATGACATTTGACACTTGGCAAATTCTAAATCATAAAAAGAAAGGAATGGAACAAGTTTTTTTTCGTATCTAACTCATTAATATAGCTGTTTTAAAACCTGAGAGTAAAGTTAAATTTTCTACGCAGAAATGTCCCATTTATTCAGCAGTTCATTGCTGCTCTGTATTCTTCACCAGTGTCTGTTCACAAGGTAGCCAATTTCATTCATTCAGCATACCCATCAATACATTTTCCATCATCTGCTATTGGATCACATGCATGCATGTCTGCAATTAACCACTACTGCATCCATCACTTACGAGTTCACCTGCTAGCCAATGGCCTTGCAAAGATTTAAATTCTCATTTACTCTTTGTGTTCTTCCTGGTTCTTTGTATCAGAAGCCGCATTTTCAACACGTGGGAATTTCTCTCCTTTATCTTCCCTACCAGACCCTCTTTTCAGTTGCACTAGATTCGACTCACTATCCCAGAACAAACAGCTGGACAGTCATGAACTTTCAGTTAGGTATCTTTCCTGTCAATCCTCGTTAAAAGGCCCAGTGACTGCAATTCGCGGAGAGCAGAACATTTTACATTCACCAAACGTGGCATCAACAATTCATAAAACTTTTCAACATAGGTTCACTGCTTTCCAGTTCTAAGCATTTACATGACCTCATCGCACTCAGATAATTTCCTCAATTCAGATCTCTATTTAAAAGCAAGAATTTTATTTTGATCTAATGGATTGCCAATTATTTGAAATTGAACAACATTTAGACAGTTCACACGGACGGACTAGCAAAGCACTGAATATAAATTCTTACCTCCTTTCAGTTCATGTATTGTGTGCTCTGTCAGCGACAAAGAAAACATGCAACATTTCTGCTATATCATATCATTCTCAAAGTAATGTTACATGTTAAAATATACGCATTAATGCAACATTACTAAATCATATATCGTGTTTTTGTCACAAAAGGGATGGGCGGAGTTTACGGACACTTACAGAAAAATACAGTAACAACCCAGAGGAAAACGCATGTTCTTAAAAGAGAGAACATGATTTGTTGGAGGCAAGTAGCAGTTATCTAGTAGGTAGTCAGAAGGAAGGCAGCACCCAAAGTGACCACATCCATGAATAAATTATATTTGATAATGCCAGCACGAGTAGAATGTTCCAGGGGCAAAAGCCACAATGCAGATGCTAGCACCATTAAAGGTTTTCAGGAGGTGTAAATGTGGGAAAAATACTGAACAGAAATGTGGTAACAACGGAGAGCTCCATAAATGGCTTTGTGTGCGACATGTGAGGGGGTGGCATGTAGTGGCAAGCGCTGCCAAGAATAGGAAATCTGAACGCATTGTTTTCCGTCTGCTGCCAGGCAAGGGATTCGTAACAGTGCTGGAAGAGGAACATTAGAAGGGTGAGTAGAGGTGTGCGGGGGTTGTTCCTAGATCCATTTCTTGGGATCGACGTTGGAACAAATGCTTATGATGTGGATTGAGGATTTGCTGCTGAAAGTTTAACCAAGGAGAGTTTCGAAATAATAGTTATACAAAAAGATCCTTATATGTATCATCAGTAAATCACATACAGACCCAAGTGCCAATTGAAATAGAAGCAGTAAAGTCAGCATAACTAACATGTGGTTAAACTGCAGGTCTGAAAAGTAAGGGTTCCATTTTTTGTGGTGTTTTGGCAATGGACTGACCTGAACGATAAGCCTGCATCCACCTCATGGTGGATGCCACCAGATACTCTAGCAGATACATGTAAGTGATCACTTGTCAAAGGCTTTGAATTTGTAACAATGGCGAATGGTGAATGCATGTACAAGAAACCTGAGCAGGTACATAAAAAAAAAACTTTGAATAGCGGATTAACGTAATAAAAGGTGAATTTGCTGGCCAAAAATTGTTTCATATAGTTGGAGAATAGGAGTCGAATAAAAGCACAATTAAAAGTTGGTCAAACGTCTCTAGTGCAATAAACATAGTGGATGAAATGTTGCAGGTTAACTGTAAGAATTGATCTGTGGGAAGATCGAAAACAGAGCATGAATCTCTAAAACATGGCTACGTCATTAACAGGGTTGAAGAGTAAACATTGCAGGATGTACCAGAATTGATAATAACAGAGCAAGACAGAAGGTGTCCTTACCCTAATAAAATAACAGCATTATTTAAAAAAAATGCAACATCATTACAAAAATAAACTTCATATACAGGGTGCCAAAATATAATTAAAGATGATTCTTATTACAAAGTGATATAAACAAAAAAACTGCAGATGCTGGAAATCCAAAACAAAAAACAGAATTTCCTGGAAAAACTCAGCAGGTCTGGCAGTGTCGGCGGAGAAGAAGCATTGACATTTCGAGTCCTCATGACAGTTCAACAGAACTGAGTGAATCTTAGGAGAGGGGTGAAATATAAACTGGTTTAAGGTGGGATGGGGGGTTTGGGTGGGGGGAGAGAAGTGGGGGCGGGGTGTGGTTGTAGGGGCAAGCAAGCCATGATAGGAGCAGATAATCAAAAGATGTCACAGACAAAAGAACAAAAGAACACAGAGGCGTTGAAGGTGGTTAATTATCTAAACGAACATGCTAATTAAGAATAGATGTTACGGCACCCAAGCTACAGCTCTAGTGGGGATGGGTGGGCATAAAAGATTTAAAAATAATGGAATTTGGAGGGAAAAGAAAAATCTATATAAATTATTTGAAAAACACAAAAGGAACGGGGTAGAAAGAGAAAGGGGGTGGGGATGGAGGAGTAGTGTTCAAGGTCTAAAGTTGTTGATTTCAATATTCCGTCCAGAAGACTGTAAAGTTCCTAGTCCGAGGATGAGTTGCTGTTCCTCCAGTTTGCGTTGGGCATCACTGGAACAATGCAGCAAGCTAAGGACAGTCTTGTGGGCAAGAGAGCAGGGTGGAGTGTTAAAATGGCAAGCAACAGGGAGGTTTGGGTCATTCTTGCGGACAGACCGCAGGTGTTCTTCAAAGTGGTCATCCACTTTACGTTTGGTCTTTCCGATACAGAGGAGACCGCATTAGGAGCAACAAATGCAGTAGACTAAGTTGGTGTAAATGCAAGTGAAATGCTGTTTCATTTCAAAGGAGTGTTTGGGCCCTTGCACTGAGTAGAGAGCAGATGAAGGGACAGGAGTTGTATCTTTTGCGTGGGCATGGGGAGATGCCTTAGGCAGTGGTTGAGGAGTAGTTGGTGATGGAGGAGTGGATCAGGGTGCCCCGGAGGAAACAATCCATACGGAATGCCGCCGGGGCGTGTGAGGGGAAGATATGTTTGGTGGTGGTATCATGCTGGAGTTGGCGTAAATGGCGGAGGATGCTCCTTTGAAAGCGGAGGCTGATGGGCTGATAAGTGAGGACAAGGGGGACCCTATCAATTTTCTGGTAGGGAGGGGAATGGGTGAGGGTGGATGCATGGGAGATGGGCCGAAAACGGTTGAAGGCCCGGTCAATGGCCATGGGTGGAAAAACTCGGTTTAGGAAGAAGGAGGACATGTCAGACGAAGTCTTTTTGAAGGTAGCTTCAACAGAACAGATGCGAAGGTACTGAGAGAATGAGACGGAGTCCTTACAGGAAACGGGGTCTGTGGAGCTGTAGTCGAGGTAGCTGTGGGAGTCGTTAGTCTTGCAATGGATATTGGTGGACAGTTAATCAACAGAGATTGAGACAGAGAGGTCAAGGAAGGGAAGGGAAGTGTCAGAGATTGTTCATGTGAAAATAATAGAGGGGTGGTGACTGGATGCAAAATTAATACATTTTTCCAAGTCCCGACGAGAGAATGAAACAGCACAGAAGTTACCATTGATGTTTCGGAGAAAGAGTTGTGGAAGGGTGCTGGATTAGCACTGGAACAAGGAGTGTTCCACATACTGCATATAGAGACAGTAATAGCTGGGGCCCATGCGGGTACACATAGCCACACCTTTTATATTGAGGAACTGAGAGGATTTGTAAGAGAAATTGTTCAGTGTGAGGACAGGTTCAGCCAGACGGAGGAGAGTAGTGATGGATGGGGATTGTACCGACCCCTGTTCGAGGAAGAAGCTAAGGGCACTGACACCATCGTGGTTGGGGACGGATGTGTAGAGGGATTGGACGTCCATTGTGAAGACGAAGCAGTTGGGGCCAGGGAACCGGAAATTGTTGACGTGACTTAATGTGTCTGTTACAAAGTGTCGTGATGTGATCAACTAATAGCCTGGAAGGTTCAAAAGGCAATATCCATATAAATTAAGGAACTTAGAAAAAAATAAACAACATGATAATCTTGTGGGATTTTAGCAAACTTATACTAATTGTTCAGAATAAAATAGAGCACATGGATTAGGATGTAATATGTCTAATATATACACAGTGATCCCATATAATCAAATATGAAATGTAAAATTGCCACTCAAGGTTTGAACAGATTTACAAATGAGGAATGGAACAAAATAAATTTGATAAATAAGACGACAGGACCGCACAGGTAACAAGGGTCATACTACAACTTAAGTGGATATGATAAGGGAGGCAGAAATAAGTATCAGAAACGCTAATCTACTGTCAAAAAACTAAAATTTGATAGCTGAAATTACAACTTGGGGAAAGAATAACAATGGCAAAATTATTGACAACAACAGTGCAGAACCACAAGATCTCCTGACTTGGAACACAACGCGCTAGCTATATTCTTCCTTAGCCCAAATAAAGAAACACATTCTATCAGAGGCCAAGTGTCCCTGCAAGTAATGTACAGAAGCGGCAAGAAAAGACGATGGAGCACAACTTTTTCAAGGTCAAGTATGAATGGGGAATTGATGTATCTGTCCATTTCTCATCCCAGTTGCCCTTTAGAAGGTGGTGAGCAGCTGCAGTCTTGAACATACGTACGTACAACCAGAGTGCTGTTAAGAATGGAGTTTCAGGATTTTTTACCATCGACAGTGAAGGAATTGTGATACAATTCCAAGCCGTGTCGGCATGTGGCTTGGAGGGGAATTTGTTGGCTGCTTCTATTCATCTGCTGTCCTTGCCATTCTAGGTGGTAAAGGTCCCGTGTTTGAAAGGTACTGTTTGCGGAGACATTGTGATTTTGTTCAGCTCATCAGAGATATGTTACAAAGTGCTACCACTGTCTGGTCATGGTGGAGGGAGTGAATCTTTGCGGATCGGGTGTAAATCAACTGCACTGCTTTGTCTTGATGGCTTCGAGAACCTTAAACGCTTTTAGGGCAGCACTCATGCAGGCAAGTCGAGGACATTTCATCAGACTACTGACATTTAATTTGTAGATGGCGGGCAGGCTTTGGGGAGTCACGAGGTGAGCTACCCATTTCAGAGTTCCTGGCCGCTGACCTGTCTGCCAATGCAGGCACGTTATTTATGTAGCTAATACAGTTCAGTTTCTGGTCAACGGTATGACCTAGGATGTTGACAATAGGGAATTGAGCGCTTTCACCAGCATTAAATGTCAAGGGGCGATGGTTGGATTATCTGACTTTGAAGATGTTCATTGCCTAGCAATTGCATAGTGTGAATGTTATTTTCCACTTCTCAGCCCAATCTTAGATGTTGCCCAGGTCTTGCTGCATTTGAACATGGACTGCTACAGTATCAGAGGATTCGCAAATTGTGTGGAACATTGTGCATTCATCAGCAAACTATCATGGACAGATGCGTCAGCGGATTCAGGGATTTTGTTGAGGCTGTGGTCAAGACTGGTGTTTTCACGTCTTGTTTCTCCTCTTATCATTTGCCGCAGACAGAGTCTAGCAGCTATGGCAAATTGGACTCGGCTTGTTCAGTCTGTAATTGCATTGCCGAGCGAAACTTGGTGACGGGCATTCAAGTCTCTGGCCCAGAGTATGTTCTTCGCCCCTGTTGCTCTAAGTGCTTCGTGTAAGTGGTGTTCAAGTGAAAGAATATGTATTCATTAGCTGAGGCGTGCTGTACGATATCATCAGGCTGGAGTTTCGTTGCCATTGTTTGACATTAGATCATGAGACGACAGGGGGCCCGGGATCGATGTTCTGACAACTCCATCCTGACTGTATACCAATTTTACGCCAATTCTGCTGGATCTATCTTGCCATTGGGTCAGGAAATACCAAGGGATGATGATGATCATGTCTGGTACGTTACCTATAACTCATGATTCGGTGAGCATAAATTCGTCAGGCTGCTGCTTGACTAGTCTTGCAGTCGGCTCTCTCAAATTTGGCACAGGTACCGACATGTTAGTGAGGAGGACTTTGCACCATCGAAAGGGTTGCATTTTTGTTTATCGTTTCCGGTGCCTAGGTTGGGCAAGCCATTTTTATTCCTTATTTTCTTTCTAGGTTAGGTATAATCGAGTGCTTGCTAGGACACTTCAGAGTCAAACACATTGCTATGGGACAGCAGTCACTTGCCAGACGATCTAGGGAAAGGCAGCATCAGCCAGCATTCAGGCCATTAATGAGCAAAATTGTTGTTTATGTCAGTTAATAACTGGTGCTCACGGGGCGTATAATTCCAGAATATTTTACTGATTGAATTCAAATTCCACTGTGGGTGGGAGTGAAACCCAAAGCATAACGCTGGGTCTCCGGATTGCTCATCTGGTGACAGCACCATTACGCCACCGACTCTACTTATCTCATCAGCCAAGTGTTGCTTAATAAGGCCCTTTTCTGATTAAGCTGGCTTTTCACTGTCCTAATTTCTGTCTTGCATGCTTAGCGCTTTTTTTAAATGTCTCTGTGCAAATTGTTGAAACTGCAATTAGTTATGAAGTATCCACCGTCCTTGTCTCTTAATAAGTTGATGCAGATTAAATGAAAATGAAATCATGAACAATATTAAATCATGTAATAACCCCACTATTGTATATTCCATGGATTAATAAATATTATCGGGTTTCACTGGCTCAAAAACATAAATAACTAAATATGCGCAATGACTGTTGTTGCGAAACAATGAATGCCCAGAATTGCTAGATGGTTGCCAAAACATTGGAATCTTGGAACTACGTCCGGATCCTACAGCCAGTTTTATTTGGGCAAACTGGATAATGAAGCTAAATGAAAGATGAGGGATGAAAAACATGACAATTCTGATGCCCGTTATAATTTCATGATTAGAACCATGTTTCTTTTACACAATTGTTCAATGCCATTTCATGTTAATTATTCAGCTAAAACTTCAAAAAACGACAGGCAATCGCAAGTGATTCTGTTTTTGGAACCAAAGTAAGCATATTTGTTCTCACCAAAACCTTGGCTAGTGGAAATGCAGTCAGCCAACTCTGTATGTAAACAAAACAAAGAGTTCAGGCCGTGCATAAGTAATATTGCTGTAAGTGACGTCTTCCATATTTTGGGGAAGTGAACCTGCCCTGTCAATGAACTTTAGTCCAAAATCCTGCCTTGTTAACAGTGATGATTGCCAACCCTTCCATAATTGCGTGAGCAATGCCAGGAAATGAGGTTTTATTTCATAAGGTACAGTTGCCAGTAAATCCCTGAGATATAATTTGGGTTAAGTGCATTTTCATAATAAATTTTGCCAACACATGCTTATTCGTTGTGTAACGATCACCAATTCAACAATAAATATGTATGAATGAAATAAAACATCATTGAATTGACGGCATTAGCATTAGATACCGAAAAGGATATATCCAAGCAAACGTATTGCTGATTCTGTCGAAGATGTTGCTTTGGCATAAATTAGAGATCGACGCTAAATTGCCTATTTTCTAAAAGAAAATGCTGTTTTATTCCCTCCAGCTTGAAAACAATCAGTAATCACCTGTTTCCTTTGATTTTAACTTTTCTTCTGTGAAGTGAAAGGTTTTCATCTCAATATATTATTTGAATATATAACACATGTTACATCTTTCGCATGGAATTAGCATGTGATGTAACGTTGCACCATGAAACGCCGCGTATAATCGTGCCCTTTCCTTAATAATAGTCACTTTGGAAACGTAGGAACATGAGAAAAACGCGTTCATCAAGATCTTGTTCTGTTACCAACTCATACAGACCAAATAATTTGAACTTAGGAAGGGCGAATAAACCCATTTAAGAGGTTAAAAACTAAACATAAAGACAACGGATAATCTCAGATATTAAGGGATGTTCATGGACAGGGGTTTGTCAGATGAAAGCAGACCACTACGCTGGGAGATGGGACTCCTGCAATTTGAACTTCAATAGTAGTAGGGAAAAAAAAACTATCATAGATGAAGATGCACTTGGATGAATTTGAGAACAAGGGCATGAAAACAAATACTGTTTTATTGGAACTGCAGAGAATGAAGGCTAGTACGAAAACAGTTGAATGGCAAAAGTGACTATGCATAAGTCAGGTGTATGATGAGCTCCAATAACGAAAAATGAAGTACAATAATAGCATAAGAAATAGGAGCTAGAGTGGACAACACAACCTGCGGAGCATGGCTGATCCTGCTATTCAACGCCAATCTCCCAACGGCCCCTCATACCCATTAATACTCTGAAAGAGGAAGACAATGTCAACCTCAACTTTAAATTGGTCAAATGAGAAAGCCTCCCCAACGCTTTGGAGTGCAGTATTCCAAAGACACATAAGCCTCCGAGTGAGTTTTGTTCCTCATGTCAGTTGAAAGTGACCTAGCCATCGTCCAGAAAAAATGCTCTCTGTTGCAGATTCCCCAATCAGGGGAAACATTTTTTTCCATGCCAACCGTTTTAGAACACGTAAGACAGTTGGTTGTTTCAATAAGATCACGCCATATTTTTGTAAGCTCCAGAAAATATCGACCAACACTACACAGCTTCTCCTCATGCGAAAATGCTCTCCTCCCAGAGACCCATCCAGTAATACATCACTGTAATGCTTCAAGCTCCAGCACACACTTATTTGCTTAAAACAAAATGGCCCACCGAGTTACCTCAACATTACCCACATTACACTCAATCTGTCATGCAATTAACCTGTAGATATGGCTTTTTGAGAATACTTTTATGATAACCAAACTTGCCTCGTTTAGAAGCACTGAGATAGGGAACTTCAATTCTTAAAACGTCATGGAGCTTTTACGTATGTTCAGACCGGAAACGGCTGCACATATGCTGTGCGGCAATTTTACTTATTTTTAAGTACAGTAGTGTTGTGCATAAGGAGATAACGTGAAAACGCGGATCAGGTAAATGACAACCAAGCATAGTTTGAGGAAGAGTCCCAGGGAAGGGCATGAACTGGTTCCAAAGGTTTTGGGACAGGGAGAGGTCCGAAAATAAAAGTTCCAAAGAGGGGACAGGGACAGAACGAGGCCCACTGTTCAGTTGAAAAGGAGGCAGAAACATGAAGTTTGCAAACAGGAAAGGATTGTGGATAGGAGGCTTTAAGTGTCGTAGGCTCAGGGGAAACACTGAAGTCAGAAGAATGCAGCCGAAATATGTTTATGGGGGTCTTTTATTGGCAAAGGTGCGCCTTTGGAGCAGCAGCTTTCTGCTAAGCTTTGCCTCAGATTTAAAAGTGTGCTTGTGAGTTAAACTTTGATTGTATATTTCGGAGGCCAGGGCAGCATAATCTTGGGATACGAGATTGAAATCCTACCAGTTTGGCCGATAATGTTGACTTTCAAATTGGAGTTACTTCTGGAAATATTTCCATGGATTAAGGTATTCGATTAGTTAAGACTGGTAAGTTATTGAGTAAGTAATTGAGACAGAGTTTCAGTGAGTTTCGTTGACTCATGGTGTCACTGCTTTCTCTATGGTCGATTAATAAATCCAAGGCCTCTTCTCGCATCTCTCATTTATTGCAAAATGTGCTGTGTGCAACAATGATTAGCTTGTTAATTCACGTGTACCTTATACTTACTTTGAATTTTGGTGTACAAGATATATATTGTAATTTAATTTTATCATTCTCACTTTGAAAGAAAGATTTTTTTTGTTGCTTAAACCGCATGGAATATTGTAGCATTTTCCCCACTGAGCAAGTGTCCTGAATCCCAAACCTTGTCCACTTTAAGAAAAAAAGAACGTTATTTATCCCTCATCTGAAGTTCCAGCAAGTTCATGTTATGACATTGTATCATGACAAAATATATTGTAAATAGTTTTAGCTCTAGTACTGATTGCTTGTGGATTTCACGAATAATAGTGTCAGCTGTGAATTATTTCATTTATTCTTAAATCCTGTTTCATGTCCATTTACCAGTTCTCTGGCCATGCTAATGTATCACCCGCAGCCTTATGAGTCTTTTGCGCAGCACCTTGTCCAGTGCATTTTGCATATCCAAGCATCCTCATTCCACGGATTACCCTTTATCTACCCTATGAGAAAATGTTCCAAAACAAATAATCAATTAAAAAAACACAATTTACTTGTTGTAAAATTATGTTGACTTGACTAACTGTACTATCTTTTCCCCTAATATGTTGCATGGATTTTTGGAACATGGATTCTACAACATGACAGATGGCTTAAGTGAGCCTCAACGGTCTGTTGTTCCCTGTCTTCTCGTTGCTTCCTTTCTTGAATAAGATTGACAAGTTTGCTAACCTCCAAACTGCGAAGGCTGCTCTAGCATCTTTGGAACTTTGGAAATTATTGGCAGTGTATTTGCTTTCTTGGTACATTTATTTTATTAGAACCCTAAAACATAGGCTATCGGATTCTGTGGAATCAACATAATTGGATTGCTTGAGTTTTCCCAGTGCTCTTTCTCTGCTGACATTTATTCTGTTACTTAGCTCGTACTAGTTAACTCTTTATAACCTCTTTATTCTGGTATTCAACTCATATCTTTTGCTGAGACAGGCACAAAAGAAGTTTCTAAATGTATCGGACGTTTCCTCTTTCTCCATTATAATTTATCCAGTGTCTCGTTCTGAGGGACCGACTTTTTTGGTTGCATTTTGTGAGCTTCTGAAATGAAAGCCGCTTCATATAATCTGCAATTAATATCACCCTCCTTATTATATTAGGGATGGATTCTTCTTGCTGAGTTTTTTTTTCTCCGTATGTGTTTCTGTTGATCATTTTGAATTAACTATTTAAATATTTGCTAACTGCATGTACCGTGACACCCTTTAGACTATTAACCTAATCAATCTTAAAAAAAAAATCCTCTCACTTCTTACTTTTATTAATGGATGTGCTTAACTTTTAGATTCTTGTTTAAGATTGCAGTACTTTGCTTTAAAAGTTATTGTGGAATTCAATGACGTTATGATAACTATATTCCCATGGGTCTTAAGGTATGACGTTACTAATAAACCTTGCATCATTGCATGATACTCGATCTAAACTAGATTTATACCCTGTTTCTTCCATAACATACTGCTCCAGATAATTATCATGAAAACATTGTTCAAATTAATCTTTCACGCCACCATGTTGATTGGTCCAATCTATATGAAGATTAATGTCCGCCAAAGCCATTACATTGCATTTGCTACACTCTGAAATTACTTCTCACTTAATTCTCTGCTACGTGTAAAAGCTATTTGTTGGCCCTATAAAGCAACACTTGTTCTGATACCCGTTATATATAACTCGATCAATAATGATTCTACATCATGAATTTCTGAGGCAAGATAATTTTCATTAATTTTATTAAGTCATTCTCTATCATAAAGTTTAGTGGTCCTATTTTTCCACTCTACCAGTCATTTCAAAAGAATATACCCTACCTTAGTCACTTTTAACCAAGCCACACTAATAATGATGAGAACAAAACGCCTGTCTCTATTAATGCCACTATTTGACTTATCGTACTGCAGATGATCTGCTCATTTAGAAATTGTGATTTTCTTTTCGTTATTTCCTGAATGGGCCGGACTCCAGGACGACTTGATGCGGTTAAAGCAACTGCCACAGAGAGCACATTTAACTTGTCTGTCCATTTGGATATACATTTCTATGGCCTCAAGACTTACCTTTAGATGGTACAATCTCCCTGTCCCGAACACTCTGCCCCCGCCACACCCTCCGCCCTGCCACCCGTCCCCACCCCACCTCAACGCACTCCGTAATTAAGAAAAACATTTCTGCTACTTAGCAAATATTAATGCTTTACACGAGTATTCACGTTCTTTCCATTTCTGTCACACTCCAGGTTTTATGATCCACACTGTAAATTTCACTATTGACACGTGATTAACAATAACTTGCTCACTGACGATCAGGCTGGGTTACGCAAAGCTCACACAGATTGGGACCTCATTACAACGTTTTTTCAAAAATGGACAAAAGAGCCGAAGTGAAGAGGTGAGGGGAGAGTAATTGCTCGTGACTTCAGGGGTGCAATTCCCCGAATATGGCATAAAGCAGCCAAAGCCTCACAGGGGCCAAAAGGAATCAGGGGAGAATCAGTCCACTAGCTGGAATCACAACTAGCACAAAGGAAAGTAGTTTCGGTGGTTGGAGGTCAATCATGTCCCTTCGAAGACGTCAGTGCAGGAGCTCCTCAGGGTAGTGTCCATGACCGAATCATCTTCAGCTGCTGCATGTAAGATGGTCCTTCCATATCTTCTCACTTTCTAACACAAAATAATCACATTGGCTGTAAAAAACTCAAGCAATGTTTCTTTGACATCACCTCCCAATTCCAAGACCTCTACCTCCTAGGAAGACACAGGGAGCACTGCCGCCGTCATGCTCCTTCCCAAGTCACACACCATCCAGACATGAGATTCTTTTTCCGATCCGTCACTGTCGGTGGTCAATTTCCTGGATCTCACTTCTTGCAGCACTGTAGGTTTTTCTACATTGCTCGGACTGCAGCGGTCCAAGATGGAGGCTCGCCCGCACCTTCTGATGATCAATTACATATGGGCAATATATACCGACTTAGCCTGAAACATCAATACATATGAGGAAACAATTATTTTTTTCTTTCTGCAGGAATACTCATGAAGGCTATCTGGCTGCTTTATAGACTAAACAAAGATTGGTAGCTTTGGACGAAACACCACAAGTAAAATATCAAATAGGCTGCAAAATGTCTCCCCACATAATTTGTTTCTCCCTGCTTCTGTGGAACAAGTGAATGGAAAACTAAGTTGATACTTTTGAAAAATGACTCTGTCCCCTAAAGACACGAGTGATGCCAAGCTTGCTCTTCACTTCATTGGATAGGAACACCGCCTGCAATTTCTAACATTTGGAGAAGGGGGAAGGAAAAATAACAACGTGCATTGATGTGGCGCCTTCTGTTCACGCCAAAAGATCCTGAAACACTTATAAACAATTCATTTCAGGTTCAGTTCTCTTCCCGGATTTGCCTTGGGCTGCAAGTCTTGTCAGTTATAAATAATGACACCGAGAGTGGCATTGGGACTAAGGCACGTAAACGTTAAAATTTGTGCAAATTTGAAGACGGGACAGTTAGGTGACCAAGCGGATAAATGGATGCAGTATCGTCATATGGGTCGGATTGGGGAATAACAATCGCATAAAATAGACTTCAACATCTATATTATTCTGGCCAACATAGCCATAATTTGCTGGTAACGTTATTATATGAAGTGCATATGCAATGGTGTTTTATGTTATTGTGCAGAGATAACGTTTTCTTTGAACAGTAGAATTGTTTCAACACAGCACAGAACCATCTGTCCCTCCTCGTGCGTGGTAGCTGTCTCTGAGAACAAATAAGTAAGCTTCACTCCAGTGCCTTGTCCTTCTCGTTCATTATGTGGACTCTTCCTTTATTTATTTTTGAAAACAGCCGCTAATCCTTCTTACAATAGGTTCCTGCAGATGCTAATCACTCCCATGGAGAAGCAAAATAACGCTGAGTATTGGCTGCTACTTTGCCAGTCAGCTTCAGTCATTCTTCTCTGGTTCTCCAACGTTCTGTCAAACTGATTCTGTTTTGTCCGTGTATTTTGGGAAGTTGCTATGCGATTATGTATAATTATTTTGCATCTCCTCTCAAACGTCCCTTCTACAACAACAAAAAAAAAATCACCACCTCCATCAACATTCTCCTATAAGGTCACAATGTTTTCCATGTTTAGTCATGTCCAAAACTTGAAACACAACATTGCTTCCTCCAATTTAAAAAGAAAATACTCATGTTTTTCATTCCTCAATGCTCCTCATCACCAAGCCAACTTAGTTATGAATGTAAAATTCCTGCAACTGAAAGTAACCGAGCAAAATTTGCAAAGTGGCATTGATCATTTAGCTGCTTAGAGATCACCTGGAAGACCATGTTAACGTCCGGTGCCTTGAAATCTTCTTCCGCGCATGGAGCCAGGTAAATTTGAAAGAAGGCAGCCTGAAGATTAAAGTACCAATGCAAATAAATGACGATCTCAAATGTTGATGACCTTCAGCCCATTTTTTGAAGAGCAGCCTCTTGAAAAACTGCAAGGATTTTATAGAATATTATCAGCGACCGTCTGATAGTTTATCGGGGATTTAAAACTGACAAGAGCCCAACTACCAGTGAGCTAATTGTAAATCGGTATAAGAAGAGTCATGCTATTTGATGAATGTTCATTTTTATTCCAGTAGATGCCACGTGGGCACCTGAATTCGTTAGCCATTAGCAGCATTGTGAAATAAATTCTTGCACATGGAAAAAAAAAATAATAATGCCTGGAACAAGTTTTGCAACATATTAAGCTTCATAGTCTTCATTGTTAACAAACATACCATGCCATCGGCTTCGATATACTCCCTATGCTTGACATTGTCGAAGAGCCATTTTAGTGCATACTGATTTGCCTTGTTGTCCAGATGCTTTTCCCTTTTTGGCTATTCACTTATATTGCACGTCCTCAGGCTATTCTGGGGGAGCGGGAGTAACGTTATGCGTGTTATTCGACACAGCATGCCTTTTGAATGAATGATTCACAAGCTCGTCGCCCCCTACCTATGAATTTCCTATACGTTTAGAACGTCAAGTCCACACCAATAAGGCAAATTCATGAACAGGTAATTTGCTTTAGCAATTTGTATTCAAGATTCACCATGAAAATGAAAATAACGCTGGCGAATTTCCACAATAATTGAAAGAGACATTTTTGTTCACCTGAAAGAGTAAACTGAGCTTTAGTACCTCGGCTTTAATAAAGCACTGCCAATAGGATATCCACCACAGTACTAGTGCAACGGCCCCAATTCTCCAACCGGAGTGTGATAACAATGTTAATCCATACACGAGCACAATAAATCTTTTTAATACTTTTTTAGAGTGTCGGCTTCTTTTCTTAATGTACAAAGCGCAAGGAAGCAGACTGGCGTCAAGCACATCAGTGCAATGCAGAAATTAAGACAAGCAAATTAAGCAATGCTTCTCTGCCATCTTTGGCAGTACTCAGCGAAAAAAAAATATTTCTAATATCTTGTTGCCCCACTGATATGGAATACCATCCACAAAAATTTAAAAAATAGGGAACATAGAGCATTATGTATAAATGCAGTTTCAAATACATAACACATCGTTTGCACAGTTAAAAATACCAGAATGCCGCGAAAATGACACAGGAACAGAATATTCTTGATGGGTGTGTGCAGATTTTTAGGTATTCTAGGCAGCTTCCGCTCCCACACCACCCTCGCCCACACCCCATCCCCACACCCCATCCCCACACCACCACTGGACTTTTATTAGGGCTCAATTTGCTTTACAGATGGTAAACGGGAATACTTATGACTATGTCTGCATTCCGTTCAAGACTTCTGGTCCAATTATTCGTTAGTGCTTTTTGTTCTCTGTCAGCTGTTAGCCTTTTATTATAGCTTGATGCTTCGCGCAATCACAGAAATAAGTACGCTGTTTGTGATTGACTTGGAAGCATTCAGAAACAAAACTCTATAGGGTTCCAGGCACATTGAAGCTTCTGTTAATCAAACTCCACTTAATATTTGACAAAAAAATTACACTTATAACAACATTAATTCTAAGTGTTTAAACAGGCGATTTTCATGACACTTACCTATTTTCTTTAAGGTTTTTTGGCAGTTGGCTAATTCTGGGCAGAAAAAAAGAGGGAAAACATGTTCCTTTGAATTCATTTAGGAGCAACTTTACTAGAGAGTGATAGATTCTTTATGAATCTGAATTAGTTGTTTATTCCATCAAGCCCATGCTGGCACTCTTCAGACAAGTAAATCCATAAAGTTTCGGTCCCATATCCCTCCTCCACAAGTACCAAAGGTTTCCATTGACACATCGATCTCTCCATGAAATTGTTAAAAGTCTCCGCTTCCACCAATATCAACAGCAGTTCCAGCGAGTTCCAGGCCGTTGCCATCCACTGCGTTGAAGTTGGTCCTGCTTTCTTTCTTCCTGCATTATGTAGCCAAAACCACCAGTTTGCAGGAGCTAGACCTTCCAAGGTCAGCTAATCTGAGCATTCTTTATTTATCTATGCCCTACGAACCTCTGATAATATTGCATTCCCCTCACAAATCTGGCGTCAATGACAATCATTGCAATGAAAGCAGCTCAGTTTTCTACAAGCTGACTTTACAACTTACATCCATGAAAAGATGAAACTTTGTGATAAATTTCATGTGCACCAAAACAAGGGCCTGCAAATGTTTTCGCAAGCATTGGTGCCTAGAGTTTCACTCAATGCTTCGATGACAACAAAATCCAAAACAAAAAATGCTGGAACAACTCCGAAGTTCTGACAGCGTCTGTGCAGAGAACAGAGTTATCGTTTCGACTCACTTTTTCTTTCAGATTTCCAGCATCAGCAGTATTTTGCCTTTACCAATATTTTGAACATTGTCTATGAGGTGTCACTGAAAGATTCGGAATAACTTCCATGATTTAGTGAGGTACCTCATTTTGACAAACCAACTATCCGATATGCTTCACTTAGAACTTGCTGAATATATACTGCCAAATCGAAATATCTATGCAGTCTTTTGTCACAATTTCTTTGATCCAGCACACTCTTCAGCACCTTTCTATTTACTTTATATTGTCTGTACCTCTCAATAATGACAAAACATGTCATCATATATGTCTGTTTGCTAAATTCCATCCAATACGTTTTTTGCCTGTCTCGTAGCGTATCTTTGCCCCGTTGTAATTGATTTGCATCATCATGACTGGTTGCACACCGAGAAATGTGCCATCATGGGCAAATTTTGTCCTCGCCATTCCCGTGATATAATCATTCCAATATTTTATGCATTCAATTCTTCAAGCACTGAAATTTAGAATTCATAACTGCCAATCATAACATTCTCCAGTATAATAGACAAACATTTATTTCCAATGTGTCGTGCCTGTTCATATGCTTTTTATTTATCTTCTTAAATCGAAGAGACACTAACACTCGTATTTCATGAGTCCATGCTGTGTCATTTATGTGGCTCTTTTTCAAGGGGTGGAAAATTCATTGGGTTACAATCCATTGAAACTCATTCACTAGCCTTCCCAATCATTTGGAAAGAGAAAAGAAAGTTGAAAAACCACAGTTTAATTTACCCATTCATTGCTTGTACCCGCCTCTCTCATGTATTTACTTTCCTTTAATATCTTGATTTTTTTTGTTGAAAAAGGGTCTATCGCTTTCCTAATGTCAACTGTATGTTTCAGTTGATGAAAATGCCACTGAGATACTAGTCGAGCAGCATCAATCCTTTTCCAAATTTTATTCTGGCTCTCTTGAGCCAAGTGCCTCTCTGAACGTGTTTGCTGGAATATGTTCCTGAATATAAACTACAGAGAATCCCAAAACCGATGTCAGTCTGATTGTCTGTGGTTGCTACGAATATCATTGCGCACTTTGCTGTATAACAGTTGCAAGTTTCCACTGACCTGTTCTCCGTCATTCACTAATATCCAGCGAAAATGTAACCATTATTTCGAACAATCTCACTATTTCTGTTAGCAATTCATTTATGAAGCTGAAATGCAAGGTAGCTGGACTAAGAAACATTTCCTCTCTAAAGCATAGCATATTCTCTCCGCAGCACCATTTCTTCAAATATGGAGACAATCGATCACATCTACAAGTTGCGCTTTTGCCAGCAGGGCGTTCCTTAATAAGGACAAATAAAAAGTGAACCATATTATCCTAGCCTGCACTGCAGCTGTCACCTTATCTTCACTCATAATCAACAGCCCACCTCTTGTTACCCCTTTAATATATACAGTCTTTTAGAGGATTATTGGGTTACCTTTTAAGTCATCTGCCAATTATTGACATTTCACTTTTTCATTTCTATTTCCAATTTAAAATGCGTTGTAACCTCATTTTATTTGGCATGCCTCTAGCATGAACACATCTGCTGGGGTTCATCATATACCCTATTTCATTTTGTTTCCTCACACTCTCTATCACCCTCATCACATAAGGGAGCCTGTCTTTGTGACCCTGCACCATTAAACATGTTGAATTGTACCCAGCCGTCAGTTCAATCTTATACTGAAAGACTACTAATGCTCCATTATAGTTTATTGTGTCAATCATTGGTTCCATTTTACCCTGACAACATTCTTTCTCAACTATTTTAACTTTGTCCTCTAACAAATTTGAATACCTACATTGGATGTTTCCCTGACCTTCCCCAATAAAAGTCTTTACCTTATGGTTCATGGAGCACCATCAAGCACAATATGGTCTCAATAAGTTGGAAAGATGTTTTTTCTTAATGTCTCCATTGTAAAGCTATTTCTTGATAAATATAAATTGTTTTTATGTCATAAGTCAACTTGTGCTTTCCGAGAGGAATGAGTTCCTTTCTGCATTGTGAACTCAGAGATTTATATGATTGTTATGAAACTGTTTTTGTTGCCCTTCTCCTGTCCTGTTATCACGTGTTTCTTGGTAATATGGGCACAAAACAAATGTAACAGAATGCAAGTATTACGTGAGAAGAGTTCTATACACCTTTAGCAAAGTGGTATTTTCTCATCGCATTCGCTATAAGTGGATAATGGCAACATTGCATCGTCTCGTGACAGCCTTTTAAAACTGATAATTCATTTCCCTTGTATGTTTCTACATTGTACTGTTTATTCATGTGGAATGCACATGAAAATGGTCCAATTGATGTGCCTCTCTTGTGTGGTTAACGTTTGCAGCAATGAATCTGGAAAAATATTTTGTTCGAGCTCCTTCTCTGGATGCAGAATTAATGCTGACACCATTCTCACTATTCCCTTTACAGATTCATCCACAGGCTTACACACTTACTGTATCCTGTTTTTATCTAATCCTCTTAAAGATGGAAAATCGTTTATGTTTTGAAGGAGCACAACACGCATCTTCTAACTGATTAAAGTAACGTGTTATATTCATTCACGTACCTCCCTTTAGCCCACGTATTTTCTCATCTGTTTGAGAGTCGTAAATGAGTTATAAACTTTCAGCAAGAAACATTGAATTGCAATAGTATATCAGTAGTAAATAGCTGTTACAACACACAATAATGCAATATATTGCTAATAGGCAATCAGCAAAAAATTAACAATGCATTAGCAGTATTGACCAATGATGATTTAACCTTGATATCCGTTCCCGTGTAAATGAGTGCAACTGCTATTTGTAGGATTATAACATCCAATAGATAACAAACTGACAATTTATTGTTGTTTTCCATGAAAACTTATCTCAAGGATTGCCGAGAAAAAAAAACTAAGTAAAGAGTTCTGTACTTTATCACACATAAACAGAACTGGTTGAAGGTCTCCATCTACTCATTAATTTCAACGTATAAATCATTGAATAGAGAACTGCGGGTGGAAGTCTATTCAGTGACTGGGACGCTCATTTCAGGACTGGTATTCTCTAAAACCATTTGAGATACCTGCAAGTTCCATGAGGATTTTGGTCTTGTCATTCTAGGATGAACTGGCCTATGATTTGAAAAGTTTTGTCGAATGTGTCGGTTTGATCATTTGCAATTTACATTGTATTTTATGAAGCAGTGCCTTCAACTGTGGCATGCTGCTATGCTGCAGGTATGGTGTGAATGTCTAAGGTCGTGGGATGGATCTTTTTCAAGTGAATTGCTTTGTTTTGGACTTTGCCTTAATTTTGCGTTTTACTGGAACACTTTTGACCTAGGCTAGCTGTGTCTATTCTATATTGCTGCTGAATTGTTCCAAATGTATGCCGGACAGGATATGAGGATTCAGGCTGTGTGTGATTCGCCAGGGAATCCGAAGCCTCCTAGTAACTGTTGTTGGCATAGCAATTATTTGGCTCGTTCAGTGAATTTCTGTATAATACAAACCTCCAAAATTTTGTTGCCAGGGGATTCATGGGTGCAAATGCCGTTGGCTGCCAAGGGAAGAGTGTTAGGTTGTTTCTTGGGGAAATAGCCATTGTCTGGCAATTTTCCTGCGTGAACGTTATTTACCCATTACCAGACATAGTCAAAACCTCTTTCCACATATGGGCACGGACTGTTCTAACATCTGATGAGTCAGAAATGGCCCTGACATTACGTAATGATCAGCTAAATTTTTCACTTTTAACCTTAATCCTCTACCGTGAAAGAGATGCAAAATATCTGTTCAAGTTATCCACCATTTCCTACTTTTCCATTATTAATTCCCCAGGCTAATTCTGTACCTGACCAAAACTCGCTTTACTTTCTTTTTTGAATTTTAACTAGCTGTGAAAACTCCTACCTGCTTCGTTTTATATTTGTAGCTACAGTTCTCTGATATTCCACTTTTTCTTCAGTTTTAATGTTTTATTCATGTTTGCTCTTCCTTATATGGTGTCCAATTTTCTAACCTGCCACTCATATTTCAGGAGTTATTACCGTTTCCTTCAAATATGATACATTGTTTCACTGTTCTACGTAGCCAAGGGTGAGCTGCCCTTGCCTTGGAGTGTTTGCTTTTCCAGTCATTGGAATACATATTTCCTGAGTATTCTGAAATACCCCCTTAAATGTCTGCCACTGCATTTTCCTTGACATATCCCGTAATCTAATTTCCCATTTCACTTTACTGGGCTCTGCGTTCATTCCCCACAATTGACATTATTTAGCTTTAAACAATTACTCTCTGATCCACTCCTCTCTTCCAAAAGTGAAGGTGAAATTCAATCGCATCCTTATTTTTTAATCGTGGCAACTTCACTACGATGGCATCCCTTAATCCTGTCTCCGTGCATGTTATCAGATCTAGTATAGCCACCAAATCTGCTTGCTGATAAAGCTTTCTGCTCTAAGAAACTGTCCCAAAAAAAAAACTCAATCATCTAGGCTACCTTTACCAATCGGATTTGTCAATCTATCTGCAGATTAAAATCATCGACGATTTTCACCCTACATTTCTCACAGATCATCATTATGTATTTTTATGCAACTGGTCCTATACTGTGGTTACTATAAGGCGCCCATATTTCAAGCCTACGAATTGCATTTTAACTTTAATATTTTTCATGTCCAATTAAACTGATTCAACAATTGATCTCCAAAAGTATTGCCATGTGTATCTATAGCAACAATTTCATCCTTGGTTGACTGAACTCCAGCTTTTTTAGGTGTGCTATCCTTCCAAGTTGTCATTTATTCTTGATATTCAAGTCGCAGCCTTTGTCTCCCTGCAGCCATGTCTCTGTGATGGCTAACAGATCATATACATTTACTTCTAGTTGCTTTGTTCAGTGCGTGTGCATTTGTTACATCTGCTACACTCATTGACATAGATGGCATTTAGTGTTGTTGTTTTGTTAGTCGACTCCTAAGTTTGTACACTCCTTCTCTTCCTTCTTTGTTAATAGTTTCTAGTATGTGCACGTCATTGGCCAGCTTCAATTATCTTAATTGGCCTTATTTGGAGGGCTCCTGCAGTCACATTTAAACTTTCAGTTGAGTGCAGCAGATTACTTTCTCTGAATGGTATTTAATGAATCAGTGCCTTTCATGTTGTCTTTAGACGTTTAATACCAGATTATTCATTGAATTCAAATTTCACCATCTGTTCTGCTGGGACTCTAACCTGGGTTGTTAGAGCATTACCCTAGGTCTCTAGAATACTGCTTAACTGGTGACAATACCAGGATGCCAAGTCCGGAACACCAATTGCATTTTCCTACTTAGCTCATTTGCCTATTATTAACTATTTAAGTTGCCACATCTTCCCAAACGTCTTCCCGTGTCCCCGAAATCAACCCTACCCCTTCCCACCCACAGCAGATAGTGAATGATGTCAAATTTTCCTCCTGTTCATATGTTCTGCACTCTGATTTAAAGTTAAAGGTTAGTTACTTAGTTTCATCTTGGGATCCTTTCCTTTGTCCATGGTGGAAGCAAGTTTCTAATGGGCCAAAACAAATTATGAACAATGCTGAGCGGGTTTCTCCTGTCTATTGTGTGGCTTACTAGCCCTATCAGCCACACCTTCCAGCTCCTTATAATCTATAGCCAACTGCTAGGTGTTTAATTGGTTGGAATTTGATTTTGAATAATTTTTTTGGACACAATATACTAGGAAATTGCTCAACGTGGCCAGTGTAAGAAGTTTCACTGAGAAGCGTACTGTCTCCTCTTTCTCGTAAAGCGAGCTCTGGTGCATGAATCTTCAGCACGTTTGTACTAGTTGTGATGGTTCATAAAATATGTTGTATCTAGTGCCATCACTGAAATCTGGAGTGAATCAAATTGACAGAATACACGCATCTCTTATGTTGGCGAGCTAAGAAGGATTTGGAGTTGTAGAATTTACTCGGCAAATCTGGTTGGTTACAAATGGTTAAATCTTGGCTTTTCTCGAATCGTGCTGATCCCTGGCATCATTAAAGATGGTGATAACTGTGGATTATCCTCACTCAGTTTGTTTTTAAAATTCAAAACCACAATTCACGACCTGCTGTGGAAGAGCTGTATGTGTTTGAACTGCTATGTCTGAGGGGTTATTTGCGACTATAACTAAGATGTAATTTCGGTATGTAATGCAGGGCTCCTGCCACATCTGAATTTGAATCTACGGCCAAATCGAAACTTCAATTTCTTCACGTCCGATTCAGTGCCATAAAGTACCTTTCTCGATCGTTTCCAACAATGACTCTGCAACAGACAGCATATTCATTATGTTTATCTGTTGGAAATAAAACAATCAATGTGGCATCAATCACATCTTATGTCCATTTTACATGTGGAATGCCACATGAAAGCATGGTACATAATGATTAACAACAGCGAAGAAAACACTCTGTTAGAAATAAAAAAAAACATATTACATCGAACAGAGGAATCTCTTTAAAAAACTTAGAGCATTACTGCTTTCCTTCTTTCTCATAATTCTTGCAGGAATCAATTTTCGGGTATTCCAGATAATTGACAAGGACGTTCTATTTTGTCCATCCAACTGAATGCTAGCAGGGTCTCACTTTAACAACTTCCGTGAAAAGGATGGAACAGTACAAAAGGAGCTCCACACTTCTTGGACGCGACCATCGTTGTCGAAGTTTATCTTGACCCAATGGCCATAGCAATGCAATCACGCACTGCCGCATTATGAAGTTCGGTGAGGTATATAAAATTAAGCATTAATCGGCCTCTGAGAACGCTGGCTTTGTACAGTGGCTCTTATGCTGCACTGGCAATTTCTATGTTTCGCGTTGCAGACATTGAATTCAGTAGTGATAAGGCCACCCAGCCTCAAAAGGTCTGTTTCAAATAAAACCAAATTAAAATTATTAAGACAAAAACAATTGTAAGCACATACGTATGTCTACAAAATTACCACTATAATAACTGCAATATCCCCTAATTAATCTGACACTCAGTTACACCCCCATCAGGCAACAGGAAAATTTACAGATTTCAAGAGGCAGCTGGTAAAGCGCACTCTGGACGGTTACCTTCAATTTGAATTTGTTTCAGCTCTGGGTTCTTGCAGAGAGACTTGAGTCTCAACACGCTGTAGGCTTCTCACACTTGCCAGATCTTAAAATGCTTCTGTCTTACAAACAATCCCTAATAAACTTTATACAAATCTTTCTGTTCGGATGTACATTTTTCATTGTGTTTCTAGGATTTACTTATTCTAACAATAATATTCCTTGCATCCACTAATTTGAATAATAAGGTAAAAAAAAAAACACTGTGCCTGGTGTCATCTAATTAGCTGCAATATTTCAGCAAACTCGTTTGAATGTTTTATTTAAAAAGTGCAAATATCCCACTTCAGACCTGTGTTTCCAAACTTTCCCAATTTTACCTAATTGCCAGTTCAAATAATGTATTTCAATACCAGCTGGCTTTAATGCAATTATCACACAGATAAACACGCAAACATGGACACAGACACCAGTAAACACCACTTTTTAATCGGTATAGAACGCATGCAAATGATTTTTTCAGAACTCCGTAATTCAAACTGTTAGACACTTTAATCTGTTTACCATTAGCTTTTTCTTCCTGCTTTTTTTCTATTAACAAGCGAACACATTTCCAAAGAATTGCAAATTAATGCCAGTTACTGCAATTTTGGATAAATTATTGCGTAACACATGAATTAGCTAAACAGTTGTTAAATTTCTACATTTACATATACGTTATGACATCTACCTTTGAACAAGAAACTGGAGGCTAAATAACATGGCCATTCAATCGTTAGAAACAATTGCTAGTGCATGACTTCATAGTGTATTCTCCATTTACTGCAAGAATTATATCTTTACCGATTTTCCTTGCCTACAAAATTGTTAAGCTACATTAAGTGGGTTTACAGGCACCCGTTGAATTTATTTTGGTGACTACAGTGGGAGGAAATCTATATATCTTTATCCGTGCAGTTTTCAAGCAGCCGTGCACCATGGTACTCACCTAACTCTTTAATCAATTCTTGGCAATTCGCTATTCCTGGAACACAGACAAATTTTAAGTGGCTTTTGTTTCCTTACTTCATTAACAGAATGTTTTAATAAAAGTCATAGATTTTTTTCAAAATATAAAACACTAACAGAACCATTTCAGTGTGTTGGTAGTTGAGTATCCAGAAGATAAATGATACAGACATAACTTTGAGGAACAAGCAGATCAGCGGACCAAATATCTGCGTTGAGTTGTAGGTTTAAAGATGCATCCAAAGGTCCATAAAATGGCGGAGTTCCTGAGGCAGCTAAGGCCATTGCTGACGCCAGAAATAGATAAAGACATAGGCAGAATATTGGCTTGACGGGTAGGTGGGCTTCAGAAGAGGTCTCACCTTGAGGAGTGCAGTTTTAACATTGTGGTAGCGCTGCAAGCCCTGACCATATTGAAATTGTCCCAGGATTTGAAAAGAAGAAGAAAACATATATATAATGGAGACATGACCTGATTGGAGCCAATGAACATCGCAAAACACATTGACTGCAGGTATTCAAAAAGGTAGCTCAGCAGCAGCTTCTCAAAGGCAATTAGGAATTCGCAATATATGCAGTCCTGACCAGCCACTCTAAAATTTCGTGAATGAATCAACAAAAAGAAGCAGAAGGTCAAAAAGGATTTGAAGAGGGCAGCTGTTTTGATCAGTTGAACTCTAAGAATGGAACAGGATGAGAGTCTTGCCAATAGTGCATTGGGAGTGTTTAAGTGCAAAACAGTCAGGGGAAATTTTGCACTCCTAGTTTTGAATAGCATTTCATGTTCGTTCTTTCTCAGGATTCCTGGAGGGCATGCTTTGCATATGCCAGATGAATAAACATGCTTGCTGTTGGTCCAGCTGAGCGTCAATAGAGACGCAAATGATCGTGTTATATTAGAGGGAACAATTCACACAGCAGCAGTTCCTCGATTATTGCAATGGAATACAGGCCTACTAATTTCCTTTAGAATTGACCGCTATCGCCGTCCATGAATCTACTTTGATGCCGAGCAATCAGAATTCAATCGGGGCTGAATTTTACGCTCCACAATTGGGAGGGAATTCCTGCTTTGTGGAGTGTATTATGGGGCTTGATGACTTCGGGCTCCATTTACGATGTCATCATGCCGGTTTCCAATAATACACCAAGCGAATATTTCAAACATGCCCGCATTATTTGAAGATCAATTTAAAAGGCAATTGAAGTGATTAGCTAACCATTTCACTGCAACGACACGGTCAGAAGGCAATAATGCATCATATGGGCAAGGTTTCTGACTGGTGGGAAATCCTTATTTTTAGCACATGCTTTCCTGGGCGGAGTCTAAACTGCGGTTGAAACCGGACTCTCACTTTTGCTTTTAGAAGTCTATTGATCATAGAGACTGCTCACATGAGTGGACAGAATGACCCTTTGGATATTTTCGAGTGGAGAACTGTCTTCTTGTCCAACACCCAGCAGGAGTGCCGAAAAGTTTCTTAGACAGGTGGGCATTGTTGCCGCAGTTGGAAACAAATCCTGCAATGAGGCTGACAGAAGGATTAATAGGAGGAGGAGAATATTAATGAGAGGAAAAAGGAAACATAGGGAATCTCAGAATGTTGTGCTTCCCCAGGAAGGCAAAAGAGCAGCGTCAGGCCCAGAGCTTCAGACGGAACCTAGAAAGCATCAGCTGGGGTGCTTGCAAACTTATACCACCCTAAGGGTATACAGGCAATGTTATTGCAATCTGCAACAGACATTATCAGGGCTTTGACCGTTTTGTGGCAATGTGACCAAGACCTCCTCACCACGCCACAGCTGTTTACATCGTTGGTCACATCCTCCCATGTAACATGAGCTCCGTACTTTTCCCAGCGCTGACCAATAGCCGTTGGCCCATATACTGCTTTCTGACAGGCACTAATGGCATCTCGATCGAATGTAGAGGCAGATCGGACAGTTCAAGAACGCCCCCCCTCCCCCACCAGCCCCGCACTGATGGTGCAGACATGCATGAATGCCAATAAACAATAACTACAATTCAACTATGCCAAAAGGTGGGAAATTACTAATATTTAAAATTCTGCCACCAGTGAAGACTGTCATGATTGACAAAGATGGATTAATTTTAAAATAAAAACAGAAAATTCCATGAAGTATTCAGCAGACTTAGAAGCATATGTAGCCAAAGGATAAGAATTAACGTTCAATGCACACATGACACTACGTCACAGCCAAGGGAAGCAGACATGTAATTATTTTTGCACGTTCAAAGAGAGGGGGTGGAGCAGGTGAATCAAAATAGAGAGTCAGGAGTAGGTTGAATCTCTGGAGTAATTTGACGGAGATGCCGTGGACATAAGACAGAGAAAGTGAAAATGATACTGTTAAAGATTAGACAGTCGCTAAAATTTCAGGTGGAAGAATGTGTTAATAGTAGAAAACAGGTCAGCACTCTTTGAAAGCATACCGTACAGACAGGTTGCAAGCCGTCTTTGCGGGAGATGTGATGTAGTGTACATATCAACATGAAGTTGAAATCCATTGTCTGAACGTGTTGAACTCATTATTTCGTGCCGAATTTTGTGAAGTGCCTTGCCGGAGTGTGAGGTGCAGTTTCTGTACTATGCTTTGGCCAACTGGGTGGAACGGGGTCTCATCTTAAGATTAGGTGCATTGTAGCCTCCCTCACTTAACAATGAGTTCAGCAACTTCATGGAATTGACTCTGCCCTCCATTTTGTTATTGTTCGCACACCCCATGCCCCACTGTGACAGTTCCTAACTTGTTCTTACGTTTTGCTTTGAGGAAGCCAAGCCCCTTTTTTTCTGCTATTATTAGGTTCTGTTGTTTAAACTTTACGTCACAATAAGTGCCTTAATTCATTTTACCACTATCTTTTCCATCTCATTTTGTCGTGTACCCATGACATCATTGATAAATGTCTCCTGAGTGCTCAGCTACCCCTGAGCTGCTATTCTGCTTAATATAGATCACCACCTCTCTTTATGAATCCTTTTACATTTCTACCTCTCTTCAGCAGTGATTAGAAACATACGGACTAGAAACAGTAAATCTGTTGCTCCATCCACAGATGCCGCCAGGCCAGCTGTGTTATTCCAGAATGTGATGCCTTTATATCAGATTTAATTTAGCTAAAATCTAAATTGCCGTACCTCACAAGACATTCCTTGACTCTACATATTAGATGCACACGATTGATCAGCTGATGGTCCTACTGGCAGTGGGAAGTGCAAGATTTGAGTGGGGTTGGGTGAGGTTGGCTTTGCTTTTTTATAATGCTGTCCATTGCCTTCCACCAGGTGCCTACAACTTCTGAGACTGGAACTCCCGGCCTCCAGCATTCTTTGGGCATTTATGACAATTCCCGGCAATGAGATTATTAGCAGGCGGGCAGCGAAAGCAGCTCGCAATATGAAATGTCGTCAACTACTGGATGCGGAACTCGCCACCAGTGAATATTGTTCAGCCCCAGGTCTCTATGTTGCATTGTGGCCTTTAATGCTCGGGGTGATGGCATAGGCTGAGCAATTTGGAATGAGCCCGTCACTGTACTGGCATGATGCTCACTCTTGATATTGAGGTGTTGCTGTACATCAGTTTGAATCTGGATGTGAACCGTTTTGGCGCAAGTATTTCATGTGAGGTTGAAGTGAAGGGTTAACAAGGCAAATATTTTCCCATGAAGTGCCAGAACAAGGTATTCTGGCATTGACCAGCTCAGTGTTTCATAATTCAAAACTTTGAATGTTTTAATCGGTTTACCTTTGTCTTTGACTTTCAGCTTTGCTTCTGTTAATCATCAAAAACATACCAAACCAATGCAAAATTAGGCTTTAAATGCCTTACACGGATATACGTAAGGTGCTAACGATTCGTTTACCCACAAAATTACTAACATAAACGGCGCAGGTTTGCAAGCATATTGACCTGTGTCCATTGTTATGTACGTTAGGAGTAAATATATCATTATATCATGCGTCTGTAACTGCCGAAATATTTGGCAGCCGCGTTTCTCGTTACTCACCCAATTCTTTCAATGTTTCTAGGCACTTAGCATAATCTGGATCGAAGACAATTTAATATTTTTTCAATTGTAACCCACATTAGCTTTGTTAATTCACTAATATAATTGCTTGTAAATGTTACAAACATGGTTAATATGTACAAAAGTTCAAAACATTTTAACAGAATTTGAGGCGGTATATTCACAACATGAATGGTACAGGGCCAATGTAGAGAGGGTGGGTTATGGAGGCGTGGTGGGGGGTGGCGTGTGGGGGGGGGGGGTGTAGTTCAGTTGGCCGAAGATTCTAGGGTTTAAGTTGTAACCATTTGTGTACATAAAGGGGGCGATCCGGAGGCAGAAATTGCCTTTGCTAATGCCATAATCAGACAAAGACACAGGAGGCATATCTGGCGTCAAAATTAGGTAGACATCTGAGGAGACCTCACCATGCAGAGTACAGAGTACTCGTTCATTCCCGAATTTGCAAATTGTTTGCCAGAATTTTAAAACAAGCACAAATGAATTAGAATCAAGCTGTACATGATTGGAACAAATTAACATGACAAACAAATGGACGGCCGCCGTTCTTGAAGGCGGCTCACCACTAACTTCTTAAGGGCATTTAGAGGTAGGCAATAACTGTTAACACAGCCAGGGATGGCCATGTCTGCTGCACGGATCAATGAATATAAAAGGCTGAAGGATAAAATGGACCTGAATATGGCAGCAAAGTTAGAATCAAACTGAAGCCTAAGGATGAAATATGTTGTGAGTCTTGCCAATAGTGTTTTGGGGGAGTTATATTGCAATGAATAGAGGATGTTCTACCCGTAAGTTTGAACAGGTTAATAGTCCTTCTTTCTCCGGATTCCTGCAGGTGTCTGGTTTGGGATATTCCAGAAAAGTGAACACGTTAACCTTTTTGTCCACCTGAGGGCCAACGGGTACTCACTTCGGTATCTTCTCATATCGAAGTAACAATTGATACAGCAGCCGTCCCACAATCCTTGCACTGGACAACAGACCTCCAGAGCTGACATCTATCACATCCACTTTGAAGCAACGAGTCAGAGTTCAATTCTAGATCTGTTGCTCTTTCGTATTATGGCACTAATGTGTTTTTTTTTACGCTAAAGTTGAAAGCATAGGGGGAGCTGCTTGGACGTTTACGTCGTTGTCCAACCATAATTGTGGCATTAGACATTAGGTTTAATGCTATAAACCAGTTTGAAGCATTTTGTGGTACTTATTGGTGCATATTATTTAACTAATTGATGAACATACAATCATTCATGTCTTTGTTACTGACCCGAATGAAGGTGGTTTTCAGAATCTCTGACCTTGTCCAGCAAAATGTTTCGTTATTCAAAGCATTGCACGTTTTACTCGGTGTACCTTTGTCTTTGGCTTGCAACCTGTTTTCTGTTCGGTAGAAAAAGCATTTCGAATCGGTTGCCAAAATTAATGCAAGTTACTGCGATGAAAGTGAATTACTTGTGTAGTGAAATAATTGGCCAAGCAGTTGCTAAATTGTTTCATTAACAAATATGTTATGACATGTGGATACGAACATCAAATTGGTGCGAAGACTACAATTGCTGCTCCATCTTTAGAAGCTATTACTACCAAATGGCTTTACAGCGTATTTTCCAATTAATCAAATAAATAATTCGTTAATGTTTATCCTTGCCGATACTGTTGCTGAGGGTTTGCAGGATCATTGAACTCTATCAATTGATAAGTACAGTTGCAGTAAATATATCAAAAGAGTGTGTGTTTATAACAGTGGGAGTTTTAAGCAGCCACCTTCCATGTAACTCACCTAATTCCTGCAGCGACCCTTGGCATTTGGCTATTTCTGTGTTGGAGACCATTTATTTGTATTTAAATTTGCAATGACATTTAGTCCGGTAATTCGTTAATAGAATCATTCTTGCATTATTTTCAATTCAAAAAAAGCTGTAACAAAACATTTTAACAGGGTGCAGAGCCATGTTTCGAGGACTGTAATGACACAGCGCCAGAATTGGAGAACAAGCAATCCAGTTGGCCAAAGACCTATGGTGAGATGTAAAGGTTTAATTTATCCCCAAAGGCTAATGGATAAGTGGAGGCCCTTAGGCAGCAAATGCCATTGCTGGCGGCATAAACCGCTAAATGGACAGACGGCATGTCTGGCGAAAATTGTAGGTAACCTGCAGAATAGATCTCACCTTAACGAGAACGGAGAGTTAGGGCTGCCTGCTTGCAGCAAATGAACATAGACGAACACAAAGACTGCCGCAGTTCATGAAGGGGGTTCATCATCATCTTCTCCAGTGCAATTCGGAATGGACAATAGGCTGAGCCAGCAATGACCATGTCTCGTGAACTGCTAAATAAGAAGAACTAATCAAGGCTGAAAGACAAAGTGGATGGGGGACTTTGCTTCATATTTTTTAATCAATTCAAGTCTAAACATGGAAGGCGATGGGAGCATTATAATTGCTAGAGTTAGAGCGCAATACAGAAGTGGACATTTTTCAATTCTTACATCTGAACAGCACTATTTTCTTCTTCTCACAGCACTTGGAGGATTTCGCTTGGGAGTTTTCCATATCATTTAATACAGTGCTTTTTTCTCTACCTGTGAGCTCCAACATCTTCTACGAAAAAGTGAACAATTGATACAACAATCCTACTATTCTTGCACTAGAGCACAAGCCTAGAAATATCATGGAATTAGTATAATCGCTGTGCGACTGCTAATTGAGAACTCATGTCTCAACATGTTATTTTTAGTACTTGGTTCTTGATCCTTGGAACTTGCATCATTTTCCATGCTAAATATGTTGGCATATGTTTGAGCCGTGTTGCATTCGTCCATCATTACACCATGAAAATGATGACATTGGACAATAGCTACAGTGCCATGTACTGATCTCAAAGTTTTTCAAATTCTGAAAGGCACATCAGATTTTTTTTTTATTTTTGGGGGATTACAGAGACAATAATTCATCCAGTTGTCTACATGTTCTTGAATTTGGTTCAGAGAATCACTGAGAAAACACATATAAGTAATTCATAATTGCATATTAATTGTTCTCTAATTCCAAACATTAGATTTATGCTGAATTACCTTTGTCTTTGCCTTCAAGCTTTTTTACTGTTAGGCAGAAAACACATTTGCAAAGATTATGAAATTAAGGCAAGCTACAGCGATGATGGTTTATTTCTTGAATTACTTAGCAATTTATTTGCTAAATTGTTTCATGAACAAACATTTTTTGCATTGTCTACTTCACAGCAAATTCGCAGGAAAAGTGAACTGGCATTCATTCTTAAGGAACTAACCAGTTTCCTGATTTCATTGGCATTTTATTGTAAACGGTATAAACATGCTCCTGATGATACCTCTTCTCTGCGAAACTGCAAATGTACGATGTATTTATGCACGGTCACATTGTTCTGTTTCAATTTATATTGCACTTAATTGTGGGGGAGTTAACAACGATACAGGTATTTAGCCTTTGAAGTTGTTAAACAAAACAAACCGCATTTCAGATGTGTTGAATTATCGTTTGACATGCAATGTTCTTGGTTACTGTAATCTAGAAAAGGTAATTGGATGTAATCTTGCGTTGAGGAAAATGAAACATTATCGGGGTTACTGAGATATGGTTATATGAAAAGCGGGACGGGATGAAAAACTTTAAGATAGAAAAGATACGAAATGATTTATTTGGTAGTACAGAAGTACATTGGTAGAGTCATTGGTGGAGGAGAATGTAACAATTAACAGTGAACAGCCAAGTTTTTATTTCCGATTTCGAACCTGGTAGATTGACTCCTGGTAGATTGGTCAAGGAATTGCCATGAGGAAGGCAAAAGGGAATGCCCTGGTGCGAATATTTTGTTTGTTTGGAGAAGGCAAGTTCATTCAGCCTGATTTTGACTTATACACAAAGGATTCTCTCCATGTGCAAAAAGAAGGTGAAGCCAACATTTTATAACTTTACCAATCAATGCCCACTAGCCAATCATGCAACACTCTCTCATCATGCGGTATGCAATTCTGTGCTCTTTAATGTTTGTTTTATCTTGAGTAGCCGTCCTGATGAGTGTCCGAATGTAAGCATCGATAACATATGCATTGTCTCTGCGATAATTAGATTTGGTACTACAGATGAAAAAAAAGGAAGTTGAGTATTTGTACTTTTAATATCAACCTGTCGGTTGATAAAATGGACATATCAAGTAAGGGATTTAGGAATCTATATATACTTTTTCATATTAATGAGAATTGTACTGATTATTCTTTAAGAAGAGTGTGTGTTAGAATTTCCGGAACATGTTGGTACCAGCGACATAGATGTCATCCAATGAAACGGGAGATGTTTGCTAAGAATTGCCAAGAATTTTAAAAGTTCAACTTCAGAACTGTGGAAGTTTCAACAGGATCACTTTTCTTTTCAGCTCCCATGCTTATAGATCCAACCTGATCATTCTGTCTTCTTAAGGCAACCTCTTCATGACATGAATCAAACTTACTGACTGATAATTAATGCCTCAAATATATCGTTCATCCATATGTAAAGAAAAACCGAAATGCTGAAAATGATATTGGACTTAAGTGTTTAATGCACCTGCATTATTTGTTTCTGTGATTCGTGTACGAGGAATCCCGTAGGATTCTGCACTCCCTATCCTTTTAATTAAATTTACATTTCCCAATTTTTTCAATCAGAAAATGCAAATGTAAATTCGGATTTTCGCTGATTGTAACCAACATGTTTTTTTTTTGCTCAGTCAGTTAGCCTATCTAAATTTTCTTTACACACCGTCTGCATCAAAAGGAAATAGTGTGCACTTGTGTTTTGTATCAATTTCCCCGATACGGCCGAGTTTCCTGATGTGCCAATATGTTTTGTACACCTTGTGCTTTCTTAATACGTTCTGCTTGCCAATATCCAAATTTCTACGTCACTCTATTGCTTTGTATTTTCACGTTGAATTTCGAAATGCCCTCTCATATGAACACCCGCCTCGGCCTCCATCACATATTTTGAAGCCATCTTAACAGCTCTAGTTAACATTTACTTGATTCACCGAAACAAGGTACCTGTGCCACTCAAGTGAGACCATCAAAATGGTAAAGCTGGCCATGTATGTCCAGACTCTCCCGTAAACTAGATTAATTTTCCCTGTAACAACCTGCGAACCACACATTCAACTTACTTACTTTATTTACCATCATGTTTTCCTGCTCATGTTTCAAGTCGTTATCTTAAACCTTCCCAATTCTGTTCCTTTAAAATAAAGAATAGTACCTAGCTACTCAGACTGCTTTAGACAAACCTATTTTTTTCTAGATCCTCTCTATGGAGATTGTTCTCACCAGAAGTACGACAACTGGCTGTTTCCAATCGTATTCTAACGTTCTGTCAAAATAGGGGGTGATTTCATTAAGATTGCACCATGGGCAGTACAAATTTCGGAACAGATGCTCTCGGAGGGAAAGAGCATTATTGAAATACATAACAATATGAAAACAAAGGCGAAATAGTGCCAATACTGGAAATCTGAGTTTGACTTAAAAAAAAACACAGTAAATGCTGGAGTAGCTCTGCAGGTCTGGCAGCATCTGTTGAGGATTTTATTTCTTGGACGTGGTCTGCCCGGGCTTGTGAGGCTTTTCGATTGGATGCTGCAGAGGAAAGATTTCCGAAGGAGATGAGGTCAGTGACAGGCCTGGAAACAATAGCTTGGCGTTTTGGTGTTCCGTGGTGTGGTCCTGGTCCAAGAAGAGCTGGGAAGACGTATCTGAGAGCTGGCTCTTAGTTTCTACAAGGTAGAGACCTTTACGTCAGACAACAACAGCGCCACCCTTGTCGGAACGTTTGAGAACAATGTCAGGGAATTGGCCTGATTTTAGTGAGTCTGGAAAATGAGAGGTTGGTGTGGATGAGAAGAGCAATGATTGAGACGGGCGATGTATCATCGACAGTTGGAATCAAGCACACTTGAAACATTAACTCTGTTTCTTTCTACAAAGATGCTGCCAGATATGCTGTATGTATTCAACAGTTTCTGTTCTTTATTGCATGACCGTATTGTTTCCTACGACCAAACAACAACGTTTTACACCCCGAGCTAAATGATTTGTGGTAACACGTTTCTGAGTCCATTATGCTCATCCTGTCTGCATGCGGCCGTTGTATCCATCAAAGCTTCCCTTAAGCATGTGCCTTGTCATTAAGACAAGAACAACATCATCTGCCGAACTACACTGAATATATCAGATCCAACGCCTTAAAGTAAGATATATGACAATATTTGGCAAATATAGTTAACTTTGTAGATTCTGAAGTACAATTGAGACATGAAATTACGCAGTCAAGTTTTACATCAGTACTTGCCTAAGAAAAGAAAATGCATCAATGGCAACCGACCGTCGGAATAGTCAGATCTCACTTATTAAACAGATTGGCATATTTGGAGTGCATGGTGCAAAGCTATCAGTGCTTCATCAGCAAAGAGGGGGAATCATTTCAGCAAGAACTTTGAGTTATTTCTCTCACATCTGCTTTCTCAGGAAATGCGCTTTGTGTCAAACTTGAAATTATAAGTATTATAATTCATTGTTTTTTTTACATTAAGCACTTTATGCGGAAAGAAAGTGAAACACCAAGAGTTCAACGTTTCTTGAGCCGTCCCGATAAAATCAGGATGTACCGGAGAACATTAAAATATGTAAGCACTTTTATGTGCTGTTTCCTCCCAAGATTCATTCTCGTCATTATTATTCACAGTTCTACAGAATTACCTCGACCGCTGCGTTGGAGCTATGACCAGTAATCTTTTAAATCCCATAATTTTTTGCTGAAATGCTAATACGGAATGGCTGTGTAATGCAACGATATAACTGGTGCTCCGAAGGCGTCTGAAACAGATGATTAATGACAATTAATAATGCAGACATATTGTAATGAACATTGCTTGTTGGAATATATAGTCCATTTGCTGGGGGCGTTATGTAAATGCGTGCAGACATAAGCAGGAATTTGGTGTTAATTTTACACGTTACATGATTAATATACAGTCAATGAATTGTAGAATTATTCAAAACCCACAGGGAGGAGATTCACATGCTTGCCGAATCTCCTGAAACGCAGCTCATCCCACTGACCCACCATTCTCCCGTGTCCACGTATGTTTATCTTCACGTGTATATTCAGTTCGTTTAGAAAGCCAAGATTGTATCTGTTTCCATGATGTCCTTTGACAGTGCTTTCTGCTTCTACGGTCAAACGCCTTTGTTCTGAACCACTTTCTTCTCCACCTTTCCGCTAATTGGATCAGCTTATCCAATCCGAATAGACTCGCTCTGATTTCGACTATGAAAGTCTCTGCACAACTTTTTTTTTTCTGCATGAAGAATCCGAGTCATTTTAGTATCCTCTTCACAATTCAGAATACTTTTGAGTTTTTACTTGTCTGCAAATTTTTATCTTCCGACAACATGCAAACCTACTTCATTAATAGGCAAATGTGAGCAAAACCGTATTTTTAGCACGAGGTCCCTCGCTATCCTAACTGCATTAATTCATTTATTTCTAAAAAAAAATCACCTGTTCACCTATCCATTGTGTTTCCTGCCATTCAGCCAACATAGTTCTTAATTGTGGATGACGTTAGCAAGGCATTGGATTCTATTTATGAGCACTTTGGTGTAAGTCAAATGAAATTAAATTTCACTTTGCATTTTGTTTGTCATGACTCATCTGTAGCGCTACCATAAATAAAGATATCTCTATGCGGTGGATGATCAGGTGGGCTTAGCAAATCTTCACTAAGAAGGCAGAATATTAATTCTCTGCGTAAAGAATCTCAGCAAATAAATTAATGGAGACACATTGCCTATGGAATTCAGAGCAGCCCTTGGGTGAAGGTAATTATAACGTTGGAAACAAAGTCGATATGGTCCAACTTGAAGCCGATTTGAACCGGAGCATTGCGGAGGACAATCAGACAAGCCAGCGTGGGTTGAATTTCATGCAAGCGTAGGATGACTGCTGGGTTTTTGCATCTACTTACATTTTTTTCCAGAGATCAGGGAGTACCTATATACCATGGCCTTCAGAACAGAAGGTGCTGCTTTTCTGTACAACTTTTAAACCGAGGGAGAAACTTCATAAATTGTGCTCAATTGTATTGATATAGATACCATTTGGCGGACGTAATGTCCTGGATAGTTTTCATCGCTTTCTGGAGTCAGAGATCGATTTTGCTGATTATTGCTGTCCCTTGATAATTGGTGAGTTTTCTGTTGTTCTAATCTTCACAAATCAGATGGAGGCAGGGTTTATTCGATGATGCAGAATAAAACTTTACCCGTACAATTCGACACATCACTCAAAGGATAGCAAAGCAAAACACTATGGCTGAGGAAACAGTGAAATAACAAAAATAAAACACAGAAAGTGAATTATTAAAATAGAATATAGTGGCTGTGGCAGCATTGGTGCAGTAGAAACCGCGTTAATATTTCGAGTTGAATACGACTCTTATTCCGAACATATTTCCTCTATTCTTTAATTGGATGTGGGCATTGCTCATAAGGCCAGCATTTGTTGTGCATCCCAAAATAGCCCTTAAAATGAACTGTTACTAGGCCATTTCGAGGTCAGTTAAAATTCAACCGTACTGCTGCCTTTCTGGTGGTACATGTGCGCTAGAACAAGTAGGGAAGGCAGAGTTCCGTCCCTAAAGGGAATTAGTGGAGCTTTTTTTTACAACTATTGAAGATATCGTTCATGTTCGCCATGACTAGTTCTATGTTTCAGGTCCATTAACTCAATTTTAATTTATCAGCTGCTGTTGTTTCATTTGAACCCTTGTAACCAATGCATTATTCTGGACCTTTGGACTATTTTTCCAGTTTCATTACCACTATGCCACGGTCTCCCCCAGGTCATACTATTTTTTTTTTTATGAGCGGACCATTTCTCTGCCCATTCTATTTCTTTGTTCGTAGGACTCAGTGTCCGCTTTGACAAGTCAGTAGAAATAATAGCTAGATTGTTCTGTTGAAGAATCATTCGGACTCGAGATGTTAACTGTGTTCCTCTCCGTAGATGCTGGCAGACCTCCTGAGTTTTTCCAAGTATTTTAAATTTTCGTGCTAGATTGCTTCTTTGATAATCTGCAATGAGGGAACAACGTTGACTTCTCCACTAATAACTTCCATGACCAATCTTCTGAGCAATCACTATGATCATGTTTATGCCCAGCATAGAGCACAGACCCGTTCTCAATCAAACCTCTCATCAGAAATTGCAATGCACCCGAACACTGGATTGTTGGTCTATAATTGTGCATCTGCATTGGAGTGCCCATTTTACTCCTGAGAAACATGGTGGAAGAGGTGATACAAGAAATGTGTGTTAATGAGTTTCATTACCTTAGTGAGATGGTCAGCAGTCAGGCAGTCAAGCATCAGATGAATGATGTGTGTGCTATCTAGTTGTCAGCTCAATCGTCCTAAGAACTGCTTTGCTGTTATATCCGTTCGCTGACAGTAACATGAATTCGGCTATTTTTATGCCCAATTATATGGACGAGTGTACCCTCAGTAAGGCAACACAAGCAGAATTGAGCCGTTGCTTCAGTGCCCATTTGACAGTACATTTTAAAACAGTGCACACATTATAAATTATTGTCAGTGAATTTTAACGAAGCATACATTTTTTTGAATTACCTTTTTTGGCGAATCTTTCATTAAAAACAACAAAGATAGCGACATCCTTTCTGAATGGAACTTCTTTAACCTCAGGAAAAGACGCCAGGTACTTCAGAGGCACCGTACAATATTGGAGGCCAGTGGTGAAGTTGTAATGTCTTTGGCCTTGTAATATTGATTTTCAAGCTGACCTTTGGAAGCATGGGACCAAATCCAACCATGGCAACTGGCGGAACTTATTTTAAATTAATAAATCTGGATGTATAAACCTAGCATCAGAGAACACCATGAAACTACTTTCGGTCGTCCTAAAAACGCATCTGGTTCACCAATTTCCTTTGAGGATAAAAGTGTGCCATCCTCAAATAGTTTCGCCTCGGAGTGACTCTTCGCCCATTTCCATGTGGTTGACTCTTAATTCTCTTATCTTATTTGGCCTTGCGAGTCACTCGGTTAAAGGAAAATTGGGCTTAGGCGACAAATAATGGCCTGGCAAACGACGCCGACATCCCATGAAATAATATATAATATATTTACATAGAATCATAGAAATCTTATAAACACGCACAAATACCATTTGGTTGACGAATATGCCCTGCGTCTCTGAACGAGTAATTCGTCAAGTAGTGCTTCTCCCCACAGCCCGGTACATTATTATCCAATTTTCCACAATTTTGTCATGCATATCTTGATGCAACTTATCTGCAGGCCACTCTCAAAAACTGAATTCCAGATTCTAAATATGCTCTGGGTATGAAAGTTTTTTTCCTATTGCGTCCAATGCTTAGATAACAGTTTGCCTTGGACCTGTGCCATCTGATGCTCGATCTTTCCACAAGTTGCACGCGTTTCACTTTATGTTTTTGAATACCTTTGTCAAATCTCCTATGAATCTGCTCTATCCCAAGCGGCAGTCACAAATCTGCCAATATATCAAAGCAACTGGCGTTTGTCATAACTGCAGCAGTTCTTGCAAATCTTTTATGCACTATCGCTAATGCCTTCTCATCTTTCCTAAACTATGGCAAACATGAACAAAATGCTCCAGTAAATGACAATGCATTTTCCGTTTTAGCGTTAACATGGTTTCTTTGCTTTTGCACACTTACAACCAGATTTATAGCTTTTAGTCTTATTAAAACGATTATTCCTTATTAACTATACTGTCAGGTTGCCCTGCAAAAGCCTACCATTTATTCACGCGTATAACCAGACACCTGTGACTCTGCACTGTTTTCATAATTGTACCTCACAGTTCTCTACATTTCTATGCAAAACATGTCTGCCCGCCTGTTTGCTAACTTTAAAAATTATTATTATGTTATTTTTTCCTTATTGTTTGCCTGTTACAGTCGTTAGGTACCATAATAAACATGCTACAAAATAAATCAATACAAATGCTGGCCTGGCCAGCTACACCGATGTCCCCTGAAATAATAAAGAAATTTTGTGTTATTGTACAAATATGAAACGTTATACTGCATAAAAATATGCCAGCTATTTGTATGTTTCAGATAAGGCAGATTTTTATAACTGTGCCTTCGGGCAGAAAGCTGTCCACCCTCCTTCAGTATTCTGCTGCTCCTATTTCAGAAAGACACCCTGTATTTCATACCGACTCTTTGGCCCAAAATAAGTCACTTCACACTCCCGTCTATTAAAATCTAACTCGGATTTATGCAGCCAAATGACAACGTTCTTTTGAAACACGATATCATGCTTCTTCCCAGTTCACAATAATTCCAACTTTTCTGTCATCAGCAAATGTTGAAATTATGCTAGGTCTTTATGATATGTCCACAAGAGGATCCTTATTTACAGTGATCCCCGAGAACACCACAACAAAACATTCCCAGTCTGAGTAACTTTGGCTAGGGACTTCTCTCTGTTTCCTGCCACTCAGCCAATTTTCTACCTGTGGCCATCCTTTCCATTTGATTTCAGAGAATCAAAAGTTCCTCACAAGACTATCTGCAGCACTGCACATCTCAGTTTCACTGCCCTGCGTTAAAAAAATGTATTAAAAATTAGCAACATCATGTGCATTTGTGCTATCTATGAATGAAATCATTGGCTTTATCGCTCCATGATTCCGAGTTGGGCTCTTTCATTCCATGTTGTGTCAAATGTGCCAACCTGTCAATAGCATTCACTGTAAAAATACTTGGTCCATGTTTGTACCAAACATGTAATGAGAAAAAGGAGCTTTGTTCATTTTCTGCAAAGCAAATTGTGTATCGCGAAACAACTATCCAGTAACAGTTGTTACTTTTTACTTTGTACCACGCAAATCACCACTCAAATCACTTGCTGATGATTTAGAAGGACAGCTGGGACCGTATTTAAACGAAATGCATTTGTCCTATGTTTTACAGGCAGAAAATATTTGTGGTTCCGTTTTAATTTTGATAGCGAGATAACATGTTTAGTGCACTGACCAATCTTGGCAAGTGTCGAGGAAAGGATGTAGCTCAAGTTCTCAGTACCACAGCCATAGTTTGTCATCATCTACCGCCACTGCTATATCTACTGCCTGCCAAATTTTTGTGGCATGGAGTGAATCGAAATGCCTAAGACTGATGCCTGTAATGCTGGGAACGGAGGAGGAGGATGAGATGGATCATCCACTCGGCTCTTTTCAACGAAGGTTTGTGCAAATGATTCAGTATTTTCTTTTGAGATGACCATCTAGGGCGCTGTCTCTTTCAGGATTGTGATGCACGTGGAAACTTATTCACTGGTTACTTCGTGTTTTAAATTAGGACTGGATGTCTCATGCCTGCAGGTTTTAAGTCAGACCAGACGGTTGCATCAGCGATAATTACTGCCCATCAGACGCTGCTTAAGCTTTTGTAATACCGATTTTGGCCCGTATTGCAGCTTCAGCAGGTTGGTATATCCATTAGATAAAAACAAAGAGAACTGCGGATGCTGGAAATCCAAAACAAAAACAGAATTACCTGGAAAAACTCAGCAGGTCTGGCAGCATCGGCGGAGAAGAAAAGAGTTGACGTTTCGAGTCTTCATGACCCTTCGACAGAACTTGATTTCGAGTCCAGGAAAGAGTTGAAATATAAGCTGGTTTAAGGTGTGTGTGTGTGTGTGTGTGTGTGTGTGGGGGGGGGGGGGGGGGGGGGGGAGAGAGAGAGAGAGAGAGAGAGAGAGAGAGAGAGAGAGAGAGAGAGAGAGAGAGAGAGAGAGAGACAGAGGTGCTTGTGTAGACAAACAAGCAGTGATAGAAGCAGATCATCAAAAGATGTCAGTGACAATGGGACAAAAGAACACATAGGTGTTAAAGTTAAAGTTGGTGATATTATTTAAACGAATGTGCTAATTAAGAATGGATGGTAGGGCACTCAAGGTACAGCTCTAGTGGGGGTGGGGGGAGCATAAAAGATTTTAAAATATTTAAAAATAAGTGGGAAAAGAAAAATCTGTAAAATTTATAGGGAAAAAAAAGGGGGGGAAAAAAGGGGGAAACAGAAAGGGGGTGGGGATGGGGGAGGGAGCTCACGACCTAAAGTTATTGAATTCAATATTCAGACCGGAAGGCTGTAAGGTGCCTAGTCGGAAGATGAGGTGTTGTTCCTCCAGTTTGCGTTGGGCTTCACTGGAACAATGCAGTAAGCCAAGGACAGACATGTGGGCAAGAGAGCAGGGTGGAGTGTTAAAATGGCAAGCGACAGGGAGGTTTGGGTCATTCTTGCGGACAGACCGCAGGTGTTCTGCAAAGCGGTCGCCCAGTTTACGTTTGGTCTCTCCAATGTAGAGGAGACCACATTGGGAGCAACGAATGCAGTAGACTAAGTTGGGGGAAATGCAAGTGAAATGCTGTTTCACTTGAAAGGAGTGTTTGGGCCCTTGGACGGTGAGGAGAGAGGAAGTGAAGGGGCAGGTGTTACATCTTTTGCGTGGGCATGGGGTGGTGCCATAGGAGGGGGTTGAGGAGTAGGGGGTGATGGAGGAGTGGACCAGGGTGTCCCGGAGGGAGCGATCCCTACGGAATGCCGATAAGGGGGGTGAAGGGAAGATGTGTTTGGTGGTGGCATCATGCTGGAGTTGGCGGAAATGGCGGAGGATGATCCTTTGAATGCGGAGGCTGGTGGGGTGATAAGTGAGGACAAGGGGGACCCTATCATGTTTCTGGGAGGGAGGAGAAGGCGTGAGGGCGGATGCGCGGGAGATGGGCCGGACACGGTTGAGGGCCCTGTCAACGACCGTGGGTGGAAAACCTCGGTTAAGGAAGAAGGAGGACATGTCAGAGGAACTGTTTTTGAAGGTAGCATCATCGGAACAGATGCGACGGAGGCGAAGGAACTGGGAGAATGGGATGGAGTCCTTACAGGAAGCGGGGTGTGAGGAGCTGTAGTCGAGGTAGCTGTGGGAGTCGGTGGGTTTGTAATGGATATTAGTGGACAGTCTATCACCAGAGATTGAGACAGAGAGGTCAAGGAAGGGAAGGGAAGTGTCAGAGATGGACCACGTGAAAATGATGGAGGGGTATATCCATTATTGGTATGCCTGTTTCACGCTGCTGGAATGCTCTCCTGCACTCCTTGTTGAATCTGGATTGAAATTTTGGTTCGATGATATTAGTAGAGTGAGCATTATGCCGCTGATGATATTACAGACTGCACTTGAGTACAATTCTTTATGACCCATCTCTCTGCATGGGTGTCTGTGTTCCAATGTCTAGAATAATTCTGAATGTACCTCATTTGGCATAGTGGCATTCTGCTACAAAGAGTGATTCAGTCTTACAGAATGGCGTTGAAGACATCCTTTAGAAGGACATTTAATCTTATTTGCATCTCTCACTGTTTCTTCCACGTGGCAGTTAAAGTGCCGATTTATTGTTCATTTAGTCGAAATTGGGAAGCAGTAGGATCAGCGAATGTTTCTTTCTATTCATTAATGCTTAGACTAATGGCCTGAGACTTTACGCAGGGCCAATGGTCAGAAGTCCCAGGGAAAGCCCCTACAGAGTGCATAACACTCTGCAATTATGTTTTGTGCTCATGCCCTTCCAGTGAGAACATTCATATTCAAGGATTGTGATGGTAGTGCTGAAACAGTGACTATAAGTTATACTTCAGGGTGAATTACAGTTTCATACTGCTCAAAGATATTCTGCGCGACAATACGCCCAATTTTAATTATCGTGCGCATATTAAAGTGAGATTCTCTTTGCAGCTGCACCGGGCATGTTGCAGATTCCTTAATAGCGATGTTGCTCTTAATGCTGGGCTGTCTGTTCAGGTTTAAACTTTTTTCTTTGCGTTTCCATTCCCTATCTTTATTTTGGATGTAACCAAAAGGCTTATTAGATAATTTCGGAGGAGGTTCAAATTCAAGACGTGGGTTTCTTTTTTTTTCTTCTTGCATCAAATGAAGGCCAGCCTGGGCAAGGATCATGGGCTTCCATCCCCAGGAAATTTCCATGAATAGGATGAGTTCATATCACAGTTCAGTAGCTTAATGATCCTTATTGCTGATGCTAGATGTTAATTTCAGATCTGTTAATTAATTTTAAATTCCATCAGCTGCCTTGAGGTTACTAGCACTCCAAGATATTAATCCTGGTCTGGCCTCCCAGCACGCTGTGCCTGCTCGACACTTTAGCATGAAAAGCACTGATGCCATCGTTATGGATGTTACGGTCGTCGACCCCACCTAATCCCTTTGTGATTTTTTTAAACATCGCCAATGACAGCCATCAGTAGCCGAATAATATCACATGGATATTAATATAACATTTCCAGACAGACAAATAGTTCTGCCCTTTAAACTATTTGGAACATCCAGATGTAGTTTAGTTTCTCTGCCGCAGAAAAAAAAGTTATTAAGTGCCAATTATACTCCATCTCCGCCATTGGCTTGGCTTGAATCAATCCCGTCAGGCGCTGTCATATTTGGAGGAGTCAAAAAACATCTATGATGCTATAAATTGATAATGCTAACGCCATTTTGCATAGGTATAAGTATAGAAAATTGCCAATTATTCACCGTCTGATGCCCAGGAATCATTCTTTCCGCTCAAGCTAATCCAGCCCTGCTGATATTTCTCCAGTTATGGAAATTGTAACCCACGATTGCTTTAGAAACATCATTAGTTACAATACTCTTCTACTTTTGAGATCCTATGCTCCTGGATTCCATCAATACATTGCTACTACGGTGCAAACATCTTTCCTTCTTCAAAAATCTGCTTAGTAACAAAATATTGAAACGCCTGTTCAGGATTACATTGTGCTCTCAGTGCACAATATCTGTAATGTGTCACAGCATTAATCGCCACCAATTTGAACCAATCGATGTCTGCCCTCTAATTCCATTAATTGAATAAAAATTTCCTGAGAATTGTTTCTTTTTCTTATTTCAACAAACTCTGAAGATGACAGTCAGGTGCAGTAAAAGTCGATTTTGGCAGGTGCATAGCTAATTGTTGTCTAAAAAATATGGTATAATGTCTGCGTAATTATTAGCAGCGGCGCCATTAACCTGTCTTTTGAATGGCATTCACGAATTATCATATTCTCATCTGAACTCCACATCAAATGCAATTCAGATCAGGAGATGGCTGAGTGACATTTTCCAAGATTAAAAACATGAAGCATAATAGATTGCCACTGTAGTGACACTTAATTGCATCATGTGCCAACATTGTGTTTCCAACCAAAATAATTATGAACCAGGACCATCAAGAAATGTTCTCTATTGCATTAAAATTCTCTTCTGTAAGGGAGAAGGTAACTCACTCTTAATATACCCTGGCATGTTTGACAATTATTAGAAGCAGTGCGGGAAATCTGATGTTATGGCCATAAGTGGCATTCAATCAAAGTGATGTCCTATAGCGGTGTCTGAACATTTCTTAGGAGGACCACAATTTAAGCTGCACTTAAAAACGGAGACAACAATGCTGTAATTCTAAGAGAGGGTTAATGGGAGGGAACGTGAACATGCAAAGGGCCAGAATTGAATCAGTGCAATTACGTTGGTATGTAATTGATTGGCTAATGCTTTCCAACATTAATAGCCTTGCGGTTCTTAATAACAAGAATTATCATTTTGAAATGTGGTCTTACACGACTAAGACGCAACCAAAACCACCAAGTGAAGTTTTGAAAGACATAAAGAACGGGCTAAAGCATTGGTATTTTAAATGAATTCACATCTAAATATGAGATAAAATGGAAAGTTGGCAGGACTATCATTTTAATAGTAATGACTAAGCTGAAGAACTAATTGGGATATTTTAGAAAACATATTGTGAAGAAATATCAATAGACATCCAAATGGTCCTCTGCCTAAGCTTTTGCCCCGTGCTACTGCGGTAAGGATGAAGAATCTACCCACTTTGCTAAGCTAAAAAGTGATCCATGCTCTCCGTTGTCAGCGATAAAACAGAGTTCCAAACGTACAAAGTTAACTTTAACATTTCTCGAGAGTTAATCACCTATACAGTAGCATTGCTTCAAAGAATAGTATTGAAAGACTACATTGGGCATAGGTGATTTTGGTATTATTTTACACAAAACACTGACTGTCCGTGATAAACGTGTAGAAAATGCATTAGCAGCATCACTGCCTTTCTAACATTTCCACATTTTATGCTTAGTTTTCTAAATATATAAATTCCTCTCCTCAACAGTGTTCTGTTGTGCCGCTCCTGGTATGTGCTGTGATTGCTTTGACATTCGAATAATGTACCCACCTTGAAACACGTCCATTAGGAGTCACAAGAATAGTGTCCATTTGACAAAACTCAATCTATCAGGCAGCATTAATGAGACAGATGTATCAACCTAACAACCGTGAAAACCTTTAAGCAACCAGTTAGAAATCTAAAAAAGTATGAAACACATTCATAGTGCTGTTGTTGAATATTTCTGCAAGGTTACCAGAGGGCAAAAAATAAAGGGGCATGGAATTGAATCATTTAAGGTTGTATTTGACTGAATATTAAATGGTTAATCATTTAAATAAATGTGTTCTTTCTTTAAATTATAAGATGTTGCCATACAGTATGGCAGGTGATGCAATTCAGTCCACATTCAATAACATAGACAGTTTCCTGACTGTTACACAAATAACTTAGAATATATTTGCCATTACAAATGGCACTTTGACTGCGGATTCTCATAGAAGGGGTTGCACAACTTAATGGTTTCCATTGAGACTTTTTCTCTTCGTTGACATTTTTGGCTGTCCTGCTGGTGGTGCTTATAAGAAATTATGGACTTTGTGCTTGGTCGATATACATTGAATAAGACATGTTCAGATAATAATATTTTCTTGCAGGTAATTATTATATGTTCATACAACCGCCAAACTCGGCGAATAGGAAAAAATAACTATGAACTGGACATTTATTTCCGTGCTGCAGATCGCAGCTCATTATTTGGAAACCACCTTGGCTAATCTTCGAAAAAAGTCGCCATTGTTTTTTTTTTGTGTGTCGTTGAATGGATATAGACGTTTTCTTGTTAACCTAACATTTGATGGACGGTGGCAGAGACCTGCAGCAAACCTTCAGTATGTCATTGGATTGATGGCCTACAAATGAGTCTTTGGAGGGAGATCCATAATTCATCCATGCACAGCCGAGCGTTCTGAAACATAATCATGGACAGATCTAAGCTGTGCTAAGCAGTGTGACATGGAAGACAGTGAATATCTGCCAATTCTTAAATGTTTCCTGCATCAATTTGCACTGAGACTGCTAAGGGAGCTTAGCACTTCCTTATATCTATCAAAGGATGAGCTATTAATCCATCGTTTTTCATTCTGAATTTAAACATTGGCAGTGGAACAGAAACATAATTACTCATGTGCGAATCTCTATTTGCTGCAATTCAATGTTCCTGTGCTCTGGCAACCACTAGCGTATTTATTTTCAATTTGGAGATGCTGCGACATCCTCATTATGGATCTGAAAGATTTTTGTAGGCACAGAATTTGGAAGAGTGTTTTCTCAGAGCAAATATTTTCTTACTAAAATGAGGGGCTTCCAACCAAGCAATCTTGCTTATAAGCCTGAAGTGAATGTTGCTGGGCTGCTGAACAGCTAGCTTCAGTCAAGTCAGCAATTAATTGTCCCGTATGCAACGTGGCCTTGTACAAAACACTGCATGAGATAACTGGATCATCTTTGCACTTTGTCTGCAGCTTCATTTTGTTTTCTTTTAAAACACGGTCATTTCAAGGAACCCGAATTAATGCAAGCAAATCGCACCTTTAGATCATTAGGGACATTGTGTGGCAAATCAGACGCTATGCTGTCACATTTAGAAGTGTTTTTTTTTTAAATCTTCTGCCTTATGACAAATTGGGACGTGTTGTGCACCAAGGTTTCCTATATTGTGTCTATCGTTTCGGATGTATATATATATATGTGCAAATGTGCACTATAATCATAATATACGGTCATCAAACAACCAAAAAGAAGCCTGTATGTAGCTGCATTAGTTTAGTTTTCTAAGCCCGTTCAGATTTGAAATAACGAAACCATGTAAATTGTGAAAGCAAATTTTTAACTAGATTCAAATTTCCGTACCTACCACATTCTTTTTGAGAAGTGGATAATTCTAGATCACAAAGAAAATAAGATGAATCACTTCTGTAATGTGCTCGTGATAATGATATGTTCATTGATCCAAAAGTTGTTTATCCGAAACCGAAACACCAATATCCATGTCTAATTTACCAAACAATCCACCTATCATTAAGATGCTTATCAAATGACCTAAAAGCCTTCCATTGCTGAGAGCAAAGCATTGGACGCTACGGTATGTTGCACAACACCTATAACATCGAGTTTATAATATACATCTTTGCATTTGTTATTCCGAAATCTCGAGTGAATAAATGCTGCTTTGCCTGTTTTGTAATGTGAATCATTTCATGACAGTATCGTGTTGTGTCGCGCTAACACTTTCTGAAATGGCTTATTTTTCATAGCAGGTGTAACAGCTCAAAACAGGCCATCCAAGTGCCGTTGAAAGCCATCAGCAGCACTGAGAATCTGTACAACCACACGATCTAAACTCATCGCAAGGTATATCGCTGATGCTTACAATGAACGAATGAACTGTGGATCGATGCAAAGTAAAAGACGTCAAGACATTAGCAGCACGTACAAATTCCATGTCAATCTGCTACAAACCAGTAGTGCTTGTATGCCGAACAGCGGAGGCAGCATGCGATAGGCAGAGGCAAGAAATCTTAGGACCAGCAGATCAGGTCAAAGCACTGCACTCCTGCAACATCCAGTTGTGAATTATAGTGCACAATTAAACAAAAAAATAGCTTGCTTAACTTGCTTAAGTCATAAACATATGAATTTAGAAATTTGCACAAATGAAATTTCGGAAGGCAACATTATTTCCAAGAGCTTTATTATGTTGTGTTCCTTTCAACGAAGTCTCCAAAACGCAATCAGATCCTATCACGAGCGATCCATCCAGACACTCCATCCCCCTGCACTGTCGTGCTGAATTGTGTGTTTGATGGATAGGTATCATTAAACTGATTTTACTTTGCATTCGTTATCTATTGTCCATGTCTCTATTGCCCTGTCTACACACTTATTTCGGAGCAGAGGAACAAACAATTATGATTCCAGAACTCAGCCCAGTAGTTCGCTTTTACGTTGATAACTCTATAAATTCCATGCGAATTAACACTGCAAAGAAAAATGCCTTAATGTTGCTGACACATTGACTTTTTTATTTTCTCCGCTTGTCAGCCCAAATATTGCTTACTGAAATTCTATATAAAAATCCTCTGCAAATTTAGGGATGGTTTTGGTCATTGAACCCGTTTCACACCAACATTTTTTTTGGTCAGTAAGAAAACAGATGATTAGCTTCGTAATCTATTTTTGATGAAACCAACTCACAACATCAATGAACCCAAACATTGCTTTTGGCTCTGACGTTCGTTTTCTCCACTTGTAATGTAATCGAGGTTTCCAATATGCTCTTCCAGCACACTATTGATGATCAACTTACACTATGTCAAAAATGCTTCCATCTAATAACAATGTACTGAAAGACTTCAGTAGAATTCTAAGTACATTTGCACACTTTCCATTTTTGGTCTTACTGCGAAATATAGAATTGTTATCTAAGTTCAAAGGACCGAATTTCGGTTCTGAGTCATTTAATAATCTTGGCCTGGAAATGAATTAGCGTTTGCAGAATGTTGACTATATTATGAAATAAACGGTTTTGCCACATTAATATCCTGGGTTGGAACCTAACCACAACAATTATGGCGCCAGTGATTATGTCGCATCACACTAACTCTTTACTGATTTCGCCTCTACAACTCTCCACAATTTTTGCTCTTTTTGGATCTTTGTTCGACGTGATGTTCCATTTGCTGGAAGCACCTGCAGTGACTCATCCATGTGCCATATCTTACCTGACATCTAGAATCTCAGTCATACTTTTTAGAGGTTTCTTGACATCGATTGTTCTTGTCCAAACTTATAAAAATATGCCTGATATAAACATCCTGGTGTAGTCTTAATTTGGGCATTTCTGTTGCATTAATGTGAATGTATTTTATTAACGTCATAATTAACATTTTCATCATAATCATCGTTATCATTAATCTTGCTAATTGCAACGTTACGGCAAAGCAAAGATATCTCGCCTGATTATTCAAGTGGATAAAGCAGGAAGCTCGTTTTTATCACCTACATTCTTTCACTTCACATGTTACCTCCGCTGCTGAGAGCAAATAAATACTCTGCTGCACACAGATTTTCAAACTGGGCCACGACCTCCAGAGCGCACCTTCCCCTTTGTCTACAAGGGCAGATGCAAAGGGGATGCTAATATTGTCCATGGGAATGGGAAGACAATAGCTGAGCAGTGTGACACCTGGAGACTTAATTATTGGAAGGGTGCCGACAGAGCCAAGTTGATATGAGATTCTCATGGGTCCAAGGTGAAAGAAAATCGAAAACAGAGGGCCCTGACATGTGTAAAACCTCAGCCCTTTTGCTTCAACTGCAGCAAATGAAAAACATTCTGCAAAGACATAGTGCAGCTCCTCTATCAAGCCAGGCGTTGGTTGACACAGATTTGAAGAAAAGAAGCAACTGATATTATGAGGAGAAGAAAGGGTGTGGCAGAGTGTTTGGAAAGGATATTGTGCCATTTTTAAAATTAAATCTCCAGTACCATATCCAACATCATTGAATGCAATCTAAAGTCTTGATATCCATAATGTTGTGAGTTTATACGTGGACAAACACTATTTTTGTTTTCGAATCGGTCGCTATCCTGCGGTGCTTTTCATTCTGAGTAGTTGCATAGGTTATCGGCAATGGGATGATCCTAGCTGCCCACGGCATGAGTGGCAGATGTGGATAAAAGCTCGATTTCTGGAGGGAGCATTGCATTACTTCAAAGTTCAGAAAAAATGTATTCATTATTATTATTAATATTGTTATTATTATTATCATCATTTTATTATGCGTATGATGATTATTATTATCGTTGTTCTTATACACATATTATAATTTTAAATGATTGAGGTCAATAAAGAGGAATATGCTCATTTATCGCCTGCTATGTCCTGAGAACTGATGTGTCTTCTTTAATTGACGGAAAACGGAAAAAAAAAAATCACTTCTGCTACCCATTGTCATGAACAATTTCACCCTAAATAAGACAACCAAAGCAAAAGATCATAGTTCACGATGAATCTTTGCCCCGTTCATTTGTCGACTTCGACTCAAAATGACAGATAAAAATTGAATTTTAATTTCACAATGTTCTCCGAAACTAAATGTGCACATGGTACTACCTCCTATTTCAAATGACATCCATCTCGATGTATCCATATGAAGAAATGCAAACAGGGTGCTCCAATGGTGAATTCCTGCTTTGTATGCTCGTATGAAAAGTGAACTCGGCCTATTCATAACGAGAGCTTCTCCTTTCATAAGCATATGGATAAGTTGCCCCGCAGGAACCAGCAATGACTGTCTAGGTAAGCAAATATTCGAAGGTATGCTTGAGAAGATGGATATCTCTCTGCCAGCTCTTGAATATCTTCATGGTCCAGTTCCCTCATAATTGCTGTGTTGTAAACATATTGCTAAAAGCTGTAAGAAAACAATTGCTGTTGGTATGTCTCCCCTTATGCTCCTCAGGAGGGAAGCAATTTTGGCAAAATTCAAAAGGAGTAACAATGCTAACTGTAACAGAAAAGGGTGCTGTTTGGTTGGCAAATCGAAGTTGAGCGTTCGAGACATTTCCATGAGATTCCACCAGGGAAAATCGTTTACCCTATTATGTTGATTTTTAAACATGGAATTTTGCAATGTGTATGTATGGGTCTTTTACCTGCAGAGGAATAGGCTATGCGTATAAACATATGCAGCTTCAAGCAAGGATATGTGAGCCACTTTCCAAGGTTAGCTCAAATATTCAATTATTTTTTTTTATTTTCTGGCACTGTAACATTTAACACACTTAGAATTGCTCAGCCAGTGCTGTTCTGTCATGGAAAAAAAAAAGCGCTTCGCCAAATAATCAAATTAGAAATTCAACACTGTACACTCAGGATCTTCCCTGGATCAATTCCTGTTCGAAATAGTTATAGCTGACCAGAAGTGAGGCATCGAGAAACTCTTCAGTAGGCAGCACCATGACACAGAGAGCAGAGCAAGCTTAATGATTGATTAATATTGCAAACTTATGTGGACACAAAGTTTCAGAAGAGCCCAAAGTGATCTATTATCCGTAACATTAAGATGTGTGCAAAAATGCTTGGAAATGAAGCATAACAACCGTTTTGAAATATGCAACCAGCGAATTCTTCAACTGCATTACCATTGACGTTTTCTTCAAGTTTTCCTTCTGGTAGGAGGAAGAGACATTTCAGGAGAAGTTCGAATTAATGCAAGGCACTTGCTTTTTTATCCAACAGAGAGGAACGTAACCAGTCTGTAGCTAAATTGTTATATGTACAAACACGCTATTACATCCATTACTCTGGACCAATTTTTCGGGAACTGTGTTTCATTGTCCCTTCATTATTGGCTGATATTTTTGCATGAGATCCTGGTATGTTGTACAGGTGCATACAAAAATATCAAGTTAATGATTCGCTGTGTGTGTTAAATTCGCAATTCCACACTCTTCAGGTTGAAAGTTCTATAATTAACTTCTAGAATTTTCTTACTTTGTTTGAAGATCAAATAATTGGGTTTGTACGTTTTGTGTTTGACAGTGTTATACATGTTCACAGCAATTTTCTTACCTAAATCTTTTATCGATTCGTTGCACTTGGCTAATTCTGCAACAACAAAAAAAATAATTGCTTTGTGTTTCTACTGAATATTTAGTTTGAATCATAAGCAGGCCCATAAGAAAAACAAATGTGCAACGCAATTTTTCGTTGTGATGCAGGAATAATCCATTCATTTATCTGGATCTTTTTATTGTTGTGTGGAATTCAGCCAATACGCAATTTGATGGTATTAAGATAGCCTTCGATGCAACTCTTCCTCCTTGCATCATGTTTGCATGCAGCAGGTCTATCTATGTCAACTAATGCTTGTGCTTATCAGTTATATATTCTACTTGCTATTTGTGTAAATTCATTTATTTCGGAGGTCATAACGTATCAATCAGTGATTGCCTTATATCGGTCTCTCAAAATTGTTCTCATTCCACTTAAGAATATATTTCCTTCCGTCACCCATGTGAAGAAAAAGAAGAAACAAGGGAATTATACAAGGCTGATGTAGCATACCTGATAAGCATGTCCATTCTGGTCTTATGGAACATTACTGATACATCGCATTGTTTTGACAATGTATTGTACAACAGGGAAGTAAACCATGCACAGTGAATATCTGTTATGCTTACTAATGTGCTGTAAATATTAACACAACTTCCATACGTGTACAAGTCTATCTTCTAAAATTATTCAGCTGAATCATGTCTTTCAGGGATAGTTTTCATTAATCCGCAAATTTTTGCCAGTGGTTATTCGTTTTGTGTGTCTATCTTTTACTATTCTTTTGCTTTCATTTATTCCACAAAAGAGCAACAATTTATCTCTAAACCTGAAGTCTTCTACATGTTCCGTGACACTGATGAGGACTGAAATAGCCCACAGGTTCACACTGCTCAAAAAAAAATGTATGCTTCATCAGTTCTGACACCTTGCCAATGATTTTTTTCCCCTTTATATTCTCAAATATTGGATCAGGAAAACTGCTGCACAAATGTTCTTCAAATCTGACGGAACTGTCAGCCCAAACTCAATTTTCTCAACCATCTTGTGACCAATAGCACAGGTTGGAAAAAGAAAAACAAGTCACGTGTGCACTCAGCAATCTGTCGATATTGAACTCTTCGCCAATACCTCAGAGGTCGAATCTTACTTTTGTGCCTGATGTTCGTGTTCCTCGCTTATACTGTTACTGCAATTGTAAAGGCCAGGTCAACACGTTATTAGAGACGTATCATTGGTATTCTACTGTCAACGCTTTGATTTAATCTATTTTTAGCATCCGGATGTACGTCTCTTCATCGAGCAAAAGTACATTCCACACACTTTCCGTAGTAATTAGACATATACAAACATTATCCAATTTCAAACCACGCTATTTATTTTTTGGTTAAATGAATAACTCCGAGCAAAGAATAAATCAGCGGATTCAGGAATTTGACGATCGTATAAATTGAGCAACTGCACCTCAAGAATTCATTAATTGAAATATAATGCATATCATATATGGAGTCTCCAAGGGCGCGCCTTCTCAATGATTTAATGTCTAAAGACCTAAAACCCTCCAATTCTGGCGCTGGCAAAATGTAGGCCTTTTTCGAATCAGGGTTCTTTATCGAGCCGGAGTGAAAATCTGCAGACCCCTACACTCGAAAATGATCTTCCCTGACCTCTGCATTTCTCTCCTCCCATAAGAGGATCCTCAAAACGATTTCTTTAAATCATACGCTCTAATATTTATAACCTGATGTATTGCCTCATCCATGTTTCAGCTCAGGCCCCGTCACTACTATTTCACTATTACTTCTTCTTCTTCTTCTTCTTCTTCTTCTTCTTCTTCTTCTTCTTCTTCTTCTTCTTCTTCTTCTTCTTCTTCTTCTTCTTCTTCTTATTATTATTATTATTATTATTATTTTTATTATCATTATTAACATTACTCCTGTGAGTTCAACTTTTATGAAAAGCGCAAATAGATAAAAGAGCAGAGAACTTGTATTAGACACCTACCTCTTCTGACTTCATGGATTGTGCCCTCTGTTGAAGGCAATTAAGATATGACCTATTTGCAACAACGCTTTACTTTCAATATACGTTAGTAACAAAAGTTTCACAAAGATGCAGTTATACTATTCAAGTTACTGTTGTGATCCCCAGGCACATTCTTAGAACAGTGGAATCGAAAACTCATGTTCGCTTTCCTTTTTTGTTAAGATCGTTACAGATTTAGAGAATACCGAAAACCGAGGGTGTTGGCAGAAAATTAAAGAAGAAAATGAAAATGTTGTCAATAAGTTTGAAAAATATACATGTGGTGGGCGTGAGATGTGGGTGCGCAATTTCAAGGAAGAGGCACATACATTGCCACGTTTTGTTCATGAAAATAAAAAGCTCATGTTACTGCAAATTACGAATCTAAATCGGATAGTGTAGCAAAATGATGCGGGGATCTGAAAAACCACATTGCTGAAAATGTCGGATGAGATTAGTAAGACTGTGTAGAAGCTACTCATGGGCTACATTTATTTCAGGGAATCACAGCATTGAAAAAAGGAAAGTTATGCTCAACTTGTCTCGAGCATGTACACTGGGACCAGTCAAAGACTGGAACCATTCCCTCAGTTTGTCTCTCCAAAGATACTGTGAACTGACCCGCCCTGGTCTCTTATAATTATGGATATCCATAAGTGCATTAACTTATTTTATTCGTTATGCAACGTAAGTGGATTGTGTATAAAACTCTTTGGTTTATATATTGGAAATATATCGTGATAATTTTGAATCTTCCTGATGCCTGAAGTTGTCACAAGTGACGTGAACAAAAGTTTGAAATATGTTGCTAATTAGATGCAGAGGGAATTTGTTGGGAAGCTAGGATAAATATCAGATAGAGAAATGAGAAAAAATGCTTATACCCAGCGTTCATTAAAAAAGTAGAATACAGCAATAGTGGAACTGTCTGATTTAAATTCGAACAGCTGCCTTTGGGGGGCAGCTGAAGAACACGTGAAGCAATTGAATGGAGGGTTTTGCCTATTAGGTAGATGAACAAAGTTAGGGACACAGGTAAGGGAGCATGAACGTTGGCTTGTAGTAATTAGGCTTAATGTGCTATTTCTGTGGAGTACATTGTAAATTATTCTATCTCAGCTGCATGGAGTTATATATGAATAAATGCCACTAGTTGCCTCCTTCGAGGTCATTGCATTAAGGTATCCATGCCAACACCAGTTCGCCAAACACCTTTTCTCTCTTTGAAATGGCTGGCTCTGACTCAAAATAATTTCATCATCAAAACAGAAAGGCCATTATTGGTTTCATGTCACAGCTTGCAAGATAAATAAAGAAAGGCTTCTTTTTCAAATCACAACTTGACTGTATCTCGATAAATGTCTCCCGCCTTAGTATTCTCCAAACGTGCTGTATTTCTGCAATTCTGGTGTCCCCTGTAGACCAATTTTAATTGCTCAAACATTGTCGATCATGCATTCAGATCCCTTATCTTTTAACATTTCTCGAAAAATCTCATTGCTATTCTTTCTCCTCGCCAACAGGCCAAATCCCTTCCCCAACCCCACCACCAACTCTCACTCTGTGCCAGTCTGAGGAGCAAGTTCCAGCCTTTTTTTGCTGACCCATATCAATATAATATGTCAGTTAAAAACTTAACGCCATAGCCAGCTATGTGAGTGCAGCCTGTTTTGTGAAATTTTACCCTTGAAACAGCTTTAAAAGTTGTAGGTGTAACAGAAATACATGATGCTACATGTGCTCATTCAGTTTTTTTATTTGACCCAGTTTGGCGCCAGTTCAAACCTAATCCAACAGGATGTCACTGATAAAACATTCACCAGAAAATGAAAATACATGGTCATGCATTGAAGCATCAGAAATGTATTTATATATATCCTCTTCTCACCTAACCTCTTGACCACATCTTTTCCATTTGTCAACTCTGTAAGAGAACCATGTGTCCAATAATTAGTTGAAGAACAAATAGTCGTCTGGTCGTGCATGGTTCGAGTATTTCTCAAAAAGAGACATGAAGCTCATTCGATGTGCTCATTAGGAAAAATTGCAGGTTTGCAAATAGCAAGCAAATTGCACTGCATGAGAAGGAAGTGCTGATTGGTTGGGGAATTGACCTATTACAAGGTGTGTTGCAATGACGAATGCAGCAGGGGACTTCTAGAAGCCAAGCAACATTTCAAATACAAACTAGGTTGGCCAAATCTAATTCGCAGTCAAATGGTGAAAATGTATTTTCTGTTTTCCTGCTATGGACATGAAGATTACTAAATAAGCCTTTCCGTTAATTGGTTGCAAAATCAAACACGCTATTTTGCCAGCAACTCTGATGTACAATTTATTCTTATGTGAGACAGCGGACTGGGAAATATGAGCTTCATATCAAGGTTAACATCATGGATCAAATTTTGCATTTCCAGAACCTCCGTCAAGATGCATAAAAATGATCTGTTTCCAACCTGGTTTTGGAATTGCTGGCAAAACGCTTGTGAACAGGTTGTTTGATCTTCCATACCTATTGAGTTCCGGGGTATTTTAACTGAGACATATCCCGCTGGGGAACCCCTATACCCCCAACCACGGACGACCCCCCGTAAAGTTTGCACAGCAAATGTTCCTTGGACAGTTGCCCTGCCTTTGCAACCAATGGAAAAAGCTATATAATTCACAGAGTACGAATTGTTTGAACGACCTTGCCAGAAAAGTTGTTCAGGATTGTTTGATGTAATAAGAACAGTCTATTCCTTATATAAACGCAGTGCTACAATAGTGAAACTCCAGCCAACGGAACCCTCTAGCAACCGGATATTCACGAAAAACCCACCACTCCTGCACTGATCGAAAAAAAAACAAAGGAAAACCGTGTCCTGCCTTCTGCATTCACCACCCCAGGACCAGCTGGTTAGAACCCCCATGCTCCAATCCTATTCGCTTGTGATACAAACTTATCTTCTCCCCTACTTCTGAATGTGTTGCATCCCACGGGGGTGCATGCCATTTCATCATTAAACATCATGGATCGTTCCATATGTTCACCTTTTCCGGTTGCTTCTAAATTTACTTCTATTCTGAAGCGCACACATACACATGAAACATCGGCTTTTTGCAGGCAGCTCTGTTAGAAAGGAACATGCCAAATACGGTATTCCAATGCAACTCCCTCTCCTTTCATTCCAACTGGTGCAGCACCCGGATTTGGACGGTGCTGTCGAAGGACACTTCATGAGTATGGCCGTGCATCCTGTAACTTTATACTTGGTATATTTCAAAAGTTTGAAACACTTCTTTCTTCTAACTCGTCCATAATGGTGTGCATACGTCAATGGCCTTTCCACAATGATACTGCATCTCAGCTCATCAACATATTCTTATTTCACTTTTGGCAACTTTTTTCCCTCCTTCCGGTGTACTGTTCAAGATTTTAACTATTAGTTATGCGATTTGTTTTGGAGGCTGTGTTAGGTTCACACTACCTAATAACGTTCGCCTGACAAGGCGTATATAGTTTCTACATTCCACATTTGAAACACTAATTAAATATTAAAATTCTGTATCAGTTGAAAAGTCAGCTTTCTTTTCTCTATTCCATTCTCCGGCACCGAAATTCAAATACTGTCTTAACCTTTTGTGTTACTGGGCAATGCCAGTTGCGATGGGACTGAGTAGCTGCAGGCTGGAATGCCCAGTTTCACCTGTTGCTAAGTTCCAAGCGATACATTCCTGTGTAAAGAATTCATACGGTGGAAAGTCAATACCAACTCCAAATCCGCAAGTCCCCTACTCGACTTTTGGTGATCATTGCTTCCATACAATTTGCATCTATCCTCGTCCATAGCCTCGTTATCAGCACTTACCCGGCCTCTGCCGCCCAATACACTCACATAGAAACCCTTTCCAGAAGTCGATTTTTTTTTAGTTCTGGTCCAGTTTTCTTCAGCGTGGCTGTTGTGAAAATAATTTGAAGAAACCGGCACAACACGCAGCTATTCAAACAGTTGAAACATACATGAAGTGTTCTTGCTCTCATCTGATTCTGTGACCATTGAACTGTTGTTTACGGTAATTGTGTAACATAAACGCACTTCTATCTTGATTTCTTATTGTTGGCAGTTACAGTGACTGGTTCGTGAAAGCCAGCTAAGCTATCCAGTTACGTTACAATGACTGGTAACTAACGCATGTACAATTGCCCCGGAATTGCCAGGAAGTGAACATTTGTTTCCATGATACTTTTCCTAATCAGCCTAGGGAATAAACGTCAATTGTGTTTTTTTTAAAAGGATAGATTTATCAATTATATGTATAGTCTTGTCTATCAGTAGTAAAGGATTTAGCGATTGAAAATAACTGAGCATGCGCGGTAATCAAGCCATTTTCCACTGGGCTAAAAATAATAATAAATCGAAAGGGACATATGATATAAACCAGCAGACCGATCTTCCCTCTGATGATATTTTGGCGACTACTGCATTATTGTTAAAATAGCACGGAAACTAAACTTATTTTACTTCCTATTAATTGTGGACCAGTGTCAGGAAGTACCTTTCTCTTTTTGTTTCAACTTTTCTTCTGTGAGGGAAAAGCTTTAGTACATTGAACTGTATAAAAAAAATCGTCTCCAAAGTTTTCTGAAGTTGTGATGGCAAATTCTTAATTTCGTGATATTTGACACATGCATGACAACATTCAACTTGATTTCATTATTCGTCACAACAATAATGACACAGCCTGAGAACTGGTGTGACGGAGGCCTGGGTACAGTCTAAAAGCAGCGACAGCTGAGTCAATGTGGAAAACAGGGATACAGCTCTGATATTCAACGGTAGCAGTGAATGGCGACAGATGAGGTTGGAGACGGTTTGCAGCTGAAACTCTAACGAACTCCAACAAAAGCATAATTAATGAGACAGCTTGCCTGTGTTCACATTCTGCTTTACGGCAGGCGCCCAAACACCAAATGTGGCGATATAAGGGTTGTGTGGCCGTTTCCATGCGGCAATGTCAAGGAGGACTGATAGTGTAAAGAAGGAAATGCCAGAAGCAAGAGCATATACAAGTGAAAAACAGACAGTGTTTGGCGAAGTATACATGGCCAGAAGTGGCGGGATGATGGTTTTGGTGGCCTAAAATGTTATTTCCATTCTGTTCCGTGTCGTGTTGAAATACAAGCAAGGATAAAGACGGTAACAGCCTGCTGCCGGTTAAGCTGATGCCAGACACTCAGCGAGCGCGTGACTGGATCGGGAATGTGACGTCGGACATTATAGAAAATGACCCCAAATCGATCTTTAGATAAAACATGGCCAAGAAATCATTGGTGCTTTCCGATTGGAGCAATACATTTTCTGGCCATCATGGAACAATAAACGAACAAACAGCTTCAAAGGAACAGCAAGTACTTTCCTTACCTAACTCCGCGGCAAATATTTCAACTAATTGTGCAACACAGACATATAGAATTTTCAGTTATAGTTACATCAGCATTAATTGTATCAGCTTTACTTCTTTAAAATGAGTTAAGCGGCATTTTATTTTTTAAATAAAAATAAACGCTTGCATTGTTTTGGCTACTTTCCATCATCCAAATATGTAAACAATAATTCCCTAGAAATAAATTGTTTTGAAATGTAGATTACACTCTGAATTTTCACGAGACCCATTATTCATAAAATGCATTAATACCAAGCAGCAGTGAGCCATTGAGATTCCACTAAGTAAGTCTGAATATGGCACAGACATGAGTGCAAGTTTTCAGATTAAAAAAAAAACATTGCAATGGCATTGAAAAATAAATGCTCTCAAAAATCGAATTTGATGTTCATAGAAATATTTAAGGTCACTTGAAACTGTTTTTACGTGTTATTGGAGAAATATGTGCAATGAATCATAACCACGTGTTAAATGTTAAATATTGTACACAATTGAATTGCTTCACTACTTTACCGTTGTCTTTTTCTGCCAGTTTTCCTTCTGATGGGTAGAAAATACATTTGCAGAGAATTTCCTGTTAAGGAAAGCTACTTGCAATCCAATGAATCGATAAATTGTCATATGTTCAAAAATGTTATTGCATCAGTAACTGTACAGCAGCTTATTAGGAAACGTCTTCATCGTTTCATTGTTATATGCTGTTTTTGCATGATTATCTTGCGTATTGTACAGTTACAGAAAACAATGTTAACTTCGTGATGTGCCGTGAGTTTACAAAATCATAGTCAACAGGTTCAAAACATATTTATTTTCTATTATTTTCTTAACCTGCTTGCAATTATAATAACTGGATTAACAAGAATAAATTAAAACATGTTTATAGATTGTTGCTCACCTAAGTCTCTTACTGATATTTTGCATGTATTGAGTTCTGGTCCAGAGGAAAAGAGATTACTTTGTATGTCAATTGAACCTAAGATTCTTATGCTACAAAAAAAATATGGCTTTCCAAAATTCTACATTTTTTTTGTAATTTAAAACGCAGAAACAATGATTTTTTTCGACGTTTGTTTTCCCTTGCAGTGTCGTTTTTATACTCTCCTTAAAAATATATTTTCAACGTACCAGCATACCCATCCAGTCAATCCTTGACCTCTTACATGTAGCAATGTTATCCTCCAAGAATCCAGGAGTCATGATGACAAATTCTTACATCTTTCGTGGTGTTTTAAACATCAATGGGAATGTGCATTCTGATTTATTTGTCGTAATTACCACATTAAGGTTACAGCCTAGCAGCTGCGGTGGCAAGAGATCTGATAGAGAAAAACTGCCGGGACAGCGGAGTGACTGTGGGCATGAGGGGGGTAGCTCAGAGATTAAAGTGCAGCAGCGTTTGTGGTAGATTTGGGTGGGCACTGAGCTCAAATCCAGTTGAGTTGAAAAGGATGATAGAGATTGCAATGGACACAAAAACAAAGCAAAATATGTAAAACAGTCATCTCGGGATACCAATAGAGAAAGAGGCGATTTCTTATGATTGCTGGCTCGACATCATGCTTATTATCAGTTGAAATACAGCATTTTTGATTGACCTATTTTATTAATAAGTGACTGTCTTAAACTTGCATTCGAAAATATTCTTCACCCAACAGAGGCAAAGATGTGTTCTCGCTCACCATTGTATAAGACGCAAGGAAAGGATACCTGCCAGTAATAACTTATCGCACAATATGATTAATTCTGCATTATCTACCATGCCCCACCCCCGCATCTATCCCCATGACGTGCAAACCCTTTGCACAAAATAGACATTTTAACCATGAGCTGTAATGAAAACTGAGGTTTCTCCATATACAGGAGAAGCTAAATATAATATCTACACGTATACACTTGTATCACCCTAATTTGATTTTGGCTGAATGTCTTCAATTAAGAATAGACCTTATTTATGTGAGAATATTGACCTGCTTTTATTAATCTCTACTATCAATCTTCCTTTGTTCGTCAATTTATTCAGAGAAGAGTAACCATTTCACCTTGAAACCTGAACTCGGCCAACCAGTTTGCCTTATTTTGATAAGTCCGGAAATTCCCCACAAATAAACACTGCCAGAGCACTTTACGTTTTTTAAAAAAATCATGATGTTCTCCTGATAAGTCCTAAAATTGCTGTATTCTGAAATTATACAATAACATATCCTTTTAGATTCTATGGGAAATGCCAGTCCCAGCCCCCGTCCTTTACAATTATCTGGCCGTAAAGTACAGATTCAAAAAAACGCCACAAGTCACACATTCATCTTAGCACTCTGTAGAAGGTGAACTCTTCGTCTCAGTATCACTGAAGTCCATCTTTTTTTTTCTGACGTTGGTGTTCCTCGACCTGTAACGCCACTGCATTTTCTAAACGCTATTTCTACACCCAACGGTGATTTAGCCTTACCATACCAATATTAAGGCGTTGATTTAATCTATTATAAGCAATGTGATATTTTTTTATTCGTGGAGCAGAGGGCTAAAGGACATTTACATAACGAAGAAGCTGAGGGACCGACACATTATTCGATCCATAATGAAAATGTCAACCCTACAAATTCATGTGGGCATTAGCAACGCAAGCTATATTTTCCACTCTGCATATTTTAGACACAGTACGACATATACAATGGTTACCAGATTTCCAGCGGTACCATCTAATTTTTCAATGGATGAACAACTTAGAGCAGAAAATAAAGCAGCAATTTTAGGAAGTCGACTATCTAATGAAACAAACGATCACACTGCAATAATTTATATGGTTGGATTCTAAAAAATAACCACTATGCAGCCGACAATGTTTTGCCTCCACTGCTTCTTTTTTTAGTAGCAGCCTTTTACCTCTACAAAACTTGGCTTTCCCATGAGTTGGGTCTCTTGACAATCCAGGTTTTCCGCCCAACCAGCGCCTACAACTCCTGAGTGACATGCTTTGAAATTGCCTTTCTTGTGCCATAGATCTCCCCCTTCCTTAAAACGTTTCTTTACAGCGAATTCTTCTGTCAAGTTTCTTATATGTGTTCTGTTCTATCAGAGCTGCATTAATGTCAGAGCCTTAATTCTTGGTGCTTTCTTGCTCATGAAACCTTCTGGTGTACTGTTTTAAATGCTTATTTTTGCATTCGGTCTTTTTCAGTTCCAACTTTCTACAAAGAGAGCATGCCTACGTTTTCAATTCGATAAACGAGCATAGCGGTGGAATGAACCCCCTACCTTTTCTTACTGCATCTATTGTTTCCGCTGTTAAAGACAAGTAAAACAATACGTGATTGAGTACCACAAAGCATAATTTAAATATCGGACAGTTACTAAATGTTCTTAAAGCTGCAAACAGCAGCCCTGGTTAATGCTGTAAGATACAACCACACAGTTTGAAATATTCTGCAACGAATAATGAATACTGAAATTTTGCACCTTTTTTGCTTTTTCGTTCTTATTAAACTAATTACTTCAGTTTATATTGACGATTGTTATATCTTATATTTTCCATTGGGAACACACATATTGAACAGCAAAAACCGAGGATGATTGCAAAAAATACAATATCCATATATATTAATACATTTGCAGAAGAGAAATGTAGAGGGAAAGTGAATATCAGGGCCAGTTACACTGAAGAGCCCCGTTTTCTTCATTGCAATAATGGGTCATATATAGTTTTCAACTTACGAATTTAAATTGAATAGTCTATCGAAAGCATGGGGGAATATAAATTTGCACGGGACTAAAAGTGCCGACACGGAGCAGTGTGAACATATAGAAACTACGGAATGCATGTGTTTAATTGATCGAGTGTGTAAGTGGACCTATGGAACGGATTTTTAGTTGTGACTTTAATAACTACTTTCATATTACATTCACTGTGGTTATCGCACAACAATATGCCTTCATCTTATACTAACACGAGCCAAAGGAGATAATTTGTACCCTGCCCTTTATAAACTAATCTGCGCTACTTAAGGCTTACTTCCTGATTTGCAACAACCAGATCAGTTGAATGAGAAATGGTTATCCGTGCAGTTATAACATTAAATATCATTTAGAACAAAAAATAAAGGGTCTGTTAAAAATTTACATTAGACCTTGTAAAAAAAACGTTCAATATGTCTGCTAAATACCAGATAGAACTGTGAAATTTAGACAGGGTCACTCTTCCAAGAGAACAAACGATAATGTTAATGGAACCATTGCTCACAGGGCTTTTTCTTTTCTTTTCCCAGGCGAAAACAAATTTGGTTGATGCCTTATTATAAGAATGCAATTATGGATTGTCCTACTAAAACACACAAAAAAGAGCTATAACTTGAAGAAGGGCCGATGAAGTGTCAATGTCTTGTGCGAGCTGTCCGAGCATTGTTATATCCTACTTGAAAAAAAGTGGTCATTTAAGCTTCCTGCCAATTGCTTTCTTAAAACAAGGAAACAGTGAGATCCACTTAAAACATCTTGAAGTGATTACAACCCTGAGATAAACAGTGAAATACGTTTATAAACAGCCGTGGTCTCTTCTGTAATCTGGCGATTTGAAAGAGTCCACGTTCAAAACCAGAAGAAAGGAAATTTCTCTCCTTCCAATGGCCCCTGATTTCAGCTGCTAAAAGTCTCTCGAAAGTTTTGACTAGAAAGCTATCACAGTTGCAGAACCGGTGGTAGAGCCTCACGATCTATACTTTAGTCAATCTACATCTCAACTTCAAAATAAATGGGGCCTGCACTTGCACTGACTATGGACCATTCTCTTTTTTAAGTTTATATCTATCGATGTATTACATTTTGAAGCTAATGTTTGTGTTTATTTGTCTTTATTTCTAAGTATAAAGAAAATGATGCTGTGTTATTTTATATTAAATCATTCACGCGACCGTTCTGAAATATTCATCCTTACAAATACACAATAGAGAAGCGACTCTGAGTGAAAAAAAAAAATCTAAAGCGCATCTGGCACTAATTAGTGCACTTTGGATAGTTTATAATGGAAACCTTGGTTATTAATCAAATCTTTATTTTATTAAGGCTGGATTATACTCAGAATCATTTATGCCTAAAAAAAAACATGCTGTTGTAAGTATATGCATTTGAGATCAATCTCAAATCGGATACTATGTGATAGATCCGCGTCACTCTAGTTTGAAAAACGTTGAGATGAGATTGTGCAATTACTGTACAATTATGGAAAATCGGGTAATAGTTAACACACAGTGACAATTTCTATTGTTGCATCTGATAGACAATGTACGCAAACAAATAAAACCCAATAAAAACTTCAATTATGCCTGTGGCCAATTGCAGAATTGCAACGGGTTCTATTCGACATAAGGTACTTTTACTTCCTAGCTTAAAAGTTGCATTTCCGGGAGACATTTTTGGCTACCAGTGCCCTGTTAAAAATAGATGGTATACCCTCTGCATGACATCTCACGTGGCAAATTCGAAGCACTTATCACTGTCAGCTTCGCCTGAGTCTGTAGATTTTGTCCTTTGTGAGCTGGCAAGGTTTCAATTAATCAGATTAGCTCTTTTACAATATTCCCTACTTAGTAAATATTCAACCTAAGACTTCTGCATCAGTAGAGGTGTGCATTAGTTTATAATTATATCTTGAAATAACGTTCACCTAATTTGATCACTGAAGTCTCTTGATTTACTTAGTAATGTTAACACAACAGAGAATACTTTGTTATAGGACATTATTTTATGATTGCTTTAAAATTGACAATTCATACAGCACCAACCTTAATATAATCAAACACGTCACAGAATATAACATTGGAAGGTAGGAGTATAATCCTAACTTCGTATCAAATATGTATCGAACAGTCTGGGGTGGGAGGTGGGGGGGGGGGGGGGGACGGGGACGGTGGGCGTGGGAGTAAATCAGAGATCTCAGTTGTTTACCCTGCTTCTCTCCTCAAAGCTGCTTCCAAATATAATGAGAATTCGGAGCATTTTCTGGTATTATTTGAGACTTCCATCACTTGCATTCTGTTTCATTTTTTGGCATTTTTGCAGTTGTTGTAGTGTGCTGGAGGCTGTTTGGCATATGTAAGTTAAAGTATAGAGGAGCATTAAATATAGTTGCATGGCCAATACCTGATTTGTAAGATTTTAGCTTTCAGCAAAAAAAAAGCAAGGAGAGCACGATGCTGATTTTTGAATGTCTTTGTGTAATCTAAATTTTGTGTTCAAACAGGTGAATTGTGTTAAATTTGAAACGAGGAGGGACTGCTGCTTTTTTTTTTAAAGGCGTTGAGCAGGTGAAAATCATTGAATATATGGAATAGAAAGTTTTGCTGTTAAATGCAAATATGCAGGGTGATATCCGATTTGAGTATTAATGCTGGGCTGCAGATTTGGACACGTTTCTGGTTTGTACAGAGGAAAGAAAAAAATGTGAAAGCCGCAGAAGACAGCTGGTAAGAAATCCCTCCTATGGCCTTCCCACAAGATCATGTACATGAACGTATTTATGAAAATCCCAGTATTATATTCAGTGTTGCACTTCTGAAGTTGGCTTTTCCCAGGGTACAATAATGAGACAAACATGAAAACCAAAGACAACATTTATTTAAATCCACTGTTTCTGGTTTCTGCTTGGTTTCTGCATTTTTCTACCATCTTATTACTCTCTAATATATCTACGTCACCGCAATTTTGGTTTCATCCGCCCCTCAGGCTTATAACTCTCAACCACTGGCGTCCTTACTTTCATCTCCTTTATTTTGGCACTTTGCGAAATAAACATATGTTACTTTGACCTTAAAAGACCCCCTCAACTCAGCCCCCCAGCACCTTTCCTTTCTCCCGTCCTGATTTCACTGACACATTTTGTCTTCCTTTCTCGTTTTGTGCTGAATTGAGATGCTGGTTATGTTCGACTTAATTGCTCCCTAAGAATCTGATGCCTTAAATAACCTTTGCTAATTTGGAGTTTGCACAATAGGGTTGTTATATTAACGGACGTCCAAAAGAATGGGTTTGGTGGCGTATGTCCAGTACTCTATTCTGAACAAGTTAACTTCATTTCCTAAATTATATTGAAGCATTTGACAATACTTTGTCTTACAATAGTCGCTCTGTCATCTTACAGTGCAAATAAATAGACCTAGCGGCATTGTCTCTTGCGAATAACAGAGTCAACCTAATTTGAATATGATGTTGCTCTTTGCGAATTCGCGGAATTTGACCTGATATTTAGGCAGATATTTGGACAGAGCCTCAGCTGGCGACACATTAAAGCAGCATTAGGAAAAATAAAACGAAACATGAGTGTAACACAAGTGCTTGATTTAGTACGTATTTCATTAAATTTTCACTTCTTCTTTCCATCTTTCACGTAAGTTCTGTTCCAACGCAAATGGATGGTCCAGACAAGCGAGTGAAATATAACCATATAGCTGCTCATGCATCTATTATATAAATACAGGATGACGTTCCCCTCACCTAACTTTATGGTCATTAATTTGCAATCTGACAACTCTGCAAGTGAAAAACAAACAATGTTGCATTAATTGGAATCCTTACTGTGGGACACTTAGAATGTCTTTGATTGCAATGGTCCTAATATCTCCAAGTGTATAAACAACAATCTGTCCGAAACACTCCATACGTTCACATGAATAACCAGAATGGAATATTGATCACGAGACTACTACTGCCAGCAAACCATGGAGATAAATCGCAGCTTAAATACACTGGTCCATTTTCATTACATTGATTACCCATTTTTACTCATTTTAAGCAACAGCATTCGCTGTGGTGAAAAATACGAGCGCTTCATTTAGCTAAGAAAGATAACATATCCCTTAATGGAAGAAAACATAAACAAACAGATATTATACATAACAAGCCCTTGATTAGGTACGGGCCAAAATTATAATTTCATATCATGAAGGGCCACCAATGGGCAATTCATAATGCTGTGCAACCACGTGGGTGAACTTTTCGACCCGTGCCAACAAGTACCTTTCTCTTTTTGTTTCAACGTTTCTTCTTCTGAAGAAAAGAAAATTATTCAAGTTGATCATGTACATCAATATGTTCCAAAGAATATAACATGCGTCACTTCAAATGGATATCTGGCTTAATTTGTTAAGCATCAAAGGAGGAAAATAAAATCTATTTAGCGAAACACCTGTCACAAGGAAATTGCCAGAATCCATTATTCATTAGATTACAGCAGGATACTTATAAAACCAACTTGCAAACCGACAGAGCGGTCGGTCGTGGCATTTTGAAAGGGAAATCGTGGTTACCTAACACATGAGATGTTTTTTTTTTCGATTGACGGTGTAACAAGCAAGTTGGATAAAATTTAACTTGTAGGTGTTGTGTAATTAAATTTCCAAAGGCATTTGATAAGTTGCCACGTCAAAAATGCAACATAAGTTAAGAGAACATGGGGTTGCGGCAACATATTAGTTTGGTTACCTAGCAGGAAGCAGAGAGTAGGGGCAGAAGTATGCGTTTTTCGGTTCACCAAGCTTTCACTCGAGGAGTCCAACATGGATCAATGTTGGGGCTTCAACTATTAATAATGTTTATAAATGATTTGTATGTTAGGATCAAATTTACGGTAGCTAAATTTGCTGAAGGCATGAAGATATGCAGGATGGTACGATGCCGAAATGATGCCCAGAGCCTTAAAAGCGAAATACACAGGTTAAGTGAGAGGGCAAACATTTGGCAGTTTGTGTGCAATGTGCGAAAGTGTGAACTTGCACATTTAGCCAGAAAGAATGTCGAAGTGGTACACTATATAAATATTACGAGATTACAGAACTCGGTTGTACAAAGGGATTTGGATGTCCTGGAACATGAGCAGTAAACAGGAAGTTAGTATGCAAGTCGGGCAATTGATCAGGAAAATAAATTGAACGCTGCCCTTTATCGCCAGAAGAATGGAATATCAACGAAAATAAGTTTTACCGATGCTGTCTAGGGCATTTTTGTGATCCCATTTGGAATAATATGGAGAGTTTTGGTATCCTGTTCTTTAAGACGTGATTGCTTTAGAGGCATTGGAGAGAAATTTCACTCCATTTACTGAATAGCTTACGTTACGAAGATAGGTTGGACACGTTCGATCTCTTGGCATTGGAGGGTGCAAGAAGGAGAGCTGATTGCATTTAACATTTTTAATTCTGCGGGGACTTGGCAGGGTCGATACACGTTCATTGTTTCCGGTTATGCGAGAGATTAGAACGTGGGGACACATTTTAATCATAAGAGGTGTCCTTATAAATGCTGAGGTGAGCAGAGTGTTTCCTCTCTCAGAGTTCCATAGGTATGTGTAAATTTCTTCCACAAAGGGCAGTGGAGAATGGATACGTCAAGTTATTCAAGACAGAGCTAGACGTTGATGGATAAAGGAATCAAGTGTGATTGTGAACAGAGGGGTCAGTCGAGCTGAGGCATCATCCAGGTCAGCCACGATGCTATTGGTTGGCGGAGCAGGTTGAAGGGCCGAGAGGCTCACTTCTGCAGCTAAGTCCTATTTAACTATGTTAATATGTGCTACCAGCCGCAATCCTTAATTAATAAGAGTAACAACGAAATGCTGCACTGGTAAAGCTGTCACTGAACGAGATTATAGCAATCAACGAGTGCTAAGATCATGCATATTGATGTAACTGCACTGTGTTACACATGCAAAGCTGTTGGAAGGATTTTAACATATTGTTCATTCATTTATCTATAATTTGAGATGGTGAACAGAGACCAATGCAACTAATGGAATAGAAGTTGGAGGATGAATGAAACTTGGGTTATTCCGACAGATTTTCCTTTCTGGATTCTTCCATGGGACGTGGGCGTCTCCGGCGTGGCCAGCATTTGTTGCCCATCCCTAATTGCGCTTTAACTGAATGATTCGACAGGCCATTTCAGAAGGCACTTAAAAGTTAATCACTTTGCTGCGGATCTAGAGTCAGAAGAACGGATTGCAGGGTTCCTTTTCTAAATGGATAACAATGAGCAAGAAGGCTGATTATAACAATCTCTGATAGTTTTATAGTCATTATTGTCGAGAATGCTTTTCAATGCCTGATTTTATTATTTGGATTTTGAGTCCTCTAGCTGCCATGGTGGAATTGAAACCCATGCCACACCAACCGTCAACCTGGACCTCTGGCCCACAGACATCACTATTATGCCACCAAATCACCAATGTTTAATGAGTTTAATATAAAAAAAAAACATAGTGAATTAGAAAGCACAAATTTTCCACGCCTAAGTCTTTAAATGATTTCCCAATTATTTCTCCAATAAAACAAGAAAACACTGATTGTTGTTACATTTTAAAATTATATGTTGTGGCTCTTTGCTCTAGACTCCGGGATAAAGCAATTTCTTAATTCCCGAAAATGACGAGACTCAGATGTCTGCATTCCTTCTAGTGCCTAAGCAATGTAACACCTCTCCAGACAGATGATGCAGCCTGTAAAGCAGCAGCCTGCCACAACTGGCATTGGATATTCACCCTGAAAATGCGATAAGAATAGTAATTAAAATAAGTTCGCCCATGATAAACACGTTAATCTCCAGGGATGTTCATGGACATTGATCATTGTTCATCCATCATCTGAAATAGAACCTGAAATCAGTAAAATATGACATTCCTTTTAACTCGAATTGTTCTGTTCTGACAAGTTATCCAACAAGATCGCCCTGGTGAATTTAGTGTTTGGGCAACATTTTTAACGTGCTCTCCGCTTTTGTGTACTAGTTGCTTCTCACTTTCAGTTAACTTCGCTGGCTAGCAAAATTCCTAAAATAAAGAGCCAAATGTCCAGGTGTTTCCTAATCAGTATAAAGACTCTGCATGGGCGGATCCTCACCTGTCGCTCCTAGCAGCGTCATACAAAAAATGTGTCCATCGCTATGCCAGGCTAAGCTTTAATGGAACTCTGAGGAGTTTTGTCTGTTAATTTTACAGTGTATATGGTCATTGGTAATGGGACACGGCCTGTTACGTCTAAATCTCATTTCCACCTATGACCCAATAACTCCACTAATTTCGCATCCCTGGGGAAATTGCCAAAAAAAACCCTGGGATTGACAACAAAGGTGGGCTGATGTCTAAATATGTAATCATTCACCAATTTAATGCCATAAATTTTCATTCCATTGAACGAACCCCACATATGGGCGATACAGCCCCTAATATTTTTGCATCCCAGCATCTCCTTAACTTTCCCACAACCTTGCGCCCTGGTGAGCGCCATACAATACAGTTTCAGAAGGTTATCGGATTTTGAAAAACAGCAAGTAGGGGTGAATAGCGTTAGTGGATTTTCGTTACGAACAGGTTCTCATGGACGTACACGACTATGGGAGAAACTATTCTATCCTCATGTCAGCAAGAGCCCCGCACCCCAAAAGATCTTGAGACCTGAACGTCTGTCTGATGCAATGGTGATTGACGAATAGAGAGAAATTTCAACAACTGGGACAAAATCCACTGCAGTAAACAAACAAGCAAAACAGAAAGTGAGAGAGAGAGAGAGGGTGGAATGTCAAAAATATGCAATTTGGGGCATTTTTGCACGTGTACAGCAATGTCTGGCGACTAGCAGCTGCTTGATACCAGGCACATGGTGAACGATGATTGATGTGGAACTTTCAGTATTTCTTTTTACAATAAATAGCCAGATTTGGCAGGAGCATATCGCTGAAAGAAGAATGAACAAAAAAGTCGATGCACGTTAATTTAGCGGGGAGAAAATGGGGAGGAACCGGGGGTGCAAGGCATTGAATTCAAGAGGTATAACTATAGTCATGTGGAAATAACTTCTCTTGATGATGCCACCTTCAAATATTGTGGAAGTTGTTCATTCCAACCATCTCGAATGAGAGACGGCTACTTAAACTCCCCAGTGTCTGTGCTCAAAATTTGTGATCTTCTTGAGAAGAGTAAGACCAGGACAGTGACGATTTTTACACTGTTATTAGCAGCAACCATTAGTTAGAACATATGACATACTGGGGGAGTTCAACGCAGGACTGGGAACAGACAAGGTAATTTGGTGCTCCTCCCTTTAACATCATAGATTGGGAAAGTTAAAGGTCAACAGTCCGAGACTGCATGAGCTTTGAGTTACAAGGACTGCTGCATTAATAAAACCTTATTTAAAAACAAATCAAACCTCAATTTCCCCTGGAGCCATCCTCGATGAGGTCAATGATACCAGCTAATGTAATGACCACCAGGAATGTATTAGCATGAATTTGCAACCTTTGAAAATGAACTTATTTATTCAAAGCAGATACGCCACACTTGTATCAGTGTCAGTCCTTCTTCCTCCCCCGATAAAAATAAACAGGTCAATGGCTCGATTCTACACGTGCTGACCTGCTTTCCTAAACATACTGCACCTAAAACACATAACATACTTAAATACACAATGTAAACAAGTTCACTCAAAACATGTGGGAAGCAAGTGCAGAAAAGTGGTGACTTGATTCGAGAGTATCATCACTGAGATGGAATCTGACATTGATGTCAATCATTCTTCTTTCATTCATTACAAGAGGGATCAAAGCGATAAGAATTAGGAACACTGAGAGCTGCCCAATCTAAAATATATTGAATTGTTAGTGGTCATAATTGTGCCAGAATATCCATATGCCCTGTTAGACAGGGAATTTCAGGGGCATCGATAAAGTGACCCTAACGGCAACAGGTTAATAAGCAAAGGGCTCTATTCAACACAATTTAGATGAGGTCGTCATCAGCTGCAATAAAGTGTTGGAGAGCTGGGCGAATTATATTACTTTCAACTGTACCCTATGTGGAAATCTGTCACCGAGGCAGGAATAGATACCATGAAATGCCTTTTAGACCTCGACACAGAACCGTATTACAAATGCTGTTGACTCTGTTGCAATGGCAAACTCCCAGCTGTTGTCCCTCCACCATTTGAACTCTTCGTACAGTAGTCAACCATCCTGCAATATCTAGACAAACATCTCTGTCTCTTTCAATCCTCACTTTTTGTGTCCTGTCACTTGCCGGTGTTAATTACTTTGTTTTACATAATTTAGTTCTGACACATTTTTTTGTCTGCAGCATGTATCGGATAATTATTGTCACTGTGGTCTCACCCATTGTATTTGAAACTTCCCCGTTCATACAATTTCATTGATGCGCTGTGAAGATTTTAACCTTATTTCATGCATTGGCTTAGGAGCGTGTCATAAATGTTCAGCGTTACGATTAACGTTTAGACTTTTATCTCTCTAAATTGATGTGGGCACAAATAATATCGCAGTTAGATAGTTTTCATTAATCTGATAGTCTTTGACAGTCGGTATTCATGGCATGTATCTACGTTGTGCTGCTTCTCCATTTCTTGCAGAGGACTGAAACATATTCTCCATAACATGGAACAGTGCCAAGCGTTTCAATTTACACTGATAACCCTGGAAATGTCCTAAGATATAGCGCTCCTAATTCCATATTTATTCTGACAGATTCGCATGTTATTTTCTCACAATAACTTCTCAAAATATTGCAGACTGAATTGTTACATCACGAACACTCTTCAAATTTAAGTTGAAAGTCCGCCCTGATTCATACCAGAAATTGGTCACTTGCTTAGATTCAAAATAAAGTATATCAAATTCAGTTCATCACACTATCTATGGTGAAACTGAACTTTACTGTTCTCAATTACATTTGCGTTCTCAAGCGTTGAAAATGCATTTTCTAAAATATTTGCCAACATTTATTGATGAAACCAAACGATTTCAGCAGCAAGGCTTGGATTTGATTTCCTATGAGCACCCTGATTGCTTTAACGTAGTTTCAAACTAAATTAGACACACTGTTTGCTTAAGCCTCAATATGATGTAAAAACTAATATTAAATTTCTAGCTGTGCTATTTAAATATTGGTTAAATTAATAACGTTGAGCAGAAATTAAATCAGGGGTTTCAGGAAGGTGACATGCCTATGAAGTGAGAGACTGCATCAAAATAATGTGTTGGCTTAGAGTCTAAAGAGGATGAACTATTGAGCTTCCAGGATGCTGTGATGCCCTGTTCCTTTTGACTGTTGCAACTGTAAAAATTAAACATAATCTGAGATATTAGTGTTCGCAAGGTTTTGCGGCTTTGTCAATTTGCATTCTTCATTGAAATTCTGTATATGCAGTGCCTACAGCTGCAGAACCATATTCCCCAAAGTTATCTTCCCATTTTGCAATATCTCAATTCTTCTTCTGAAAATGTTTCCTTAGCTCGGTAATGCTTGACAAATCTTTTAAACATATGCCTGATAGATAGAACTTGGTGCACTGTCAGAACTTTACTTGGGAGTTGGCACTTTAAAGGTATTTGTGAAGTTCTGCAGTATTATTATTTTTAAATTATTATTTTTCTCTTCTTGATTGCATATTCGACGGTGACTGGAGGATTCGCTTGCTTGGTCAAAGAGATACACAGGAAGGCACATGTATTAATCGCCATACTCCTCTTACAACAAGTATTATTTCCGCTGTTGAAAATTAATGATGCCATGATTTGCCACCGACAAAGCATTTCTCTCGATTTCTGTTAGTAAATAATTATATAATTGCAAAAATGCAAAAAACACTTTCACGTTCTTGCGGTAAATCTTCAGCTCAATCATCAAAATATAACGGTACTAATAATGAATCGTGATCATTGAAATGGAAGATGCATTTTTGCTTTCTTTAAGTTTGCGACCGTCAGAAATATATACATTGAGCATGATTGCTCAACATAGCATTAAAAAAAACTCAATAAGTTTGACCCGTGGCCATGTAGGATAGAAGCGAATTTCAAGTTAGATGTACATAAGTTATCACATGTTGTCCATGAAACAGTTAATTTTTCTTTACCTAGTAATTAGCATTTTCAATAGGACAGTAGCAATACAATTTTGGAATCTACATATGGACATTGCTATCCGCGTTAGCACAGATTAATGGAACCATGTGGAATAACACAAGGGTTCCATTTAGTTTAAGAACGACAACATTGAAATGTCTGAAGGATATTCTAAACTCGCCTCCATAATGGTTGAGTACATGGGGAAAGGTCAGGGAAGTGAAAGGTTAAGACTTTTTCACTCTCAAAGGACGATGCCAAATCTCCCAACATTATTATTTTAGTCTCGCTTTAATAAACATATTATTATATGTCTAATATATTATTATCATAATGTATGTTTATATTCTTATCGGTTTGTCGTAGCTGCATTATGCTTCTTTTTTCCTTGTTATGCCAAAATTGGTACACTGTGTATAGTAATGCTAGGCATATGTTTTGAAAAGTTATGGATGCACTATAGAAACACATTTGATGATATTTGCAATATAAAGCTTAGCGGGAACATTTTGAAATTTAACGTGTGTTTGTGACCTAATTAATGCGTTAAATCGTTTGAGATGTGTTCCTATTTGAAACAGAGATCGGTTAAAATAAATATGTGCACACATGCACACACAAACACTCACATACACCGAGATCAATTGGCAAAGGAGAATAATGTACGGAAAAAAATGCAGAACACGTAATCAGAGGGATTTGTTGAGATGAATTAGCGCAGTTACATTTAGCGATACTGGGCAAGCATGTGAAAACAGCGAATGGAGGGATTTGCTGCTACAGATAGCAGAACAAAGCTCGGAGCTTTCTCGAGTTCAGTGCAAAAAAGTAAATTACAGTGGTGGGACTCAACGTACCATTACGTATTGCACATTGTAATCAATTTCATGTAAGGTGGAGAAAATGGAACAATAAGAATTATATTGTGCGGCTTCCCACGAGGACCATGCATAAAAGTAACAATCCAAATTACAGTTTAGCAATCACTTTTGCCCACGTGGAACCAGCTTGTCCCGAGGCTCAAGTATTACACAATAAGGAAATATAAAAGCGAACTTTTGTCTTCCTATTACTGTTTCTAAGAAAGTAATGGTAATTCTGACGTAATATCACAGCTTCATTGCTTCTCCGACATTTTATCCAGCATTTTGATTCTCAAGTACATTTGCAATATTCCAATTCTGGAGGCCTCAGCTTTGGTGATTTGCATTGCATTATCATGGCCAGGTAGTTTCTAGTTCCTCTTTTTTGGATGTTGGTAAATAACTGTTCCCACCGCTCTATCCCTCTCCTCCACCCCATCACCTCTATCTCTCTCTCTCTTTCTGCTTGCCTGTCTCTCTCTCCTCCTCTCACTCTATCTCCACCTACCCTCTCACTCCCTCTTTCCCTCTCATTCTCCCTTCACTTTCTTTCTCTATTCTCAACAGCGGGATGCTAGCTTAAGCCTTTCTCTTTGGTAGCGCATATAATAAGAAGCATAATTTGATGGCGTGTGCTGTTTCCATGCACTCGGGGAATGTCTACCTGATGTTGTAGCCATTTTTGTGTACATAGCTTGCATGTACGAAATCACTCTTGAATCAGCATAAAATAAATCATTGACTTAACAGAAATACCTAGCTTTACAGGTACCTCATTAACTATGAAATCTCCTCTATTTTGGGGAGCAGTTAGTTTCCAGTCCAATAGAATTAAGCTGTGATAAATTGCGAGAAAAAAACAAACATGATTTTTTTCTCACCAAAAATTTTGTACTGACTGTTGCAAAGTTGCAACTCTGTAAGGGAACAAAGTTTACACATCACGATTTGATTAACATTTAAATCTGTTTGACTCGGATTCATTATTGTGGAATACTTACAATATTACTTGAGTGGATTAGTTCCAGCTATTGATATCCCACTTCCTGAAGACATGAAGCACGTATACTCATCAATCCAGCAGCCTCTGTATGAACTTCCCGGACCCCTGAAGGGATGGGGGTGGGGGGTGGGGGAAGGTGGGGGAGGAGGTGAGGGAGTGGGGGGAGTGGTACGGGGGTGGTGTGCTCTGCCCTGGATTTGCCCAATAAAAAGATTGTTCATCTGTACCGGAACCTCGGCGATAACAATTATCCAGCCATCCCCCAGCTGAGAAACTTCGGGGAAACACATCTATCCATGATGCCCTTGGTATGCTGCAGTTTTTGACGGAACACAACTACCCCAAAATACAGGGCGGCTTCACTACTGTAAGTTTACTTTTGATATGCACAGCTCAGTCTGTACCCTGCAAGAATAATGGCGTGGGCAAATGAGACCACAATGATTTTCCTTTATTGGCCTCAACAAGATATTTGACGATGTGAGAAGAAATGGTCTACTGAAGTCTCTTGGTTGGTTGGCTGCCAAAACTGCTCAATCTAAATCCCTCTTTCCATGACAGCGTGATGGACAGTTATGGTTATGAGGTGATTGCATAAAACCTTTGAGGACCGAAGCAAATTCAAGGAGATTTTGTTCCCCTCTAGATCTTTACTCTATGCCATTGTATTCTCTTTCTGCTGTCTTGTGTGCTGAGCTCAGTTGCAAACGGTTTCTGCAGCTATATCAGAAGCGACAGTAATTTGCTTCAAATTAATCGTCTGATATACAGGGAAAAACAATTTCAGCAACTCATTTTCGGGGAATTAATTTGCGTTGAAAATACCGCACCTACAAACCACAGAGGTGAACATACGCAGCTGCAAATAGGCAAATAGTGTCATAGCCATAGAGCTCATTTGACCAGAGGTGTTAGGAGGAGAAATGTTATGGACCACCATTTGACCATCTGACCATCTAACAGTCTTGAAAATACGACGCTGGAGGCTATGCATATATTAACATATGCAATCTTCACCATGAACAACAATATGCACTTGATGCCAAAATCATACCAACCATCGCAGGAAACTGTAGCTGCGAATTACAAACTGCGTGAGTAACTTTTGCATGGTATTAATCGGGCTAAGATCTCTTGGACGTCCATGACTCCTCCCCAATGACACATGCAAGCGGGATATGAAGATGCAGATGTTGACTCCGGCAAAGTGGAGACTGCCGCTGACAACCATGAACTCTGCAGTCTAACTATTTGGGCACGCATTTGGAGGGGCAAGCAGAAACAAAATGCTCCTCTGATCGATAGGATGGCACAGCACAAACAGAACCCTGAACTGTGCAGCTGCTGAACCTGTTGTTTTCCTCTGCAGCAAATGTGACAAATTCTTCCATGGAGAACGGAGCTCAAGAACCAAACGAGACCCTAGCTGGCAAAGAATAGATCACCACAATGCAAAACATTATTATAAGAAGTGGAATAGTGCCACGGACTGTTTGACAATAATATTATTTCGTTGCATCTTCAAATCTCCAGGAACAAACCCGAAATTATAATATAGGTTAATGTCTAGAAGATAAAGCCTTACAATTCGATTCGTTGGAAGTTTAGAAGTAGGCAATTTTTAAAATCTTTTTTGTCCCGATCTCTAGTATGGTTGCTCTCGTTATGAATTATTATTTATGCTAGTGGATATGGAAGTAGCCGTGTTTCTCAAAGGATAAGTGGCAGAACTAAATAATGTCGTGCATCACGGTAGGAAGCATTGCAACATAGGGACTTTCTTATTTTTTAAAAATTAAGAATGTTTGAAGATAATGAACAGCCAGCCAATCACATATGGCCTGCAATGGGCGTAAGAATAGATTAATAGTTATCTCCTTTAGCTGAAAGCAAAATAATTTCCGCCCATTTGCCGTTAACTATTGTGCACAATTTCATCTTAAGGAAGACAATGGAAGGGAAGACTTGAATTTCATATCAACGTTTTACGCATGAACAAATAAAAAGTGACCACACTCACCGCTCAAAACATGCAGTTAAAATGCATGGAGTGTAGCTTTTAGCCGCTGCTTAGCGTTAGAATCACTGGAAAAGTGGATGTAATTGAATACTAACCAACTGTTCCCTGAATCCTATTTCAAAACAACAGATTGTTCAATCGTTTCATTTCTTCCCTTTGCGTCCAAATTGTCTTCGAATCTAAAACAGGCCCATTCGCAATGAATGGCAACAAGTTGCAGGCAAAACTCGTGGACGTGAATTTGCTGAAGCTCGTGTTCGGATGCATCTGCTGCCCTTTTACTTCTAGAAGAAAGAGTTCCTGGGGTTGGAAGGTGCAGACAGAGGGGCTTTGGTGAGTTAATGTAGTGCACCTTACAACAATATAATGCTGGTTTTACGAGGATTCAACATCCCCTCCCTTCCAAATGATCCATGGTGGTCTATATCCGACAATGAATGTCCCAGAACCATGTTGCATGTCACCTAATCAGCTTTTCCATACTTTCTAGCCTCTTCCTCATCTTCTCCATACAGTATACTGTTAAACATTATAAACATTCCTTTTGCAATGTTATCGCGTGCAACAGGCATTTCTAGAGTTCTCGCAACTTCAGCACTGCCGCAGAAGGTGACGTTCCCACCCAGCATTTATTAATGAATGTCAGCAAGTACCTTTCTCTTTTTCCTTCAACTTCTTTTCTGTGGGAGATTGATTTAATTTATTTAAAAATGCAGCTCAAATTTTATTTCTCCGTAATGTTCTGAAGGTGAATGGCAATGCACAATCTCAAATATTTGCTAATTTCAATAATAGGGTAACACGCTGCCAGCTTGGCCGGTGGCAGAGCTGCTAAGTGACTGATAGAAACCACATCGCAGTTAATGTGGGCCAAAGAGAGGTAGGCCAGTGTCTCAACAACAACATCTTAGCAACAGATGTGGATGGAGACTGCGCACAACTACAGTGGAATTAAAGTGGGACAAAGTTAATCCAACAAAAGCTCTAACAACAAAAAACAACATCTGAAAAACAGCTATCTATCATGATCTTACAATCGCGGAGGGGGACGATTGGTGAAGTCCTTTAGATGTTCAAACATTGGCTCGGGGTAGGGGTTGTTATCTCATGTGGCAATGTAAATAGTAAAAAGAAAACGGTTGGGAGTGCACCAAAAGAAATGTCAGAATCATAGTGATGAAAAGGTATAAATCACTAAGCGTGTGCATAATGACTTGTGCGATTCACAATAGTCTAGGAAGTCATGAATGCGCAGTGAAGTCATAGAACTGTGATAGCATGAAATCGTACGTTGATCCTGCTCTTGGGATTATGCATTTTTTAAAAAAATGTAAACAATCAAAACGTAAAAAGTGAACGCGCTGGGGCCGAAGCCAGACGTTCATTCAGGGCGCAGGGCTGTGTCAGAATGGCGGTTTACGAATGGATAACACATATCTGCATAAGATAAACTCCCTTGTGGGAAGAAATTTGAGGAAGCAATCTTTCGGACACGGAGAGTTGAGAGATTCAACTTGGTGGCTTGACATGAAAAATCATCGAAATATTGAAATATGGAAGAAACTGCAATGTTATCCTTACCTAATTCCGCTAGAATTTTGCCTTCTGCTTCTGCAATACAGAAGGGTAGAATTTCAGGCATAAATTTTTAACGGGAGCTTTTCTCTCTTTTTTACAAGGACTGGATTGAAGGGAAACAACCGGAAAGGGAAAACTTGTTCAATTGGCGCAGTTGAAGTCCCCAGGACGCCCCAAAAGAAGGTTGTAAGCTAGCAACTAGTTTCGAAATTCAGTTTAGCCTCGGGATTATCCCTATCTTTGATACCTTTCGAAATTGTTAATAATGAACAACAGTGAGAAAGAGGGACTCTGCCCACTGTGTTTGAAAATGACCAGGACATCAGCGCAATGTTAAAGAATGAGTATTAATGCAATTGGATCCCTATATGGGTGTTCTTAAGAATGGAATTTGATGTCTTTACATCAAAGTCTAAACTAAATTTTTTGTAAAACATCTGGCAAAGTCCTTTTAAATGACGCACAACCATCTGTTCAATGTTGCCTATTTCAAAGCCGCGAATGGTCTGAAAAAAACCTTTATTTTTATTTTCTCCATATTTAGGAAGGCATGTTTCAAAAGAATGTAAAATTAAGCCAGCGGCTTGTGTTATTTTTTTTTTTGCTGAACAGGAATAGCCGATCTAATTTTAAACCTTTGTATGTACAAATACGCGATGACATCCGTTACTGTGCAACACATTGTCCAGAAACGTACTTTCAATGCTCCAGCGTTAAAATCCATAACTTTTTAATGAAAGTCCACTGTATGCTTCAATTTCTGAGATCAGTATCAAGTTAATGATTCGCTATGAACAATAAAAATCACAAAATCACACCAGATCTGTTTAAAATGCATTTAGCCTTTAATATTTTCTCGAATATTTGCAATTCATATAAATGGTTTTACGTAGTCTGCAGCTGAGAGCTTTAAAGAGTTTCAGATAATTTTGCTCACCTAAATCTGTCAACGACTTTTTGCACGTGGTGAATTCTGGACAAGAGAATAAAAATAGCCATTAGTATTTCAGCTAAATAAATCTTGCTTAATTCTTAAACATACCAATATCTAAAATTGCACAAATTACTTGTAATTTACAATGCAGAAACCGTGCAATTTTTCCGCATGCTTTATTCTCTTATGTGGACATCATAGAAGCCAGGCATATTCAATCTGATCGTAGCAGCATACTCTTCCACTCAATTCTACTCCATGCTCTTCCTTTCTTTCAAGCAGCACTATTATTTAGTTCAGCAATTTGTTACGGTTTTGAGGTCTGCATTTCCCCTGCGACTTGTGTATTAGTTTTTATTCTGAATGCCCCGCTGTATTAGTCAGTGATTGACGAATAGCTGACGTCAAGAAATGTCTTCATCTCACACACTATGCCCCTGTAAAATAAATGTGGGAAACATATCCGCCTCTCCTGTCTTACCGGAGATGAAAGTTTATTCCTGTCTGGTGGATGATTTTCAAACAACCCCAGTCTTGTGTCAGCATTTTTGCAATATGCGGATTTTAAGCATGCACAGTGATCCACGCATGGGTTTACCAATTGCTACAGATTTGTAACGTTACTTTGATGCATACACAATTCTAACAATCTGAATGTCATTATTGAAGGATATTCATCCAACGTTTTTGCCAGCCGTTATTCAGAGCTGTGACTATCTTCCAGTTTTTACCCGTTTTTCCCAGATAAGAGAAACATGTCAATTCAAAACACAAACTCTGCTAGGTGTTCCCATTTGGTTAGATACGCCTGAAAATTTCTTACGATTCAGATCTGCTAACAGAGCAAACATCCGTATTAATTCTGGCACCTTGACATTTTTCGTTCTCCAAACTTCCTCTCAAAGTGTTGCATAATTAAACTATATACCACAAAGCCTGTTCAAGTCTAAGTAAAACGTCGGTTTTAGCGCCAAATTCGGTAACACATTCTACGTGTTTTACACTCCTAGCATTTTGAAGCCTTCGCCAAACTATCACTGAAGCCGATCCGTACTTTTGGCTTTGACGGCCTTGTTCCCCACTTGTGCTCCAACGGTATTTTCTATCGGGCCGAAGCTGAGAATTCCAACAACACCCGGATTTAATGTAATCCGAACATCATTTTTTTTTTTTATCGTAGTGCCGGAAGTATGTTGTTAAAACTGCTTGCTTTTAGTTCTATGACAACATATGCAATGGTTAACGGATTACACGAAGCGGCATATATTTGAATCAATGGATAATTTTGTCGCGGAATATAATTAAATAAGTTGTCCATCTGATTAAATGGGCGATTAAACTTCAATAATTTATTGGTTTTGAATGTATATAACGTCAGTTATTGAGCGATCAGCGGTTGGAAACACCCTGATTTTTAATTGAATTAATCACAACTCGCTTCCATTACTTGAAAATTATGCGCCTTTTGTGAACCAGGAATATTTGTCGAACAAATGCCCAATTGCCGAGCCAGTGCACTGAAATTATCTTTCATACACACGAGATCCACTTTGATCTTTACAAGTCTGCTGAACACTAAATTATTTGATCAGGCTTAGTAAGTATCTGCCTTGAAGAGTATGGAAAATCTGGTGAACTGTCAGAAACATCTTTGAATTTTAGGTTTTCAAGATCTATGGGCCATTATGCTGAATGATTGCAACTTTTCAAAACATTCTTGGTCTTTTTGTTGTCCAATTATCTGGGACGGGGAAGATTATAGATAGAGCAGGAAAAAAAGTAATTTTAATCACCAACCTTCTCTCAGGGCACGGACTGTTTCCGCTGTTGAAAGCAATAATTTAATATGTGACTAGCCGCTTTATTATTATTAGCATTATTTTCAATATAATCCACTCATTAAATATAAGGAAGGATGAAAACAATTATTAGACCTCCCATGAAAGTCTGAACCAGATTCATAAAAATAAGGTACTACTGATAATGAAAATGAGCATTTGATTCCACGGTGTATTTCATATTATGCTATTTATTTATATATTGATTTGTTTGGTGCATCACACATTTGTAAATTAGCTTAATTGCCAAAAATACCCCTCAAAATGCCCTGAATAGAACTAAAGACGGATCTGTGAACGGCTTTAATGTTCTTTTTGATGGACAGTGTACGCACGGAGCTAACATCCAATGAAATTAGCTCAACAATGATCTCGAATAAATTAGCAAAATAGAACCGATTCGATTCGATATGAGATAATGGCATCTTGCGGGTTACACTTTGAGTTTCCTGGAGACCTATTTCATTGCTGGTTTCAAATCAGAAATGTTGATTATATCCTTTAAACCACAACTCCCAATGAATGGTCGGAATTTGGATGAACTCATTTCACTAAGGTTCGCCTCCAAGGCATGGTATGTCAATTCTACATGGAAATAAATAGGTCAGGTAAGTATTAAACTTCACTGTCTAAACTATATTTCTTCGTGAATATAATTTGAACTTGGAAACGTTTGCATCAGTGATGCTCTGAATTAAGTTAGTATTATATCTTGAATAGATATTCCCATCTCACCACTGAAGTCTCATCTACATATTAAACTTAAAACATCGAAAAAATCACATTGTTAATCTAAATAAATTTATGATCGAATTGACATGTTCAAATTGTACGCCACTAACCCAATAAAAAATCTGAAAAGCAATAGCTTTAAAAAGGGGGAAGTTGTGCGGCACTCATATCCACCATTGATTAGAACAGGAGGAAAATCCTGAGGCGTGACGATTCAAATATAAAAACAAAAAACTACGGATGCTAGAAATCCAAAACAACAACAGGATTTCCTGGAAAAACTCAGCAGGTCTGGCAGCATCGGCAGAGAAGAACAAGGTTGACGTTTTGGGTCCTCATGACCCTTCAACAGAACTGAAATAGTAACAGACAATGTTATGGAGAGAGAAGCAGAGTTGAATCATCACGCATTGGCAGAGAAGAACGAAGTTGACATTTCCAGTTCTAATGACCTTGAACATCAACTTTGTTCTTCTCTGCCGATGGGTGACGATTCAACTCTGCTTCTCTCTCCATATCATTGTCTGTTATTATTTCAGATTCACAGTGTCTGCATTATGCACCTACATATTGGCTATAAAGCATATGACGTGCTGTCTACTTGGCTGTTTGCAACTATCAATTTATGTTTGTGTGTGCGTGTGTGTGCATTCATACCTGATTCCTTAGTTTTTGTTTTTCGGAAATGTACGAGAAAATTGAACAACACGCCAACACATGTAGTTGCTGAGTCGGCGAGTGCAGGCGCATTTAGGGACATGGGACACAAGCATGTGAAATGTGTTTAATAAGGAGGTTACTGCTGAGCAAAGGTGGAATAATACTGGATTGGAATATGGTAGCTGGACTGAAGCTGCTTGGCTTAATTTTGTGCTTCTCTGTTGCATTCTGTAAACTATTCTGTAAACTGTAAATCATGGGCATCAATAAATCTCTCGGATGGCTTCCCCCTCGAACAAAGCATGGACATTTTCATACAAGGATCCTTTCAACAATAACATTTGTCTACATTGAAATGTATCGCTCGGTGGTCCAACAATGGCGCAATAAAATAAACGTATGTGTTTCTCCCTTCACTGCTTGCCTTCGTCGCTGCAATCTCCTACCTTCTGATAGTCAATTGTGTCTGCAATGTTCTAATTCAGTTGCGTTCTGCACCTCTGATTTAAATTGCCCCGTATTTTTTCGATCAATCAGTTAGTTCCCTGATCTTTGCATGCTGCTCGTGTTGCCAACTGCAGCACCGCCCCTCCACCCCACCCCCAACACAACTATTTTCCACTCTTTCACTGAGCTGAAATCAGAAGCCAGATAATTTCTGCTTCAGAATTAGTAATACTGTGTATACTTTGACTAATTTAACTGTGATAAACCGAGAGACTTTTATTAATACTGCTGAAAGACTATGCTGTCATAAAACGTAACATGTTTTTAGATGGATGTACAGCGCTTAATCACTAACCGATTGGTTAAAAAGAATGATTGATTCTTCTTTTACAAAAAAAAAATTGAATCATTTAACAATCTCATTGGCATCCATGGCCGAAATGCACTATTTTTATTATCTAGAAAATGGAAGTACCATTTACTTTTTTGCTTAATATGCGAACTATAATTTGCTCTGTGGATCCAGATATTTTCGACCTCATGCTTTGACCAGGTCTGTGGGCGGAGCCTACTTTTTGCAAACTGACAACTGAGGCCGTGTCAAGGAAAAAAACACCATAACAGTAGTTTATGGTTTTACGTGCGCCTCATTTACTTCTAAAATTACCCCACCTTTGACCTATGTTCAGTTCCTATAGAACTGGATGGCGCTTATATAACTTTCTTGGGAAATGTAAACTATAACTGTCATGCCTTTGAAATTAGAGGAAAAACAATCTTTTCTTCTCACCTAACTGTTTGGCCAGAGACGACTCAACTTTCAACTCTGTAAGTGAAGGAAGCGTTGGTATCATCACTTAAATAGCAGCCAGATGTGACTTGGATTCATTTTTGTTATGGGACATTTACAATACCTGGTCAACAGAATGCTGCTAATGTATTCAAGAACATAAAGGTAAATCGTTACGATACACATGTCTGCACAGCAATTATGAGAATTGAAGATTGATTTTTATTTTTTTTTTCTCCAGGGTGCTGCATCCAGAAAAGCATGATGATAAATCTCAGATATAATAAATGTTTGCATGTCGATAACATTATTCGACCCCAAATATTAATTATCTGCAACAATATTACCGGCCAATAATTGGGATCCTTCAATCAAGCCAAGAAGAAAAAGCGCACCTCAATAAATAAACAAGAAAAAGATCAGATGCTATCGAAAATAAGTCATTGATAAGATAATGCCTCGCCTGTTAGTTTCGAATATATTGGACAGCTAATTGCTTGGGTCTATGTAGCGCAACTACACTTTTGCAATTACAGCCCAAGACTTAGAAGCAAGGGACAGCAAGTACCTTCATCTTTTACTTTCAACTTTCCTTCTGTGAGTAGAAATGGTATATACATTCTCAGCAACAAGGTGATCTAACGAATATAACATCATTCACAACAGATTCATATTTGGATACTATTTAAAGTTTTGAACTGCAAATGCAAAAAATTATTGATCAGGGCAACGAATACAACCTGTATTGGCATAGCACCTTTCATTCATAAGAAAGTCCAGCAGGTTTTACAGGTGCATTATCATTTTCTATATGATACCTAAAAATACGAGGTGGAGTGCAGGGGGCAAAAAGAATGAATTAATGAAATTGATCATTAAACTGCGTGGCAAACTGGCTGCGATGGTCATAGCGGGTATGATTCTGAAAACTAAATTGATGTAAACTTTAGAAAGAACATTCCCCAAGCCTGAGGAACATGATATCTACTATGCATAATGTTTGCAATGCACAAGGGCGCATCAATAAAGGACTTATTTGACCTGGCAGATCGACGACTCACAAACAGAGTTTCTGAGGTAATTTCAAAACAGGCTGTTTTTCCTCTGTTTCTTTTTATCTTTTGCATTGAGTGGTTTCACGCTCAGGAAAAAAAAAATGCAAATCATCGAAACTAAATCGGCAGGGCGACTGAAGTTCGAAGTCCTGCAGCAAAATTCTAGAGGGGCATAATTTTAGCAAACGATAAAAAAAAGGCAGACGGACGCGCAATGTTTTGCGATAGTCAGTTGCAGTTTCAACAAAGAATGAAAACAGGAAAAAAAAGTGTCCCCACCTAATTCTTCCACAGTTTTCCCAAATGCATCTGCGGAATTAACAAGACAATTTTTCATCTTTAACGTTTCAGAAAGATGCGTCCTTCCTTCTCTCCCAGGAATCCGGGAGATAGCCCTTTGCTAATCTCTGAAATAGCGATTGTGGCAGTTCTATATTTCTCTGTTTGGCAAATGTCCCACCAGCAGCGATCAAGAAGCAGTCTGTGGGCACTGACATTGGAGAATTTCCCTACAATTGTGTTTATGGATTGTAAAAGTTGCATCAATTAAAACACTCTCGTCTGAATTAATTGCTATTCGTGGATATGGTCTCTGCTCACTTTTACTTAAAGACCTCATAGCAATCCTACGGCCTGTTATGAATCAATGCATCATTTGTTTTTTGACTGTGTGCCCTAAATGTGGACTGGTGCTCCCAAGTCAGAGAACATGTTTTATATGCCAGTCTGCTTAAATTTTCAGCTCCAGTTGCTGGTCATCAGCAATGCAAAAAACAAAGCTAGAATTGTAAGCCGCACCCTGTCGTTTTACTGCGCCTCCATCAGAAAAGCATCAGTGGTGCCTCCACGTGATAACACAAGAAAATTGGATCCCCCGTGGCTCCAGGCTAAATCTTGACAAGAATTCCGAGCAAGGTTTGCCCAAAACATGATTTGTGCAGGCTCAATGCTGAAGTAACATGCACCGACATGTAAGGGCCACATTCTTCAAAATGGGAAGTCAATCCGCTGCCATGCGGGCAAATCAGGAGAGCTGATAGCTGAAGCACTAAGTCATCAACAGCTTCATTAAAAATGGCTCTTGTTTAGAGCGAAATAGGGGTAGACATGCAATGAAATTTGGATCCTTTAATGGAGTTAATTGATCAGATTGAGTAAAATAGAGAGTCCAGGATAAGTTCGCGATCTGGAAATATTTCTGAAGATGTCATGGATAGAAGACAAATGTAGTGGTAACGATATTATTGAACAAAAATGAAGGAGCAAATTGTGACATTATGGCCGTCCAGCGGATTTAGCTAATTATAGAGCTTTGGTCTTAGTTCACTTAAAGTAAAGCGAAAGAACAATCAGAGACTGCCACTATGGGCGGGGGAGTTGCAAGCGGTGGGGGGAGGATGGCACCTTTGGCAGTCGGAGCAAATAACGTTTTCACTATCCCATGCAGAATGCATCCTGAATATTTGAAGTCTTTACCAGATCATGTACCACATATTTTTCCAGAGCAAATATCATTTTGTCTCTTCATTCTGCCTTAATTTTAATACCTCTCTGTTCTAGCAACAATGTTTTCTTTTTTCTTTTGATATTTTTTATTTAGTTTTCCTTCGCCTGTGCATCTGTCTCTTTTTCTCCAACGTAGAGTCCAGAGCTACGCAAAACATTGCAAATGTGATCAAAAGCGTGTGCTAAACGAATTTAACACAATATGCCTGGTTATGAATTCTATCCCTGTAAATCTATGTGCCTTCTCTGAGACGCAAAATGTCCAGGCTTCAGTATGCTGACCTCATTTTCCATTCCGTACTCAATCTATGCCAACACCTTCAAACGTTATTTTACGTGTTGCAAACATATTTATTATGCCTCTTTTATTCTGTGTAATTCCGTACTCTGCCATAGGTTTCCCATCTGATCTGGATGTCTGTGATGAACGAACACAGTATCAAATAACACAAAATACACCGTTTCCAATTCATCCCTCTCGAATTACACTCAAAATGTTGAAAAATGAAATATAGAGCACACATGTTTCCTCAAATTGTAGCGCCAGCACCTGTTTCCCGGCATTCTGTGATCATCAACTCAAACCCGGCTGTTTTTGTCTAGTGTAGGAAGATAACTCCTGGAGGAAATATTAATTTCGTGCCATGTATGAAACAACAATTTTGCCCTCGCCCAGCGATCATCAAATTTAGATTCCGCAAATGGGCAAGCATAACAGAAAGGAAAGGTCAAATGGCCTGTATTTTAAGGCAGTCCTCCAAGCTGTGCTCTGCCTGCGCTTGAAGTTCTTTGGCATCCACCTCCCATGTCCCTGATTTGTAGCGAAAAACGTGTGTCTTTGTGAAAAAAAAAAACTGCTGTCAAGCTTTTCGTAACGTACTTCAGGGCTGATGATCAGGGCAGATTTAAAAGGGCACATCAATTCATTGATGAAAATTGAATGCTGATTGGTTAAGACATGGACGCTGATTGTTCAAGGAGATGATGCCGCCCAATGATGACACCCCATGCTTTTGATTAATTCAACAAATAAATAAAAATTCCATTGCTTGGATTATGTCAGCGCCTTGCCTTTCCCGAACAGCCAAAGGGAAGAGTGGCTTGATACGATCCGCTCAACCTGCTAACTGCTACAGCCTATGTACCTGGCATTGCAACAGCACTGGAATTCATGTACCACATCCGCCAGCTTCGTGGCAAGGCAGAATTTTTTTTTGGTTGAATGGAAGGAGTTCCCCAGTAATTAATACCACTTCTTTGCTACTGCATATTAACGGCGTTAAATGGCTAGCTTAATTTGCTGTTCTAATTAATGTGGTTTCTAACTGGGGGCAGATTCCCTGCATCTGAACAGAAGCATCATTTTATTCCTTGCAAAGCTTGTTTCCATCCACTGTCTATAAAATGGCGAAAGCCATGCTTTGCATGGTTATCATTGGCTGAGCAATGTTAAGTGTCAAATTGCTTTGACATGCTGTTCTGTGAAGAGTCTCGTGAGGTTTTATTTCGAAGCCAATTGAATGTTTCCTTCGCTCCTGTTTGCTTTCATTGTACAGTTGAATCAGTACCGTACCATGGTCCTCCATCCATATGCTCCTAAGTCTAACACCATATCGCTTTTTCTGAGCCTAAGAAAGATCATGTTACCCTTCAGCAACAAGACGTGTTTCCAAACGAATATCGAAAGATATATCCATGCAAAGGTGTGACATAAGATATTGCGGTAATACCTTGTTGAGCAGCAATGCGTCACCAGCGGTAGGACAGGATGGGCGCGTTCAAATTAACAAATTGCTTTCAGAAAACTTAATAACGCAGATCCTTGTAAATCAACGAATTTGAGTATCGATGGTAAGTATAACAAGAGACTTGAAATTGACTTCTGTAAATCATTATCGAATTCAATTGTGATGCCTGATATTCAATCGAAGTTTGCAATACAACATTGCATTCCGAATTCCAACATTCATTCTAAACAACTCATCCCCACCTGTATCCTCGAAATATTTGTCTATCATTTGAAATCTGGGTCTGCATTTGATGTGATGGTGCGTTTGAAGTCAACGCCCACTCCCCCCAGCTAACATCCACATCTCTCCACTCCCACCACCCTTAAAGCCTCCATTCATAACGTTATTGGCTTGTTTAGTTCTATTACTCTGCAATCCTGTTTTCAGGAATATGCACAAAATATGATCGCTGATGTATGTTTAACTTAAACGATGCATTTCTGTTCTTAACCAATTCTTTCGCCACTAAGCTTTTTTGTGCGAAATCCATGGGCAATTCTTTTGAACAGATGTGTTGTTATCATGATTCGTACCTGAAGGCAGTTACCATGGGTACATCTTGAACTAAAGCTGCGCCATATGCATAAGCCACAGGGGTTAGCAACTGGACCTTAATTGCTTTAGAAGTCCCAGGACGTGACGATGATTCTGCGTGTCTCTTCGAACCCAACATTCAAAACAAATATCAGGTGAGGCATGGATTTCGTATTTTCTTATTATAAGCAAATACGTGTTTATCAGCTATGAATATCATTGTGGTCTGTTTAATAATTCTGCGTGAATGGCCGTCAGAACTTAACCAAATATGCTCAATAGCAAATGCAATCTTAAAGGGGCATTTAATAGAAAACAGATGACTGACATCATCCAGGATGATTCTTTTGTTTGCAAAAGGTTGTGGCTTCGTCATTCTCAATTCAGCACGGCCACCAGAACCGCCTGCCCTACGAAAAAAAAAACAAAACAGGAAACATTGTTTGCATCTACCTAACGCCTTTTCTTGTATCTTTGCATCTGTGAGAGAGAAAGTTCGTCTTCTTAACAATGAACAAAATAGTTTATTTTAAATAATCAGGCTTCGGCCCTGTCAAATTGTTACTTTCTTGTAATAACTTAAAAGTGAAAGTAAATATGAAATCCGATTCATTTAATAGTCACAACAACAATGAGTCAATGGTTCTAGAGCGGTGGTAGACCTGGGTAGAGAAAATCAAATTACTGTGGATGCTGGAGATCTGAAACAAAAACAGAAAATGCATGAAAAACTCAACAGGTCTAACAGCATCTGGAGAGAAAAAAAGAACAGATTCGCCAGTTCTGAAGTAAGGTCATAAGGACTCAAAAAGTTAACTCTGTTTCTTTCCCTCTCCCCAGGTATTTTGAACTGTTTTTTTCTCTCTCCACAGTTGTTGCTAGACCTGATGACCTCTTGGTAGAAATTAAGTGTGCATGTGGGCCCGAAATAGAAAGCTCGGGATACAAAGAGATGAAGCAATGGTGAGATGTTTGGGTGGAGACTGAGATCACATTGAGTGCAATTCAAGAGAAGGAAAGAAACTTCAAAGAAATATCAAACATCAGAAAAAGGAAATGCAAAACATCTATGGTAAGATCAAAATCAGGGAAGGAGTCGATTAGTGCATAACTGTAATGAGCTTCTAATTACAGGTATCAATATTGAAGGAACACAGGTATTTTAGCCCAGTGGGCAAAATATCCTGCATCATGTCAGGAAATTTAGATACTTCTCAGGCGTGTCAGAGCCGCCAGTTGGAGCAGAAAGAAACCCAGCTGCCGCAGCATAGGCAACGACAGCAGCAGTCGAGATGCATCGGGGAGGCGGCAGGATATATGAATATTAATTTTCTTAAATTGGTAAAGCCGGCACACAAAAGTGCAGGCTGAGTGTGAGTTTGAGGCAGGTAGCTGGACAAAAGCTGTCCTGTTAGGGAGGGGAGTTAGTAGGTGGGAGGGGGGGGGGGGGGGTGGTGGTGTGGAGTGCATTAATTGTGTACATCTCACTTTTGAAACTGCATTCAATTCAGAATACTTGTGACAGTGATTTGCCCTCTGCAGACTGCATGCACAGCCAAGTCCATGACAGCATGGGCGGCTGAGCAACAAAATTGAGGAGGGAACATGAGAAGTTGCAGAAAAGTAACTATAGGGGATTCGATTTTAAGAAGCGCAGAAAGGCACTTCCTTGACTCCTATGACATGTTGTCTCAGTTGATTTGGCGTTAGTATTTACATGGCAATTGAGGAGGGAAGTCAGACACGCTGCTGACATGTCACTTGATTGCACCAAGTGCAATGGCTGAACGAGGTGGGTGGTCATGCAGGCAGCTTGCATGAGGCTAGGAGAAAACCAGACACACATAAATAGTAATCACTGGATTATTACTCTGGTTAAATGTTAGCGGATGAAGGAATAAGAAAAGTATGCCGATAAATACATTACTGGAGAAGGGGGCAGGATGGATTGATTTCAAATCCGGATGCATGGGAGCTTTTTTTTTCTTTACTTGGAGGTGGGACCACTAGAATTCTGACGGATGACACCTCAACTTACCGCAAACAATATCCTGTCAGGTAGTTTTGATAAGTATCATTGGTGATGGTTAAACTACCTCGATAGCTGGATGGACGCAGTATACGTTATTTGGACGTGAGAGCTAAAATGTTTGAAATGAACGTCAGAAAATTATTATTGCACATAAATCAAAAGTAATTGTCGACTAAAGTAGAGGAGTTGAGAGCAGAGATTTAGAGTTCGGAGCATACTATGTCACAACGGAAACTAGGCTGTAAAACAGAAGGAGTGGAAGCCCACTATTCCTGATTACATAGTTCTCGAAGCTGATAGAGAGATGGCAAAAAATGAGCTGGAGAGCGATAGACGCTAGAGGAAAATGCATAAAACTGGCTTGTATCTTTGTCAGGATGGGGTAGTGTTATGCTCGCTTGATTATTAATCCTGAGACCCAGTTAAATGCTCTGAGGACAAGGATTCCAATGCCACCATGGCAGTTGGTGGAATATGAATTCAATGCAAGTCTGCAATTATAAGTCTGATGATGAATAGGAAACCATTTGCGATTTTAAATATACCCTGACTGGTTCATAGTGCCCTTTTGGGAATGAAATCTGCGATCCTTTCCTGCTGAACACTATATGAGTCTCCACGCCAGCAGCAATGTGGTTGACTCTTAAAGGTCATCTGAATTGGCCTAGCAAGCCATTCAGTTGGATCAATCCAATAAAAACATCACAGAATAGGAATTAAACTGGACGGACAACCCGACATCCTCCGAAGCACCAGAAAGGACATAGGTAAACTCAGCCCTGTCCGCCCTACAATGTCCTCCTTAATAACAACTGGGGGCTTATGTCACAATTTCGAGAGCAGTCTCAAAGGCTCACAAAGCAACAATGTGCATAGTTATCCTCACAGAATCACACCTGACATATAATGTCCCAGAAAACACCTTAACCTACACTCAGCATCTCCAGTCCCACAATCAGGGCAGACCCAGCAGATTTGACAGCAGAATGGTGTATGGCCTGGAGGGAGGTGGCTTTCCAGTCCTCAATACCAACTCCGGACCTTATGAAACCTTTTGGCTTCAGGTCAAGCATGGAGAAGGATACCTCCTGCTGATTGCTACGTACTTCTTTCAGATTAATCACTGCTCCTCCTTATTGAATACCTCTTGGAGGAGGTACTGAGGGTGGCAAGGACGCAAAATATACTCTGGGTGAGGGACTTCAACGCCTATCAACAAGAGTGTCTTGCTTTGCAAAACTACTGGCCAAACGGGCCGCATGCTAAATGAGATAGCTGCCAATCAGAGTATAGGGCAGATGTTCAGGAAACCAAGTGTATTTTCCTGATGAAAGGCTTTGCTTAATAAAAAATACAAGACGGGACGTATTCTTGAAAACTTAACACGCTTTCACAACAAATATATGTGGTGGGCAGGGGTATTGGGGTGGGGGGGGGTGAGGTGGGGCGTGGGGTGGTTGTGTGTGTGGTTGCGGTGGGTGTGGGTTGGGTAGCATGTGGGGGGTGGTGCTGAAACATTAACTTCATCAGACATTGGGACTGAATAAAAGTTAAGGGTTGAGACAAATTTGAAATTTGATAAACATTCAGGCCAGAATCCTAGGCTGCTCAGAAATGGGAACAGAAAAAAATTATCCGTGGTCTTGTGTGCTACAGAAGAGAGGAAACAGGTAACATTGTGCCATCGATTTATATGTCAGTGAAGTGCAAAATGAAGAACTGAAGGCAGCCCCCTCGCCCCTGTTAAGTAAAAACATTCTGCGAATTCTGACGGTCAGAATACATTTTCATTTGCAAATACTTGACTTAATCAAATGCACGCAACACAAAACTGTTAAGAGAAGATCTTGTTTTCTAATCTGGTTTCCAATTTTGAAGCGATTGTACTTGTAACGATCAGGCTATTGCATTTTTTGGCATCAGTGCGACTTTTGACAATTTTTGACATGACTTAATGGCTAACAAGTTAAAGATAAATTAATTGCAAGAAGGATTTCAACATAGATCTAAAATTTCCTCAAAAGCACAAGGATATTTCTTGATTAATATCTTGTTGGAAAGATCACTGCTAGTTGATTTGTTTATTGCGAAATACATCAATTCTGTGTGGTTGATTGTTATGTGTTTGATTTAGAAACTTTCATCTGACAGAAAATAATGGGCGTCAGGCTGCGAATCAAGGGGACTTTTGAATAGTACAGAAACGTATTAACGAGGGGGAGGTGGCAGTGGAGCACAATTTTTAATCCAAGGAGCAATGAGGTAATTCATTTGAAGATTAACAATGGAACTGAAATTAAACTTTAGGGTATTGAGAACAACAGCTGATAAGAGGTACCTTTACTTCATGTGCGCCTATCTCTAAACGTGGTTCGACAGGTAAGCGTTTGTTTATGGATTCATAATCGAAAATTAGTTTTATTAAATAAGGGAACAGATTTTTTGCTTTTTTCTGATTAAAGAGGCATGTTGGCAAAACTTTTCATTTGGCGTTCATGAGGACATTTCACTAAACATACACGTTTATAATGTAAGAGAAGAAAGTACTGATTGTTTGCTCAGTGGACTCTGCTTGGTAGAGGTGTTGCTATGGCACATGTACTGGTTGATGCTGGCTCACAGTTAACTGCAAATTATCATTTGGAATTTACACCAGGTAGCTTGACTCTGAGTAAGGCATTCGCTGAGGAATGCACCAGTGAATGGTTGTCACTTAGTTTGTTTTTCTGACACAGCTGCATTGTGTAGGCATGTCCTTTCTGGCTGCAAATATAATGGGTCTGTATATTAGTACATGTACCGTTCAATGCTTATAATTGTGCCACATGCCAAGCCAGTTTGGCAGCATAATTTTTTGCATAATGTGGATTACTTAACATATTTTGAACAGTTGCAGAATCAGATGTTATGTTGGACAGTGTGTTTTGAGTTTTGCAATGACGGGGCGGTTGCGTGCTGTATTTTTATTTCCCAGTCCCAAACAACAGAAGGTACACACTGCTTGATGTAATATGCCAGTGTTTGGGACATACGTTTCAGCACATGCCAAAAATCACACTGGCATATTGCTGATTTCTGTGATAGGTGAACATATTCTTGCTTGATAGCATTTAGCATTTAGTCATAAATACCACTCGGTTTGATACTTCATCATAGCAGCGTGAAGCAGCTAGCTTCATTTGCTGCTCAAGTATTCTAAACACCTTAGCTCCCTCTGTAATCAGAGTAGACTTGGCACTTTTCAGTGACAAAATTAAATTTCACGTGTTTGGCCAATATTTGGCGCAGAATGATCTCATCAGTTAGGCATCCCGCAGGATGCCTTTCATAAGCACTATTTCAGCTTCAAGTGTTTGTGGTGACCATATGGCTCGTTTCCAATTTGCAAGATTGCCAACAACAGAATTCATATAGCGTGTGAAACATTAAGTGTCCCAAAACTTATATTGACCAATGAAGGTAGACTTGATGAATTCCCGAGGTGAATTATCAACTATTACATCAAGAAAACAGAGTTAATTTGGCTGCTCAATTTCAAAGGTGAACTTGATTTCAACATGGTGCCCATTAAAACAATTAAGAAAATATAACATGAAATTGGGGGATTTACGCAAAGCAAATGGCTATTATTTATGTGTCGGAAATACCCAAGATGGATGGGATTATGTGTCATTCCATCAAAGACACGTTTTGCATGGTCTGCTTCAAACCTACCTTCATTCGTCAACAAACACCTTATATTCGTATATTTCAAGGCATTATATGCAAACCCGTAATTATGTCCAGAGCCATGTGCTCACCATGTAAACTGATGGTAAATTACCGCGCATCAAAGGCATCCTATACTCAGTGTCTACTCAGAAAAATGTCATTCTACGCTGTATGTCGTGCAAACGCCTGGAACACACTTCCATTGCTGAAAATTGCCAAGTCTAGCTCAGATTTCCGTAGAAGGGTGAATTATCTCAAACATTAGAACAAAACATGTAAATAGCTGTTGCACACTGTTGCTATGCAGTACCAGTAGGAATGGTATTCACCAGTAAGAGGATGCTGCCATAAAAACTATCGCACAAATGAGTAACGTGGATTTTCATGACAACCATTCGCTGGGTCATTCTTTAGGATAATCCCTTGACCTATTTGAGTCTGTCAACCAAACAATAATCAATCTCATTGAGTATAAATTGGTTTCCTTCCTTTGCATTGATGTTCTTGCGAATTGTATATATGTATGTGTGTGTGTGTGTGTGTGTGTGTGTGTGTGTGTGTGTGTGTGTGTGTGTGTGTGTGCGTGTGTGTGTGTGTGTGTGCGTGTGTGTGTGTGTGTGTGTGTGTGTGTGTGTGTGTGTTAAATCTATGCCTAGGTTCTGTATTAAATAAAACTTGTGTGTAGAAGTTTTCCTTTTCAGTTCAAGTATGACAGCTTCCAGATGGATACTACAATGGAACACCAGGTTGAACATGCTTGTTTATTGAAGATTTGGATAAAAAAATGAAATTATCAACGGGAAAATATGATTGCAGACTTGCTTCCAGCATTAAAGGGTATCCCAAATTCTTCAATGTGCATACGCATTGTAAATAGATGGTTAAAACAGAGAAGTATGGCTGGTTGGTGAAGGAAAGCAGAATTTAAGCATGGAGGAAGGGGATATAGCTGAGTTATAAAGTGGATATTTTGTTTCTGTGTTTTAGAAAAGACGAACATGCTACCCAGGCCAAAATGAAAGGAGCAATAATTAATGCAATAGAACATTTGAACTTTGCATGCAGTTGGTAGTATACAGGTTTCCTAATCTTAAAGTCGATAAGGCATCACGTCAAAATTGATGCATCCGGAGATAAAAAGGATGCTGAGACTGGAAGTCGATTAATTAGAGACATTAGCAACTAGGAAACAAAATTAGTTTAGTGACAGGAAACAGGGTATAACGGTTAATGATTTTTTTTTTTCGAACTAGAGGAAGGTTTGTTCTGTAGTTCTCCAGGGAACTTGTCTGTGACCATGGTCTTCCTAATGCCTATTAATGACATGAATATTGATGCACATGCTCATTTTTTAAAAATTTTAGGGTGGTGGAAAACTTGGAAGCACGGTGAACTGTGGAGTAGGAAATCTATAATTTGAAAAGGATGGAGTGAAGTTAGTGGAATAAGTCATAAAGGGGCAGATAAAGTTCAGTGATAGGAAATGAAAAGTTATTCACTTTCGAAAGGAGAACTTGGCAGGTTAATATAAAATAAAGCATACACACGTATAGGGAATGCAGCTACAGAGAGACCATGGGTCTATATGTGTGTGAGTAATTGAATGTGGCAGAAGAATTTAAGTGAGTGTTTAATTAGGTGTGAAGTATCCTAAGCTTTCATATTAGCAGCATAGTCTAAAATAACAGCGAGATTATGATTAACTTGCATAAGACAAAATTACGCCCACAGCTTGAATATTGTGTCTGTTCTGGGAATCACCTTCCAGAAAATACGCAAAGGCACTGTGGTGAGTGCAAAAAATATCCACCACAATGACACTACCATTGATGATAGATTTAAGAAAGTTGGACTCTTTCTTTTTAATTGCAAAGGAGAATTTTGAGAAAACATTTGTTAGAGATATTCCAAATCATTAGGTGTCTGCATAGAGTAGATAGAGAGAAGCTAATCTCAGTCGTGAATAGGTCTGGAATGCAAGGGAGCAGCTTTGAAAACAATAACCAAAAGAAACAAAAGTGACATGTGGAAAACATTTCTTATTTACATGCAACGAGTGGTTACGGTTCAGCTTGTACTGTCTAAGAATGGCTGAGACAGTTTCAATGAAAGCATTCAAAATGGAATTCGATTGTTGTCTGAAAAATAACCTTGGCAATATTCGCACTACATTTATCTTCCCCATAAACAACCTGCTGTACGTCAGCAACATGTCTGCTACTCTGATGTTCCTTTTGGGCTGTAACTTAAAACCTAATGATCTCAGCCCTGAACTTTACTTTTTTTTTAAATTTTTTAATGAAAATCATGCTTTGCTTTCTGATAAATCTAAGTTGTGCATGATCAAGAATGGACATCAAACTGCCTGTTAGTAAAAAAGGACAGCTGATCATTTATGACATACTACTTGTTATTGGGAAAAGGCGTGAGAAGGGTCCTATCTGCATTCCTCATTTAGTGACCCAGTGAGTATATGATTGGCCGAATAGACTCCTTATGCAGTCCAACATTTTTTGTGGTTCTCTGCACGTTTGATTCTACGCAGCTGTAGAAATGTGAATATTTTGTGAAAATTTGCCCCTGCACGACAGAAGAGGTCTGATAGCAATAAAACATGTGCAGAGGAGATTTATGAAGATTTTCCTGGGACTGGAAAAGTTTGGCAAAGGAGAAAGAATGGATTATATTTATGTATTTTTTTTATCAGTGGCGCAATGCGGGGAGGCAGTAGCATTATAATTACATAACATATTAATGGGCTCGGTGGGATGGATAAGGTGTCACTGTTACATATATATCTCAGAGGAACATTAAGAAGCATTTGTAGATCTATGGCAAGACAGGAGTTGTTTGGAGGAAAAACTTTTTCATAGTTGTAACATCTACTAATGCATTGTTTTATTTTATTTTTTCATTAGACGTTTGAAAAGCTGACAAGGCCAGCATTTGCATGTCAACTCTAATTGTCCTTGAACTTCGTGGATTGCTACACAATTTCAGAGGGGCAGTCAACGGTGACCACTTCACTGTGGGTCTAGAGTCCCATGCAGGTTAGGTCAGGTAAGAAAAGTAACTTTCCTTCCTTAACAGTCAGTAGTGAGCGTGGTGTGCTTTTTTTAGTTTGCATTTTTATCACTATCAAGAATTGCTTAATGATCCGTGTAGCTGGCAAAAGCTCCAAAATTCCAGCTTATTAATTTAAGTCCCACCAGCTGCTGTGCTGGATTTTAAACATTTATTGCAGAGCATTAGGTTGAAGGACTCGATTACATATCGACTGCTCTTACCAATATGGCAGCCTTTCCCGTTTGTCATGATTTACTTCATAATTTGGATTCAAAAATCTCTAATATAATTGCCAAAGTTGATTTCCCTTTCGCCAACCGATGTTCACGTTCTCGGATTTCACCATGATTTTCTAACTGCTTTGTCAATGGTCCCTTGCAGGTGATTGCAGAATTTCGCAAGAGGACTGGTACCAGGCTCTCTTATTCCCTGAATTATCGAAACCTCCTTCAACGATCAGAAAAACATTTGCTAATCCAACTCTGCTGGGGCCGTTTTAGCTTCCAAAGGACTTTCTGAATTTTTAAGCGGTGGATCACATATTTCTGCAGCTACCAAATTTAGGCACATTGCCATGCGGGACATTAGGCCATTCGGATTTACAGGGTTTCAGTTATTTAAGCTTTTCTAATAATTTTCTCTGCAAACATTAATTACCTCAATTTCCTTTCTTGTTTTATCCCCTTAGCATTTCTCTAATTCTGTTATACAATTTGTCTTTTCTATAGAAAATGAAGTTACCCAATTTATTTATGTATTATAGCTTTTCCTTGCTATATTTTGAACTCTGCTTCATCTTTATATTTTGGTCCATTACGGGCCCTTACCCCCTTACTACGCCACAGATGGGTTTCGTTTTTTTTTTGCTTCTGGATAGAATGTGTTGTGATTAAATATTTTTGAAATATTTCTTTAAAGGTCTGCCACTTTATATAAGACAAATTAACCCTGTATTATTGCACAACAGTAAACCCACATAGATTTTCCCAAAATTATTTCCTCCAAGTTTTCTTTCCCATAACCGTCTCAACAATGCCATCATGAACTAAGCTTCCATGTCCCCTTTGCATATTTTATTATTCAGTATCCATGAAGATAAGCGTTTCCACAGATTATTGCATTCTCAATGGTAAAGACCATGATCATTTCTTAAGATAGCCGACAACTACGATGAGGTGGATGGGCATCAGTGTGTGCTGGGGGCTTTAGCATACTACCAAAATCTTCCCCTAACGCTTTTACCCACGTAATCTCCACTCATACTGATTCTAGTTCGTAATATGTTGAACCAAGATACTTTCTGACTAACATCTGCCTTTCATCATTCACGATCAGGGCTATTCATCCTCATTTAATGTTCCACCAAATTAGCAGCTCCACCAATCATTACGTTTTAGAATATGATAGTCCCAGGCCTCATCAAATGTTCTGCATTTCTAGCTCAGCTCCATGCCTCATTCTTTTCATCAGCACTGATCGACAGAAACTTTCAAGTTGCATGCTCATTTTAACAAGTAATACAATGGAATTTCCGTTTCAAAATAATGATTATAATTCCCTTTCTGAAGTTTGAACGTCCACCTAATCATTTCCACTGAGTAGTCGGTTAGTCCGTGTTATGTTTGTCTATATTTTTCTCTATGTCACGATATTCTGAATATGAATGATTTTATATTGAACGAATTCCCTTCAAAATGGTATTTATTAGATTCTCAATGATGCCTTTCTACCACCTTATTTATTCTCAGTCTGGAGCTTAAAAGGAGGATGGAACGCTTTTTGCAGAATGAGTTAAATTTAATGAATGCAATCTCTATTCGTTTTCGAGAGGCAATAACATAGCCAAAGTTTCCTCACTTGAGATGCCAGTAATATAAAATATCAAAGGCTCGATTGCTGGACCAGCAGTTTCTATTTATACTAATGAAAGCGAATCCTCCTGAAGGTCCCCAATGTTCCGTTAATTCTGGCTTTCATCTTTTACACAATTGACTTGGTACTTTGAACGTAGTGTGTGTGACCAGCTGAAACCTGAGCTTCATCCTAAAGGTTTGAACTAAATCTCTCTTAATTTCTACTCTGCCCGCCTGATGAAGGACGCTCATGAGGAGCAGGAATCGACCACCTGGCTGTTTGGTGCTGCCCCATCATTCGAAAAGATTATGACGGATCTGACTTTAAATTCAAATCCAAATCCCTGACTACTCTGATGACCTTTCAACCCCTTTCATAGCACGTATATTCCTAAATATACTTTAAATGTATTCCAAGATTTTGCCCCACCGCATTTTTAGGAAACATGTTCTAAAGTCTCAAGACCGTCGCAGAGAGAGTAAAAAACCTCCTCACTCCTGTCTTGGTGGATGGCCCCTGAATTTTAAAGCGACACCTAGTTCTAGATTCTCCCATAATGGGGAACAACGACTGTGTCACGACCACACAGTATCTTATATATTTGAAACATTTTGCCTCTCCCCCTTCTAAACTTCAGTGGATCCATGCTCAACCTGCCAAGCATTTTCTCATAAGGTAACACAACCATTCCGGATATTAATCTAGTAAACATTCACTGAAATATTTCCAATGTATTTAACATGCCCCTCAAATAAGGAGACGCATGTAATAAGGAGACTCTGTAAAAAAGTTGTTCCTTCATTTCAAAATGCGTTTCTTCTCCAAAACTATACACAGGCTCCCACTCTTTCTTGTGTCTTCAGATAACCGGAACAATTTTTAATTGTGTACCTTGGTCAAATAGGTCATAATCATATTAATCTCCATCTTATCTGCCTTAAATCTTCATTGTTCCCAGGACAACAAGTATTGCTCCTCGAACCTGGCCCAGGTAGTTACTACCTGTAAAAGGTTTGGTAAATCTCCTCTGCACCCTTTCTAGGACTGTAACAACCTCCCGAAAGTGTGGCCGTTAAAACTGGATGCAATGCTCTGTTGAAACTAATCAAAACTCGTAGAATCTTCCCCGATTTTTAATTCAATGCCTCTATTTGTGAAGTCGGTTTTGACATGTGCTATTCCAACTACTCTCTCGATATGCTGTGCCATATTCATTTATATTAATGTATGCTCCCAGAGTTCTCTCTTGAAAACTATGCAACTGAGTTAATATTACCTCTCCCTACGCCTCTGCAAAATATTGTTTCTTTCAATTAGCATCGCCTTCATGGCTTGCTATTCTTTCGAGTGTGGTATCGTTGAGAAATTTTGAAATTTTCCTCAAAATTCCAAGATTAAAGTATCTTACATATAATACAATGCAATCGTCTAAATACTATTTTAAGGCAATTAAATAGTAAAACATTTGGAAAAAGCACCAACCCTCTTGTAATCCACTTATTGTATCCGCTGTTAGAGACAAACAGAATATGTTACATCTATGCAACAGCAGATTAGTTACAAAAATACTGAGGAATAGAATATTTTGATCAAAGAAACACAACAAACTTCAGAGATGCAATAATATGTTGAAGTACAATGTCATATACAGCTTTTATGCAACAACGCTGGCAGAGATTCGAAAACTCTTTATGCACCATACTGGATATGCAGTTCCATTGCAGCAAGTGGGGCTGAATATACTGAGAAGTAAGTATAATCCATGGTGACCTGACGCTTTTCTGCACTGTTAACAATTCGATGCTGTCAAAATTACACATCAAGTTCTACTTATCCTTTTCTATGTTGCATATCGTCTGAACTTTCTGAAATAGTCTTCACCAGTCACTGACTTCCATACGCAAGAATCATGGAATGGCATAATAATAAGCAGGAGGCCATTCGAACCATTTATTCTGTGCAGACTCCAGTAAAGAGCAATTAAAATTGTCTCACACTGCCAGTCTTTTAAAAGTACGATCAACTTTTACACATCAAGCATATCGAAAATAAATTGAAGGCTGCTATAATATCTCGTTTCACTGTGATGTCAGCAGGACTTTTCAACTTCACTCTAGCCGTGGTGACAAAGCTTTTTGTTGATGCTATTCTTCCTCGTTGGCCAAGAAGATGGAAACTGATCCCTGTGGCTATGGTCATTCCAGACATTCGAAACAGGTTTGTTTTATTTATTCTCGCTGAACCATTTGTATCAATTCTGGCAATTCTACACTCAGCTTTCTCTGCTAAATTGAAAATGCGGAGAGCTTGGCCCAGCCATCCATTTTGTCCAGCTACCCATGAATCAGGAACACATTTCACAATGTTCTGGCCGATGGATAAATACATTGGATTGGGGCTAATCAATGACGGACTGGTTTACATTTTGTAAAATAATGCAGTAATGCATGTGGTAGGAGGGGAAAGGGATGTTGGAACACAAAATCCAGAAATGTGTCCTAAATATTATGAAGGTGAATATTAATAAAGAGATTAAAGAAGTAAAAAAAAACTATGATATACATTGGAGATTATAGCTGTATCAAAAATGTCATGCTGCAATCGAACAATCATACCTGGAATGCCCAGCACAGTTATGTATAACATATTGGCGCAAATATTTCGATTTCGGAAGGCCATACCCCAGAAGTTGCAGTAAAACGAATCATTAACTGTATTTGCCTGGAAATTTGAAACTGCTGGTGGGCAACTACCCTGCACTCAGAAATAGCCCGCACTCCAAGTTACATTGGAGATATTGGATGCTTTTGAATGTCGGAACATAATAATTACTCAGAAATGTGACAGTGGTTAAACCAGTGCTTACTCCGGGGTAACTACAGGACTGACATCCCACTCACCCTCGAACACCATGGTATCCCAAATACTACAGCCAACCCGACTACCCCCAAAAGTCCCAACTATCCCTACCGGTCCCCCGAGTGACCCTCCAAACTCCACAGCTTTTCCCCAACCAATCAACAAAATCCCCCCACCTCTGGGCCTGCGCCGACAACTCTACACTCCCCCACCCACCGAGACCTTTCACTGACCACCAGACATGCTGCTCGCTCCACTTACTATCCTACATCCCTCACTCATACTCTCCCTTCCTAAGTGCTACATTGCAAATTGCCCGTGCCCCTGACTTCTGAAAATTTCAGGAGCCTTTGAAACTGCCTGCCTTACAGTAGCTAGTGCCTTTGAAGTGCGTTGGGTAGGTGGTGAGTTTTGATTTCCCTCGACTCTGCTGCACTTTATTCACCTGGTCCTGTCGAATGCTATAGTTGCAGATGCATGTAGGTAAAAGTAAAAATGAGGCGCGTGGCAAACCAATTCCGATTCCTCTCCTCGGAAGTTATTTCCCTTGAATGAATAGTATGCCATAGAGGAACGTGTGAAGGAGCAATTTATATTCTCACGTGTGGTGGAAGGATAGAAAACATCATGCTAGTGGAAACTGAGCAGAAAATTAGGTTTCCTTTTAACTTAAAATATAAGATTTATTTTTTCCTAATAAACGGTACTCAAGTATGCATGTCACTTATTTACAGTTGGCATAGAGAGGCCAATCATGCTTGCAGAACGAAATAATTATTTATCTTCCATATTAAATCATCATTGAATACTCAGATATGGAATTCACGATGGATGGATGCACCAAGAAGTGAAGATTTGGAATTGCAGCCCCCCCACCACCGCCACACTCCACTCAGAGATTATGTAAAAAAAAACATTGCCCTGGCAATAAAGTTTAAGCGATCAAATCATTTGGGGGCCGGGGGTGGGGGGGAGGGGGGGTGGGGTGAGGTGGGGGAAACTGAAGTGTAATGCTGATGTAGCTGGTTCAGAATGGATTGGAATATGAATGATTTGAATTAACCATTACGCTTATAGAATTGAAAAGGCTATTTCTGGGCTGTATGGTTTACGCATATTTATGCATTCTGCATAAATATATATTACATAGTTTTCGGATTGCCTCCCATCTTCGACATTGTTTTCATTCAGATCTCTTGTTTCCTTTGCATTATTGCCCTGGCTGATTTGAATTGCTTGCAGGTTCAACAACTAATCATTTAAGAAAATTGCTTCAATACCAAATCAACTATTCATCTTCTCATCTCAATGCCTCTGCAATGCTTTGCAGCCCGATGACAACCTGATACCTCTGTGCTGGTGCCATACTGTACTTTTGTGAATTACCAGCTAACATCCCTCCACTTGTAGCAAATGTGCTTTCAGCGGCTTTAAGCTTATGCCGTGGAAGTCCTTCACCTAATACTTTCATTTTTAATCCTTGTCTCCCTTCCTTAGCATTCTACTTGGAATTTCCTTTTCGACAAGCAGTTGATCAGCAGTTCTGATTTGTTTTTTTGCTTCTTTAATTGTACTTCACTCAATTTGAATGTCCATCATGGAAATCGATCCAATTATTTTATGTAAGCAGCTGAACTGGCAATATTGCTACTGAAATGGTGGTATGGTCAAAAATGCAAAATTTAATGAGTGTGTCTTTTGTTTATAGTAGAACATGCAGATTAATGTCACTGGACAGGAATTCATAAACCGTGTAGGGAATCCAGTTTTCTCTCTGGTGAAAGCAATTCGGTAGTTAGAAACAACTTTTCACATAGAGCGCAAGTTTAAAAGTTTGAAGAACTGCAATGTGCTTTTGTAGGAAAATGTGAAGGGGAAATGTTAGGCTACTTGTTTAGTTAAGTGGTATTAGTTACGTTGGCTCGTAAAATTGTTAATAGGGCGAATCAGGGAAACAAAACTATTTACAGATATGCGCAGTCGGGATCAGCAAGTTACTGGTTGCAGCAGAAACTACGATCATGCCTCGTGCTGGTTGCTAATACACATTTAAAGATGAGTCGTCCTTTGGTAAAATGCAATTTTACAGGATCCTGCATTCTCTTTGCCTCTGCAGGCACCTTTACAGGTAATGTAATCTCTGCATGCTACAGAAGTCAAGACCTCTGCGTGAGACAAATATTGTTTCTCGACTTCGAGACGATCAGTATCCATGCGTCTTACCACTATTTTTTAAAAATGTTTTCCTGGACCGCCGAAATTTCGGAATTTCGACCAATTGATCTGATCAGTATTGAAAACTTGGCCTGATCTGGAGGGAATAAATTGTGATTCAGTGCAGGTTACATGGTTAAACAAAAATGAGGATATATATGCATAAGTCACATGTCATAGAGCTTAACATTGCAACATTGATTGTGCTTCTTCAGCCCCATTCCATCTCTACTGTATTTTACATGAATTATCAGAAAGCATTTTCTTACCACACTTCTTAAGAAGAGCGCTGCACTCTATAAATTCTGTAAGTAAAAAGAATGAACAGTTTACCATGGGCCTAACAGGCAATGTTCTGTTGCCTCGATTGCTGTTCTTGCACGGTGATGATAAGGGGTTATGGAACTAAAGCTTGACATCTGGCCACATTCTGAAATATATTTTTGATTCTTTCCATGCCTTTCCAGGGCTCTCCTGAAATCAATACATTTTCTGAAAAAGAAAAATGACAGAACACATCAAGAACTGATGGTTATGCCTGGAATCTAGTGCAAGTGGGACCGCACCAGCAAGTATGTTCAGTTGTAATTGATGTTAACAATTTGAATCCAACTTAGAACTGTAAAACCGCAATGACACATCAAGCTAGACCAAAGACCAAGATAAAAGAATAAGTGCCCCACTACCCATGAATAAAAAATTCGTTCTTGGAAACTCTGACTCAGCAGTTGCAATTTTAAAAGATTTGTAAGCTTTTCCTATGACTAGGCAGCATATCCTTCTGCACAGGAAGTGGAGCTCAGTCTGCACCATGAATCACTTGCAAATGTGAGATGTTGGTGCAAGTAGGATATCGATGCAGAGGGAGAATGAGGTGATTTGTTTTATTTTCAAACCTTCTGTAGGTTGTGAAGATTGGTATATTTTTCAAGCAAAGAAAATGGAAGCCTCTGTTCTGGTAATTAACCAAAAAGGCAACCAACTTTACTGATGAAGTAAAATATAAGAAACAAAGGTTTGGACAACATGAGAGGAAACGTGGACTGCTGTGGTTGCAAAATAATTCTGGAATTCATTTCAGTCCAGCACACACATATCTCCGGTGAACATCTATGTCAACTGCGTCCCAGTGTTGCTGAGCTGGACTCTGACTTTCACATATTATTGATAATCAAGAAGCAGGAAAGTTAAATTAACCCGGAATGGAGTCACTTTGATTAAGTCAAATTGTTGAATTGCGGAATATCATGGGATTAACATCAGCAGAAAAATCGTATTTGAAAAATTAAGGGTCAAAAACCTGGCAAAACTCTGGGACAAAATTTCCGACATCATAGTGTCCCAACAGCATTCACTCCAGAAATATTGGATGCCCTGGTAATCATTCAAAAAAAATCCCCACAACCTAGAATGGTTCAAGTGAAGTTGCAGTTAGCAAGTATAGCACTGCAATTGAAGAAGAAACATGACTGCGATGCCATGGAATAGAGGCCAATCAGCCAAAATTAACACGGCTTGAAATAATTGGAATTATCAGTAAGGACGTCATTAAACTTACTGTCACTATTTTGGACGCTAATACCAAACATGTTTTGAAAAATCTCTTTTAGTTTAAGGTAAAACATTTTTCATCAATCCATCCATCCATCCATACATACGTCCGTCCATTTGACCGTCCACCATTCGGCCAGTACATCCGTCCAGCCACCCATCCGTCTGTGCTTCTGTCTATCCATCCTCCCGTTCTGCAAGCCAAGCATCAGTCCACCTGTCTATCCACCCATCAAATCGTCCACAAAATTACCCATTCATCGACTCTTCCATCAACGTGTTTATCCTTCTATCTGTCTATCCATCTATTTATTTATGTAATTATTTACTTATTTAGCAAAATATTTATTTGCCACAGTGAAGTTGAACTGTTTCATACTCAAATTCTACTACACTGAGTTCTGAAGGAAGAAGCATCACCTGTAATTGCGAGCCAAATGTATAACACGTTTTGCTCTCCAATTTTCACAAAGGTAAAACTCTCAGTCTCCGCCTGGTTAACTCTCACTGGCAATACTACACCTCATTTCTGGCCCAAAGACTTCAATTTAACGCTCAGACATTAAAAAGGCATCTGTTCTCTCATGTTTCCAGACTGATAAAGGCTTTGCTTACATTTCAGTGAATGCAGCAATATTAGATGTTTTTTTTTGTCCTTTTGGCTCCCGCGCATTCCAATGTTGGCATTTCATTGCCTATTGATTCAAATCTTGCAAGAGCCCCATTGGCTTAGTATCCCGGTAGATACTAATCATCCATATCTGTAAAGGAAAGCAGATTATTTTATTGAAGTGTGGAAATTGTAATAATAGATGTTTATCTTTTTGCACTGCTTCGAAGGAAACAACAACTTAGCAGCAAGTGCAACAAGCAGTTAAGAAAGAAAAAGTCATTTTGCCCCTTGTTGCAGTTTATTTGAATAGAATAGGAGCAAAACATTTTGAAATATTAGAGCGCACTATAGAAGCCATGGCTGGTGTTCTGTGTACAGTGTTGTTTTCCATATTTAAGGACTAACATCGTTAAACTGAATGCGGTGCACGCCATGTTAATTTGACTGCTATGGGAAATGAGACGTCATGCTATGAATGCCTCTATTACCTAAGCGTACTCCCTCTGATGTTTAGTTGCAAAATATAGAAATAGAGCCGATCGTGCTCAAAAAAATGAAAGGTTATGGAAACAATGTTGCCAGGATAGATATTGAGAGGTATTTGTTTCACTCCATGTGACATCTTTTACCAGCCTGTGTTTAATGGTGCAATCAATTAGATGCGAAGTGGAGAGAAATATCTTCATTAAATAGTTGACCACCTTTAGATTTATCTACCATGGAGGATTGTAGCTGCATTGATAACCTATGTCTGTATAATTATTTATTAATATTTGAACCCATTAATTCTGTACTTAATAATAGTGATTGAATGAGAGTGCTGGATCACACATTCGACATCAAAAATACTAAATCCCAAGCGTTCTATATACATATAGCCGACAAATCGCTCATGGTGTTCAGTTTGGGAGTTTTGCGGCTGACTTTGAAGAGGGATGCGACTACAGATTCATTGGTCTGGAAGGAAATGGCGTTATAACTCATAACCCCTACCTTTTGCGTTTGCCTTCAACAGCTCCTCTGTTAAAGAGACATTCGTTCAGTTTAGTACAGGAAGTTACACACAACGACATCAGTTTTGCTCTTGCCCTTTTCCATGTTGCAACTGAACTCCTGCAAAGAGCTGAAGTGAAATAAAAACATAGATATCTTATTTCCAATGGTGCAGAAATGGTTTTCCAATTGTAATGTCGTCGTCTGTCCAACAGCAAGCTTCTGAAATGGTTTTCACTACATACCCTTTTATTTGACGTCACATGGAATTGCAAGTTCAGCAAAACTCATTTAACTCAACCTACAAAGCTAAGGTGGATAGAGAAGTGTTTTTTTCGACCTCAATCTTCCAACTAATGTCCTCCCAGAGCTTTGTATAAATACCTTTTAATGGCATGAATGAACTTCAGCTCCCACCGAACACCCACCCGATCCCCCACTCACAACCCCCCCACCTCGTCTTACATTCAGTTGCTCAGCAAATGCATGATTCCAAATCTTTCACAGGAATTGTTTTTTCATTGCTGCTTGTAGAATTTACCAATGCCTCTTGAGGAAACTAAGCTGACAGCCATGGACACAGGCGTTGTCCTTAAGTTCCCTATATCTTCATTGTTGACCTACTCTTCACCAGTTTTGCTATCAACAATCCATTTTTCCAAACTTACACAAAATATACTTGGTCTATGTTGAATGATGCCTAAAAATGCTCATCAGTGAACTGAGGACTTTTGAGTTAAAGGTTCAACCTCAAAGTACATGCTGCAAGAGACACTCTGAATAATGTTGATCGCTAACCATATCATGGCAGCCACATCTTTCAAGAAGCCACTTTGACGAGGAGATCCAATAGCAGATAAACTGTGCCAGCTCAGCCTCTTGAAATCAATAACAGCGACTGCTTGACAACAATTGCTGCCACATGTCAGGAAATGTACAAGTGCCCAGCACAGTTGTCAACACCAGTCTCCTGTATTGCAATGAGACCATGGGCTGTGTTTCTGTGAAAGATAGGCGGGCTTGGGAAAGTACATTAACAATGCACCAAATTTTCCAAGTAATATGTAACTGCTGTCGAACAAATGTTAGCATCCTTTTCAAAAGCAGTTACACAAACATTCAGGCAAATCTCTGTTTCAATATATTTCGATAGCTGAGGCACTATGCACGGTTGGCCGAAAATATTCTCCACCAGCGGGCCGTAGTTTCGCAGCACTCAAATCCACAGTTGGACAAGGGAGGGCAACGGAAAAGCTGCAAAGACATTCAGAAGATTTCCTTGAAGAACTGCAGCATTGATATTATTGACTGAGTGAAGCATACTACGAATTTTTGAAAATGGTGGCAACTTGCCCATGAATTTCAAACATCGTCGCCTCCAGGCTCCTTAATGATGAAGCATAATGATGGCAGAGGTAGAAGCACAAGTAAGAAATTCGTGCAAACTTAATCCCACTAAAGTGAGAGTCGGCACACAGACGGTACGCATACAACTGCAATTGAGAATTGATCTATTCGCTCAAAGAACAATGGCAAAATCTCACTACCCTGAGAAGTGCCATCCACATATGGAATTTTGATATGGTAGATGCACTTGAATGTTTGAACTGCGGCTTTATTTTTGTACTCCAGAGGGGACTTTTGAGGCTCATGTTAAATGTATTATTTCTCGTTTCAACGATGTTGGTCAACCTACTTCTCACCAGTAACGCAGTTTCTATCTCTGCCTAAAAATGGTGTCACTGAGAAAATGGTACTGCTGAGGACAAGCTGCTTGATGATGGGTGAGGAAGTGAGGCAAAAGGGTTTTCAGCAGGAGGCAATGTGAAGGTTCTACATGAAAAGATATCGGATGGAATTGCAAGCCTGTGACATATTCTTTTCAATGCAACGTTCACCAAACACCGCTCTTTAGCCTGGGCATACCTGGATATAAGTACGCCCTAAGATTTTGGAAAGCATGGTTTTGCTGATGGCCGTAAAAGTGTGCAAACTTGACCCAGAAACTCTTCACACCAGGAGCTGCCGACTCGGGATTGAAGATCACATCGAAAGACTGGGGTCACTGCTGGATCCGGAAGAAGGAGGTGATTGCTGCATTGCATACAAATAGAGGCATTTAATTACATTGTCCCGTTCTTGATAGAGCAAGGTAGAATGGCAAGTGGCTTTGCAGGATGATCTTGCGTATATATCGCCAATGTCATTGCGCAACAACCTCAGATTGTGCTGGAGTTGGCTGCTCTGTATGACTGACATGCCGTTAAAAAATCCACTGGCACAGTCGCCATATTGGATGGAAAGGCATCTGAATCAGACAGGACAAAATGTTCGTGCTCATTAGAGACACTGCGTTCCCTGGTGCTCAGTGCTTCAGCTGCACTGCATTAATCCTGTTGCAAGATTGTTGACAGACTCTGCCAATTACACTTGGCATATGCCACCATGATGAAGCCAGGCTGGCATAAAAAGTGCAGTAACATGCACATAGCATCAGTCATTCTTTGAAACCCCTCTGTATGACACCCAAAAGCAGTGCTCCTCTGAAATGTTTTCAATAAATATTTTTGTTCACTTAAGGCCTCCGCCATCATGACAGCTGTACTTACATTTTCACCCACATTTTCTTCAGGTTATGGAAGGCCAGAACGCATCTCACTTACGTGTTCCCTTCAAGACAGCACGGAGCGTCAGTGATAGGCTCAGCGTGAGTAAAAATGTTCTCTCCCACTTTCCTTTCTGCATGGTGTTGTTATTTAGAAAAAAAAAAATTCGTCTGCACAGTAGGCTGACCCAGGATCTCATTGTTTCTCGATATCGAGAAAGTGAAAGACACAGGGTTTGTTCTGTGCGAGGGGAATGGAGGACCGAGAGTGGTATTGTTTTTAATCATATGGATGCGTTAAATACAAGAAGTGAGGATGAAATGATATTGTGTTAACTAGAAGAGATATTATGTCTTATCATGCCATCATATCCAGTGATTTCAACCAACTATTCGGCAGGTGTTCAGGCCTCAGGCAGAATTTTATCAACATGTCGTAGCGGGGGAGGGGGTAAAATTATGCGAACTGTTCAGAGGTCCACTTCCTTCAGCGCCATCAGAACCGCACCCACCCCCCCTACTACCACCGCCCCGCTGCGCAAAATGTTGCCGTGTCTCTAGAATTACAATTGACAAATTCTGCTGCTACCGCTAATGAAATTCTGCAACACTGAAAGACCCTCACTGAGAGCAAGTTATGAGTAACTTTGCCCTTCAATAGAGATTGAAGTGACGAGTGCAACAGATTGTTGACCCGTCTGTTAGGGGAAATTAATTGACAGTATGTGTAAGCTGCAATATGTGGATGTGAGTCGCTCAGATTTGCAAAGCATGCGAGTTTCTAGTGAAGGAGACAAGTTGCAGATGACAAAGGTGTTGGCCAAATGAGTGATGGCAAGGTCCTGAAAGTAGCAGAGCATAACGTATGATATTTGAACATGCATTGACTTACATTTGACCGCTTGACAGAGGTCATTATTTTATTTTCGTATTGTGTTTAATTTTGCTGCAATAGCAACTGCAGAGCCCCGTTCCTCTGCCCTCCATTGTTGGCAATATCAAATTTGGTAATCTGCCTCCACTGTCGTAGCAGTGCTTGTGCAGAGGCCTCATTGGATTCTATTCCTAGGCTAACTCCTTCTGTCGGTGCATCTCATGTTGTGAACTGTTCCGTGCAGCTTTGGGGAAACAGCATATCAACTTCATGCATGAGGTGTCATTCTTGCACATATACCTGGCCCAACAAATACGTACAATGAAAAAAAGACCTGGTTCAGTTGAAATGCATTGCCAATTTAACAGATGCAGGCATACCTTGAAATGTGCTTGGAATTACACACCTGGCTGGAGATTTTACGCACCTTTCAGGCATTTGCTCCTGATGCTTATAGGAAAGGTACTTATTATTGCTTGAACAAAATCGCTATTTGAATGAGCACGCATCACTAGAAGCAAATGACACGGGCTAAACGTATTCCACTCGCCATAAGGCCATTTTAGATCCTTATCCATTTTTGCACACCTTGGTACACCAGCCCGCAAAACTAAAGTGATCTTCAATGCTGTATTAAGACGGAACAAATGCAATATTCAAAATTACTTCAGAGAGGAAAACATGCAGTTATAATATGTCATTGGTTCTAATCAATGCTCTCAGCACCAAACTGTAACCATGGCTTAAAGCTGATCTGTGGAGTTCCTAGCATACCATGTGCAAAGTTATCATTCCAATTTCAATGGTTCATACTGTGAAGTGATCGATTTGTCGAAACGAGTTACCTCTGCCTTTGATTTCTAGCTTTTTTTCTATTAGGAAGAAAATCTCGTTTCAAATAATAAAAGCAGCTGATGATTCCCGAGGCACAGAGAAGAAATGAAGAAATCGGGTACCTAATTGCTACATTCTAAATTTACCATGATACCTTGGTGCCTAATAATAGTTTGCAACGAAGTTCTATCTTAATAAGCTATCATCTCTAGAAAATGTTTTGATAATTTACGCAATAATAGGAATAAGCAGTTTTCTTGATGATTAGCAATGAATAACATTTTTACAAAATTACAACTACACAACATATATGAGCAGCTTCAACTTCGATTGCGTATTTCAGTCTTCTTCATATTAAATTAGCTGGGCCTTTGCCCTGTGAAAATTATTTAGCCGGCTAACAATACACCATTTCCTTAGTCATATTAAGTCACATTGTTTTAATGAGGATCATGGAAGTATGAGTTCAAACAATGTTGACAGCACAGATAGAAGGCATTTCTTTGCACTTGTCCATGCCGGATCTCTGGAATAGTAACTAACCAAATTCCACTCCCTAGCCTTTTCCTTGTGGTTTCCTTTGCACCTAATTGTACAAAACACTTTTCAAATGCTAAAAAAAAATCCAGAACTTAATGATGCATTACTAATATAAAGATAAATTCCACGCCCTCCTGGCTTCGTTGTTTTCCCCCGATCACCATGGCTGGGAGGATTCCCGTTCCTGATGTCATTACCAACGGGCACAATTCCATCCTATCTCCTCTAGCCGGATGGTCTTTGGTTTTGTAATTCGCCGCCGCTTCTCATTTTAATCTCCTCTTCTCCAGCACAACGGCCACATCTTCTCCAATACATTCTATTAGCAGAACCTCCCATCCTCCCTAGAAACTGCTGATAAAGTGCATTCGCCTGTGAACTCTCCAATGGCTTCCTAATCTTCCCTAAAGTATCATGTCAGACTCGGAAATGGTCACGTTAGATTGTAAGTTGGCATTATTAATACGCATTTCAAGACAGAAAAATCAAAGAGAACAGCAGATCACGGAACAGAGAGCCTGTCTTGTCTGCTATACATAAGAATCTATTATTTGGCAAGAGCATTTAGAAGAGCACAGTATAGTTAGAAAAAAACGCAGCTTAGCTTTGCTGAAGGGGAATCGTGCTTGACATAATTTTAACGCTTTTGGGTGATGTAGCTAGAAGTTTAGAAGAACCAGTAGATAACATGTGCCTGCATTGCCAAAATAAATTACATAAAGCGGTCAGTGGGCAAAATAACGGCTCATGGAGCTGGGGCTATTACATTCGTATCGACGGACGATAGGTTAATGCATATAAAACAGCGAGAAGTGATAAACGTGGCTCAGCGCGGACTGTGGGATGTATATGACTGTTCACACTGAAGGCACCGGAATTCGGACGTTATGCCTAACAGGAATAGATAAACGGGCTAATTTCTTGTGAAAATCGAGTGTTCTGATCTAGGATAATAGGGAATATTCAAAAATTATGAAAGGTTAAGATTGAATCGACATAATTGGAATTATATAGCTAATAATGTATTTCAAATTTATGGGTAACCAGTTGTGTACCAGCAACAAATGGAAGTCGGTAGCCATGCTAATGACATTAATAGACATGGCATAACTTTAATATTGTATCGGCTTGATGAGTCATTTTTACTTTCGTGCTATATATTCTAGTAATTCCACTTAAAACGTATAATTTTGACTTTACAAAGGAAAATCCAATTGATTCCATCGAAGTACATTCGAAAGAATTGGTAGATTTAAAGCTTCCTTTCACAGCAGACATACAGACCTTCTCAGTCCCAGAACAATCTATAACTAAGTAGTCTTCAATGTTACAGATTCACTTCATGGTCTGGCTTCCCCCTATCTCTATAATGTTCTCCAATCCCACACGCTGTTTCTGCTTTTCACTTATTGGCCTTGTATACATGTCTAATTTTCATCACACTGATGTAATGGTTGTTTGCCCTTGATTAAAAAGTTACGACTTGAATGTCTTTTTTAAACAACTATGACAATCAATGCTCATTTAGTCCGCTCCTGAAAACACCATTTTTTGATTAAGTATTAGCTCACCTGCCCTAACAAACTTTATTTGTGGTTCAGTGGCAAACGTAATTCCATATACTGCCTGTAAGCTGGTGTGGGCATTAAGTAGTTTAATGGAAATATAACTGTGGAGCACTATTGCATGCTAAATATGCATTAACTGAGGGAAAGGGAATTCGATGAAATAAACTCCCAAGAAAGGGCTTCAACACTAGAGCAGAGGGCTAGTGTTGTGGCCAGGTGGCATTTTGGAACAGGAGAAAGCTGCAGATGCAACAAGCCAAATGATATTAATCGGTGTAACAAAGAACTGCATAGGGCCCCCGCATTCAGTTCTGGAGACGTGGATAAACCACGCAAAGCAATGTGTTTGAAAGCCGATTTGCAGGGGAGAACTGAAAAAAATAACTGCATTTGCATTCCAGGATAACACAGATAATAATGGAACTAAAGCAGAAGATTCTTGAAACACTCAGAAAGTCGGGAAATGTGTGTGAAGAGAAAAGCAGCATTAGTGCTTCGAATCCAGCATGAAAATTCTTCACGCCTGCAGCCTGTTAAGAAGTAGTACATAATCGAGCGCCTTAGAATATTCTAGCTGGATCTGATATTGTGTTACTTGGTGCAACCAGATTAGGCAGTGCATGGTTGAATCGATTGTCCGCCATACCAATGATCTTCTGAGTCATTGGGCTAAGTTGAATGAAACCAATGAGGTCCAGGTTAACGGACTTACTACTGTCGTCCGTGGTGGCTGTAGAATCAAATGCAGACATATTTCTGTTTTTGAGGCCCTGGGTGGCTGCATAAATGCAACTGCGATAGGAGGGCAATATTTTAGGTGGGTTGTCATTTTAATAGCGCATTTCTATGTAATTGTCATTGCTGGGGGAAATAAAAACAACATGTCCATGCTTTTCGCCTTGCAAACATCAAGACATTCGCAAGAATACCAATCTCTGGGAGAGAACAATAATTTAAACCCTTTATGAAGAGAGTGATGATTGGTTGGTAATTGGCGTAGCCACGCAGAATGTATAACTTGCGGTGATTACAGTTTTATGCAAAGCGTTATTTGAAATGTTAACCTGACAGTTTGATCCTCATTGGTGAAGATATTTTTAGCAGTCAGTCACCTTCAGTAGGACATTCTCTGCTGGAACGTTACTTTCCAACCAATCAACTTTCTCTTCACATGCATTATAAATTGTTGTTATCCCCTTACACTGGTATTCTTGAGAGTGTCCTGATGAGTGCGAGACGAAGAGATTAGGTATCTCTCTTTATTCAGCGTTATTCAAGGTCTGTACTACCAAATTTCTATTAGAAATTTATAAGGGAATATTCAGGAAAAAATAGATTTTAGTATGGGTTTAAAGTCCTCCTCTTGTGAATACACTGATAGAAATTCACAGATTTGTAAAATATAATGCTTAGTTATTTTATATTTCCATTCACTGGTGTAATTTAATCAATGTTCAATTTAATTAAACAAGAGTTTGAAAACCAATTGGTAAGAAAGTGTATTCAAACACGGAGTCGAAAAATCTAAGTTGTTTGGGAATATTTCATTTCAATTCAGCCTTGATTTAGCTGATACAGCATGAGGATGCGAGCAGTATATGTAATTGCTCATGGAATTAGAAGTCAATATATATTAATATTTTTCTCACCGAAGTCTATGACGAGAGACCTACAGACTTCTAACTCTGTATGAAGTGAAAAGAGAAAGGTTAATGCCTTACAGTCAATGCTGCATAACTTTAATCTCTTATTGTAGATTAATTAGTATATGCAGTCAGTGGACGAAATGTGGGCTACAAACGTTTTATCGGCCTCCAGGTAACTTCTGGTGACAAACTCTTCCGGATTTGTCCAAATTTCTAGGAATGTGTTTCGTTCTTATCCCTACATGTTGGTATGCATTATTTGCGTTTGTAGGGGAGCAGTGGATTCTTAGCAGGGTATCACCTAGGATAAAGCGTTCACATTAGTTTCAGAGATTCAGGAGGACGTGTTGGGGTTCCCAGGAATCTGAAATATTTAGTGGTGATTTCATCGAAGATATCGCGGGAATAATGGTAACAAATGTGGATGAATGCAAAACATTCACAGTGACTTGTACGTTTAGAAGCTGTATTTTAAAAATGGTGGGAGGTTATTCAGGAGTGAAATTAGGCAGCGCATCTGCATGAAAAGGTATTTTTTTCTGTGCAAATAGTAACTAAAGCGACATCAAAGGCAAATAGTACATCTGTGATGTGTGTGATATTATCCTCTAATCACAACAAAATGTCAGGTACGTGTGCTATGGGCTCTGGTCTGCCATTGGATCACGTAAAGTACTCTTGGGGCGAAATACCAACCACTTAGTTCATATAATCCTTTATATAAAACATGAATGCAGTTGGAATGATTCTAAATTAATATTTCTTGCATAGTTCCCTTTAATGATAGAAGCATTGTGGAACTTTAGACATTAGACGTTTTTACTGATAGTCTAGATTTATTGAATAACCCTCAACACAGCTAGATGTCAAATGCGACCTATTCTCGTAGGCAGCTTAGGACATTTCCCTGGAAGATACTTATCCAATGGCATTTGAACTAATGCCAGCAAGTGAACGGAGCGCTGAAACTAGAATCACCACTTCATCAAGTATGCAACAGAGTCAGTAGTTACCTTTTTCTGCTGCTATCAATTTTTGATCTGTGACGGAAAAAGGCACTCATATTATGTCCAAGAATGCATTCAGATAAATATCGGGAAAATCAAATTGATATTGTACAAATGAAAATACTTCTTTAAACTCATCCCGTATTTCATGAAATTGTCAACTTGCATTGACATTGCGTCTTTAGCAATAGCAAACGAGCACATATTTGCATATGTGCAGAATCATACGTGTGGCGACACCAATGAACAGAAGTGAGGTGGGGACGGGGGCCGCCAGGTGTGGGTCGGGGTTGGGAGTTGGGGGAGGGGGGAGAGGGGTTTAAGATCAGGTGACCAAACGACGGATGTACTTAGTAAGCAACACGTAGAAACTAAAAGATAAGAAGTTTCCTGAAAAATAAGTGCTTTAGCTGACGCAATCCACAACTTAAAGCACAGCAATTCATTTGCTTATTCATTCACCGGATGTGGGCGTCGCTGGCTACGCAAACATTTATTGCCCAACCGTTAGCTCCCTTTTCCAGATATTAGAGTTCCTTTCAGAGTTGGAGTAGCACACCGACCTTCAGGTTTTGCATTGTCACACGAATAAGGTCTTAGATGGATGGGCAACAATGGATGGAAGTGTTAAAGGGTTAAAAGGAATTATTTGCTGCAACCTGGAGGCAATGCTCGTCCTCAAAAGAACTTATGCAATCCAAAGGTGATTATCCATGTGTCTGTAAACGGCAGCATAATTTTGAATGCTCTCAAATTTGGCGAATGCGCAGGTTGAGTGGTTTGCCGGCAGACTATTGGAAAAGTCTACACGGGTGCTGAGTAACGACACACAGCAATGAAAACTACAAACTTTCCCTAACTATTTCTCCCGTTTCTGCTTCTGGAAGAAAAAAAAAAGTGTTTCTTTAAACTCTTCCATCTTAGCAATGAAAAATACATTTCTTTTCCCAGACATTATTTATTTCCAAACATGTCATAGTTACTTTTTAACTACCGAAAAGTAAACATTTAATTATGGTTGAATATCATTTAAAGTCGATGCTGCTATTTTAAATGGAGTGGCAGTTATAACCTAGGAGATGTGGCAGACAGTCATTGCATTAATAGCTCACATGGATGTCAAAAAAAAAAGAACTTTGCTTCTGCAGGTGCCGATTGAATGATTGGATTGCAGGAAGGATACCCAATGCGATTCTTGGAGATGATAAAATAGAATTGCCCAAAAGGCCATGGCTATTCTCTCATGGATAACCGGCACGACCCTCCAACTCTACACTCACTGGATCAAATTTATGTGCTCTAATTTCTGGAGGAGTATTAAGAATACACCATAGTAACCAGTTAATTAGAGCGAAAGCGTATATCTGAATTAGCTCAGCATTAAGAAACGTGTGGTAGAGGCTTTCCCAACGTTTGGTATACATTCGGATTATTGATTAAATTTTTAGGCCATAGAGATCTTCTAATAAATTTGACTGTCTCATTCACAGACTCATTGCTTTTTCTGGATTGTTCATGATAATTATATAATACGGCATTAGTTCCGATTTATTTTAACATTTAAGTGTTTCATTCAGGTAATCATATCAGCATATCCTTAAATTTATTACTTCCCATGTATCGATCTGGCGTGCCCCTGAAGTGATTTTTTTTTTCATTTGCCTCAGCTGTTAAGTCTGGTTGAGAATTCAAAATACACATCACTCTTTGAGTGGATTTTTTTCAAAGTCTGTTTTGGATTTATTGCAGACTCTTCATTGTTATGAAGCTAATGTTTGAGTATTGTAGTCTATAGGCCCACAATATTAGTTTCAACATTTTTTAAGTCGTTTATATCATTACACACCTCATTTTTTTGCTCATCAGATTTATTGTTTCTGTTCAAAATAGCCATTCAGATGTGTCGAAAGTGATAGCCAGACTGGGTCTCCTTCATAGAACCATTGAAGAGTGAAGGCACCAAACGGGGCTATTCATGTCTTGTCCGTAGCTTTCGCGTTCAAAGCACTTCAGGTGCAGAACCAAATACCGATAAATTAAGTTGAGGTTCATGCCTTAAACAACAAGCCAGACAGCGAATTCCAGACACACACCAACCTCTGTGTAAATAAGTTTTTACTCATGCCCTCTCTAATCATCCTTAAATATGCGTCCCCTGGTGATTGATCTCTCTGCTGGGGGAAAACGTTATTTCCTGGTAACTCTATCTAGTCCCCATTGAAGCTTGTGCAGCTCATTTGAGTCATCCCACAGCCTCCTCCGCTTTATGAAAGACAGAACTAACCTATAGATAATTTCTTCATAGCTGCAATTTTAAAGTCCTGGCAACACTCCTGAAAATCTCCAGTGCACTCTATCTGGAAAGAATATTTCATTTCTGTACTGTGATGACCGGAAGTGTAAGGAAAATCCAAGACGTTTTCTAATCAGGCTTATATATAGGATTGCATTTATGTACCATCTCTAATTGCAATTAAGAATGTGTTGCAGAACTGCATTTCAGAACTGCTGCAATCCCTGATTTGTAGGCGCAACCACAGCCCTCCTAGGGAGGTCGTTTTACAATGCTGACCCTGCGACAGTGAAGAAACAGCAATACATTTTCAATTTAGCATGCAGACTGGCTTGAAAGGGAACTTTCAATTGCTGGTGTTCCAATGTGTCTGCTGCCCTTCTCCTTCCAGATGGCAGCAGTCGTGTGTTTAGGGAATGTTCTCTAAAGAGCTTTGCTCATTCCTGCAGTGCGTCTAGTATACACTACTGCGAATTTGCGGGGAAGGGAATGATTGATATTGGATGAGATGCCAATCAAGTTGTTCGCCTTCAACTGGATGGTCAATATTTCCCTGCTACACCTCCACCCCTCTCAATCTGCTGCCATTTATCGTGGATTGCGTTGCATTTCCTCGGACCTCCCTACAATGGAATTCCTTGCTCCACTTTTAAGCCACTCAGCTAAAACATTGATATAATTCCGCAGGTAAAAGCTATCATCTTCAAAATAATCTACATGCGTCATCAGCAAATTTCCCAATCATGCTCTTTATTTTTAAAAGCAAATCATTACTCTATACAAAAAACAGCAACAGACCTAATACTGAGCCCTGCGGAAAACCGCTGGGGACCGCTTTCCATTCACATTCATATATGTAGACCATTGCCCCTTGTTTCCGGGGCCTGGGCAAATTTTAGATGCAAGTCGCCACACTCCCCAGTATCCAGCAGGTATTGACATTTCACGACAGACTTTAACGTGAAAGTTTTACAAATGCTTTACTGTAATCTGCGTAGACAGCATTCACTGTACTACTTTCGTCCATCTTCCTTGCTACTTCCTCTAAAAATTTGATTAATTTACAAAGACACGAACTTCTGCTAACAACATCTTGCTGATTTTAAAGGAAAAAAACCCTGATTAATATGAACCTTTCCAAGTAGCACTTTATCCTGTCTCTACGAAATTATTTTAATAATTTACCAAACACAGAATTCAGTCTGAATGGCAAGGAATTATTTTGAACAGTCTCCCACTTAACTCTTTAATTGATGTTACAACTTCTGCATTCCTACACTGTTTGGTTCATAACCTATATCTCGTGAGGAATAGAAAAAAAATATCCACAGTGCATCCGCTATTTCCTCCCTTACTTGCTTTTACAGACTGGTGTAAAATTAATTAGGCTCCGTTGAATTTACCATCTTGATGAATGCCATTCCCTCCAGTCCTTCCCCTCTCATTATGCTTAATTTGATGAAAACTTCACAATCCTCCGTCTTTACGAGAATTGATGCATTATTCCAATCCCTTGTAAATTCAGAGACAAATTAATCTTTAGGAGCCTTGCCTACATTTTCTGCACTGATGCATAAGTGGCATTGTTCACCACTGATAAGACCAAATCTTTCCCATATTTATAACTTAAACTAAAGCTTATAGATACACATCGTTGGGTTTTCCTTGATCATGCTAGCCAATAACTTTTTTTTTTCCATATCCTCTCCTTGCTTCCCTCATTTCACTATTTTTTTTAACTTACCCCTGTATTTTTTGTGCCCCGTTAGTTTTCTACGGTACTTTTTTTTAAAGGAGATTATCATAAGCCTTCAATTTCTGCTCCATTTTTTGGATAACTAGCGGGAAGGGGATCTAGCTTTGAAAGTACCAGCCTTTTTCTTTATGGGAGCAGCTATATCAAGTCCACTTTCGCCAGATCATGTCTCAGATACAGTTCATTGTTTTAAACCAATTTAAATTTTGAAATCCTGTTATATATTTGGCCTTTTTTATAATGATGCTAAAAGTAATTGCATTATGTTCATTATCTCCAAATGGTTCACCGACTGACACTTCATTCTCTTGCCCTGCTTCATTTCAAAAGATATGAAGCCCCTCTCTTTAGGTGCATTATGCACTGGTTAAAGGAAAAAAAAGGGTCGCCTGGAATGCAGTTCTAGAATTATGGCCCTTTATGGTTCTCATTCTTTTCGTATCACATTTCTTACTAGAGTACATAAACTCGCCAGTTGTTATAGCATTTTTGTTTTGGCACGCTGTTATGTAGCTATATATTTGCTCGACTAGCTCCTCCCACGATTTGGTGGTCTGTAGTACACTTTGAAAAGTGTAGCTGGTCCCTTTATTATTCATGAGCTAAGTGGGCTCATTTTGGTGATTTATTTTGTGTATCGCCTTTCCTCAGAGCTTTATCTTTATATTCCATGCATTTATTGTCACGAGTGGGATGAGAGAAAAACATTGATTACCGATCCGCAATGCTCCACAGACAAGACCATTAGTGTAAATACTTAATTGACACTGCAAAACGACCAATTATTTACCTTGCTCCTCTTTGATGCAGTATAAAAGAGACTTTAACAAAGGCTGTGTTCAGTAAATTCAGAACTATAGATTTATCATGAAGCAAAATATATTTTAACAAGTTGCAAGAACTGTAGAGTGCATTGCGTGTAAACTGGATGTTTAACTGCAGATCTCTTTTAAAGTTCCCCAGTGTGGGCACCTGTGCGCACACACGAACGCAAACACAGACACACACACCCACGGAAAGAGATGCTATATCTGCAGAGATAGGCAATCGATTAAAACACGTTATTTTAAAGTACAAAGTTCGCAGTATTCAAACCTTTTGGTTTGATGCTCCCTCATGTGAAGGCAGATCGTTCGCCCAGGTAAATATCTGGAAGCTTGGAGGAGAATCGATCAGAACCATCTTTATGTTTCACGCCCGCTGATTTCCAAATACCGACAAATACCACTCAGTTGAGGATTCCAAGTGGACTACTGATAATTGCATTTTCTTTTGTGGAAGGCAAAGAGAGCCTGAGTTGTGGAGCTTTGCCATTCTCAGTTCATTCTCAACTGAGTTTAAAAGAGCAAGTTTTAAAGTTAAAGCTCACCTTATCTTGGGAGTTCCAAAAAATGACTTGGTCCTTTGTCATTAAAGCATTTTTTTTTTAGCAATTAAATTTATTGCAGTTCAAATAATCAGCAGCTCTCTACCTTCAAGGCCCATTCTGGAATTAGCTGAAGCCATGCTGCTCCTTGGGAACAGCATGCCTGTTGACAGTCCAGGGTGAAAGTAAAAGATGTAGAAAACAAATCCTGGTCCGTTTCTAAGTTTCCAAATAATGCAAGACTCTTCCAAATCTTAAAGAAAACACCTTTTTTGAAGATAGTTTTATAACATGCCTCTACACTTAATAAATTAAAGGCAATTTCCAAATCTGCTCCACTCCAAAGTGTATAGGAAAATGTATTTTCATAATAGAGCACACAATTCACACGTTCTCTCAATGTGTTACACAATCCCTTACATAGATACTGCACTATGTTCTCTGATGTTCTTCGGTTCGAGATAGACCTACAAAATGTTCATTCTTGATAACACATCTACAATTATATTATCCAGAAACGTTAAGAATATTTACGTTGGAACGCTCTATTTGCAAGCTCCATTGGAATAGATTGCCATTCTTAGTTTTTTTTTTATTTTCTTAAAAAGGCCAACGGATTATCGTCAGTATATACCAGAGTTTCTTTACAGGCATGATGGATATCTACTTCAAAACGCTAAAGAGGCACTAACAATCACAGGGTTTCCTTTTCAATTTTGAATATCTATTTTGGTGTTTATTATGTATTTTTTTTTTAGAAAAAATGCCCGCCTAGCTCCAATGTAACTTTTTGCAGTAAGGTTGAACCCAGCAACAGGCCACCAGCATTGATTGCCACCTTGAGGATGTTTTTCAAGTTACTGGGAATAAGACCAAATGAATTGTGAGAACTGCCATCATCTTCTCAACAGCTATCTGGCACTCGCTTCATCAGACAACATTTGCCTTTTTTGCAATAAATCTGTTAGTGGAACAGCTATTGCGCTAATGTTTGGCACAAACTTGGGATAGCAGTTACACATCCCTAAGCGTCTTAGGATCAATGCCCATGAATCAAGGACAAATGTCCAGTTTTCTTTTGTTTACTCGATTTGCTTAGCTACCTTCTCAAACTGAATTATAATTTCCTCTACATCCCTTTCCTAGAAATTCGGAAAACTTCTATAAAATTAACCATCCTCTCACTGTGCACTGTCTGGGGGTTACTTTGTTTCCGTCAACAGGATTTTCATCTTCATATACGACATTTTAAAAAAATAAATTCCAGCCTTGTAAGCTGGCTTTCCTTTTCTCCTTTGTTCTGGCTTTCCTCTGTTGCTAAATTCTGCCGCTGGAGGGCAGGTTTTTGCATTTCCATTTCTATTTTTGTCCGACTTAAATTTATTATACTTTTTTTCAATGTTCGAGTTTACGATTCTCGATTATTCATGTCCAGACTGTTTGAATTCCAATTTTATAGTAGCTATTTGACTTTACATACTGGCCTGCAAAAGTCTTTTGTCTCGTACCCTTTTCAAATTCAAATGCTGCTTTATTAACACAACTATATAGTATTTCTGCTCCCCTACCGTTAATTGTAACTGCAACTCACCCATCAATTCCTTTGTCTTCATCTTGGTTATGTTACATAAATTAGTTAAGGTTAACTGTGCTATCATTAGGAATGGTCCAGCAACCTCCAACTCCATTTTCATTTACTAATGTAAAACAAAATATGTATCTGTCCATTTCTCCTTTAACAGTTGTAATTATTCTGCATCCAAGTAACAATTATGGGCACTTTTCACTCCCGAAAGACCCCCAAACTATGCGAGCACTGCTATGCTCTTTGGAATGATCGATCTAAATGGTATATTTGGTGAGAGCTTTGGTGCCTTAGGAGAGGGCGTGTTTGGCCAGTTCGCCTGCAAGCATAAAGCTGCATCTCCCTGGCAGAGATGGTGTGGCGCTTGCTGTAATGAACTACCCATGAAACCCCGAAGGCGAACACCCGAAAATGTCGACCATGAAGGAATTCATAACACACATGACATGGACGAGATCTTACGCAGGGTGGAGCTGGGTCAGCACCCTCTACACATAAGTGTCATAATAGCTTGCCACATTTCCTTTGCTTTTAGTCGGCTTCATTGTGACATTAGTTCCTGACTGCTTTGATGCCTTTCCTAAGGAACCACCCTTCACCACAGCTGGCAACTCAGGTATTCCACTAGACATGGAGCAACTATGAGTGGAGTACAAACTTTTCCTAGCCCACAACCCGTCAGGTTGCACTATTAGTGCCAATATTTAACTCAATCTCAAACATAGTCAAATATTTACCTTCACTACTATTAGACACTGGATATAATAAACTTTAAACAGGATAATTGATTTCTTATATCTAAAAAAAATAAATCATTTCTAAGAGCTGATGAACAGATCATTGTAATCTATAAGAATTACAATTTTCCCTTTGTCTCATGTGCGGCCATCTCCCATGCACAAACACAAACACACAGAAAAGACACACACACACATAAAGGGCAAAGAAATGTGGCCTCTGCACAAGTCGACGATTGGCAAAATAAATACGGCCTAAAAAAGGGAAAAGCTCACAATGTGTTGACCCTATCGATCTGCTGCGCCATCTTGTATATACAGATCCCTAGCCGTAGTGCATGCCAGGAGGTTGTAAAAAATGGAGCATCAACATGAAGGCTAATAGAGCTGGATCAATACTTCTTGGCTTATCAGCTCTTCTTTACATTCCAGGTGGCACTACTGAGATAAGCATTACTGGCTGGATATGCATAACCATGCTGCATTTCGTGCAAGGCAAAGAGACCACGAGCTTGGCAGCTTTCCCCTTCTCAGTTCATTCCCACTGAATCCAAAGCTACAAAATGATAACCTAAATCTCAATTCTACATCGTGATTTCCAAAGAACCGCTAGGGCCTTTACATTTGAAACAATTTCAGACTCATAGATGTTTACAACCAGAAATGGCTGCCCATCAGGTTCGCGCCGGTGAACACAAATTTGATTACACTAATTACATTTTCCAGCGCTTGGTCCATACGTGGGGACATGGCAGCAGAAGTGAAACCGTAAACACTTGCCAAATGTTACATGAGTTTCTGAATCAACTAAGCTTTCAGGCATTGAATTCGATACTCCCACCGCACAATGGATGAAAATTTTTTCCCTCAACTTCACATTCATCCTTCCAATTACTACCTGAAATCAATAGCCCCGGTTATTGCTCCCTTCACTATTGGAAATAGGTGCCTTCCTGTCTACTCCATCTATAATCCTCATAACTGTATAAACCTCTTCCCTTTCTATGTTGAGTTACCAGATTATTTCACAGTCCTCCACCTTGATGCCTATACCAGCGTTGTCTTTTTTTCCATTGGGAAGATCTAAGCACAGTATTCACTGAGGGGTGCACCAAAGTCTTCCTGATCCACACACAGATTAAATATATTGCCCCTAACTGGCACTAGGCTTTCCTCTTCTTGTTCATTATATATTTAAATAAAACCATTTTTTTTATTCCACACACCGATGATTTCTCTTGCACTCTTGCCACTTTCTTGGCTTGCTCTTTAACTCCCCCCGACTCTTTTTATACTCCACTCAAGAGTTCTACCATATTATGCCCTCGGTTTCTGCCATAAGATTCTCATGTTTACTTAATACTAAATTTTATAGCCCTTGACATCAAGGATTCCCCGGACATGGAGCCCCTCTTTGAATTGGAGGGAAAATAACTGCCCCCTATTCTTGCCATTTCCTCCTTGAATGCCTCCCATTATTCTCTAAAGTTTTATTTGCAAATATATGCTCCATGTCCACTTGGCCAAATTTATCTCATGTTAGCATAACTTGCCTTTCCACGTTTTATTATTTTATTCCGAGCTCTAAACTATCTTTGTCTATAACTATCGTAAAGCTAAATGAGTTGCAGTCACTACCACTGAAATGTTCCCCATGTAATCAGCCTTCCACCTGCCCGTGTTTTATTCCATATGTTGTGTCCAGAACTGCCCTCTTTGTTCGCTTTCTAAGTAGTGCATAAAAAAGTTCTCCTGGAAGCACGTTAAGTGTTTTGCTCCCTCCCACCCTTGCACAGTGGAACTATCCCAGTTAATATTTGGGTAGTTAAAATCCCTCCCAATAATGCCTTTTCCTTCTTACACCTGTCGGACATTTGTTTTCATATTTGATGCTCTATCTCTCCCTGAAAGTTTGGCGACTTATAGTACATAGCCAGCAAGGTGGTTGCCCCACTGCTTTTTCAATTCTACCCATATGGTCTCATTTGACGATCCTTCCCAGATATTATCGCTCCCCACTACTTTAATTGATTCCATGAGCAATATTGCCACCCCACTCCTCTAGTATTGCCTTTTCTATCTCGCAAGAATACTCAATAATCAAGAATGCTGAGCTGCCAATTTGGCCCTTCTTTTAGCAGCTATTTGTCAAAGCTATGATATCATACATCGGCGTCCCTATCTGTGTCCTCAGCTCATCTGTCTTATTCATCACGCTGCTTGGATTAAAGTCAATTCCATTTATTGTACAGTAAAATCATTCTTATCCAGGCTATTTGTCCTCTGCCTCACAGATTCATTGATTTGTGTCTTAAGTTCGAATTCTACCTCAGCTTCTCCCGCCTCTCAACTTCTTCTCAGGAATCCACTCCAACCCCGCTGCCAATTTAGGTTAAATCTGCCCCAAAAATTACCCGCGAGGATGTGTGTCATTTTAAAGTCGTCCAACCACCCACATAAAACATGCCAATGCCCCTGGAATCTTAACCATTCCCTCGAACACCATCTCTCTAGCCACACACTCATCTGCTCTACTTTTCTTTCCCTATACTTACTACTGTGTTGCGCCGGGTGTAATAAAAAGATTTATACCTTTGAAGAAGTCTGGCTTTTCACTCTCCCCCTTCAAAGCACCCTACAGCTGTTCTTGACCTTGGCAAGCGGGAAGCAACATGCTATCCTGGAGACACATTTATTACGACTGAAGCACCTGTTCACAACTCACACGAACGGACCACCTAGACCTATCACCATTCCATACAACTTCGCCCCCAAAACCACCCCCCCTCCCCCTCCACCCAGTAGCTGAACTATCCACATATCCGTGGCCTTTTCTCTGCTTAGCCGCCGGAGAGGAAGCAGCACTCCAGTCTTTTCCAAAGCTGCAAAGCAGTTTGGGAGCGATATACACTTGTGGACCTCCCTCACTACCTGTCTGATACCCTTCTCCTGTCTGGCTATCAACCATTCCCTCTCTGCTTGTACTTCCTTAACTTTGCATTGACCATGTCCTGAAACGTGCTATCAATGGGCCTCTTAGTCAGGTGAAGGCACTGCAGTGTCCCCCAGTACCAGTCAACTTGCAAAACCCAGAGTTGGATTTGCGCCTGTTGGAGGCACCTGCTGCAGAACTTGTCCTCCAGGCAGCCATGAGCGCCCACAACTTTCCACATAGCACAGGATGGCCGAATCACGCATCTGAGCTCCCCACACATACCTTAACTATATAGAATACAGATCCTTGCTCGTAGTTTAACCTTAGTCCAACTTGAGCATCAACCAGATGCTACATCCACAATATAGTCTTGGTGCTGTTGACTGTCTATCCCAGGGTTCTCCGCATGCACTCTCCTCCCAATCCATTAAAGTAGTTACAGTTCAATTACACATGCAGCTTTCCCTATAAAAGACAATGCTGATTACTTAGCTGAATCTATTCTGGTTCTTAGAAAGCAATTTATTTCTACCAGTTGTGGATGACCTTATGACCGTTTCTGAACAAAGAACAAACAACACAGAAAGTTAGAGCATAACAACTGGCACTTCGGCCCTACAGTCCTGCACCGATCATATTGACCTTCAACTAAAATATTTTCCACTTCTGGGGTCCATATCACTCCATTCCCTTCCTATTCATGCATCTGTCAAGCTGCCTCTTAAACAGCACTATTGTACCTACTTCCACCACCTCTTCTGGCAGCAAATTCCAGAGACTCACTACCCTCTGTGTAAAAGAAAGGTTGCCCCGTATATATCTTCTAGTGTTTTCTCCTCTCACCTTAAATCTATGTCCCCTAGTAATTGACTCTTCCACGCTGGGACAAAAAGCTTCTACTCTCTCCATGCCTCTCAGAATTTTGTTAACTTTTATCAATTCACTCCTCAATCTCCGTTGCTCTAGTGAGAGGAATTCGAGGTTCTACTACCTCTCCTCATAGCTAATAACCTCCAGATCAGGTAGAAAGTTGTTAAACCTTCTCTGCACCCTTTCCAATGTCTCCAACCTGGTTACCAGAATTGCATGCAATTTTCCAAGTGTGGCCTAACGAAGGTTTCATACTTCCTATCTGTTTCTCTTTAAAGATATATTACTGAGAAGTGCAAATGATGTAAATTTGCATAATTTAAAAAACACAATCATTCACGGAAATTCTAAAATAAAAGCAAAATACGGCAGCATGACTTCCCAGCTTTTATGCTCAATAACCCTGCCAATGAAGACAAGCATGCCATATGCCTTCCTGGCTAACATACCCACCTGTGTTGCCAATTTCAGTGACCTATGGACCTGCAATTGGCCTCTGTCCGTCGATGCAATTAAAGGTTCTGCCATTTAATGCATAATTATTCCTGCCTGTATTAGGCCTTCCAAAATGTACAACCTCGCATTTCTCTGTTTAAATAAATCCTGGTTAACTTTCTCATGTCAGATGATGCAAAGTGCTTCTAAATGTTAAACAAAAATGTAACTGCTGGACATATGGTTCTTATGGAACAAAATGTCTTTCACCTGGCAAAAATCTTCTGCCCGACTCATTTAAACTTTGTTTCTTTCAACTATTACATTTACTCGGTAGTCAGTTGTCTCCCGCTCCCTGCTGTGAAATTGTCACATTTCAAGATTCCCACAGTCCAATTTAGCACTTCTCCACATCTCCCCCAACCAAACCCCACCCCATCCCCACAGGAGCACTGGCAAATATTCTGGTGGGAGCATTCCTCCCTATCTTGTTCAGGGGCAGGCATTCCGGCCCATACAAGCCACAGTTTCCCGAGAACTGGACCTCGTGAGTCAGAAACCTGATGGCCTCCCGCCTACATCAGGTTTCCAACCACGTACATAATCTCTCCACTCTCGTCTGTATATGCTCACTACCACGTAGCACTGGGAGTAATCCTCTGATTCCTGCTTTTGAGGTCTTGAAATTCAGTCTCCTTCCAGCTCCAGAAAATATAGTCTCAGAACGCCAACACCTTTCCAACCTAAGTCATTCGTACACAATTTGGCGATGATCTCTATCTGCTCATCCTTCCCCAGAAGAATGTCCAGCAGCCGCTCCATGACAACACTGATCATGTTATCAGGGAGGTAACATACCATCCTGGAGTCACGTCTACAGCCACAGAAGCATCAGTCTGTTCTGCGAGCTAAAATTCGTCAATAATTGCTGCTAGCCCTTTCTTCTTCCTCCTGTCTGCACACCTGAGTCATCTACCATGCCAGAAATTTGTTTCTGGCTGCATTCCTCCAAGAAACTGATGCACTCAATATTAACCAAAATGGAAAACACATTAGTGAAAGGGAAACCAGGGCTCAGCAGCTACCTGCCTGTTTCTCTAGGACTGCCTGGCTATCACAGATCTCCATCCTGTCATGCTTCGAAGCTATAATTTTACAACCACTTTGAACTGATTACCCACGTAGCTTTCAGCACTCGCTTATGGCACAATGACTCCAGCCTCCACTTGACCTCCGAAACCCAGAGTTCAAGTTTATACTGCTGGTGACACTTACTGCACATGTGGTGTTCCAGGTCAGCAATAGTCTCCCGGATTCTCAATTTCTACAGGACAAACATTGTACACAACGTAACTGCCCTTTCACGTCACTCAGTAGAGTTTACTTTGTTTTACATTGGCTTACTTATATTATTTAACATACTTGGGTTTTGTTTCAATTTTTCCCATGCGTCTGTGCTTCTGCCTTTAATCTAAACAGCTACTTATTTAAAGAAAGATAGATTCTTCTAATGTTGAGCTACTTAAATGCACACTGAAAGAATGTTTTCTGACAAACCAATGAACACGCAAATGTCCCTTAATGTCACTCTGATGTTCCTTTGGAAACTCGGCCAACTCTCATGTCAGTCAGCCCCAGTTTGCTTTGCTCTATGAAGGACAGTGAAGGCAATGAGAACTCGCCTTCTCGTTTCTTAGCTCCCGGGTAGAGGTGTCTCTCAAAGTTGCGGTCCATTTTTTTCACTCTCGGAAGGAAATTGAAAGCCTCCAGCCTTGCCCTCTTGATTATCTACTTCCGAGTAGATGATTCACCTTCAGGTCCGGTTGTCCCTCTGCCCACCAAGGTTGAGTCACAGGTTGAGTTCTAATGTAAGCGTGCAGAATATCCATTAACGAACAAATTTCCTGATTTCACACTTTGATTTCTGTCAGAAGGCGATTTCTCTGAGCTCTTATAATCAAAGCTGATTTTCTAGGGTCCTGCTTTCTGCTGCATTTCTAACTGACTGATATTGGGTCCACTTTTCCATCACTTGTGAATAATTCTGCCTTGTGAATAATTTGTGCCCGAGCTTCTGTGTTTCTCTGTTCTTTTTTGCAAAACAAAACACTGTGCTACCCTATATGTTGATTAGGCAGAAATTCATTCAAGCTCAACGTAACCTACAGCCATAACGTAGCCATAACGTCACAACATAATAATGCTCAGAAGAAAGTTATTCGGCCATTCGAGAGCATTGTGGCTCCACAAGGAACAATCCACTCAGTCCCACTCTGCGTTATAATCCAACATCCCAGGTGTTCTATTTCCTTCAAACGCCCATCTAGTTTATTTTTTAGCCATTTTTTTCAAACCATGCTCCTTCAATCCTCTGCCTCCATTAATACAAGAGCAGCGTGCCCTCGCCATTACCACTCACTGCATGAAATCAACACAATCATAACCCTCATGCTAATCCTGTGGAATTCTAAGGCACCGTTGCAGAGGAAGCGGATATTTAAATTTGTTGTGACATTGATAAGCCTATTGACTTCACTGGGACTGGAAAATCCCGCCGCCAGAAAGTTCGTAAATTTCTACACCATATCTTGCAAAGTGTAAATATGTTTTCCTCTATTCCTTCCACAATAAGCCAATGAGGCAGGCAGAAGCAGAAATAAACATGGAAATGGAACTGGGGAAGTATGCCAGGAAAATTACAGTCACCAATGGAATGGTGCTGACTAAATTATTGGAGCTGGAGGCTAACAAGAGCCTAGTTTCTGATGGACCTCATCCTTGCCTCTTAAAATAAATGGCTAGTGACATAGTTGGTGCATTGATTTTAATTTCCAAAGCTCCCCAATTTCGAAGAAATTCCAAATAGATTGGAAAATTGCAAATGTAACTCCATTATTCTAAATGGGAGGAAAAGAGACAACAGAAACCACAGACCAGTTAGCATAAAATCTGTTTTATGGCAAATATTTGAAGTTATATTATATCAGTAATAGCAGGATGATTGGATCAGCTCAACATCACCAGGCAGGGTCACCATCGCTTTCTGAACAGCCAATCGTGTTTAACCAATGTATTGAAATTTTTTGAGGGAGTAACTTGCGCCTTAGAAGAATGGGATCAGGTGGGAGTACTTTACGTATACTTCCACAAGTCAGTTGACAAGGTGCCACGTCAAGAATATTATGGCAAATAAAAGCTAAGGGTATAGAGGGTAGCATATTGGCATGAATAGAAGATTGACCAGCAAACAGAAAACTCAACTGACATGAATGGATCTTTTCAGGTTGCAAGATGTAATGACTGGTCTGCCACTTGGATCTGTGCTAGGAGCTCAAGAGATCGGTATTTTCAGGTTAACTTTGGGTCACACCTTAGGAGTTTTTATTTCCACCGTACAGGTGACTATTTCAATTAGTTATTCATAACTGTTTAACAGTGACACGTTCAATAGTGACAAGCTGTTGATGAAATGAGCCTGTAGGTATGGTATTCTACCTTTTAAAGTTAGAAAATGAGAGGTCCGTCATTGTTTGATTATTAGATTTGGCTGTAAAAGGGGGCCAGACTGTAAAAAATGCCAGATTGTCGCAACCCATACCCTGTGCTTTTCAGTCAACCCCCAAGCCACTGAGGGAAGCGTCATAGCCTTAGTTAGACCTACAGTGTACCAAGCAATGAATACTTCCGTGTCGAAAGTGCTGTTTTCAAAAATAGACTTCAAAACACGGCCATGTGTTGCCAAATCAAGCGTACTCTATGGCACTGATTTGAGAAAGCCAAACAGCCAGCTATTTCTCCCTGATGCTGAGTGCTATTGCTTGGAATCCCTGTGGTCGAATTAGGGTGAAGATATTGCATGATAGAATCATAGAATGACCACAGCACAGAAGATGTCTATTTTGCATGTGCGGCCAATGCCTGCTCTTTGCAAGAGCAAATCATAGAGTGTCAATCCACAGTAGCCCTACAGTTTTTTTTTTCTCCTCTGATATTTATTTAATTTTTTTTAGTAATCTAGAAGTGCACAAAACAGGAACTACTTTTTTTCCCCTTGCAGTGCAAATGGAAATGTAAGATGTGCGGGGACCCCCTAAATTTAAGCCATCCCCTGACATTCTGAATCCTTGCACATTAAGGGTTTTTCATTAAACCAGCATTGATGCCTTACCTTCAACTGCCTCCGCATTAAACCCTGACAATTGCGTCATTACACATGTAACATTCTCCCCCTCTGTCATCATCATTGAGATGCTCGTAAACACCTAATGTGATAAAAAATCATTTCTCCTACTTCTATTATTTTCTTCAGTGGCACCTTGTTCCTTTTCTTTAACGTCCCTATGAAGTGAAATGATATATTTTCATACAGAAAAGGAGTAACACACACTCATTTTCTGAATCATTTTTAAAAAATTCAGCCCATGGTTGCCACACCTAGCTCGCCCCCTGATGCAGGGCATTAATGATGGCATCTCTAAACACAAGTGATTTCATATCGGGACATGTATTTGGCGAGTTTACTCAACTCATCGACCGAATACTTTCGTACAACACTCTCCTGATTGCATTTCATACACCCGTGATAGCTCCACGTTATGTTCCTTGTATCTCAATGCATTGCACTATCCCTTCTGCAATAGATTGGATTACGTTCTACCTTCTGAATTAAAGAGTTGTGAAATCATTCTTATTCAGTACAGGTTGTCACCACAGCGAGGTACGCATTAAGCTGGCAGAAAATATTCAGCACAGCACTCTGGAATTGATGGGTCATGGATGATAATTGAAACTGAGACTTTTCATGACGCTGTGAAATATCAAACATCTCTATTAAAACAACAGCTGCACTGCCCATCAGGTTGGCACCTCCTCATGTATTACTGAAAATCACAAAATAAGATGTTCCCAACGTAACATATTAATATATCTAGTATATTGTCTGTTCCCATGGCTGACATATTCCATAATTTTTGGAGTGTTCCTACAGTTCTACAGAACTTCTCTCCATGCGCAAAGTATGTGGGAGGCCACAGAGTCATGAAGCACAGCATGTGAACGGGGAAGCTTTGCTTCATGCGCCAGGAGCTGAACTCCTGAATCACGAGCATGGCAACGTGGGGAGATGGGAAAACGTTGTCATCACATTTAAAGACTGCAGGCCTGAATGGTTATGTGTCACTCCATTTTCATCTCATTGCGATCTACCTCATCCTTTCAGTATTACCTTCGCCTCCATTCCCTTCACCTATCTATCTTGTCTGTCTTAAAGATATATAAAATGACCTGAAACCAGTGGAAACATTTCAAACATGTCACGGCAATGAGAATTGCAAGAATGGCTGCAGAGTGGCAATCTTAACGGACCTCTTTGATTTTTGTAAGCAAGTCCCTCGAGATTGAAAAATGTCTTGCATCCAGAGTGAAGGAATGGGTTCCCAGACGGCTAAAAACTGAAATGCACGATCAGCTGGGTTTTCCCAGACATGGGTCAGTGGGCCTGTTAAGGCTTTGGTAAATGAATGGTTCGGATATTTATGCATTCTTTAGAGGCCATTGCATCGATTTCCTTGCTTAGCATCCCTGACACAATCGCTCAAATTGCTTGGTAGCATCCCAAAGGAATAATTCAATTTCTTGACTGACACAAGAAGCACCTATATTTCAGGGGCTAATGTTCTGGCGAAAGGATTTCAAATTCCAATTTCAATCACCAAAGCTGACCTGGCAGCGCCAGAACTAACCAACCTGGTGAAGAACAGAATAATTTATATGCCAGCTGCTGCCAGAGCTATGTCATGAAACAACTACCTAGAGATCAAAATACACTACTTGACTTAGCTTTCACTAATATGAAAGTTGCAAATGACCCCTTCAATTATCGTGCAAACAGGAGTTACTATCACAAGGAATGTTTTCCTCGCGGAAAATTGATCACGTCTTCCTTTGGCAAACACACTGCATCTTTTTTATCTCTCCCTGAAACATTAGCACGATGCGAACTCAGATAGATTCAGCGCTGTTTGGGCAGGTCAGAAGGGATCGCCCATGAACAGCTGTGAATAATGAGCTGCTGCAGAAATTTATTCAACCATAACCTGTTACATCATGGTTCAGAACATCACTCGTTTAAGATTATCGCGGATGCAGGAAATTAACTCTTGCTGGAACGAGTTCTCCAGGATAGCCTCCGGGGAATCACCACCAGGCATTCCTACAAACGATTTGCCAAACTGATGAAAATACAACAAAACGCTAATTGCATGATGGTTTAATAAACAATTACCTGGAGATTTTTGTTCTGTAAACAATTCAATCCTCAATAATGGGCAAAGCACAGAACGGCAGGTTAAAATATACGACTGAAAAAATTGAAAAGTCCATCAACCAGTAGTCCGGCATGGGTGAACCAACGCCTGGAAATCCTCCTGAAGGGCCCAAGGAATTCGTTTCCCTCCACAGTGTGATAAAAAAGAAACAGTATAAGGCACTGATTAAGGCCAAGACTATGGAAATTTACAATATGTCAACTGTGGCAAAGAAAACCTATTCTCATAACTAGCTGCGAGCCTAAGCAAGCAGCTGTGGTGCTGCAACACTCCCTGCAAACGTTGAAAATTGCCCTTACATATTTTGGCCACAAACGAAAGTTATCAGGAAAAAATTGCCCTATACTACTAACATTCCGTAATGAACTCTCAATCATCAACTCCTTAGATTCAGTTAAGGTCCCATTTAATTGGAAGAGAGCAAATGTAACTCCAATGCACAATGCCAATGCTGTTTCCAATTGCTATAAATGACGTGGATGAAGGGATGGATGGGATAGATGCCGCCTGGTGGATGATTCATTGACAGGTAGGTAACTAACTTTTGAAACCTGTATAAGGAGGGTACAATCAGATAGAGATACGTTAACTGAGTGGGCAAGGATAAGAAAAAAGGAGCATAATGTGGAACAATGAGATAATGTCCTTTTTGGTAGGAGAAATAAAATATAAGCTTATTGTACAGATAGTGAGGTATCTGAGGTACAAGGGGACCTGGGTACCCTAGCACATGAATCACAAATGGCTAGAATGCAGCAATAGGATGAAAATAGAAAATGTAATCAAATGTTATCATTTATTGCGAGGCCAATTTAATGCAAATATAGGGAGGTTTTGCTTCCCACATATAAGTCACTGGTGAGGCCATGTTTGGAATAGCATATAGATTACTCGTCACCTTTCTTAAGCAAGGATGTAAATGTGTTTGGAAAGTTCAGAAAAGGTTTAGTGGATTAATACCAGGAATCGATTGGTTGTCTTGTGGGGAGTGGTTAGAAATGCCAGCATGTATTGCTAGAGTTTAGAAGCATAAGACGCAAATTGATTGAAACATAATAGGGGTTTTGACAGCGTTTGTGTCTAAGTAGAGAGGATGATTCCTCTTGCAGGGGAATCCAGAATTAGGGTTCATTGTTTAAATATAAGCGGTCACTCATTTAATGCAGATATGCTGCATTTTTTTTATTTTTTACACAGAGAATATATAGTGTTTTGAAATCTCTTGCCGAAAAAGGTAGTGTAAGCAAATACTTTAAATATTTCTAAGGCAGAGGTTAGTAGATTTTTGGTAAACACATTGGTAATAGGTTATCAGGATGCTGATTTCAGGTTGCTATCGATCAGTCATGATCTTATTAATTGGCGGAGCAGGCTGCTGAGGCTGAATTGCCTGCCCATGTTCCCTGTCTGTATGTTCGTATGTATGCACGCACAGGCATATACATGGTGTGCGATGTGATAGGCAGGGTGTACTAAAATGTTAATTGTCCAGAATACTTGCACCCCAGTTTGCAAAAAATAGTGAGAGTGCAGATAGCACAAGTGGTCAGCATAAAATAAGTTGTGGGTAAGGTTTTTGAAACATTAATCAAGGAAACTGACTAATAACAAATAGGCTCGGTTTGAATCTTTAAGGAAATGTTGGACTAATCAACTTAAAATTTAGAAAGATATAACAAAAACATTGATGAATAAAATGCAACCAAACTTGCCTGTGTGTACTTGAAGTAAGATTTGATTGCATCAGACAGAAAAAAAAATACTTGTTGAAGGAGTGGATTTCATTATACAAAAGTGTGAGCGCAAACTTTTATCATAACTGGCTTAAATACAGAAAACAGCGATTTGTGCTAAGCGGTTGTTCAGCATCTTTGCTATTGCCTGGCTGTGGTGTCGCCCAAGTGCTTTTTGCAGTCAAGCTACTTTCTGCTTCTATACCAATTTCTTTCATTTTGTAATTCAGAATAGTGATTTAACATTTGGCAGATTATATCAAATTCAAGTTGATGGACAGTGAGAAAGACTCCCAATTTATTTTAGAAGGAACAGAGAAAGAAAAACCTCACAACAACAGAAGGTAGCAGCTGGTCTACAAAAAGAAAGTGATATATATATATATATATATATATATATATATATATATATATATATATATATATATAATATGTCCAAGTATATACATATAAGTTGATTCTTCTACTCGATGTTAACAAATTTGCAGGCAAGCCAAAAAGCGAATTTGAAAGTCATGCAATGAAACAAGACATTCGTCGGCTAGCAGAATGTAAGGAGAGTCGCAGCTTGAATTTGAAACGGGAAGGTACGAATTGATTAATTTAAGGAGAAGGGATAAGTTTACGCACAAAATGTTCAATATTTCATTTCTAAATGCTGTGCAGAGACAGATTATTCTGGCGTAAATGTGCATAGAAGCATGAAGCTGGCACGTCATATTGAGTGGGAAATTAGCTGAGATTATGGGCTGTTGCGCTTCATAAATAGTGATTAGGAATATTCATTAATATCTGTTTAGCCCATGACTAGACCATTGGATCCAAAACTGCTCGTCACAGTTTAGGAAAGCCGGTGAATAGGTGCAGATGAAGTTCGCCAATGTATTTCGGGCTACGAATTGCAATGTTAGGTTGAAGAAGTTCTGGTGTTATATCCTTGAAACTGAAGGAGTTATGGAGAGATTTGAAGAGGTGTCCTAAGCACTGGAGGCGTTAGAGAAGGCAGTCATAGAAACCTCTTTTTGTCAACTGTTCGTACAATCATTAGAGAACACGGCTTTAAGATGTGGGCTTTCGATGCAGAGGGTCAGTCATGTATAACGTTCTCTGCATCGATTGGTATTGTACTTAACTCACTGCCTGGGAGCGTGCTGAAAGCAGAGGTGATGAGCAATTTATCAACGCAAATTTGATGGGCGTCTATTTCTCTCAGAATGGATTACATAATTCCACTATCAAAGACATGATTAGCTCCAGTTTTTGCCTTTCTTACTTATTACATCCTTGATGAAAGCATTCTCTTTGCTGAAAGTTTTAATCAAGCATATGCGATTCCTCAACTACTGAGAGTGATCTGTATTTTCAGATTAAGATCGGGAAATTCATTGGGATTTTTAAAAGCTTGACTTTTTTTTCATGGACTGTTGTTGATAGGAACCGATAGCATTCATTAGCAGAGATGGAAAATGATGGATCAGTGATTCCTTGCTTATTTATTTTAGCTGGAAAAGTGTGATGAAATATATGCCAGATTCTCCATACTCATATCCTCTGCTTCACAGTCAAACTCCAAAGCACAGACTGTAGTCTTGGTTAATGCTCTGCTGTATAACCAAGAACTACTCCAGCTTCGTAAGTGTTATTTTCCAAATGAGAATTCAAACCAAGGCCACGTTTCAACAAAATAACTTATACTCGATGGCACTGTTTTGAGGATGCTCAACAACAAGGTAATTCTCTGCAATGCCGAGTGTTACTACTTGTCTTTTAACTAATGGTATTGCAAATATAATTTACTTTGTTAAATTTGAGGCATATTCATCTGAAACAATTCAAGCTGAATTTGTTGCATGCTTTACAGTGCTGACCTGCTCCACTGAACTTTTCAATGAGTCGTGCAATCTCTGGAGAGAGGAAAAGAAAAACACGTTTTGTAACGCACGTTGAAATATATTCACGTTTCATCATTAAATTTAAACAAAAAGCAACATCTAAAAAATGCTGAGTCGAGGTCCAGTAAATTGAAGGTTTACTTTCGTGAATCATGGTATGGATCTGCGAAGAGCTGTCAAATAACTTTGTGCTTTCGCTCTTCCTCCGTTATTCTTTTCAGGTGCAGACTTTGGACTTGATGTTTTTCGATGCCTATCTATGCTCACGCCTTATAAATAAGCAAAACACTGAATATTGAAACGTTACATTCACTGTGAATTCCTGACAAAATTGATGGAATTTCTAGCAGAAAGATGCAAAATCGAAGCAGTCTAACCTTATTTCAAGGAAGAACAAGTATATTTGCCTTTTCTTCTCTGAGAGAAATTCAATGAGTGACACTTTGCTGCCTCATAATCATAAAGCTGATTTTTTTTTCCCAACAGATATTCATTCAGCTACATATTAAGGTTTCGCTTGAATCTATTCCGAAGACATTGTGGCAGCGCATTCCTTATCGCATTCATTTATATTTATGAGACGTCCAGCGTGCACTGATGCACGAGGCTAATAAAGAACCGACATGCATCGATTTTCATAGGCTGCGTTTGTCCTCAGTCTGCTTGCTAACCTGAAGCTAATGGCTGTAGCCTGAGGGTCAAAGTTCGGCATCAAGCATGGCTAACCAAAATTCCCACCCAGTCATACAACCTGCATGACGGTTGTTGGCAGGAAGTTGATGGTCAACATATTCACCTGCCATATGAGGCCGGCCTCCATGGCCATCAAGCCAGTGCGACTGGAACATGTGGAATCTGGCTGCCCACTGTCCTACAATAAATCACTGTATTAATCACTCCATTCAGAGAAAGGACACGCCTGTTATCGCTTTTAATTGAATTGCTAACCAGATTGCATATGTTGTCTGTACTTCATTATCATTGAGCCAATTACAACATTGTCTTCAGGTGCGATTTTAATGCCTGTATCAAATGTCCTCTAAACCTTCCCTTTTCGAAGTGTAACAGTCACAGTTTATCGAATCTATCCAGAAAATTGACGATTTTTCATTCATGGAACTATACTCATGAAAAGTCTCTGTGCCATCTGCCATATCATTATATTATTCCTGTTAAGTGGTGCCCAGACCTTGAACATGACTTCAGCTGAGCTCGTAATAATGTTTCATATTGGTTGACCATGACTAAAATACTTTTGCGCTCTATGTTTCTAACCATAAAGCCCACGAGTCTGTATGCTTCAATGGCCGGTAATGCAACGTGCCACAGCAACTTCAATGATAGAAGCATAGATGAAAAAAAATCAATTTTCCCCACTAGCACGTTTGGACTTGCAAGTTTTCTTTTAAAATACATCTCATTCCTCCTAACAAATTAATCATCCGCTCTACTATAAATTGATTATCATCAGCCAGTTTCGATGCCATGTGACCCCAATATATAAATCGACTCCTCCTTCTTTCGGTATACCAGAACACAGCTCTTCGTTCACGATAATTGTATCCATTTAAATATTCCTATTCCACCTAATCACACTCCTTTAGCCCATTCAGGGTCTCAAATAGGCTGTTTTTGTTCAGGTTTTGCGAGCCGATTCTTCTGGTAGAGGCAAATAGAAATTATTTACTTAGTACTTACTTGTGAATATATATACATATGATATAGGGGCAGGATTCGAACATTTGAGACTTCCAATCTTCTCCTTAATTTCATATCATCGTGACTCGTCTGATTATGGATTGAACTCGAATTCCCTTCAGCTGCCACCGCCCTTCTTCATCAATAACATTTGATTCAGTCCAGGCCAAATATCTATCTCCACCTTGCATACATTGGATGGTATAGGGTCAAATTCTCCTTGATATAGAAAACAAGCTTTCATACGTAGATCAAAGATGATTCCCATTTCAAAAATCCAATAACCTCCTTAACAATGGATTAAAGCATTTAATTAATGTCAGGTCTTAGGAATTATGGCCTATACCTCCATGGTTTCAAACTCACTCGTCTCTAAAATCAACGTTTTAACTTTTCATGTTTACAGGCCGCTTTAACGTTTCCAGAATCAAGACATTGTTGTAGGCATGCAGCAGCTATTTCTGCCGCCACTTGTGAGAACTCACGTGGTTGTAGGACATCCAAAGCCGGTGACTTGTCAAGCCATTGTCCCATTGGCTTTCCAAAGACCTTTCTTCCTTCTTTAATAATGTCAGTGATTATTTGAAGTCCCTCTTTCTATTGTTATTTACCAGATAGCATTTTGTGTCAACAATCACGAAGACGTGTTCAAAATATTTTCCACGTACCTGCTAAAACCTTGCAATGCATTGTTATTCCATCAGTCTCGCCCACTGGGTGACTTGAGCTTACTTTGGAGCTATCTGGTGTGAAGCTTTTCCTATTTTACTTTTCATAGCACCTTCGTTAAACAGTGCATGATATATTTGATAATGGTTATAAAGAATTTCAATGGATTGTGGGGAAGAATGAAACTGAATGCATTTAAATGCACGCAACATTCCGAGTTAAAATGACAAACGGATAGCATAAAAATACATAAATAATTATGATCTGAAAGCAAATACAGCGACATTGCTGCAGGGTGACACAGATTAGCCTCTGAATATTGAAGATCACATGTTAATTTATAAGTGAAGGAAGTTAGCAAAACATAGAGGCGTGGTTCTATTATTTAATTATGGTATTCTCACAATAGCGATGGTTGAACTAGGGTTTATAAACTATGATGCCTAAACGTTCAGGCAGAGGTTAGGACAAACATAAGGCAAAGCGTCGCGTGTGGGAGTGGTGGGCATATCTACACAGTTGGAGAATTATAAAGGAAGCAATAATACGAGTCTCTCGGAAAATATATCGATAGTTACATAATTTCTAAATCTACAAGGGAATTGGAAAATTCACATGGTCAAAGGATAACCTGGATGATGAGTTCATGGAATATTTTTGGAATAGGATCTTTGAAAAGCATGTTCTGGAACAAACAAAAAGCAGGCTATATGTTGGGCAAGAAAAACGTGTTTAATTCAAGACCTCAAAGTCAAGGACACCCCTCAGGTAGCATTGGTGATTGCCATTTACATCTTGTTTCAGGGTGAGAAGAGTGGGTCCACGGCTCTTACTTGAAACGTCAGTAGGGAAATTTGTAAAGGCATCAAAGCGCAGCTAGCTGAAGTGAAAAGGCAAAACAGGCAATGTGGTAGGTGAGTATAAATGTAGTTGTAACCATCTATAGGGGCATATCAGAATATGCCGAATACATACAAACCAACGAGGCAGCAAATATTCAGTTGAAATACCCACCATCCGTGGTTAGCTGAACACGAAAAGATAGTATCAAACAAAAGAAATATATATAATTGTGCAACAATGGATTGGACATATTATAATGAAACAGCGAAAAATTACAAAAGGGTCAAAAAGAAGTGGGTGAAAGAGTGCAAGAGAGAGCTAGATATAAATAAAAAGACATATTATGAGCTTCTATACATGTTATATAAAGAAAAAAAGTTAGTAAAATTAGCGTTGCATCGATAGAAAGAGAATCAGCGGCATAAATAACATTGACAGATGATGAATTGAACTGGTATTTTGCATCGGATATAACCAAACTCCCAGCAATAATTGTGAAAAAGGAAACAGAAGGGGTTCAGGCTGTCATGAAAACTCCAATAACTGGGCAAGGGGAACTGAACTTATGACTGTAGCAGGGAGATGACAAGACATATTCCAAATATCATTCCTCATTTTTACAGTAATGTGCTCCATGACCAATATTACGGCACCACCTCATTTTTACACCACTCACCTATGCGCCCTAACACCCCCACCCCCCCCAAACCCTCATGCACCTGCCTCGCCTGAAGATTATATATCTCAGAGAATTGAGGTGCGAGTCTGACCCCTCTGTATCCATGTCTCTTTGACAAAAATGATATCATCAAAGCCCTCAACCCATCCGCCTTCATGGCATGACTTTGTGATTAAAATAAATGCTATCCAGCCTTACCATGCTTCCTTGTGCCTTACTTGACTATATTCACCTTACCTTCCAGTCTGACTTGTTTTTCCTTCTGTATGTTGTCGGTGCTTGACCTCCTACTAATCTTCCAGTTCGCATCCCAGCCCTGCAAACGTACTTAACCGCCACCAACATCACTAACAAACCCACACACCCTAATATCCACAAGGATATTTTATTGGATGTTGACTTTTGGAAGTTAGATGACGGCTCAATGATCTATGCAACTATTTTACTACTTTTTGAGTGTTTTTACTCAACTCACCACAAACGTTTTGTGACAATATGTATTCAAAATATCCACACATACTGATTACTGTTTATGATTTTCTTACCGAAGGCACTTTCTAAACAATCATCATACGTAAACCATCATAGTAATGGTTAGATTTTCTGATTCTCCCATCTGCCTGTCTTCTGGAACTGTTATGTGCAATGGAATAAAAATTTTGCAAGCTTGATCACTTGTAAGAACGTAGATTTCAAAAATTAATTCATCTCATTTTTTGTCATGAGTAATCTGTTTATTTGAGATGCCCTGCACGTTCAGATTACGTGGGTTCAGGTGCATTATTTTCTTCATATTATATGCTTCAACCTTAATCTGTAGTGCACCATTAAGAATTTGGGTGCTCACACATTGCGACTTAAAACTACGCGTGAAGGTAAGGAAATTGGCTACAAACCGAAAGTCAACACAAATCAGTCAGTTGGTTCACTGTCGCCTGAATACACAGTGTATAACTAATATTCTCCTCTAAGTGTCGCTGCAACAAATGCTTTAACTGTGAGCGCAGACTAATCAAAAGCATGGCGCAACGACGGCTCAGCTGTGCAGGGGCTCCTGAAGGAATCTGGAAAAAGATTTGCTGAGGGGTTTTAAACCCACCACAAGTAACTTTGCAGGAAGTTGTATCGTCTGCATGAAAGCAAGGTTAAGTTTGTAATATTGATCTACCTAAATATCTACCTATCTATCCGTATTACTATCTATGTCATCATCCAGATTAATATCTTCCTGACCGTCTATCTGCCTGTTTAGTCATCTGTTTATCTATCTATCTATCTATCTATCTATCTATCTATCTATCTATCTATCTATCTATCTATCTATCTATCTATCTATCTATCTATCTATCTATCTATCTATCTATCTTTCTATCTATCTATCCATCTATGCATCTGTCTGTCTGTCTATCTATCTATCTATCTCTCTAACTATCTATCCATCTATCCATCTATCTATACATCTACATCACCATCTATCCTTCTACTATTCTTCCTGTCTACCTATCTATCCGAAATACTTACCACTGTCCTTGTCTTTTATCGTTTTGTCTAAGAATGTAAAGTTAATACAGATTGGTAATGCATACATAGAGTTATTGACCCGCGTTCTAATGAAGCAGAAACAAATAGTATCTAGTAGACTAAAGTGAAAAAGCTGCAGCTTTGAACACTACAATTCCAAAGGGCTGCGACATAACTCGCAATGGACTGGTTCACTCTCATGTTACGTAGAATAAATAGATTCAAAATGGCCTGCTGATGAGAAGAATAAACATCCAAGTATCAGTTTGGGATTCATTATATTACAACTCAAGGTGAGTTAGCTTACGATCTAGATCAAAATGTTAATGTGCAACACTGACACTTATGGACAGCTGATTAGACTGCACTTTTAGTTCTTGCATATATATTCAAGCTGCAGATCGTACTTAAATGAAACTTAAGGTCGATAGCATAACTAAGAGGTGTTAGACAAGTGCAAGGCAAATGATTAAAAAAGGCTGAACAGGCTCTGGTTATTTTCGTTGACAGTTTGAATGCTGAGGAATGAACTATTGGAAAACAATATATAAAAATAAAATTATTTCAAGGGCCGGAAATATGTTTCCATTTTTTGTCCCACATCAAAAACTAGGGCGCATCAACAAACAATCGTGAATGATTCCAACAGATGGGACAGCAGAAACAAATTTATCAGACAGCTGATGATATATGATGCCTCTTCATTCATGCAGTATTGGAATCTAACAGAAATAATTTTAAAATAAACCTGGAAACTGATAAAGGAAAACAAATGAAGGCTTCGTGAAGAAAATTAGAGGAAAAATTGCAAAAAGATATTCAAGGGTATTTAAAATGAAATGATCCAACTGGTGAAACAAAAGCCTAGAGGGGAAAAAATAATGGCTCTTGACTTTGCGTTCACTAATGTGAAAGTCGAACATGACACTGTCCACGAAGTGGGCAGAGGAGTCTTTATTGCACAGTCCCAATGGAAAACTGATCACTTCTTCCCTCTGTGAACACACTGTGTTGTTTGATTTTTCTAAGAGGCATCAGCACAATTACAAATCGGATAGTTTCAGAACAAATTTACAGCTCAGAACGGGGCATTCATGATTAGGTTTGAGTCAGGAGCTGCCACAGAACTGTATTAAACCATATCCTGCAACATTATGGTTCGCAACATCACTCAAAAGCAATAGTCACCAGTGTACGTTGTAAATCCTAGTTCAAATAGTTGACAGGAGACCGTGTGTTGAATCACCACTAAGCATTGGTAAAACCAACTTGCCAAATTTCCGAAGATAGAAAAAAGCTCTGAGTGCTTGATAAACAGGGGAACAAGCTTACTGTTGGCAAAATGCAGCGATCTCAGAAAGAATAGAGCCCGTGAAAATGTTTTAGTCCTCTGAATCCGCAGCCTAGAATGGTGTTGGATGATGAAATTATTACCTGAACGTTGGTGTTCTGCAAACATTTCAATCCTCAGCAGTGCAAAAGCAGTGAAATTCAATGTGAATTAGAAGGCTGAAATAATTGGAAAATGTAATCAGATGGCAACTCTCGACGTCTTTCTGAAGGACTGCAGGATTTATCTTCTCTCCAGATGGTGTTAAAAAAAACAGCTGAAGGCACTGTTCAAAATCAAGACTATGGCCCTTCATAATAAAGCCACCGTGGTTTTGATAACCTATGCTCCGAACTAGCGACATACATAGTCAAGCTGGTGAATTGCTAAAACAACTCTATGCACTCCCTGCAGGCGTACAACGTTGCCCTGACATATTATTTCCACAGAGATCAGGAAACAGTTTCCTTGAATCATTACCTCCTTAGATTCGGGGAAGGTTGCTTATGTTTGAGAGATGACACTGTCACCCAGTTATTCAACAAGTGCTGGAATCTAAACATTTAACAATTTATGTAAATAACCTGAAACAAGAGATGGAATGGATGGTTGCCTAATTTGCTGGTTTCATAAACAAGGAAAGGAAACTTTGAAGAGGATTTAAGGATGTTTCAAAATATATAGATAGGTTAAGCGAGTGGGTTAAGATGTGACAATTGGATTATAACGTGGGAGAATGTGAAATTACCTGATTTGCAAGGCCGAATACAATATAAGAGTATTACCTATTTGGTTAGAGATTGCATGCCTCTGAAGTGCACAGTGATCTGGGTGCTTTAGTGAAGTTCTGTCGAAGGGTCATGAGGACTCGAAACGTCAACTCTTTTCTTCTCCGCCGATGCTGCCAGACCTGCTGAGTTTTTCCAGGTAATTCTGTTTTTGTTTTGGGTGCTTTAGTACATGGCTCTTAAATGACTAGGGTTCAACTACAGAAAATAAGTAGTAAAGCTATTAAAATGTTGCAATCATCTGCAAGGGGAATGGAATACAAATGTCGTGAGGTTATGTTTAAATTGGACAGTTCACTAGAGAGAGCACATTTGGAATACCATGCACAGATTTGTTTACATTATTTAAGGTAGGTTGTAAATGAGTTGGAAACAGTTCAGAGAAGGTTTGCCGGTCTAATTCCAGAAATGGGTGGGTTGTCTCATGAGGGCAGTTTTGACAGACTATGCATGTATCCACTGCAGTTTAAAGGAGTAACAGGCGGCCTGATTGAACCTTTATTATCTTGAGGCATCTTGACAGGCTGGTTGTGGAGAAACTGCTTCCTCTTGTGGGAAAATCTGGAACAAGCTTTCACTGTGCACAAAATTAAGGGACAACGCCCATTTAAAACAGGGATGCAGCAAATTTATATACATCAATGGGCAGTGAGCCTTTGGAACTCTGTGCATGAACATGTGGTGGAAGCAGAGCCTGCATATCTCAAAGATGGTGCTGGGTCTATAATTCGTAAGCAAGCGTTATTGAGGGTACATGGGATGCAGATTTCAGGTTGCTCTCAAATCAGACAGGATCTTCTTAAAATGAAAGCCATATTGAGGGAGCAATTAGCGAAGAATATGGGATCTTGGACATCACAAACAGAGAGACGGAAGATTCATTAATCTATGCTTAGGCCACCAGAAGAACACTGGTTTCAGCTGATTTCACCATACGTTAGGAAGAATTCGAGTGTCCCTCAATAGGGCCAGATGAATTTTACCAAGCTGCTTTCAGAGATGAGGAATAAAAATTGCGATGTAAGGTTGGAGGAGCTCTTTTCTCTATCTTTGAAACAAAGGTGTTTATGGTGAGATTTGATAGCGAAATACAAAGCAATGGGGGTGTTAAATAAGGTTGACATAGACAATACCATCTTATTAGCCGGTCGTACAATGCAGAGATGACACAATTTAAATGTATGGGCTTTCTTTGGACAGAACCGTAAAGTATAATGTGCTCTGCATCGATTTGTATTGACCTTTAACTCGGGGTTAGGAGGGTGCTAAAAGCAGAGACAATAACTAACTAATAAAGCAAATGTGATGGGCGCTAGTATATCCCATAAATGATTATATAACTCCAGTGCCAAAGGCACGATTAGCTCATGTTGAAGCATTTCGGGTCACATTAACATTTGTCTTCATGCTTGATGAAAAAAATCCCTTTCCTGGAGCTTTTAATCAAGCATCTGCGGTTCTTCCACTGCTCATAGGGATCTCCATTTTCAGATTCAGATCTGGAAACTCATTGAGTGTTTTTGATTTTCAAAGGTGACTTTTTTTTTACATTTAGTTACTCAGAAATGTTTAACAGCGAAATGTTCAACAGCATTGGACCGCAGACGATACGAAGCTCCAGAACTGATTTTCATATTTAGGAAATGAGGCATCAGATATTGGTGGAGTATCCATATCGGCTGTTAAAGGGTGAAGAGATGTATGTCAGATTTTTGCTACTCATACCCTATGTTTCCAGCTTACCTGCAATTCACAGGCAGGAAGACAATAGTCTGGCTTGATGTAAATATAAAATGTAATTCCCTTTGGTTATGACAAAGAGTATATTAATCATAAACACTTAACGTTTTAATGGCTTGGTGGCTACAATGTGCTGACCTGTCTCACTGAACTTCTGATTGAGCTCTTCAAGTTCTGGAAAGGGAGTAAGCAGAAATTAGAACGTACGTTAAATGATAACACATGTTTTGCCATTGTAATTAAATAAGAAAAACAATACCAAAGAAAACACAAGTAAAAAAGAAAACTTTTGAGTCCTAGTCCGCTAGAATTAAGGTTTACATGACCACCATGAGCACAGTGAATTAATCTGACAAAAGACGGCTAATTACGGGTGCGCTTCCAGGAGTTGATTGGGGTTACTCTGTTCTTCCCTTACTCATGATGCCTGATGCATAATTTCTATTTGACGATTTGCGATGCTTATCTTCGGCACCCTTTACTAATGTGCAAAATTATTAACAATTGGAATGTCACATTCAACATGGTTAATGTCTAAATTGACGGAATTTCTCAAAAGAATCTGCAACACGCAACCTGGACATTAGGCTCTCCTTGCCTCTGAGCAACTTATCTCCCGACACGCTACTGCCTTAGACCCATAAAGTTACACCATTTTGTTCTCTTCAGCCATTTGTCCAATTCCATATTAAGGCTTCGCTTGATGCATTTCCAACCACTTTCGGGCAGAAAATTCCAGATCCCTATCATTAATATTGAGAAAACCCTGAACACCCATTGAAGCATGAGACAAATGATTAAGGTATTTCCATCTATTTTCGCAATTCCTGTTTGTCCTCCACCTGGTTGCTCACCTGAATGTAATGGCTGTAGCTTGAGGGGCAAAACTCCCTCTGAAGAATGGCTAACCAGGATTCTCCCGTTCATGCAGTCTGCATTAGGTTTGTGGCAGGATTTCAAAGTTAATAATTAACATCTTTGCCCACAATACCAGAGCGGCTTCACTTTCATGAAGCCCTGGAGTGCGACTGCAGCCTGGGGATTAGGCTATACACTGTCCCACAATAAATCCCGGCACTAATCATCTATTTTAAAGGAAGGTTTTTCCTCTTATTGGTAATGCTAAATTTGATAAACACCTTAATGTCTCTCCTCTATTTTATCATAATTAGGCCGATTGCAACACTTTCTCCCATCTAGTCTGTGCTGACGCTTCGTCATTTCAAATGTTTCAACAAATCTACACATAAACTTCCCTGTTCGAAGGCAGGCTCCCCCTGCTTAACCTCCATCCAGCTAATTGAAAATTCTCACGCATGGAACCATTCTCGTGAATCTTTTCTCCTCCCTCTGTAAGGTCATGTTATTTTTCCTGCTATGTGGTGCCCACATCTGGAACATCACTAAAGCTGATTCTGGACCAATGTCCTATATAGCTTTACCATGAATTCCATTGCTTTGCATTCTATCGTCCACGATACATCCCACAAGAGTTAATGCTACTTTGATGCTGACAAGACTTGCCCCAGTAACTTCAATGATATATGCAAATATGAAACAGGTCCAGTTTCCCCTCTAGCACTTTATGGCCTTGCAAGCTTTATTTAAGTTACATGTCCTTATTCTTACTAAGAAATCTAATAATCAACACTTCACAGTATTAATTTTCTTTTCCCATTTCGACGCGATGAGTCCCTAATAATTAAATTGTTTCGTATTTCTCTCGCAATAATAGCATGCATCTCATTAGTTCTTGCTACGTATTCAAATTTCCTTTTTCCTATTCCACCTAATCATTCTTCTTTAGCCAAAGTGTCTCAGATATCATTTTTTTGTTTAGAACTTTGCGATCAGATTCTTCCTTGGTAGAGGCAGACAGAAAGTGTTTAAATAGTACATTCTTAAGAACATATAGACATGTGAAATAAGGGCAGGATTAGACCATTTGACCCTTGCAACCTGCTTCTCAATTTCATATGATCATGGCTGATCGGATTTAGTCTTAACTCGACTTTCCTGCGGCAATTGCCCCTTCCCTTCCACCATAAAGTTTTGACTTTATACCAGGACAAACATCCAGCTATCTCATCTTGTATACGTTAAGTGGCATAGACTGATTGCTCTTTCCTATAGAAAATATAGCTTTCAAAAGTAGAACAAATAGGATTTCCGTTTCATTGAACAACATTGATTTTTTTCGAGTCGACCATCTTTTTCTAACTGTAATGTTATAACCTCCTTAATAATGGATCGAAACAGTTTATGAATGGCAGATTTCAAGCAAAATGGCCGGCGTGTTCCTGGTTTCTACCTCCATGATCTCAATAATCAAAGTTTTACATTGGTACTTTTACAGGTTTTTGCAACTTTTCCCAAAAATCTGAGATTTTTTGAAAGCTTGCGACTACAACAAGAATAAATTCTGCTGCGACTTTGGAGACAGCCAGAGGTTCTAGTACATCTAATATGGGGTGTTGTTCAGCTGTTGCCCACAGCCTATCGATCGACGTTTTTCTGTCGCTAATTATGGAGATTATTTGAAGTCATCACCAAATATTGAGAGTTTTGGATGATTTTTTGCGTCAACAATATTTAAGGCAATAGTTTCTCCTTAATTCTGTTATACCCTTCTTATACAATATTACTTTCCCAGCCTCCAAAACGGAATACCGATCGCTTAATTTAGCAGCTATCTTCATTGTTATATACTCGGATGAAGCTTTTCCTGTTTTATTTTTATATAACATTTCGTTAATCAGTGCATGATGCATTTGTTAGTAGTTATAACATATAACCAAAGGATCATAACGAAGAATGTAACATATTGTATCCAAATGCACACAGAAGTGTAAATATAGCAGGAGAGCTGATTGCTCAAACGGAAATAATTAAGTATGATTTTACAGAAGCTGCAAACATATGGCTGCAGGCTGGCTTGGATTAGTCATGAATATTGAAAGGTAAATGACAATGAAGACTTTCAAGAAATAATGAAACATGGTGGTTTATTCCTGCAAAATAATGATGACATTAATATAAATGAGATGGCTGAACCACGTATAAGAAAAAGTGGCATTTAAGCAGTTCGATGCAGATTAGAAATTATAAAGGCAAGACGAGACTTATTGAAGTGGTGCCCAGGTGTACACGATTAGAGCAGTATTAAGGAGCCTTTCCGAAAAGTAAGGCAAAAAAACAAAGAAGCTTACAATCTACACTGATACTGGGAAAAGCAGATATACAAAAAGTGGCTTGGATGCAAAGTGCATAGAATACTTTTGGGATAGTTCTTTTTTTTTCGAACAGCACGTTCTGGAGTCAACAGGACAGTAGAGCACACTAGTTCTGGTATGGTGCAACAAGGAAGGATTAAGAAATGGCCACATATTTACGACATCCCTGGGTAGCATAGATGATTCAATTTTACATTCGGCTTCAGAGAGAGATGAATGGAACCTATACTTTTACTTTGAACTTTGAATAGGGACAAATACGAGGGCTCTAACGCAGAGCTAGTTAAAGTGAGAAAAGCAGATTAGGCCAAGGGCTAGTTCACGAGAGATGCAGTGGCAGAATTGAATCATCAGAATGTGCAAAATAGATAGAATCCAATGAGAAATAAAACAAAAGGTCCCTGTATATGCCAACTGGGGTCAGCTAAAATGGTTCATAGAATATTAAACATAAAGAGATAGAAACATATAATTGTGCAAGTATGCATGACACATCGGATTATTTGGCACAGTATAATGGGACGGAAAATAATTACTAAATCTTTGATAAGGAGGGGAAATAAAGTACAGGAGAAAGCTAAATAGAAATCTAAGATCATGTATTAAAAGCGTCTTTAGATATTTATGAAATTGAACTGTAAGCAAAGTGAGCATTCGGCCGATAGGAAGTTAATTTGAGGACATATTAGTGGAGATGTTAGGTGAATTGAACAGGCATTTTGCTTTGGAATTAAAGAATATCCCAGGAATACTTGTGAATCAGGAAATGGAAGGGAAGGACACACTCAGGAAAATTAAAATCACATGGGCAACGCTGCTGTGCATATTGTTTCAGCAAGAGGTTGAAAAGCTCCTGAGCCATGAAGTACTTCATCCTACAGCCATTTAATAAGTGGCTAGTGCGATAGTTTATGCCTCGGTATTAATTTTCCAAAGAAAAATTGCTAGATTCTGGAAGGTTCTGTTAGTTTGGGGCATAACAAGTGTAATTTTTTTCTTCAAGGAGAAATGGAGACAGGAAAGAATAAATTACTTGGCACCTCAGCTGAAATATCTCACTGGGAAAACATGAGAGTTTTTTCAAAGATGTTACAGCAGGGAATTAGATAGGTCACAGGAAGGTCGACACATGCATCATGGTTTTATCAGAGTGAAATCATGTTTAATCAAATTAGTGGACTGCTGTGAAGAACCAAAAGAGCGTGTGTATGATTGGGGAACGGACGGTTGTACTTCGCTTTGAATCCCAGAAGTCTCTGTATAATTCACCTCATGAATGATCGTTCTAGGAACTGAAATCTCGTGATGTTACAAATAACATATCGGCATGGAGCGAATGTATACATGGTAATAGGAGTCAGAGAGTATGCATAACTGATTCATTTTCTGTTTGGCTTTATGTAAGGTGTGTGCGCTACAAGGATGAGTGATGAGGCTCTAACTTTTATTTTACAATTTATACAATGGCGTGGATGAATTGACCGAAGGCATGTTTGCTGAATTTGCTGTTGATACAGAAACAGGTTGGAATGTTCGCTGCGAGTGGGATTTCAGGAGGCTGCAAAAGGATAAGCATAGTTGAAGGTTTTGGGCAAACATATTGTAAATGGAACATAAAGAAGTACATTTGAAATTGTCCATTTTGGCACGACGAATAATCACGAAACATGTTAGCCATTTGGTGATATGAGGCAAAGTTCGGAGATGTAGAAGGACCTGCATGTGCTAGTTCATGAATTGCAAAATCGTAGTATGCATGTACCGCAAGACATTAGCAAATCTAATAAAATATTACTGTTAATCACAAAATGAGTTCAGTACAGGCATAGAGAGTATAAGCGACATGGATACAGACCATTTGTGACACCAATATGGAATAAGGTCTACATTTCTGGATTCCTTCTCGAAAAATGTTGTACACGCATTGGAAGAAGTTTGGAAAAATGGGGGAGCTGTTTCATGAGAATTGTTTCGATATGCTAGCCGTGTTTGTGCGCGGGTTTAGAAGAGTGAGACACAACTTGACAAAAAATCAATAGCAGCCTGAATGGGCTTGACTGTGTAGGTGTGGATATGACGTTTGCCTTGTGGGCGAATCTACAAATAGGAATCATTGTTTAAAAGTAAGTGCTCGCCGCTTTAAGAAGAGATGAGTCGATTTGTTTTTCTCCGACCGAATATCCCAGGGCTTTGAAAATCTCTTCGTCAAATGGGCTGGAAGGAATATCTGTGAATATTTGAATGCAGAGCTCGATAGACTTCTGTTAGGCAAAAGTTTGAAAGGTTATCGGGCTAGGTGGAAAGTGTAGTTGAGTTTACGATGCAAAAAGCTCTGTTCTTATTGAATGGCGAAGCAGGGTCGAGTGCCGAGTGGGCTATTCCTGCTCGTAACTGGCATGATTGCATGTTCGCAAGAAATGGAGTTTGCCATTTTGCCCCACGAGCATGCTGTTACTTCAATATTAAATCTGATTGTGCTGTAAAATCCACTTTCCTGAGCCTCTCAATTTTCCTTTCAAACGTTAACCCTCCAAACTCCCGACGCCTCCAACCATCGTTGTACTTTTCTCCCTTGCATAGGAACATTTTCCTTGTTCATTCATCAACGTATTTAGTCACCCAACCTCCACTGCTCTCTGGGAGGGAGATCTCTGAAGTTTCCAAAGCATCTGAAGTAAAGAAGGAATATATCCTCCTATCTCTGTCTTAATTGGGAGACATGGTCTTTGTTAATTGTGTTTGCTTGGTCCAGATTAGCGGGTGAAGAAAAGATCCCCTCGCCATCTTCAATGACAAGCATCTCAGGAGTTGCAGTTATATATTAATGATTTGGATGAAGGGACAAATTTAAACATATATAAGATACATTTATTTATATACAGGCAGATTAAGTGAGTGATGAAGTTTTGGCAGATGGAGTTTAATACAGCTTTGTGTGATGTTATTCAATTTGCTTGAAGGAAACCAAAATAATGTTGCCTCTCAGTGTAGAAAACAGTGTAGAATGTAATGATCAGACACATTCAGGTGTTCTGGTGCGTCAGAATGAAGGCACTGCATGCAAGTGGTATGCTGGCAATTAGTGCAAAGAGTTTGTATTACAATGATGAATAAGTTTTATGACAGTTCTGATGGGTTTTGATGAGTCTGCATCTGGGTTACATTTTGCAGCCTTAGTCTCCATTTTTTTTTATAGAAAGGATATATTTGCATTGGTGGATACATGAAAGGATCATCCATTCATCCAACTCTTTCACTTTATTTATATATATATATATATATATATATATATGTATACCAATCATGCACCTGCGTAATATACTTACCAATTTCCTTGTCTTTTAACTTGTTGTCTTGGAATATAAAGTTGCTACACATTGGTACGCATGCATAGATTTATTTACACTCTATCGAATGTAGCCGAACACATATACTATGTTGTTAATTAAAACGATAAAGCTGTCATTGTAAAGACCACAATTTCGAATGACTGCAAGATGACTCGAAAAGCTTTGCAAATTGTTCGTTTTGATAACATCTCTACGAAGTGAAATGAAATATTTTGGTACAGAAAAAGGAGTTATAAAAACATATACTTTCTTCTTAATTTCAAGTACAGCCAGCGGCTGTTATTCATAGTGCCACGACCGCTACCCCCTCCCTGCCCCAACCACCCCCACGCAGGGCATTGGCGGTTATGAGTCTGCATTCAATTGAATTCATTTCTGCGGGCGCCTTTCGGGAGATGACTCAAAACATCTACCGAATATTTTAATAAAAAACACCCTCCTCGTTGAATTTCCCCCACACCTGACAGCTATCATATGCTCCATGTATCTGATTGGATTGCCTTATTCCTTCTGGATTAGCAAGTTGTGATTTGCTTCCCACTCTGTACGCTATGTCATGACAGCTAGGCACATATTAAGCATGCAGAAATTGTTTTGCACAACAATCTGGGAAATGATGCGACTCCGCTGAGAATATAAGCTGAGGCAGGGTCTACCCTTTCATGACGCTGTTAAATGATAAACAGCACTATTAAAGTAACAGTTGCACGGTTCATCCTGTTGACACGTCCTTCGTGCATTACTGGAAGAAAATAGGATAGTCACAATGCTGTCAATTTGATGCATCTGCAAAAATCCATTCCTATGCCTGACGTGTTCCCTAATTTTATGAATGTGCCGAAAGTTTAGAAGTCTTTTTTCTTTCCATGTGTAAGCCTTTTGGAACTTCCCAGGGCAGTGAGCAGGCCAAGTGAAAGGATAAATTTTGCTTAATGTGTCAGGAGCAGGAACTTGTGATTTACTGGCTTGATAGTAAATAAAGATTGAATTAATTTTATCACCTTTAAGGGTTTGCTGGTGTGCACATGTGGTTCTGTTTCACGTAATTTTCATCTCAACGTATTCGATCTCATCCTTCACTATTTTGTTCACGTCCTACCGCCCCCACATGTCTCTCTCGTTTCTGTTAACTAAAAACATACAAATTGAACTGAAACCGGAGGCAAAATGTAGAAAACAAAGTAATGACAGAGAGATTTGCAAGAACGGTTAAAGAATAGCAATTTTGGTTGGCCTCCATTACTTTTTCCAAGGAGGTCCCTCGAGATTGAGAATTACTTGTTTTGATAGCGAATCATTGGGTTCCGGGACGGCTTATTAACAATTGGTGTGTGAACGCTCAGACAAATGAATTGCTGTTTTTGATTGTGCACTCTCTCCATTGCTCCACTTCCCCGCTAAACATTTCCAACACAGTCGCTTGATGTGTCTGGTGCCTTGCCATATAATTTGTTCCAATTCTTGATGGTCATAGGATGCACCGACAACTTGGAGTCTAATATGATGGTGAGATGAGTTCAAAATCCAGAGTCAGTCAGCAAGGCTTGTCTGCAACAGGCTGATTGACCGAGCTGACGAAGACAGGAAACATGTATCAGCGAAATTGGGCATGGTCTATCGGCTGATGCAACCACGTAGAAGGAAAAGTGGAGAATCTAGTTGACTTCGCTTCCTTTAATATGCAAGTCAAAAATGGCCCTATCCTTTATCATGCAGACATGGCACATTATCGCTCAGCACTTTTGGAAAGCAGATCACGACATCCTTCTGCAAACACACTCCATGTATTTTTTTTGCACTCTGAAGCATCAACACGATCTTAAATCAAATAGATTCAGAACGGCCCTCGCAGCCAGTGCGGGTCATCCAGGAATAGTTGCGAATTATGAGCTGCCGCAGAAATAAATTAAACAAAATCTGTAATATTATGGTTCCGAATATGATTCGTTTATGGTTATGTCTAAAGCAGAGAATCAAATCTGGCTGAATGGGTTGACCAGTAGAGCCTGCGATGAAACATCTCCAGGCATTGCTAGAAGCAAGTCCCCAAACTGGTGCATATAGATTAAAGCACCAAGTGAATAATTAACAGGGAAGCAGCTTTGCTTGGCAGAACGTAAAGATCTCACAAAGCACACGGTGAGTTAAAACGCTGTGGTCCTCGGAAATTCCAGCCTAGAAAAGTGCTGAATGATGAAACGATTTCCTTGAAGTGGATGTTTTGTAATCACTTTAACACTCAATAATGGAATTGCACAATGCGACTGTGTGAAGAATATAGCTGAATCAATTGGAAATTTCATCAGCCAGCTGGCCTGTTTGGGAGCACCATCAATTTGACCTCCACCCGAGGTGCCTAAGGAGTACAATTCCCTTCTCAGCGTGATAAAAACAGCTGAATGCATTGAATAAAACCAATAAGGCAACTGCAACATTGAAAACATATGCTGCTAACTAGCTGTGTACCTAGGAAAGTTGCTGCACTACTGCAACAACAGTAAGAATACTCTGTAAACGCTCACAATATCACTGATAAGTTGAGTGCACATAAAGCAGCAAAAAAAAAATCACCCCGTTCAACTATTTCTGCCGAAACAATCTCTGAATCATAGCAATTTGATAGATGGCCTCATTGCTGAAGTTATCAGGTAACACTTCCTGAGTAATGATATTTTGGGATCGAGCAGGTCCATTCCTGTGAGATGTCATTTGAGACTTTGCACAAATATAAACGCAGTAGCTTAATTCAAGTGTTGCAATTATTCTAATTGCATTTGTAATGAAGGCAGCGTAAAAGAGACCATAAAAAAGGATGCAACTTGAGTTCGGTCTTGGCTGATATTCCATTGGCTAGGAGTCTGAACAAGTGAAATGTAAGATGTACTCGCTTAATGGTCTACGCAGCATCATAAGGCCAATCCTGAAGTTTTCACAATGGACATTACCACATACAGCTGCAAAGGTGCTGATACCGGCTATAGGCACATAGAAAAATATCTGGTGAACATTCAGGCTTGAAACGGTAAGGTGATTGTGACATTCAAGCCAGATATGTACCAGTTGCTTTTCCTCACTTCTCAACCCACCAGCCTCCGCATTCAATGGATAATCCTCGGCCATTCTGCGATCTACAGCATGATGACACCACCAAACACATTTCCCTTGCCCACACCCACACCTCCCACCCCCGTGCGGCATTTTGTAGGGATCAATACCTCCGAGACACCCTGGTCTACTCCTCGAAAACCCCAACTCCTCAATCCCAAACTACAGCACCTCCCCATGCCCAGTCAAAAGATGTGCACCTGCCCCTTCGCCTCCTCTGTCCTCACCGTCCAAGGGCCCAAACACTCCTTTCAAGTGAAGGAGCATTTTACTTGCATTTACCCAACTTATTCTACTGCATTCGTTGCTGCCAATGTGGTCTCCTCTACTTTGGGAGAGACCAAATGTAAACTGGGCAACCGCTTTGCAGAACACCTGCGGTCTGTCCGCAACAAGGACCAAAACCTCCCAGTTACTTGCCATTTTAACCCTCCACTCTGCTCTCTTGCCCACAAGTCTGTCCTTGGCTTGCTGCATTGTTCCAGTGAAGCCCAACGCAAACTGGAGGAACAGCACTTCATCTTCTGACTAGGCACTTTACAGCATTCTGGACTGATTATTGAAATCAACAACTTCAGATCTTGAACTCCGTCCTCCATCCCCACTCCCTTTTCGTTTCTTCCCCCTTCCTTTTGTTTTTTTTTCAATTATTTATATAGATTTTTTCCCCTCCTATTTCCATTATTTTTAAATGTTGTATGCCCTGCTTGTCTTTCCACCCCACTCCCACTAGAGCTGTACCTTGAGTGCCCTGGCCTCCTACTTATTTAGCACATTTGTTTAGATAATATTACAACCTTCAGCACCTCGTTGTTACTTTGACTGTGACATACTTTGATTATCTGCTCCTATCACTGCTTGCTTGTCCCTATAACCACACCACCCACTCCCCTCACTGAACCCTGCACACACACCTCAAACCAATTTATATTTCACCCCTCCCCTAATATTCACTCAGTTCTGTTGAAGGGACTCAAAACGTCAACTCTTTTTTTCTCCGCCGATGCTGCCAGACCTGCTGTGTTTTTCCAGGTAATTATGTTTTTGTATCGAGATACATCATCGCTCACGATGAAACTGAATGGCAATGCCGGCTTAAAGGTCCAACTGATCCAATGTTTCTCCTTCTTCTCTTTTTCAATGCCCAGCGCTGTCTTAAGAAGGGACTTTGAGCAATCTGGGCCTGCATGCACTGAAGTTCAGAATATTGGGAGGTGACATTACTGAAGCAATGAGATTTTGAGATGGCTTGACAATTTGGATGTTCTCAGGACGTTTCGTTTCCACTTGTGGGGTAATCTAGAGCTGGGGAACAGTTTCAAAGTAAACGCCCTGCTAATAAATTTGGAGTAGAGGAAACATTGCACCCTCAGATCGCTGTTAATTTCTCGATTTCAATGAAGCAGAAAAGAGTGAAGGTTGGTCATTGAAGATATCCAAGGCTGACTTAGAAAACTTATTGATTGCCAACAGAAATAACAGTTATGAGGGTCAGGAAGGAAACTGAAATTAAGGATAAAATCATGGCAGTCAGGGATGGATTAAGTGATGAAGCAGGTTCAAAGCTCAAATAGTTTAGTTCCAATTTCCAATTTCATTTTTGTATTTTATTCATATCTGTTCAATGGAACATTGTAAAAGTGAACAGAAAGATTAACACTCCGCTGACCAGGCCTATTCCTGGTAATTCTTACTGCTATCTTGCAACGTCTTCTTTAGGCGTTCAATATCTGAAAATATAAATAAAATCGAATTGTTTCAGAAATGCTTTGTCCAATGCTGATCATTGCTCATTTATTTCATCTACCTCCTGGGTCACTACTTGTTAAAATAAGAATGAATTTCTGCATTTGTTTATTTATTATTTTCTCACGATCCTTTGTTTATTGATTTACCAGATTCATCACCTTGCCATTTAGTAATGATTAGAAACGCCATTTTCTGTCATGCAATGCCCCTATCCGATGATGCAAATGCATTGCCGTGTCGAATTTCAGGTGAAAATATCAAGGTGAGATAACATCTCGAAGTACACTCGGAGCATTGAAGGACATATCCGAGAACACTGAACATTTTCGAGCCTGACGTTGCAAAAGGGCCCAAATAGCTAAAGATGGCAAAGTTCCTTCAGAGAAGGATACAATTCACTTACGTTTTCGTAAAGTAATTAAATTGTTTCATGGACAGTATGTATGATACTAACTATTTGTTTTTAAAAATCCACATGCCTATCATTAATTTTATATAAAAGCCCGGGCTGTAATCATAGTCTTTGAGCTCTTGCCTAGAACACGAATCCGGCTATTTGCATTAACATTTAAGCAACAATATCACGATGCTTAGCATAATAAATGATCAAGGGAGTTAGGGACATTGGGACCAACAACGGGATGGAAATTGTTTTTTTTGGAACATTTATGTTATGCCCCGCACAATTATTGAAATCATTAAGATAAAAGTAAAAAAACTGCGGATGCTAGAAATCCTAAACATACACAGAAATAACTGGACAAACTCAGCATATCTGGCAGCATCTGCAAAGAGGGACACAGTTAACGTTTCGATTCCGAATAACCCTTCAACAGAACTAAGTAAAAGTAGAAGACCTCTCTCTCACCCTCTATACAGCTCCGCATGTCCCACCCTCCCCTTAAACCAACTTTTATTTCGACTCTCCTCCATTTTAATTGCTTCTGTTGAAGTGTCATTCGGACTCGAAAAGTTAACCGTGTCCGACTCTGGAGATGCTGACAGACCTGCTGAGTTTTTCGAGGTATTTTGTTTGTTGTCGTAGATGAAATCAGCGCCTCGCATCAATATTTGTTAATTATTTTCGCGGGATGTAACTCAAATGACTTTGTCATGATAAGTTTAAAATTATGAAATATCTTGATGTTGAGGTTTTGTTTTGCGAGTACTAGAGGATTTGAACAATTTGAAGTGCGCAATAGTTCAAAAGTATGAGTTTCATACAGTCAAAAAACAAGTGCATAGAAGGGTGGTACGTTTTAATAGGAAATGCATTAAAACAAATAGTGAGTGTTAATTCAGGCTCCAGCGCAGTCGACTCAAATTGTAATGCTGTGTTCTGATACAGCGGTAATAATGAGCATCTCTTGAAATGCATCTAGAAGCGGGCACTTAGCTGTATTGAATTCATTTAAGTTCAGGATTTTAAAAAGTAGTGGAGCATGTCGCAGTACTGATCAAATATGTTTACTGTATAGAGGGTGAGAGAGAGGTCTTCTACTTTTACTTAGTTCTGTTGAAGGGTTATTCGGAATCGAAACGTTAACTGTGTCCCTCTTTGCAGATGCTGCCAGATATGCTGAGTTTGTCCAGTTATTTCTGTGTATGTTTAGGATTTCTAGCATCCGCAGTTTTTTTACTTTTATCTTAATGATTTCAATAATTGTGCGGGGCATAACATAAATGTTCCAAAAATATACATTTCATATATACACCACATTTAATTAGAAGGAGGAAAGAATTACAACTGCCGTGCTTTCTGAAGTTTCAAACTGCCAACAAATGTCTGTAAGCAGATGGAGAAGTGCACACGACGCGTTATTTCGGAATGCATAACGGATTACTGTGGAGCAACAGTGGAATATTTAAATTTTCATCAACTACCCTGGGGAGTTATATTCGGAGCGTATCAATTCCGGGTCCCTGCCATTCCGCTTTGTCATTTAATGAATAAACTTGCTTCAAGTGACAGCATAAATATAAATTAACTGGCGCTGTAACAGATTTGGGATTAATTTGTCCATTATTGATGTTCTAATTGTCAAAGCATCTATCATACACAATCCTGCTAAGAGATTTTCATCGGCATTTTGCTTTTCCACAATATGTGCACTGAAATGACGCTTCTTTTCTGCGTCTGTACAATTTAGAATCTGGTCAATGAACTAGCCCTTCATTTTGCTTGCCAGCACGCAGTGCTGTACGTCTGAAATTGAAGCTTAAGGAATCGTTTTCTACTCAGTTATTTTTTTTTTGCCTTTCAGAAATTATATATCTGCAAAGCTGTCTCTCTCTCTCTTTCTCTCTTTCCGAGAATGAGACAAAAAATGGCCTTGTCCATAGGAGGCAGTTTAGCACCATGCAGACAATTAAATGCCACAGCGGATCCAGGGATTCTTGACTTGAATTTGGCCCAATTTTATGTTGACTGCTAAAGTCCAGGCTAAAGTACTCCATGGAATAAATTTCTGGTTCCCTTCACAATTTATTGCAGTGTGACTATGCCTGAAAGACATTGAACTGATGACATTTTTGTCTAACCTTCTTCCAGGAAGTTTACACTTCATCACAATCAAACTGAGTGTAATGAGGAAATGTGAATGCATATTGTGTTATTGGAAACTATTTTAAAATAAACTTGTAGTAGGGTCTGTGTCTGTGTATATGCGTGCCTGTGTCTTAATTGGATGAAAGACAGTCAATTCGGGTGTTTTGATGTATAGTAGCTTTGAGGTGTTAAACAGTAAGCTAGAGTGTTTTTGTGCATTTTGTTGAATAAACAACTCAAAGACTGAGAGTGAAATTTCGCGCCTAGCTAGGAGGCGCCAAGTAATAATCTTATATTACACATGACATTGACACTATTGAACTAGTTTTATTGTTAGAAGAGCTGCAGTTCAGAGGACCTAGTAATACAATGAAAATTTGCATACAATGGGAAGGATAACTATATTCAGACGAGTTTTGTGTGTGGAAATCAGATACACGTGAGATCAAACATGCCTGTAAGCCTACCACTGTCTGCGAAGGAAACACATGGAAAGGAGACTTGCCTCGCAAGATAAAATTTGCTGTCCCTGGTGTCTGTTTAAATTATATAGATAACCAATACCTGATTTCCTGGTAGTGATACATTGGGATTTGCTTAAAAAGTTATCATGGTAGTAATTTGTAGACGTGCATGTTTTTAACTTATTATAAAATAAATGCATTTTAAATTTTATTTATGGCAAAAAACCTTCTGGAGGCTTGTTGGTTTCATATCCGAATTCAGACATACCGGTTGAAAATATAGCTTATGAAAGTTGTTTAACGTTTCCCTCTGTGATTTTATCTAACTCAGTCTTTATCAACTGCTGTGTTACAGCACTGAAAAGCATCCAACTAACACAATAATCAACTTTGAATGTACGCATTGTTGGAAGTGGCAACCATAAGTAATTTAACCGTAATTGTGTTTTCTTTAGTTGTAACGTGCACGTGTCCCTAATCTACATTATTCTATTGGACATATGGTTTAGATAATGAGGGCATATTATGGTAACCATCCATCGACAAGTCACACTTTTTGCACGTGTTCAAACTGGCTACTGGATTGTCTTTTCCCTGATTCGATGTTTTCTTAAATTCCAACGTTCACCATTGGTAAAAGATTCTGACTCACAGTTTTAACATAGAATGTGAAGGGTATACATGGATATTTTTTTAAAATAATGTTCACATTCCCTCTAAAGCGAAACGCATTGTTTTTTTATTTTTCCTGTCTGTTTATAGCGAGCACGTTTTCCTGGTTATTTAATGCCCATCGCCTTCATAAAGTTAAACAAATAAAACGTTTTAAAGCAAAAATTAAGAAAGTACTCAACGGGAGGAGGGCTAATTGCAATGAGATTCAAGTGAATCTTAACCCGATGAATTGAAAACAAAGTAAAAACGCTATAGGGGATGTCCAGGGAAATTTAATGCATCAGACCATGGCCGCCATATCAATACAATGGAACCGTTGGCTTTTCCTGTGTTTTATATTTCTATTGATGCAGCGAAGTTAGATAAAGTACCAAAGCAAACATGGGCTGCGACCGAAGAGGAGGAAATGCAGAACAGAATAGAACCAATTAAGTTCATCCTCGGCTACTAAGAGGTGCATGGGTGGTGAAAATATTAGTTCTGGTTAAAATCATGCACCACCAATTAGATATGCAAACGCGCTAGAGAACTGTGGGATTGCAAATATTACAGCCCTGTTTATAAAAGGAAGGAGCGTAAATTTGACAGCAAATTGGCCACAGGTCAAATATCCGCCGTGCTCTAATGTTAAAGGAGACCAAATCAGTTTCCACTTGGATAAATGGCGCTTAATAAATAATGAACTCAGGCATTTCATAAAGAAATTCAGCTTTGCCGAAATTGGCATTTGATGAAGCATCAGAGAACGCTGCACAAAACTACGTGAATGACGTTGTTTATTTCGACTTTCAAAAGTCCTATGATAACATAATAATCCCGGTTGACCAAACAATGCCGAAAAAATAGCTTTCGCCTTAACAAGCCTTATAATCGACAGGTAGCGGGAATTTTAGAGGCAATTCGCTGCACACGGTTGTCTTATCACAAAAAAAGCCGCTAAATTAGATCTGCGAATGTATGTCTGACCGGAAATTTGACGGCTCCTGAAGCATTCGTATTGAAGTTTTTTTCTCCCGGAGACGTCGTTTATAACGCAAATAAGTATGTTTTTGTCTAATAATTGCATTGATATGCAGTCAATTAGACGGGATGAAAAAAACATGTTTTAAACTTTTCTACATCTAAAGAAAAGATCTTTGGGCACAATTGGACATCACGTTATTTTTCAGCTTTGCTTATTGAACATGTACTCAAATGCATTCTATTTAACGCCATAATGGAATGCAAAACATTCCAACATTCTGGCGGATTTAAAGGTGTGCTAACTGCTATGGGTAGACATTTCACATTCCCATATATATTTCCACCCTGAGGCTTTCGGAGAGATCAAATGATTGAAGCAGCGCATGACCTGCAAAAAGTGTGCAGCAAACTCTGTAGCTTAATGCTTAAATGCTTTTTTGCAGATTCGGAAGATGCTGCCTGATTTATTTCATATGGACGACTGAGCTCACTATCACCCTTAACACAATGAACAGGCTATTATTTCTGTTGTAATATATTCCGCACTCTCACCAGAAATGAGGTGATTCTTCTATAGATTGTTTAAATGACCTGAACTGCAATCCATCAAAATCGTTTGCCTTAAGTTCCCCAGATTTGGTTCCTCTGTTAATTATCTACCGAAATAGATATTAGCTAAATATCTTTTTTTTTCTCTTCTTTAACATTGTTAATTCCACAGGCAAGGACAAACAGAGATATGCAACATTGATTTTAATGTAGCAACTATTTTATATTCGAGAAAGCAACACACCTCGTTCTTTTTCATTGTACAATGGTCCTGTGAGGTTAAAAAATTGTAACATAGATGTAATAAATGCCTCGAAGTGGAAGAAGTGATCTATTTGAAAAATAAAACATTTCACTGATTTTATTAACATTCACCTTTCCAAAACCGTACAAATGTATTAATACTACTACTAGTAACAATAATAACAATAGTTGCTATTCATTATAGTCATATTGTTTGCTAACAAAGATAACTGTACATTTATGTCTGGCGCTCTCCCATTAGAATGGTATATTCACATTGCCTGGGTTCCTTTCGGCCTATCCAGCACTTAGTTCAACAAAGCCAGAATTGAACTTCGAGAAAATGGATTGCCATCATGACATCAGCGCAGCTGTGCTGTCCAAAACGAACGTCTGATTCATTGTGGTAGAGGGCTGTTTTATTTTCAACATATCAGCCGGCCGAATTGAGGACTTCTTCCGATAAATCTTGCGTGTGCCGAAGGCTTGCTGCCTTTCTCACCATACAGCAGGGAAATTAATGTGCAACTTTCAATACTTGCTGTTCCTGAGATATTGCTTTTCTCATTGTTACCCAAATTAAAAGAGAGCACCAAATCACCAGGAAATAACAGGAGCGATAATAATAATAATAATAATAACAATAATAATAATAATAGTATACATACAGGGGAGGCAGTGACGTGGTGTTATTTCTACTGGCGTAATAATCCAGAGACCCAGACCAGGCAAATGATGGTATTAGTTTTTACTTAAAATCTTTCATTAAATGCCTAATGATAACCATGAAAAGATTATCAATCTTCATAAATTTCCATTTTTTTCACTAGTGTCCCTTGGGGAAACGAATCTGCCGTCCTTACCTGGCCTGGTCTACATGTGGCTCAAGACCTACAGCAATGTGTTTGATTCGTAAAAACTTAATGAAGTGGCCTGGCGAGCCATCAATTCTATCATCATTGCTAGGCAGTATATAAGGAATATGGACTTCAGCGGTTCAAGGTGAATGGTTGCAGCAGCGCAGGGCCTGAAGAAAGTGAACATAACCCATTGTAATTGAATGCTTAATTGCAAATTTACATAAACTAAAGCTGGTGTCCGTTTAATTGCATGAGGCCTAAAGGGCTCAACATGTTTCTTATCACACTATGCTGCTCATTGCTTCTGTTACCAATGTATTCTGGTGTCTTAACTCGAGGTGAGGGGATTAATTGTTAACTTGTTTTAGCACTCAGAACTGCAATCCATCATTATAGAGTGTAATGTGTTGCCCAGAAGTAGTTGCTCTGCGAATTATCCAGCGCATTAAATATCAGTTAAATTATCTAATTGTTGGAGATGGCCATTGATGGCATTTTTAATGGCATTACCTTACATGCTATTTATTTATTTGATCTTAGAATTTGTCCACGTATTTTCGCATATCAACACAGTTTGCTACTTTGATCATTGTATACAATGTGTTTGAAAAAAAAAATACGCTGCTCTTTTCTCTCCACCAGAACTCAAGGCTGTCTAGTCCATGATTGCACAGTTATGGTGATGTACCGTTTACGGAAATATATATGGTGAACATGAATAGAACAAGACATTCTCCATCTATTCTGGGTATACATACTTAATGTTATCCATCAATACGGAGTGTGTCCTTAGTATGAAGATCGCATTTGTCTCCAGAAGCAGTGAGTGCCATGAATAATGTGATTATTATGGAAAGAAAAAAAAAACGCATTCATCCTATCCGCTCCATGCCTTCTTGCTTTGAATCAATATAATCATTACTGACATAGACAAATACATCAGGGAGGTGGAGAGAAGGAGTTCAAGTTGGATGTTCCTTCTTACTGTTAATCTCAGACACTGTGGCGGGCTGAATCTGGCAGGAACGTCCTTCATTAACCTGTCAGCTCAGTCATTCGTGGGGCTTATTTAAGAAACTTTTGTAGGTTTGAGTCATGCATTGAGAAGCGTAATGTTGAGTATAGGGCAAACACGGGCGAGACCGCCTTCCCTCTCAACCCCCTCAGCCCCACATCCGACCCCACATTACCCCCACATTCAGAAAGTCAGAAATAAATTTATTTCTGGAAAGGTAATATAACTGATGTAAAGCCAAATTTAAAGCGCTACCTTCAAACAGTGTTATAAATTCTGACCGAGTGTAAGGACCATGGTGTCCTGACGTTTGAGTTTTATTCAACCTCTGAGATGTTTAAAACCTAAATTCCACCAAAACATTCACATGCATAAACAATGCTTATGCTAAAGACATGCTAAAATGTGTCATCATTATATAATTTACGAGCCGAAATTGAAATAAAGATGCATCTGCGCGTTTCAGATCTGCCCTGGCTTTTTCTACTTCTAAAATGAAAAAAAATGAACAACATTTGTCATCTGACACACTAAATGTTAATTGAATTCCATAAGCTTTGCGGCTCACTTCAATTATTATTGTATAACTATCTCAGTATTATATACGGTGGCTGTGAAGATCAAGTGTGTTTCAGTGCCAGATTTTTTTTATTTCCCAAAAAGGAAGCAATGAGAGCGTTATGCGAATCTATTGGAAATCACTGTTGTAGACTCGGCTAGAGAAAACTAAATAAAATACACATGAATGTGAGTTAGTCTGAATAATACGGCCTCTAATGCTCTCCGTCGTAGACAGTTCAAAATTGTGACAATTCTGCAACAGTTTTGTTTCTTGGCAAATATCATGTTACAATTCTGCTAACCGTGTCCTGGAGTGCTGGAATCATTCCTCAATATTTAAACATTTCACGCCCCTTCAAACAGTTAACATAACAGCGACTGTCATTCTTTGAAACTACATGTCAAGTTTCACTCAACCTTTCCTCATAAGTCAACCCCTATCCTCAAGCATCGATCGACTGCATCTTCCCGGAACTACCTCCAATGCAAGTATAACATGCCTTAATTTAGGAAACCAGTGCTGTACACAATATTCTCGCTGTGGACCCAATAGCACTCTGTGCACTCAGAGTTACTCTTCTGTACGTTAATACTCGTTCAGCTTTTCCAAAAGACCACCACTCAATTTGCAATCTTGATAAAGCTTCTATTGTATGCAGTTCTCGGTTTTTTATGTCCTTATCAAAGAAATGGCGTTTAATTTCGTTTTTTTTTATCAGTCATCACGTATTCAAAACCGATACTTGTTAACAGATGAACTGGCGTTTCGATGGAATATAGTTCTTCCCGTGGCTTTAATTTTAATTACCATCATGCCGTTCAACCGCCATACATTTCCATTGTTGCATCTGTCATTTTTTCACTGAGAACATTTTCACATTGCAAAAGCTCCGGTGGATGACTTACTATTGCTACACGTTTAGAATGATACATGTAACATCGAACTCACTCTTTTGTTTGCTTACGTTTTGTCAGAAAGGATAGAGTAGGTATGTCAAAGCTTTAATAAAAATAATTTTGATGAAACTCAGTGACCTGAAACGCTGACCTGGTTTGCCCGTCCATATTCTGCCAGTCCCACATCTTACTTCCAGCACGCCTATTCTCTCTTGTTCCAGTCTCCCATCTTGATCTGCATTTCCCCTCTGACATTCATTACTGACCAATATTTGTGTGCGTTTTGCCCTCCCTGTACAGACCAATGTCTTATTATTTTAGTCATGGCATTAGCAACCAAGGTTAATTATTCCATCAAAATCATGATTCCATTATGTCTTAGAGTTACTTTATGATATACCCAATATTAATATAGAATTATATAGAAGTAATTGTTGTGGAGTAGTTGATACAGCACGCATAATTCTGAGTAGGGGCTGGTTAAGGTCTACTGGTGCAAAGTTCCAGCAGCACCATCCCACCAACCAGCCCCCACCCCTGTCCACCGTTTTATATAACAGGGAACCGTTCAGCTCAATTTTTTAATTGCAAAATGGTACAATAATCCTGATTCTAAATTATGTCTTGAAACAAAAAAAAAAGTTCTGCCTGAAAGGTGTAGTAGATATTGCATTGCTAATCCTACATTGATCCAACGTCTCCTTCTGCCGCACCCAACAAACTGACTCCATCCCTCCCCCATGCACGCTGTAACCCCCACACATACCTCCTACCTTCCCCGCCTTGCTTTGAAATATTCTACAACCTGAAACATCTTATCGTATAGATTTTCTTTTTACTGAGGTGTTGCACATGCTGAGAAATAAAATTGAGTTTCTATTCGATATTCAGCGTTGACAGGAAGGTCCTGAAACATCATTCGATTTTAGGCTGTTGAATCGGGCTTTTCATGAGTCATTTCCTGGCTTCCGTGTTGCAGTTCTACTGAAGTTGTGTTCCATCTTCATTATATGTTTTAAAATTGTAATGTTCACATTTATCTCTATTCTCTCTATTCTATTCAACAAAATATATGAATACAGCAAAGTTACAATACCCTTGCGGCACATATGAGTGGGTAATATGTTAAGCTGAAGATGGTGCGAGGGAAGTTGAAGGAAATGTGCAGATCATCCATTCTCTGTGCATTACAATAGAGTGGATTTCCCACCAATACAACAAAAGGTACATTGGTAGGACAAATAACAAGATATTTTGTAATCTTATTTTTCTTCAGGAAAGAAAACAGTTGATGAGGCGTTACCTTGTTGGTATGTATTCAGTTTTTCGTCAGTAATATACATATATATATATATATATATATATATAGTAATAGAGTAATAAATAGAATTCATTGGCAGCAATAGATTGCGGCACATTTGCTTACCCGTCGCTTCCAACTCCTTCTAACATCCAGTGGTAACATGTTAAAATGAGGACACTTTTCCAATTATAGTCATTTTCATTTTGAGAATTATTCCCCATTCAGTTGTGAGGCATGGGCGTCCCTGGCTGGCCCAGTATTTCTGTCTCTCCCTAATTGCCCTTCAGATGGTTGTGGTGAAATGCCTTCTTGAACCATCTCAGTCCTATGAGGCCTATGAACACGCACAGTGCTTTTCGGGAGGGGGTTACACAGATTTTTTAAACAAAGGCTATGAGGGAAGGGCGATTTTTCCAAATCCGAATTGTGAATGGCTTATAGACGATCATAGTTAGATTCCCATTACGAATCCAATAAGGCATTCTAATCCATTCCAATGTCCATAATTAGGAATTTAGCGGGTATGGGCTACCAGCTGAAATGCTTCATATAATTGTCATAGCGGTGCTTAAAGTGTAGCTAGATTTGTTTTACCTTAAATAATTGAATGTGTGAGTCTCTGGCCAACAACAATTCTTTTTCCTTATTGTGCTTCAAAATTCTGTATGTTACAGTTAAATCCAGGGTGCTTGAGCAAGGGAGATCAGAGTTTTTATTTCAGAGACAGTGAAGGAACAGAGATAAAGTTTTAAATCAGAATGTGTGTCGCTTGCAGGATCCAGCTTGGTGGTTGTGGAAATTCCAGTAGAATTGAGCATCGTGATTTGCTGCAGTGCATATTTTACGTGCTATTTTCAGTTCCTACTGTGCATGGAGGAAGTGAACTACTTTTCATGCGATGGATGGGCGTCGTTGCAGGTCACAAACTGTATCCAGGATGGTGCGAGAATCGTGAGTGAGGTGGGTGCCTCGCCAATCCAGGCAAACGCAGACTGTTCCAAAAGACTCTTGACCGCTGCTTTGTGGATGGTGGACAGATTATTGGCAGACAGGAGTTATATTGTCGCCTCAGAGTTCCAAGCCTGTGCCCAGCTTTTGTAACAAGAACATCTCAGTGGCTACTTCAGTTAATTTTCTCGTGCATATTAACAGTCGGGATTTTGAACGTTAGAGATTGAGCGATGGAAATATCCTTATAAAGCAAATGGGAATGGTTATATTCTCTATATAAAAACAAAAAAAACTGCGCATGCTGTAAATCCAAAACAAAAACTGTATTACCTGGAAAAAAACTCAGCAGGTCTGGGAGCATCGGCGGAGAAGAAAAGAGGTTACGTTTCGAGTCCTCATGAGCCAGTTCTTTCGAAGGGTCATGAGGACTCGAAACGTCAACTCTTTTCTTCTCCGCCGATTCTGCCAGACCTGCTGAGTTTTTACAGGTAATTCTGTTTTTGTTATGGTTATATTCTCAGCTGCTTACTTGATCATTGTCTGGCATGTGAGTGACACAGATCTGATTTGCCACACATCTGCTTATACATTGTTGAGGCTTTGCCACTTGCGGATAAGGGGTGCTTCTATATATGAGGAATTCCAAAAGGTACTGGACGCAGTGTGCATTTCAGCCATCATTACGGCTTCCAGCTGAAACGGCATGGGCCTAGTGCATTATCCCAAGGAACACCTGCAAGCAATGTCCTGAGACTGAACTGATTGTATTTCAACAACAATGGTCATCTTGCTTTCTGTTAGGTACGACTCCAAGCAGTCGTGACCCATTACGCACTCTGGGATCCCCAAATGACTAAAATAGCCTGAAGACTCTTTGAGGCCACAATCAGGCACCTAACGTCTTCATTACAGTTGTGATGACTGTTGGCCAACGTTTTTGTTCAATACATTTGTTTTCTAGCCTATAACTAATGAGCCAGAAGCCAAAAGTGCGTGGAAAAACACAAACAGAGCCAAATGAAGAAATTTGCGCTGCACGGCATGGCAGAAAACGACTGCCGTTGCTTCGCTGCCGATCGAGACTGGAACTCTGGGGCAGTTATTTTCAGAATTGAGTTTGTTCCACTTCGGTTTTTGTTTATTTGGTTAGTACATTCCTGTTAAATATTTCACATGCCATGATGTCAGTAGTACTGGAATACCTCGGTTCGTGACAAGGCTAGATGGGGAGATCAATTTTCAGTAAAACCGTCGGGATGTTCTCACGGCCCATATATTTTATAGTATCCAGTGCCATCAGCCTTTGCTGGATATCACATGGAATAATGTAACTGGCTGTAGTGCATGTGGTTTTGGGAGCCCCAGGAACCCTGGATGAGATGGATCATTCTCGCTAAATATGGTTGGAAATGCTTCAATATTGACTTTTGCACGCATTGTTTGGATTCAGCTGGCATTGAGGCCGGGGATATTTGCGAATCCTCCTCATCTATTTGACTGTCCATCATCATTCATGGCTGCAATTGGCAGGACAACAGAGTTTGAATCTGTTCTTCGGTCGCATAGCTTTGTGTATTGTAGTTGAGTTCGGGTATTTAACATGCAATGTTCCCTGTGTTGCTTCAGTCTGTTTTTAAAATATTTGTTTATTGCAATCACCACCGAATCAATTTTCTTCAAGTGGAGTTTTGGCAGAAGGTGCAAGATGTTCAACAAAATCCAGTTGCTTCAAATGCTCTAAATTGGTGTATTCTCATCAAGGAAAACTGGGGATGAAAAGCAACACAACGGTAACACCAAGGGAGATCGTGTTGTGCATCTGCATGGACTCGTATGTAAAAAAAAAATATTGTACCTGCTGAATTATACAATTTGAGGATGTCTGATTTTCTGTGTCCACATCGGTTAACAATGATACATCTTAACTCACTTACTGTCCAAAACCTTGACCAATTCAGTTCCCATTAATATCTAGGAGTAAACATCTTCAGATTTCTGCGGTACACAAATCTAAAGTTTCACAATCTTCTAATTGAAGAATTATGACATTCTTCAAGTTCTAAATTACATTATCATGATTAAAATCTCCGCTTGCATTTTTTCAAACAATGCAGCTGCCTCTCAGAATATACATTGTCTTCAAAGTATGTTTCAATATTTTGCTCTGGTAATATTTTAGCTTCCAGAAAATCAGCACATATTCTTATACACAACAGAATATATGAGACCGTTTGAACCAGTCTGGCTGATGGCACAGCATTCATATCATGGGAGTGGAGCTTGGATCTCGATAAGGCAAACTTCTCATTCCATAGGTCAATATTCTACACAAGTATTTAATGTTTTTTCAATGAGAGACAAGAACACCCAATGAGATTTCCTCGCCCTTATACAGCAACATGCTTTTGCAAAGGAGAACAAACTACCTTATTTCTTCATTCTGCAAGTGTATTTAAGCTATTTGTGATTCTGTGGTATAGACCTGAGGAAAAGCCATCGGTCTGAAACTTAATCCTGTTCAGTTAGCATTGACTCATGGCAATCTCTCAATATTTCTTTTACCATTTCATGCATTTTTTCCAATTTTTGCCATCAGCTCATCTGTTTTGTTATCAAAGCTACACACATTGAATGCGCGTCTTGGAATTATGTTTTTGTTTTGCTTAGTTTTGCTCTTATCTGCTGGTGCACTCTTTATGTGCTAACCCTTCCTGTCACACTTTGGTTACCTTACCATATATATAACCTGCTCGATTTCCTTGAAATTTATCTGTAATTAACAACGTCTCATCTGATGTGACACACTGCCTCATCCCAGCAATCTATTAACAATCCACTACATAGTTAGAATACCTCCCTACAGCCCAAATTGTAGACTCTCCAGAACATTGGCCGCTGAACGTTTTGGCTGAAGAGTTTCTAATGGTGAAGCTTCCATTTTTAATTGCACTGGTGCTAGTGCCCCATGAATCGAATTCCATTTCTGCTTCATTAATGTTTTAGCCAAAACATTGGACTATTCAACTGTGCATACCTCACACTAGTACACTTCAGGCCCCATTAGGTATCCAGATATCATTATTGCTTTCAGCATTTTACAGCAGCTGCTAATTTAATCTGCTGGTTAAAAGCCGAGCACTTTTCCTTGAAATCTCCGAGCCATTCATACCCAGTGGAACCACAACAACTCCAAGGTCACCAAAAGCCACGAGCAGATGATCCCAACTCTGTAATTGAGAGGTTTTTCGATTTGCATGAGGATACTCTGAACCACAGGCTCACTCACGTGTCTGCTCAAATTATAACAATTGTCTCCCTGTTGCTTATCAGGGCCTGTCCGTAACCTTTATTCTCTGAGTCATTGTTCCCTCGCTGGCTCGCTGCTTACATTCTCGCTTCTGCCTCATTCCTCCCTTTGAACCTCGCTATTTATATTCATGCCACTATCTCCGATTGCAGTTAAATTGATTCGCACAAAAACGTGCCAATAGCCTTAATTAATGCATTGCAAACTGCTCAACTATGCATTTCAAATGGAAGTGGAGGTTCAATATGAAATACATTTGCATTAAATCTTTGAAATGGGGATACAAATGAAAATGCGTGCAGCGAATTCCCTCGACTGAGTGAGATCAATTGGATTATATGCAATTTACTTGAAGTTGTTGAAACGGCACACTGAATTCCACAAATGAAAAAACGTTACACAGTTAATGATTAATTTTCTACTTCCCGTCGACAGAGATTCTATGGCAAAAATGAACATTCAATATTTGCCAAAATTTAAGTGACATTACGAAAGTGAAGTCAGACATTCCGATTAATTGTTTACCTGTTCAAGACCAATCACAGTTCGATTTCTAAGTTCTCCAAAGCTTTCTTCTGTTCCTTGCTTGTGGCATGACACAGTTCTGTGTATCGAATGCTGCTTCCTCTATTTGACCTTCAAGCGGTCCTGCAGTGTAGCTTTATCTTGTTGATAATACATATTTTATCTCTGTTTGTTTGTACCCGTGGCTTGCTCACCACCACTCCTCAATAAACCATGATTAGGCTCCGCTTTCTGATAACGGCAGAATGACAACACAGGGTAGACTCATGTTTACTCGTACTGATAGTGACATGCTCAATAACATCTCTAACTAGTAGAATTGTATTTACATTATCTCTTAGATATTCCCGATCTGTCATAAATGTCCTTCAGGGCTCGAATAGCTCCGTCAGAAGATCCATTCTTGGTGATGGATCATGGATTACCCCATCTGGAACACTTTCCGTGTCCATGTTATTTCTATGCCAATTCGAAGTGCTTTTAAGATGGGGGAGCACTGTTTCAATACTGGGTTGAGCGAATTTGCGAATATTCGTTAGGAAGTATATATTTGATATTGTGAAAACAGATGCCATTTTACCGGGGTAAATGCCTATGCCTGCAACGGCAAAGTTCTTCAATGCAAATGCAAACCATTTTCCCAAAGAATCAGTGTTTGCACCGCTGGTGTGACAGAAAATAAGCAGGGATGTTGAAGTAAAAACAAAAAAAACTGAAGGGTCATGAGGACTCGAAACGTCAACTCTTTTCTTCTCCGCCGATGCTGCCAGACCTGCTGAGTTTTTCCAGGGATGTTGAAGTGTTTTTTGGGACATTTAAATCTCTAAGAATTAAACCTGTTATTAAACAGCCTAAGCGAAAGCTCACCTAATTTTTGGACAAACCTTCAGGTGCTAGCAGTGAGCACTTTGCAGGTCCACAGAACTGGGTGTGGCATCATAATTTCGCATTCGTGAGTCGATTGCGGATGGCCCGTCTGGTTTTAGTTTATTTTACTGCTTGTCTGGAGCAGTTCTGCAGAAAAACTAAGCTTTCAATTCCATATTGGAGGGAAAATCGGAGATGATATTGAGTCAAGCACCTGCTGGTTCAGGTAAGCACACCATATTCCCCTCCCAAAAAATCATTACTGAACAAAATGTGCTGCATGTTTTTGAAGAATAAATGTATAGTTCTATGATCGCAAATAAACAAGATAGCTTCAATTAATTAAAAATATCAAATAATTGAATTTAAATTCCAAACAGCTAACATATTGGAATTTGCAACAGCTTTTTGGGAGGTAAGGGATATTTTGACGAATGTCAGCAGCATCAGCAATAAGTAATTGTTACCACTAATATATATATATATATATATATATATATATGTGTATATATATATATATATATATATATATATATATATATATATATATATATATATACTTTAAGACATAATTTTTAGGGGAGGCAAAGGGTAGTAGTGTTGGATTTCCAAAAGACGTTAGATAACGTGTCTCTTACACATTTATTAGGCAATATAGTTGCTCATGGAGCTGTTTATAACATATTAAGGCAGATAAAGGATTAGTTAATGAAAAGTAAAGATGTAGGACTGCCTGGGTGTGATCAGGTTGGTAGGCTGATTGTAATTTGGGTGGTGTTGAGGCTGGAGGGAAGGGGCGCAGTGCAGTATGCTCTCGGATCACTACTTGCTGCTCATTGAAATTTCAACCTTTATTAATTACATACACATGGACTCCAAGTAAAGCATTTGCATTTCATAAGGCGCAAAGCCAAGGTAGGCAGGCAAGCTGTTGGGAGCGCAATTACGGGTGCTAAACAGATATACTATTCCAGATAAGTGGTAAGAAAGCGGCAGATGGAGTATAACGCCGAGACTTGTGATGTTACTCAGTTTTGAAGTGAAAACAGTATACTTTTGAAAAGTAGATTGTTGGTGGGGTTTTTGTAGCTTTATCAGGCACAGAAAGTAAGGATGCATGAATAGGAAGCCTATAGGTCAAGTAATAGTATGTTCACGTTCGTTGCAATGGGGTGCTGGCAGGGTAGGTCCGGAGGGAAATCTTGCTTCACTTTCACAGAAGTTTAGGAGAGCAAATTTGCAGTCCCTCCGCCAGTTTTGGCCTTCAGATGAACAAAATGATACCATCATATTGGCGGCAATACAATGGAGATGCGTCAGCTTTGTTGCTGAGCTGAGAGAATTGTAGTATGAATGGAGTTTGGGAAACACAGCCGAAAAAACTCTGGGGCTCAGAGGAACGTGATGTTTTCTCATTACAAGAGTCTGAATGTCTCGAGGGAGTAAACAAGGAATGGCTGTTAACATAATGAAAGAGCAATTTACACTAACTTTGTCAAAGTGGGGGGGATGGGGGGGTGTTGGGGGAGGGGCGGAATTCCAGATAGCACTCAAATGAGAAGAAATACCTTCAAGTAAATTGCTGTGAATGATTGCAGGTTTCTACCGGAGAGGGCAGTAAATGTCTATGGATGGATATCTGTAATGCTGACGTACGCTGATATAAAGTATTCTACAGTGCAAGTCATATGGGGACTGAATAGTAAAGTGCAAGTAAGGATGAAAATCAGCCATGATCACATAGCATGGTGGGGAAGGCTAATGTGGTCGCATGGTCTCCATCTGCCTTAATGGCAAATGCTTCCTTGTTATTACATTCAGTGAGTAAAGCAAATTTCACAAACCTATGACACCATGGAATGTACTGATGAACTTCAGCTATCAACGAGGTATTTATCTGCAGCTTAGCGGGAAGCTTCAGAACTCGCAAAACATAACTAAAGAAAAGAACAGTGAATTCTTGATGATTTGATCAACGGGCCTTTACATGAATGGTCAGCTCCAGTGCCACGACCACAGCAACTGCGTTGGCTAAAGCGATTTTCAAGGATTTTCAGTTTTTCTTCGAGAATTCACACCACAGACATATAGAAACATCGCAAAAAGGCGCAGGTGTAAGCCATTCGTCCCTTTGAATCTGCTCCACCATTCATCATGATTCTGGCTGATCATCGAACTCAATAGTCTGCTCAGGCTTTCTACCCATACCCTTTGATGCCTTTCGCCCCAAGAGCTATTGCTAACTCCTTCTTGAAAACTTAAAAAGTTTTGGTGTCAACTGCTTTCTGTAATATCGCATTCAAAAGGTTTACCACTCTCTGGCTGAAGGCATGTCTTCTCAGAGTCCTAAATGGTCTACCCTATATCCTCAGTTTGTGACCCCTGGATTTTGATACCCCATCACTGGGAAAATCCTTCCTCCATCTACTGTCTCTAGTCCTATTAGATTATGTAGGTTTCTAGAAGATCTCCCCTCAGTATTCTGAACGCCAGCGAATATAATCCCAATCGACTCAATCTCTCCACATATCTCAGTCCCACAACTCCAGGAACAGTCAGGTAAACCGTCGCTGCATTCCCTCCATAGCAAATACAGCATTCCTCAGAAAGGTGACCAAAACTGCACTCAATATTTCACTTGTGGTCTCACCAAGGCCCTCAACAATTCCATCAAGATATCCCTGTCACTGAAGTCGAAACCAGTGGCAATGAAGGCTTACTTACCTTTTGCCTTCTTTACCACCTGCTGCACCTGCAGCCTCGGCATCAGCGATTGGTTTACAAGGGCACCAAGGCCTCCTTGCACATTCCACTCTCTCAATTTATAGCCATTCAGATAATAATCTGCCTTCCTGTTTTTACTACCAAAATGGATAAGCTCAGATTTATCCACATTATACTGCATCTTCCAAGCTTTCACTCATTCACTCAGCTTGCCCAAATAATACCGAAGTATCCCTGCAGCACCTTCGCAGCTCACCCTCCCACCCAACCTTGAGTCATGAGCAAATTGGGAGATATTGCAGTTAATTCCCTTGTACAAAACATTAATATATATTGTGAATCACTGGGGTCCCAGCTCAGATCCCTATGGTGCCCCACTAGTCAATGCCTGCCATTTGGGAAAAGACCCATTTATACCAATTCTTTGTTATCTGTCTGCCAACCAGTTTTCTATCCATCGCAATACGCTACCCTCAATCCCAAGTGTCTTTATTTTACACGCCAATCTCTTATGTGGAATTTGTCCAAAGCCTTCTCAAAGTCCAAATGAACCACATCCACCGGCACCCCATCGGCAACTCTACTAGTGACATCCTCGAAACATTCAAATTGATTTGTCAAGTATCTTTTCCCTTTCAAAAATCAATGCTGAAACTGTCCGATTCTAAGACTGTTTTCCACGTCCTCAGCTTTAAACCATTTATAATGGACTCTAGATATTTCCCTTTACTGATGTCAGGCTGACTGGTCTATATATTGCCATTTGCTCTCTGCCCCCCATAATTAATAGTGGGTTTATATTAGCTGCCCTTCAATCTGTAGGAACTGTTCCAGAGTCTATAGAATCTCGGAAGATGACCACCAATGCATCAACTATTTCTGTGGTCACTTCCTTAAGTACTCAGGGATGTTGATTATCAGGCCCAGTGGATTTAGCGGTCTTCAATCCCATCAATTTCCAAAACACCATTTCCCTACTAATTCCGATGTGTTTCAGTTCCTCCCTCTCACTACACCTTGTGTATCCCAGCATTTCTGGTATGTTCTTCTTGTCCTGCCTTCTGAAGGCGGAACCAAATTATTACTTAACTGACTAGACATTTCTTCGTCCCCCAATATAAATATGCATGTTTTTGACTGTAAGGGACCTACACTTATCTTCACCAATCTTTTTTTCTCTTTACATACCTGTAGAAACTTTCACTGTCTGTTTTTATGTTTCCTGCAAGCTTGCTCTCATAGTCTATTTTCGCCTTCTTAATCAATCTATTGGTCCTCCTTTGCTGAATTCTAAAATGCTCCCAATCCTCAGGCCTTTTGTTTTCTTCTAGCCACTTTTTACGCCTATTCCTTCCATCTAATACTATGTCTAATTCCCCTCGAAATTCATGGATTGGCCACCAATCCTGTTTTTTTTTTTGCCAGACAGGAATAAACAATTTGTTACAGTTCACCCATGCACACTTTGAATGTTTGTCATCACTTTTCCACCGTCATCCGTTTAAGTAACGTTTCCCAATCCATCGTATCCGAATCGTACCACATACCATCGTAGTTTCCTTTATTAAGATTCAATTCCCAAGCCTCAGAATCAAAAAATTCACTCTCCATCTTGATGAAGAATCCTAACATATTATGTTTGCTCATCGCCAGGGAGTGTCGCACGACTAGATTGCCAATTATTCATTTCAAATTACACAAGACCCTTTCGTGGATGGTCTGTTCTCTCGTTGTTTTCTCAATATATCACAGCCACACTTGCAAGAACAAAGAGTATGTGATGGTGGGAGGGGCGAACGAATTTTTACATGGAGATAATGAAAAACAGGGGAGTGGGTGATCAATCGGGGGGGGGGGCGGTATGCGGGCGGCATTGGGTGGGATGCGGTGGTGGAGGTGTGTGGGAAAGATCACTTATTCGGCTGCCAACGTGTCTGCCTGATTCTGATCCAGTTTGGACTGAATAATTGTGCAGTGCCATAACAGAGGCAGAAGCAATCCCACTTGATTAAATTGCGGCACCTAAGCCCTTTAAGATTGAATAAGTTTTATAGGTGGAGACATGTGATGCAGTGGTAAGCAGCTCACAACCACAACCCGTTTTCAACTTATATCCGCTTCAGAAACAGGCCCATGATCTTTTGACATCTGTTCTTTTCTGAATTAATGTATCAATGTGATTGCCACTGTTTCGGCAATAATTTGTTGCAAGGACTTAATCAGCCTTGAGAAGGTGATGGTGACTTGATTTCTTGAAGCTGTAATTTCACACACGGCGCTCTTGGAAGGGTGACCGAGCAATTCGATGCAAGGAAGTGAAAGAACAGCACTGTATTTCGAGGTCAGGATGGTGAGTTGTTTGAGGAGAAATTACCGGTGTTGATGTGTCCATGTGCTGGATGCACATGTCCTTCTAGATGGTTGCCGTCGTGTGTCTGGAAAGTGCTGTCTATGGAGCCTTGTGCATTCCTGCAGCGTTACGTAGAAAATGTTCACTCTTTTGCAATTGTGCATATTTGGTATCGGGTGTGATTATCTATGGATGGGGTGTCAAATAAGCAGGCTGCTTTCCTTTGGATGGTGTTATCCTTCTTGAGTGTTTCTTGAGCTGCATTCATCCAGTCAAGTGGAGAATATTGCGTCATACACCTGACTTGTGCCTTGTGGACAGTGCTGGAAAGTCAGGATATGAGTTACTTGCCGATGGATTCCGAGCCAGTGACCTGTTCTTGTAGCATATGTTTTCTTGCCCAGCTTAGTTTCTGGTCAATGGTATAGCCTAGGATGCTGTTAGTTGGGGAATCAGAAATGATAACCCCATCGAAAGGTAAGTAGTGATGTGTAGATGATCATTACTAGGCTTTTGTGTGGCTCGAATATTACATGCCATTTGTGAGCCCAAGCTTGGATATTGTCCAGGCCTCGCTGCATTTTAGCATGGACTGCTTCAATAACTGAATTGTCGCAAATGCTGATGACATTGTGCCATCATGAGCGAACCGCCCTGCTTCTGATTTTAAGTTGGAAGGGACACCATTGCTGAAACAGTTGGAGATAATTGGTCCTCGATCACTTCCCTGATGAATTCCTGCAGTGGTGTCCTGCAACGGAGATTATTGGCTTCCAAAAGCTTCAACTATGATCTGTTGTGCTAGGTATCACACCAAACACTGAAGAGTTTTCCCACGCTTCCCAATAACACCAGTTTTGTAATGCATCCTTGATGCCAAACTCGGTCAAATTCTGATGTGATGCAAAGGTCAATCACTTTCACCTCACTTGTGTGGTTCAGCATTGTGTCCTTGTTTCCAAGAAGGTTTTAATGCGCTCATTAGCTGAGCGATTCTGGCAAAGCCTAAAGTGAGCATCAATGAACAGGGTACCACCATCTTCTCAAGGGCAGCAAGGGATTGGCAATTAATGTGGACACAGTCACCGAATGCCACATCCCGTGAATGAATATAAATGCAAACTAACTGCCGCTGTCCAACAGTGTTGATGATCCCTTCCATAACTTTACTACCTCTCAGTGCGACCCTGTATTGCCATGTCAGAATTTTGTACATTTCAGCTAAAGCACCTCTCATGCTTCTAAATTCCAGGCACCGTATACAGAATATGTTCAGGTTTCCACATAAGACAACCCACTCATATCAAGAACGAATATAGTGACTCCGGTTTGCCAACTTCAATACATGCATATCGTTACTTACATTTCGTGAAAAAATGGGAAAATATCAGAGCAGAATTCATCTCACAGCAGGGCTCAGTGATTTTAGTGTCCATCCATCGCAAAAAATGTGAACATTCAAACTCTCTTCCTCATTATATGCTGTTCTTCTATTCTGGCATTTTGTATTCTATAGAGGAGTGCACCAAATTAAAAATGGGAATCAGCAGTTACGTGTTGCATTGCTGCTGAAACAATTCACTTTGCTATTCATATTGGCAATGTGAATAACATCACACTTGCACAATGTATACTCCATCAGCTGCCCATTCACATGATCTTTATGTATTCTTCTCATGTCGTTCTCACATATTACGTTGCCCTTCGCCTTTTTTTTTAATAATGCGAAATGGGCTGGTTCTCCTGATACAACATTAACGTTTATTGTCAATATCTGAGCCCCAGCATTGTTCTGTATTGCATTCCACTCGTCAGAGGATACCAAATTAAAATTGAGCTGTTTATCCAAATTCTTGCTTACTGTCTCTTAACCAACCTTCTAATTATGCCAAAACATATATTGTCAATTCCACATGACCTTATTTTGCATAGCAAAGTTTTTGTGCGGCACCTGATCACATTCCTCAGCAGAGTGTCGTAGCTCCATATATCTTCAACTTTTTCAACAAAGACCTTCCCGCTGTCAAAAAGTCAGCAGTGCACAATGTTCAGCAACATTCAGGTTTCCTCAGACATCAAAGCAGTCTGGGTCCGTATGAATCGTTCCTGGGAGGTGTGAAGGCTTGTGAGGGTAGGTGCGGCTATCAATCGCGCTTTTCAAGTGCTAGGCCAGAAACATTTTGATCAACAAATAATCAAAACAGTTGTCTTCGAAAATCCATGGCATTTCCCTCGCTAGATGGCCTCACATCAACAGCCTAGGGATTACCACTTACGAGAAACTGAGCAGAACTACCTTATAAATACAGCAGAGTTTGGAGACTGTGAATTCTGTGAAGAGTAACTCAGCACCTTACTCCCCAAAATATGTCAACATCTGCAAGGCATACTTTAATACTGTGATGGAATACTCACCATTGGCATTGATAAATCAGCTCCAACAACACTGAGGCAGCGCAACAACATCCAGAGCAAACCCGTTCTGCTGATTCGTGCCCCATCTGATACATTCAACAGCACTTCACTCTTTCACACTCGCACAGTGGAAGCAGCCTCTATCATCCACATGGTACACAGCAGGACCATATGTGCACTTCTTTGACATTGCATCAAAACCTGTGACCGCTTTCACCAGGCGGTACAAGGGCACCATTATAACTTGGAACTAGTTATCCATTCATTCACTGCCACTGTACAAAATCTCAGAAATCCTTTCAATACTGCGTGTTTGTTTTTCTGACAACACGTAGTCTGCAGTCATTCTGAAAGCAACACAGCGCTGCGTTTTCAAAGGAATTGGGGTTGAGCTGTAAATGATGCTCTGGTTACTGTAGACCACATCCCATGAATGAATATGCATATATAAAGGTGTTTTTCTGCTGCATCATCTCACAGCGTAGATCTGTAGGAGGTACATATATTGTATAAAATAATTCGCTACACAAAATGATCTAATGCGTTAAAGTGTTCATGAAGTTCGGGGTAAGACGACTGTGAATTAATTAATTGACAGAATCGGGTATACGGGGAAGTTTCAAGTTGCCATGCTTGCACTGATGAAGTGCTGTAATTATCATCGTGGGGACAGAATTATGCAAACTTTTTTAATGATATGGATAAACATTTCGTAAAGCATATTCAGCTTTAATGTCGATTTGAAGCTTTGTCGGAATCTAATATGTGAGGGAAAAATTAAGTGAGGGCAAAGCAATATAGGTAAGTTAAGTGAATGGTAAACCAAATGGAAGATGGAGGTTGTTCAATTGTGTAACGAAAGTGGAAAGTTACAACATTCAAACAAATTCATCATAATATTAGTTGCTAATGTCATTTAAAATTGATTGCAACAGAAAACACTTTTTTTTGCAGGTATAGCATGTAACCTTTGGGGCTTTTGGAACTTTGTCATGGTTGAAAAGGATTGGACTGCAAGCATAAACCATATTCGCTGCTAATTCTGTAGGGTTTTGGCGAAGCCACATCAGGAAATCTATGCAGAATTTTCGCACCAATATCAAAGGATTGATATATTTTTTTTTGCAATGAACACATAATTCATTGGTCCCTGGGACGAAATACTACTTCGATGATGAGGGGAATAGTACATTAAACATTTCCACCTTGTGGTTTCCAAACAAAAGTGTACTTGTTGTCATTGCAACTCAAACCGAAGTGTACTTACAGGATATGCATAGAGGGATTGTTTGCCATGGCTGGTGAATCAGATGACGGTGTTGGGTGGGTGGGGCGCTGGGATCCTTCCAAAAAAAGAGGCTGATGACATTGTTCTTGAATAGGATGGGTGAACTTCCTTGACGTGCAAATTTGCATAAATCTGGATGGCTTGATTAGCTAACTTTGTGATCACGGAGGGAATCAATACAGTTGGCTGGAAGGTCCAATTAATAAAGACGGTAGCCATGATCAGCTTAATAGATAACAGAGTAACAGAAGCAAGAGTAGTTCTGCTCCTGCCATTTTCAATTATCCTATATTTTGGTGGTGAACCAGCATTTCCAAATTTAGGCATTGATGCCATCATTCTGCAATTCAACATGGGGAGAATAAATATTATATTCAATCTAGTATTTTAAAATAGATTCAACAGTGTATGATGCAAAATCCCATAGGTATCATTGATTTGCCAGTTGTGTGTTACATAATAGAAGGCAGACCACCTCTCGCCAGTCTTCTTACATCTTTCCGTCGGGTCTACAAGCATTATAAAGAGCAAAAACTTTGAAGAGGAAATTGTGAATTTGATTTTTTTTCCCCTTTGTACATTATAGCAGGTGACTCAATAAAAAGCAGCTCGATACAAGTAACTATCATAGGCGACTAAACGTAACAGGCATTTGAAATACAATTTGACGCTGATTTACAGCAACACATACCGGAATATCAGTTAAAATTCTTGCTTATAAAGGCACGTTTTATGCATATTTTTAAAGTAGGCCTTAAATGTTGGAAAAGGTGAAGTTTTAAGTGGGCATTCAAATTTACGGACACCAGTAGTTGAGGGCATGGCTACCAATTGTGCATCAGTGAAGATCGAGGATGAGCATAAGGATTCCAGAAATAGCGAAGGAGGCGAGCCTAGAGGAGTTTTAAACATAGAGAAGCGCAAAACAATTGAAAAGTGCTGTAGTTACATCAAAACATATGTGCAAATGAAGGGTTGTCAGCTCAATAGCAAGCAGCCTCCTGTCTGTTTTACATTGAAATTCGGCGTGCATCTCCCTCTAGGCATCTGATGTTTTGCTTAGTTCAACCGTAAGATGCGATGGCGGCAGCAAGTGTATTCTCACTTTTGGGTCCAGATAGCAAAAAATGCTACAATAAATAATACTAGGAAATATGTTCTAGAGCATAAAGAATAATTGTTGTCAATAGAACAATCATTCCCACCCAGTTACCTTTCTCACACTGTCTCAGTTTATCTTCTGTAAATAAAATAATAGACGTAATAAGAAAATCAGTATGACTAATATTTCAAGCATTAACATAACAGTTAACGTCAGCATAGCAATATCACTGTGATTGTTCAGAAATTATCCAACAGATGGGTAGAACTTCAATACTGTATATAATTGCCCACAGTTTCACATTCAAGGATGCTAATTCGAAAGTTGTTATTCATGAAAGTTTAAATCTTATATTCCTGCCAAAAGAACTGAATATCAGTTTGGTGGCATTCTAGACAGCCGACAATATAACTCCCATTTGGAGGCAGCAGCATTGGCAAACTTCTAACTTAATGGGTCAATATTGCCCGAGTGGTTTATCAGGCACTAGATCTGATTGAATGTTTTTAATTCCTGATGTATGATTTCTATACGTTGATTAAAGTTTTTCTTCGTGAAAATTGTAATATGAAATGAGCAGACCTTGAGCAAGCATAATAGAATATGCAGTGTTGCAACCGAATAGCTTGAAAGCAACAGGTTTCGGCACCAAATCAGGACTCCACGACATCACTTTCTTTTCCACTTATATGTACTACTCGAACAAGTTCAAGTTTCTCAGTTTCTGAATACAGAAACCGATGTGAAAGTGTCAACATCAAATACAGATGAATACGTCAGTTGGCAATAGCCTGGCAGTTTCATCATGTCACTTGCTGCATTTTCGTTGACAACTGTGATCTCCCCCATTAAAACCTGTATCAATTAGTTCAATTTTGGATGACATAAGTTAGAAAATACATATTGAGACTGACAGAAGTGCGGCGTTGTATCAAAATAATATTGCAATCACTCCGAAGTCAAGGTAATAAATACATTAAGTGCAACAACAAGAACAGAATTAGTGTAACTTAAATTTCACGGAACACTTTCTTTTTAGTGCCGAAGTATTACGAAACCACGCATGGTATTTAGGTATCTGTGTTCCTCTAATTCAGTCCATTTTTGCAACTCAAATGTTAATGTTCAACATTTGGCGTCTATGCATTCACCTGCCTGGGATCTAAGTTCTGGCATTTTATTCCACGTTGCATTCATATTCTGTTCTTTACACCATGAAGATGCTGATCAAAAACGAGTGTTAACGCAAACATCTGGTCTAGTGCCAAAATATCTCCTTGTGCGGTTCGTTGTCAGATATATTTGATAACGCTGCCACATGTGCCCCTGAGGCGTATAGCTGGTTGATCTCAATATGTACGTGTAGCGTCTTGTTTCAACTGGTGATCTAATCGATTTTTTCAGAACACGAAGATGATTTGAAAAGTTAGATTGAGATCAATATTTCCTGTTTGTGAGAGGTTATAGGATTCAGGTTCTTAATCTTAAGATCAGAGCCATCCCATTTTGTAGAGAAGTTAAGAAACTTGCCTTCTAGTCAAATCTTGCAGAGGCATGCAGCTCTTTGCAACATTAAAAAAAAAAATCTGCATTCTTAATAAACATAGCAAATTTTGCGATAGATGTTTTTCCCAAATTGAACAGCTGCAAGATAACTGATTGGATTTCGCACTTATTGAAGACCTGGTATCATTAAATGAAAAGACGGCGGACTGATTGCTGTACTTTTGCTCCAACGTTTCTGTAGTGCCAGTAATTTAGCTCGAATATGTGGGGGACTGAAAAGTGAGATAGAAATGTTTTGCCGCAAGTGTTTTTTTTTTCCATTGTTTCAAAGCTGCCACTCAGATTCGAAGGGGCAAAGATATTTCAGAATTACAACTTAAATATATGATAGTGGGTTTTCTCCTTTAAAATCTAACATTTTTCTTACCTGAAACACGTTGATTAGGATGCAGTTTAGATGTACTCAATTTTCAACATGTGTCTGATGCAAGTCAATACAATTAAGAATAATGAAGGTCCGCATTCAGTTATGCAGAAGGAGGAGATCCATATATGGTAAGTTATTGAATTCAATAGTTAGCGCGGGAGAAAGCGACTTTCTGAGGCACCTTCAATATAATTTTGGAATATGGATGGGAATGTCGATGTAGCTGCCTAGAAACTGAAAAGTTTCCAGGTCGGTTATAATGTAAACAGGATGAACACGGTCCTGGAGCATTAACAAAGCATAATAACAACACAGGAAAAAAAAAAACGAGAACACATCAAAACATAAATGTTACGCAAAAGGAGAACTGACAAAATGATTGAATTACATGGAACGTAGTAGAATGGATAGTACATGATCGATAGTATGGTTTATGTGTTCCACATCAGGGCTGCTGCTTCCAATGAACCAGCTTTCAACCTTCTACATCGAACCCTTTTAAAATGTTATCACGCTGCATGTCATTTTGAAGCGCCTTTCCCTTAAATACACCTGTTTTATCCACCTAAACTACTTCTTGTAACATCGATTTCTACATTCTGTATTGCAACTAGCTGCATTTCAACATTTACCCGCCGTGCCCGCACAGCCAATTCGATTTCAAGGCAACAAAGTGCTTTGAAGTGTGGTCAGTCTATCAATGTACAGAAAACAGCAGCCAACTTGCCCACAGCAAACTCCCACAAACAACAACGTGACATTGACCAAAATGTATCCTACTTAACCCCGTTATTCAAGAAGGGAGGGAGGCAGGGAAAAATAGATGAAAGAATGTATGAATTAACTAAATATTGATTTATCGAGTAAGTATACAGTTTAACATAATATTAACAAATAAAGGAAACATTTAAAAATAATCATGCAAAAAGTAGCGAGATCAATCAAAAGCTAATTGTATGGGATGATTGAAAGGAGGACTTACCCCGAATTGTTCTACACATGAAATGTTGGTTTATTTTAGAATCTAACAGATGCACATTTTTCCAATTAAACTTTTATACATTCATTCATTCAATCATCATTTTTTCCATTCATCGTTTCCTTAAAATATCATTTGAATCAAAAATCAATCCGGTATTCATTCAGTGTCCCATTCATTCACTACGTCCTTGATATCATGAATAATTTAGCCATCTATAATTAATGAAGTTATTTCCGCTTCCATTCTGTCAAAGTTGACATACTTATTCAATTTAGATTTGATGCATAAATGCATTAATTCCTTCATCCGTACTTGCAATCACGACTTCAACAAATCAAATATTGATTTGTTGCTTAGTTATTCATTCCCTTATCTTGAGCTGCTTTCCCAAATTTGTTCTCATCACCTCCACGCAAGGGGAACAATAACAGCATCTTCAATCTAACTTTGTCGCATAGAAACGGCAATTCATTCAACGATTTGGGAAAACTCGCCCTTACCACTTCTAAGGACCCTCATATATTTCCTGAAATCTGTTGATCAGAACTGAACACGAGTCGAAACAAGCGTGGACGATGCACCCCGCTCCATCAGCACCACACCGGCCGTTGTAAACATTCACTCCTTTCACCGCCCATGGAGAGAGGTGGGAGTGCATGACATCTACAAAAGCCCAGATATTTGCCTGCTAGAAGGTCAAGGGCAACACCAATATGGTCTAACCATACGTGGCAAGTTTTCCTCCAGACAACGTTATCCTGAGTTTGGACTGCAACACTCTCCCTAATCAGAGGTATTAAAACTTTGAAAATATGGTCCCTGCCTTTGGGCTGAACACCTCTATTGAGCTCACGATCCAATATGCTCTGCTCTTTAATCTCGTACAATGCGGTTTCACTTTGAAAGGGACAAACATGTAACTTCGAAGGCTCATCTGCCCGAGTGCATTCTTTGGAACAGGATGATTGTGCCTTCCCCTTTTCCTTCCAAATGAATTCATCACATCGCACATCATCCACATCTTAAAATCCACGTGCTGCTCCCTTTCCCATTCTGCTTGCCAGTCCATATTCTGAATGCATAACTTGGCGTTTCCTCAGTGCTTGCCACACGTACATGCTTCCCATTATGTTTACATTATTCGTTGTTGCTGAAGCCATATTGCCCGTGAGGGGGTCTTGATGAGCATGCATAAACCGTTGCAGTCCATGCAGTGCAGTTACAAACACCGATTTTTGGAATGGAGTTCCAGCATTTTAAACCAATCGACAGGGGAGCAACAGCGATTTAGCTCCAGGTCAGTAGAGTTTGACACTTGGAGGGTATTTTGCATGTATTGGCTTTGTTCTATGTCTGCTGCTTAAGATGATTTATTGAACACAGTTCGACGGTTTGTATAGTGCTGTACAAGGCACCCTGGCGAGCTTCTGTAATGCGTAATGTACATTGTGCACCCCCTTACCCATGTGTGTCAATCGTCCAGGTACTGAATGTTTTAAGGTGATGGATGCTGTGCCGATGGTTCCGGGTGCTCTGAGCATAATTATATCGATATCGTTCAGGGTTGTTGAGTTGCACTGTTCCAGAAAAATGGTCAGGATTCCATGGCAATCATTTATTGTGACCTGTCGAAAATGGACACTCATCGAGGAAAAAAAAGTCATTTAATCTCAGCAGAGTAAACGGACTTTGACTCGCACTTTTAATCAAGTTATTTAGACAGAGAGTGCATGTAAATGTCTGTTCAGTGGTAACCAAACAATATTAATGGTGAGGGATTCAGCGATGAATATGATGTTGAATGTCAGGTGGGAATGTCAGGTTCTGACATGGTGCATACAATGAAGCTTTCTATTTGTGTGACACAAAAAAATGCATGTCACTTATTGACGGAAATCTGAAAATTACCTACCATAGTGCTGCAAATAGATATGGACTGTATTCAGTGTCTGAGCTAATGAACATTTCGAAATCAGCACTAAATACCCAGACTACAGATTTAATAATGCGACAACTTCATTTATGCAACAATTACAGAGGTTTGGAGCGAAGGAAAAACTATGAGAATTTCCTAAAGGTATTAAAAGAGTTCCAGGGCTGCGATGATTGGCCTCCATAAAGCATGACCTTCGATATGTGCGTTAGGTATGATTCAAAAGGGTGCAATGCACTCTCTCTCTCTCTCCCTCTCTCTTCCTCCCTCTCACTCCACTCACCTCGCCTATTGTTGCTTGCATTCCAGGATGCCACACTGACATTGATTTTACTTTGATACCAAGAATAATTAATGTCACCTCACAACCTAATTCAGCTACATCGTTCATTTTAAATGAAAGGGTGAAATGCTGTACAGAGTCTAGCCTTCCCAGTAGAATATAAAGTGACTGAGGTTAAAAAACATTTCTGCTGTGCAGGTGATGGTATCATTCTTCAATCTGATGATGATCGAGAATATGTTCATTTGGCAGTAGTTGGATAGATTAAATTTTCCTGTTTTCATTGAACACTGCATTTTCCCACGTTGTTAATTTGATGTTAGCAGAAACGCTTGGCTGGTTTATGCCTGGAGCACCATCATTCAGTACTACCAGGGTGGTATTGGTGGTGCCCATACACCTGGAGGCATCCACTGTCTTCAGCTGTTGCCTTTTATCACGTGGAGCCAATAAAGTTCGCCCTGCACCGGCATTCCTAATGTTCGGTGCCTCAGGACTTTGCCGAAATGGATGATCCAGTCATCAGACACAGATAATGCTTGTTGTTAATGATTCATCATTAACTTTTGTCATCAATGTGCTTTGCTCTCTCAACACTTAGGATGGCTTTGCATGTTGTCTTTGCTCACTTACTTCGTGTAATTGCCCCTACCATTAAAAGGTGTATGTGGATTGCTAGTGGCATCGCTCAGCTCTTGTTTTGCTTTTAATTTGTTGCAGGTTACGCAGTCAATTGTTGTCCATTCACCAGCAAGGGTATTGCATTTGCATTTATACCCGGGATTTTTTTCGCTCCGAATCCGAATACTAATGTCATTATATATGAAAAAAATATCCGTGGTCCTAGAAGTGACGCCCTGGGAAACTCAATGATTACAAAAATCCCTTCTGAACAAGAGAAAAGTCCGATAAATATCCAAGATACTTTTTTCTGTCTCTTTTTATTTAAACCAAGTAGTTTTCGACACTGACATCAATATTCCTCTTCCAATGACGATTAATTCTGGTAAACAGCCTGTTGTGTGATTCTTTGTCAATATTAGTTGACCCAACATCCAACATATTCGGTGCGTTAACATTCACAGTTGCTTCGCAAATATTTCTAGAGTAGCTGTATAACCGAGTTCCTCACGTCAGAGAAGAGTTGGGCTTTGGAAAAGACCATGGCAAATCCACAGGCATGCAAGTCTCTAGAAACATGGAGCAGAAACTGGACTTGTGCCCTCATGGAGCATAAAAAAGGTTGCACACATGTTATCTGGAATATAAAATAACAATGCTCCGAATGACCTCCTGGAGCTTTGTCGGGCTTTGTTGGCGTCGTAGAGGAATTTAAATGAAATCTTTTCTCTCAGTCGTCCTGGGTTATTGTCCGAATTTTCTTTTTCTGATCTCTGGCAAGATCATGCTGTATGCTTCGTTGATATGTGGGATAGATTGATATTTTTCTGCTAGGCTCAATGGGTTATATTTTATTTCACTGTTTATTATCGTTCATTTGATTATTTGCTGCAGGCAAACAAATGCATGGAAGTGTCGCGCACTATTCACTTTAAGAAAAGGCAAATACATTGCGAGACTCACAGAATGTAGATGCTGTATAAGCAAGGGTAGAGCTTCGAACTCTTCGAATGTCATAACATCTACTGCACCCTTATAATGTGTTACAATTGGTCAGCGTTCTAATATTTTCAAAATAATTTCCCTCCACTGTCATTTCTCTGTACTAATACATTATCCCCTTCATCAGCAATCATATATATTTTTAAATTATTCTTAAAATGTATTCGGAGTACATTTTGGCAGAAGATTCAGTTGATAATGAATTGTTACGTGGAACGAAACCCTGTACTTCATTAGTCACATTTATCTCCAGTTATCTTCAGACTTTATAATTGGTATTTTTTAAAATTTCGTGCAGCTGTAAATATATTTTCCTATTTGTCTAACTCCGCCATTCGTGAGTTTAACAGCTCCACGAATCTGAAGTGGAAAATCAACCCAAGAAAATCCTTCACCTGGCAATCAATTATATACATGTCGAACAAGATCAATCATCTCCTGGTTGCATGCCGAAAGAAAAAAAATATGCTGCGAAAGGGCCAGGTAGAACGACATGCTGCAAGTTAGCATAACCAACGCCAAACTGATCAGCATTAACTGCGTGCAGGCAGCCTTCACCTGAAATAAAAAAAGACCTATTAATTGTAGTAACGTGACTGGAAACAATGACAATAAATATACATAACAGTACAACTGTAAGAGCAAGAAAAGAACTGAAACTTTGTCCAACAGTGCTTTTTAGTATGTGTTCGGTTTAAACATTTGCATCGTGAAGGAAAATAAGTGAAAATAGAAAGAAAAGGGAAATGTTTAACCCTAAGAGCTCCTACCGCTGCTCAATTACATGTCGGCTGATCTACATTTTTATTTTATTTACATACTCAGAAAAACGTCATATATTGCGAAAAAAAGTAATCTATTGATTTCAGTTCAATTTCATACACATATAAATTTAACTTTCTTAAGTTCCTAATTATTTATTATTGCCTGATTATGTAATATAAACCTGATCATCTTTCTCATTTTTTTCAACTCTTGCGCTCTAATACGATAATGGAGTACAATATCTGGACTGGGAAAAATACAGACAATGCTACTCGTTGAGATATTTATTTTTTCTCACTTGAACGGAAGGACCACTGAAGGGGTAGGTCGAATGTCAATCTTCTAAGATGATGTGATGCTCTCTATTCCTCATCTGATTTATGGGATATGATATGAATTCTCACAGATTAACAGTATTTTTATGTGCAGATGAAAGCCATTATTAGTGCTAATATAGTGGATTTAGCTCTGGCTAAATGAATAGGAAGAAATAAGCTGTTTGCCCACAACTTTTGCTTCTCTCGTAATATATTTTTCCCCACGACTGATTTTAATGGAAACATAAAAATGTCTTTCGAGTGCTTTAATGTCTTCAAATGTTCCTCACTTGCATCCCAAGTGAATAACTTTCCCATTGTGTGCAAGTGTCAATATTATCACTGCCTTTCTCCTTATTTTGAATATTATATAGTTATACATAATGGCTTCATGGGTCGCTTGCTTAAAAAAATGTCCTGATGTTCGGTTCTACTGATTGCACCAGAGCTAATTCTAGGGCATGTTTTATAATAGCACCAAAATAAATGACCTGTCTTATTATTCCACTTGCTAGAATTCTCACAACGTACTGAATTCAAGTTTGAATAACATTTGACTTTTATTCATTTCGAAGTAAATATCATTCGTTTGCTGATTTGCATCACCTTTGTCTTTTAGGGCTTGTGCTAATTTCCTTATTTCTGAAAGAAAAAAAGGTTAACATTAGGACAGTGCATCTGGCTTATTAAATCAAATGTTTGTAATTTTGAATTAATAATCTTGCCGGAATCATTGTGTATTTGCAACTATCTTGTCTCTGCGTTGGACTGCTCTATTCATCGGTCTTCCACCTGAAAACCTTCATAAACAGGAGGGGAACGAAGATCTAACAGCCCAGTATCCGAATTTGCAATAATTTATGTTCACCCAGCACCAAAGTTTCTATATCCTGTATTGAATGTTAATGAGTTTTAGCAGGAGTTCATGAACCATTACCGGTTATTCAAAAGGTGCACTATTGCGTACATATTTATCGACTGTTCTATGTGAATAATGTTAAGATTTTGATCAGTGTTATAAAAAATGCATAAACTGATGTCTTTCTTCTTAAAGAAGGGGTTGGGCAGAATATGTATTCAAATATTAAATGGATTGTTTTTGGACTGTTGGGGAAAAGCTGCCCCATCTACCAACTGGATTCGTCATCAGAGTTCAGAAATACAGATTATTAAGGAAAACGTTTGCATAATATTTGTGAATTAGCGTTGTCACGTCTGGAATTCTTGACTTGAATTGCCGTAGTAAATTCCAAAATGCCATTGAAAGTACATTTGGAACAAACAAATTCACACATTATAAAATGAATTGTAATGTCCTTCTGTAGATCCAACACAGAACCGACAGACAGAACAATCCCATCCAGTGGTGTTAATTTCCATGCATATACTTGTACGAGAACTTCTACTATTTGCTTCCCAGATAATTTTGTATCTCAACAAAATGCACTCATCATAGTTCTTATAGGTACCGTCATCTTTCTGAAGAAAAGCTCCGGCTGAAAAAAAGCGAAGAAAATAGATAGCTGAACAAGGAGAAAGAACACATTTGAAACATTTTGCACGTTTAGCTGACTATTGCATGATTATGAATGACTTTGGCACATCGATGCTATTCAGAAAATCATTCCATAATCTTTGAAAAATGCAATGGCAAAAATTACTGAAGGGAACCAGGCCCAACTCACAACATTTATTGAAATAATAAATTAAGTTTGTAATAGCAATGATGACCAAAGACGGTCTGATATTATGGTTCTGGCAATCTGCTAATAGGAAGTGGGCGGATCTTTTCACATTATTTCCAGGAATCTCCTCAGATTAGACAAAACATAAGGAGACAATTGAACAACATGTCCATATTTCGTTTCTGCGTGTCTTGAAGTTCCACATCACTTTGTAACCAATAAGGCGCTTTAGCAATTTGTTCACTGTTGTAATAGCCGTCAGGATGACTTCTATAATGCAAAATCCTAATGACAAAATTTTGTATGAATGATGCAATTTGGAGAATTTATCTTGCCGATACGGCGTTAAATTCTTTGCACACTCAAGTGAGTATAAGCAGTCACATGAGAATCTCCCGGACAATGGCAAGCGAGTTGTCCAATATCTTGTATCCAGTGTACACCTCTCAGTAAGCAGCTATAAAATCATTAAATTTAGACATGAGAGCATTGTCATTCGTAAGAGTGTGGCACGAGGAACTGTAACTGTGGTTTTCAATGTTATTTCAATAACTGAGGATCCAGTAAATTTCCATTGATGATAAAGTTTTCCTGATTCATATGACCCCTAATGTTGCTAATGACCCCTAATGACCCCTAAGCCAAAGGTATGCTGTTGCTGTCCATCGATAACAAGGGAGCAGATTTCATGCTTTGCCACTTTAATTAAGTAACGGAAACAACGCGCCCTTTCAATAATCTTTAGCCCGGATAAAATCCTGGCTATGGCAATTATAGCACTAACAAGTATTAGGTACTGTATGAATACCCACAACCTGATTATTGAGGGAGCTCATTGTTTCAGTGTAGCCAAAATCAGTCAGAAGTGCCGAAGTGATTATTTATATTGGCCTCCTCTTGGGGTCATCTAATCTCCCATATAACAGCTATCCACCAATTTGATTCATTGTACGCAACGCCATGAAATGCAACTGCATTCTACAAAGGTTCTGGACTCTGAGAACATCAATACATTTACAATGAAGGCTCGTGCTCCAGAGGTGGACACTAGAAACTCAGTTGTGGCATTGTGGTTGAAACTTTGATATCGACATCCAACCAATTACAGGTCTATCGGACTACATATGATCATCCGAACTTAATGGAACTTCACGATGCAATGAAATGGCATTTACACGCAAGTGACCTGTTCACTGCTGGCCAGATTTGATTATGTGAGGTCCATTTGCCACGTTATTCATTCTAACCTTGATCCAATTATTGACAAAATAACTGACACAAGGATGTGAGATATGTATGAATGCACTTGGACTTGATAAATCGTGGCCTCAAGCAGCTGCAGAAAAAAATGTCAACGACAATGAAAGAAAAACTGATTGAAATGATAATTTGCAAAATTAGGAATGTTGTTGTTGGAGCCCAATGATCTGAGTCCCAACACGTGATTACGTCCTTCCCGTACATCGTTACCCGCATAACCTATGATCTTCCGACCAACATAGAGTCGGAGATGGCGATTCATGCTGATGATAGCATAATGTTCAGTGCCATTCGCAAATGATCTGTAACTGAAACACTCCCTGTCCATTTGCAACAACACATAGATAACAATCTGGCTGGAGCTTGTAATTGGCACAGAAAATTTACACAATAGGTCTGCATGTAAGTGAACATTTACATCTTCAGAGACTATAATGCTTCCCGTTAGCATGGCATTACATTCATTGAATGTCCCACTTCTCAAAATTCTTAGTGTACCACTGAATAGAAACTGAACTACACCAGACCGTGACATATCTTGGCTAGATGCACACGGCAGAACGTTGAAATTCTGCTCTAAATAACTGCCTTTCTTTCTCCCCAAAGCTTGTGAACAACGTGGAAGTGCAGAGTGATTTGAAATGGACTCGATGGCCTGGATTTTGCGGCTCCAAAAAATAATTAGGCAGGGCAATATCAGGACAACTGTAACAACTTTATCTCTAATTGCTGATGTGCCAAATTCAATATTCAATAATTTCACCACTAATGCTCAGGGTCCACCAGAAACCACGAGATCTATTACTAAGAATGCTACCAGCAAGAAACACATAGGACTACATCATGTGCAAGTACCACGCCAAGTAAAATACTGTGCTGATTATAGCTATGTTGGTATTTATTTTTTCGCTGCTGGTGCACTAAGATCTTTGAGTTGCTTCCAAACAGCATTGGGCACGTAGCTGTAACACATTGAATGCAAAATTTTAAGAGGAGTCTTTACAACCCCTTGCATGATCACTGCAGCTTAGGTAAAAAAAGAAAATGCGTTCTTAACAATACACAAATCCCATGAATTAATCCAAAGAAAGATGGATTTTGATCATTCCTGTATACCAAATATTCCACAAGATTGGCTTCGCTGACACTGTGGTGCCAAACTGCCATAAACTTTCTTGCATTGCAAGTGTTGAAATTCAGGGAAAAACAATATAAATTAGGATAAGATATTCTTTAAAAGAACAGGGAATTCACAGTCCGTCAAACACTATCTGTGGCGGGAAAAGCACTTCAATTTTCAGACCGATGACTCATGATCGGTGTTGAAGAATGATTCAGTCCATTTAATGGAGAGTTGCTCTTCCGGCATGTTACAGAAACGAAAGTAAGTGAAAGGGAACTAAGGACATTCGAGGTCTGAGACCTGAATTTCAGATGTTTAATATGTAATTAGACAAAATATTGTTTGGATATTTTACTTCTTTCAAAACCGTGTCATCATTTAAAGGTCTGACCGTGGTCATGAAAGATCTGTGTTCCAATTATTATCCGGCTTGTTGAACAGCTTTGTTATATGAGAATATAATCGCTTCAGCGGTATTTTAAAACCTGAAAAATTAATTATTGAAATCCAATAAAATATTCCTGAAAGCATAGGTGATATGATGCACCTCTAGCATACACCTGCTTGGGGGATGCCAGTGTGCTCCACAACATCCGCCTCTGCAATGATGGCTTGCAGTTCAAGAAATTTTGGTTCGGAGTGGATGAACTGCTGACCAAACTCCGAAAACCTGTGGTGCATTAATAGTTAGGATTAACTGGATTTTTTCTTTTGCCAGGAGTCAGTCGCAGCCTACTGGCTTGCTCCTTTAGATATGTTCTGTCGTCAGGGCCAAAAGGGTGGCAAAACACGTGGGGCAGATTTTGGAGTACTTAAGACATCATTGCAAGAGCGTATGACCTAGCACTGGTTCCGGAGGTTCAGGTTCATTCTGACTGAGGGGCCAACTTGATAACCTGCAGCCAGGCTAAGCATATTGTCCATTGCACCGAGTAACAGGCGCACCTGACGGGCTGAGTAAAAAAGAAAGTGGTCCTAGTATGTTCCCAGCCGTCTTGAGGATGAAAGTTGTGTTGCTAGCCTAGTGCAAAGGATCGCTGGGCATCAACTTGGGGCTGTAGGTGACATTGGAGATGAGGGACACGGTCCAGTTCTAATGGTCCACCTGCATGTCAATCTCATTTTACTACAATGAAAGCTTCTGCAGAGAGGGTCTGATCTGCTAAGTTTGAAATTAAAAGGCTGCGTTGGTCACCAGCACCACCAGCGTATGTTCAGAATAAGAGCTTGGATGTCAATGAGAGCGAAAACCCAGGCAGGCATACAAATTAAAATGGCAAAGATAGAAAATAAATTCAGAAAGTAAAGCACTCGTCTGGGTCTGCATTTTTCCAAACGCCTCTGCATTTTCCATTTCACTGCGAACTTCTCATGATTGCAACATCACATATTAATGTAACTCTTACCCCTGCCTTCTCACTGAATCCTCAAGTTCCTCTCGTCGCTTTCTATTACAGCTGTCATCAACCTAAGCCTTTTTTTCCGATGCTTCCTTCCCCTCCATGCCCTCACCAGTCTACCCCCACAACGCCGCCTGCATACACAACATTCCCGCCATGTCTCCTCCCGTGGCCCTTTGCTACATCCAGCTCAGCCCGTCTTGGTCTCCTTCTGCTTCATTGGTCTTTTCCCCATGCACTCATCCTCTGTTTCCTGCCTTCACCTTTCCCTTCGGCTCTCTCACTCTCCATGCTAACTGGATGGGGTGAAGTTGCGATGGGAACAATTATTCGGCCGAGGGATAGTCTGGGAGGCGAGAAAACCTGAAAGGAAGATGAGTGTGTCTGTTACGGTGAGGGGATGTGAAAAAAAGGGCTGGATAGAGCAGCTAGGAGGACCGAGGAGGATGGCAACTTTCAGGGATAGCGGGAGGGAGCGGCCTGCAACAAGCTAAGGGAGCCAGAAAATATTATAATGGAGGAAGCATCAAGAGCTAGTGAGAAAGTGCAGCTCGAGAGCGAGGGAGTAAGTTTGGGGATGCAATCAAAGGCAACGAGGATGAGGAGAGGAAAGTAAAAAAAAGGGTGGTGAAATAGTGTGGTGGAGAAACAGCGACATTACGGTAGTCTGACACGGGTAAGGTGGAGTGATTAGAAGCAGCTGAGGTTCATTTCTCTTTCATCCAGATTATCCTAGGTTTTCGAAATTACTGCTCGAAATTGTAGCAGTGGCAGAAATTCCCAACTCATTTAAAACGTGCCTGGATATGAATTATAAGGACTATAAACTGCAGGGCGATGGTCTCGTGCTGAAAGTGGGATTAGGCTATGTGGCTAGTTTTTTTGGGCAGCACAGATACAATGGTTGAAGTGGGCTCTTTCTTTGCCATTAAATACCTATTTTTCTATGATTCTATGGCTTACCTGAATCAGACGGAAGAGTTTTGAACAGGTGTCTGCAGAGCTAGAGGATATAATTGTCCTAAGCTCGGACAATTCCTAAAATCTGGCAACGATGTAAATGTTTGAAGACACCGAAGTAGAGAGGCAAATTAACTTAGGGCTGTATGCTATCGGCTACATTGCCTAAATATGTCATTGAGAAGTGCAGATATGCGTCCTTATGGGGGTATCTGTAGAAAATTTAAAACAAAGCAGCTCGAGAGAACCATCCAATTCCACAAGTATTCATGAAAGGGACATGGTGTTTGTAAAAAAAAAAAAATTATTCTTTGATGATAAGGAAAGCACTGTGAGAAAAAAAATACGAACGAGGTGATATAGAATATCTGGATGCTCAAAATGCAATCGAAAATGTACAACATACATATTTGCTACAGGGGGCAAGAACTCATGATGTTGAGGTATCACATAAGCATGGCTAGAAGATTTTTAACGAAGGGGAAGTATAAACCTGTAGAAAAATTAATGATTTCCACGTTGGCAAATTTTAACTTGTGGAGAGCCACAGGTATTGATGCAGGAGCATCAACGAATTAGGATCTATATTCATGACTTGGATAAAGAGATACAATGTATTGCAGCCAATTTTCCTGTGAAAACTAAGATAGGCAAAGAAACAATGCATGAATCATAGGCAAATGGGTGTAGGGAGCAGAAACACTACAGATCGACTATAAGGTGTAAACTTGAAGTTACATGCTTTGGTTAACATAATGTAAAATTAGAATGTCATTCAACTGAGGAGATATTCCAGAATTATGTGGTGCAGGTAGCTTTGCTTGTGCTTGTATATGATTCATGATAAAAGTTAGCATGACATTACACCAATGCATTCGGAAGGCAAACTGACTGTTAACTTGCATTGCAAGGCACGTGGGGTGTAGGTGTCAGAAACAAAAACAGGAACAGAAATAGCATTAAAAACTTAGCAGATCTGGCAGCATCAGCGGAGAAGAGCACAGTTGACGTTTCGAGTCCTCAAGAACATAACACGGTTTTGGTGTCAGCATATCTTGCTACAACGGTACAGTACATTGGTGACCCTGCACAACGAACATTGCACAAATTTGTTTGTCCCCGAACATAAGGGATATATTTGCATTTGCACCACTCGATTAATTCATGTCATGAAGGCGTTGCTTCTTGAGGAACTATTGAGCAGGTTTGCTCTACAATCAATTGAGTTGAGACGAATGAGTGTTTGTTTTTAAAAATACAACATATTGAGGCAGGCTGGACAAGATCTATGGTAATAAGTATTTCTCCAAGTGGGGGAAGAAAGAACTGGGAAAACATTTTCCAATTGTGCTGTCCCCTGTTCAATACAGAATTGAGGGTGAATTTCTTCCAGTAAGAGTTATTATTCTTTGCAATAATCTAACGCAAGTAACAATTAGTTAGATGTCATCGAATATCCTCGTATTTCTTACAGTAGCAACTAGCTTTTGAGCAACAGGAAAAAGGAAGGTAGGAATGGAAGGAGCAAATGGAAAGTTTAGTGCTTGCATGGCAGGCAGCGTAGAACAAGGTAAATACCAATCAGAAAAAAAGAGGCAGCGATAATGATGTAAGCATTTTGCACATGATACCAGGTAAAGATGGCTGTAGAATGATGAGCCTAAACGTGAACAAATCATTGTACAGCTTTTCTTGAATTCGATTGGATCTCTGTAAAAAAAATGGATAGAATGGCGAAAAAAGCTGGCTAATGCAAAAAAAAAATAAAACAAACGAAATCTCTGGATAATATTTGAGATTCACAGCATGCATAATGTTTGTTTTTGCACCATTTGGTGCTGTTATCTGAACATAGCTTTCAAATCAGTAAGTCAAAAACTGGAGCCAAACTTTTGCAAGAAAATCTGGGAAACTGTTCCATGCCATAATGCCGGTAGGAGGTTTGAACTCCCTCTCACCAACAACATTTTATTTTTAAACGTCACGTCAATGCTGAGCTTTTAGCCTGTGATTGACGAATTCATTTTAACCACAGGCTTCTGGGATTTGAGACCTCTCAAATTATAATGTAACACACTCGAGGTGCTCGATGGTCTGCACCTGCTGCTATGGTCCTAAGCCTCTTTGCAACCACCTTTATCTAAACAGGTAAACATATACTCTGAAGCATCTCGCCTGCTTTAAATATCTAGATCCTTCTTAGCTCTAACACAGCTGCTCGCTGCAGCTGAACGTCGCTGTGTCTATTACTTTATAATAGTCTTTCTCGGTCTCTGTTATGCCTCATCATTATGATAATTATGGAGTTGACACTCATTGGGCTGGTTGGGTGCTCAACAGCCAGTGAACGACTCGCTGGCCTTCCCAGCAGGGATTGATCAGCTTCACTTTAATTGTTTTCAAGGAGTATTCTATAACCCTGAATGCAGCAGTGCTCTGATCTGGGATACCTCCATACGGCTTTGTTAAACTGTGGTCATACAGCTCACACTTCTGTAACAGCAATTATTTCAAATCGGTTTCTCTAAATGGTTCTGCTTCGGATTAGAAGTCCAAACCAACACTGTCATTTACATCATCAGAAGAAAATGCTTTCTTAGTTTCGGATGAAACGGAGCAGTTCATTAAGGGCAGAGTAGAATCTTTCCTTAAAATCTATATTTGAGACAAGAGTCATGGCATAAAAGCTAATGATGGGAGCATATTGGTTATGGCTGAGTTGTAGGCGGGACGTCATACACCTTTTATCCATCCGATAGCAGAGTTTTGGCCTATTCCAAATTAAACATCAATCCGTGGAGAGGAGGTTCCATTTCCACCTTCCTATTCCATTTGAAAGTATGCCACGCAATTTGTCCCTTCTCTTGCTCCTGCTACATTGTGAGGGGGATGCCAATGTGGATTCCTGATAACTAACATAACACAATTGCAGTTGTTCTGCAGGGTGATCACTCTCAGGTTTATCGATGAGCATTCTGACAATGCACGTTGCAAAATATAGAGTTTAATTTGCTTGGCAAATAACTATGATGATACAGCTCAATATGGCTCCCCAGGCAGAGGGGAGAAGAGCGCATATGTGTAGCGTACCTTCCCTGGGTCCTTCTATATCACCGTAGACGTGTCGAACAAACGTCTGCAACCTCTGCGCGGAGATTTTGTCTGAAGACTCCCCGTTGTAGATTCCTGCCCCGGCTCTAATCCTCGGAAAACAAGAAAACAGTCAATGGCATCATTCCGCTGTGAAATATATCTGGTGTAAAGAATGTGTGCATTTATGAATGGGTGGGGTTGCTGAACGTGAGGCTTCTTCTTCACACTGGGCTATTCATGGCATTCGATTTGCTGTTGTAGCCAGATGCATGTTTATTTATTTTTTTGCTGGCGCTTCCAAAGGAAAAATTAAAAAAAAACAACCTGCTCAATTGTTAACTCCTGAATGTTATTAATTGGGATATTCAGTGATTTGTATTTTGGTAGGAATGAAGGAGAGATGGTTAGTATTCTTCCTTGCTAGAGATATTTACTGCCTGGCATTTAGGTCGCAAGAATGTGACATGTTGCTAAGCAGCCCAAGCTTTTACGCTGCCCAGAAGATTAGCATTAGAAAGGGCATCAGAGTCAATGAATTATTTCACAGCTTTAGTCTAAATTTGTGGAATTATTTGTGTGACAACATATTTTGTCACACTGTCAATAGCACATTTTGTTTCAGTAAGGCTACAGCTAAGATATCTGTTCAGTTGTTGGAAAATGCAAGATCATTACACTCTGGTTAAAATACATATACCCCCAAGAACAGAACGAATGGTCATTTCCCAGGTACTGTTTGTCACTGAATGTGCTTTGGACGCATGTAATGTAGACTGTCTTTCTACGAGGATTCTTCTATGCTGTTTATCCAAGACCCCCACTGAGCATGACTTCACCTAGCCTCAAATAATGGCCTAAAAAAGATTCGATCAATCCATGCCTCAAGGAAATGAATGTTTTCTCCTGTTGATTAGAGCTGACTTTATAGGAAAGAAATGTTTCGTGCCATAATCGGTCACCAGCCTGCGTTTTTTTTTTACAATCTTGCTCTCCATGAAATTCTATGGACAGAGGTTTATCTCGAATTTTGCTAGTTTTTTTGCACAACTAAATTGCAAGGAATCTTATATATTCAATTGCTGTGAAGGAGAGATTAGTTTCTATATATTGCTGACATTATTGCCTTTAATTTTGAAAATATCCATAATTCAAGGCAACATTTTCCCGAAGCAATTAAGACACGGTGGCCTCTGTGCATAGCTTGGTTATTTTGTATGTAATGACGTATGATCATACAGATTTGAGTACCTGCGATGTCATTGAAGTGTTTAGCTCTTACTTATGAAACGCAAACCCGTCTGCCATTTGGATGAAGTTTGAATTAGAACAATTCATACTTTTCAACAACTGCAATGTCGATAACAGTTCATTACAAAGAAGGCCCACTCGGGTGACTGTCATTGCTTAGTAACTTCTAACCAGAACATATCAAAGCCAATGCTTCAATATAGCACAGTAAGAAGATTCTCATGACAGTTAATTTAAAATCAGTTAGCGAGGTACTTAAACTTCTCCTGTTAATTATCAAGAAAATACAATACCCGTATATCCAGTGATCCTTAAAGCATGTTTCCGTTGGGGTACACAGACTGGGTCATTATTGGAGGGTTGCACATCAACATTCACACTTTAGAATCACTTTCAAATTTTGCATTTCAAGTGTTTATGATGGAGGGAAGGCTATCGATGAAACAAATGGAAGTAATTGTGCTGAGGACGCAGCCAAGGTATATTCACACAGTGATGGTACTCAAATAAACTTTGATCTAAGCATATCACCAGTGAAAGAAGATTTTTCCCCTGGTGATCTCAACTGACTTTAAATGCACTAGTTTTTTTTTTTCCGGATTGGAACTTTGATGTCAAGCTCAGTGACTCTCACGTCAATTCTGAGTTCTGAACATTCACTCAATACATCTAATAAGGAGAGGTGCCGCTAATCAAGTGGAATAGCAAACAATGCTTTCTGGGCACATTGGCAGTTGAGCAGCTTGATGTGGCCGATGCACCTGCCATGCTGCAAACTTATCTTGTAAGGCGAATTCAAGGAATAAAAATATAATCGCTGTACAAAATTTTACTCAGAAATTTCCACTTCATAGGAATATTGATAGCAACTTCTGACACCTTGCAGATGATTGAAAATCGACCGATAGGCCGGCAATGAGTCACGATAGATATGTCCTTTTTTAGTTTGTTGAGAAGGCTTATGTCTTCCATTGCCAAGTTGTCACCAAAATGTTTATATTGCTAATTTACTGGTGCAGCTGAGTTAGTTGTAGAATTATTTCTTGGGCATAAATCTTCAGCGTTCTATACAGAGTGCTATATAGCATCCAATGCCTCCATGCGGCTCATGACGTCACGAGGAGTGAATCAAATTGGCTGAAGATTATCATCAGTGAATTTCTCAGCTTTAAGAGGAGATCGAGATGAATTATCTACACTTCTCTGAAGTTAGTTGTGAAAGCTTCATAATTTGCAGTAACATGCTATGCTTTAACCATTATGTTTGAAGGACATATTCTTGGATATTCTCTGCCGGCTACATACTTAATTATCTCCCATCATGCACCACTAGATGAGATAGGACTACAAAAACTGATCTGATACACTTTTTGTAAAATCATTTACTCTGCCCGTGGCTAGCTACTTCTAACTTTTAGCATGGTTAGAGATATTTTTCATAAATTCTACTGAACATAATATCCATAATGTTGTTGCTTTTGACGTTAAATAGGTTCATATAATAGATTCATAAGGGACAGTTACTCATACATTTTAACGAAGTGGTTACCAGACATCCCTTGCCAGTTTAAATTAGAGGAAGGGGAAAAATCGAAGTTTAATGGATGAAATGAAATAACAGGGAAAAAAAAAGAAAAAAAATCATTCATATATCTTCCAAGATATTTCCTTACCGGCGTCTTGAAGAAGCTTGTCTAACACTGTAAATTCAATAAAGCCTTTTTGAAAACAATCAACATAGAAATCAGACATCATACAATATTTTTTGGGCGGAATCTTGTTGTCCGCCAGATTATCCCTTCTCCTTCCTAAAACATTCCAGTGATTTAAACAGAGGAGCATATCGAGAGCACCCTGTCACATTTATCTTATGTAATGCCACCTGTTGAGCAACTATAAGCCAAGATGATTCTGAGCGTAATTTGTAAAATGTTTCCTCAGATAAAAAAAAATGTTACAGGCAATAATAAATAATATCAAATAATAGCTGTGATGAATTTACTCAATTTGAATGAGTCACAGAATTATTTGGTCCTATTTTGATTTCAAAAGGAATTTCCATGAAACTGCTTGTTTCAGCCCATGGCTGTTCTTATCAATAGTATCAAAACCAATGTAAGTTCTGTTCTTTCAGGTCTAACGCCTGCATTTTGAGAGCAATTCTTAATTCCATTCGACGGGGAGGGGGAGTGGGGCAGCGTGTGTGTGTGTGTGTCGGGGTGAGGGGGGAGTGGGTGGGTAGCGGGGTGTTGGATTTGACACCGAGACTGCTAGATGCCACTTCAACACTGAATCTTTCTCCGCACTTTGCATGTTGAAAGTCAGGAGACTTGTGTATTACTTATCTTTCGTTTGCGTGGGACAGTCATAGCAGCAGTCTTCAGGAAAATGGAATGTATCCAGCAGGGGGCAATTTGTATCCTTCGAGCCTCTCTCATCAGCTCCAAAACCTAACCTCTCTAACAAGATGTGTTTGCAACAGAAACAATCTGCAAAATGCAGCATTGCAATCAGGCACCTTTCTTTCCGCAGCACCCAAAGGACATTTAGTGTGAAGGATGATAATTATGTTAATTTGCAAAAGTGAAGTGAATGTGTGGATACCTGATGCAGGTAAGTTTTCTGCGAATGTTACAAACCTTGAAAATTGGATTGAATTTCTAAAGAAATTTGTCTTTGATCATAATCTGTTTTCGCAGATTGGAAGTTCAGCAGTTTAAGGTGGAAGACTTCTCTATTATATCTTTCCCCTTGCGCATGCCCACTATGTTTTTTTTCTCCACCACCAGCTTTGGAGATTGAAATTCGAACACGAAGCAAGTCTGAAATCAACAAGCTTTGCACATCAGTCAATGCAGTAATCCTAACATTCTTTTCCATTGCACAATGCAGGACTGCCATTAATAAAACAGACAATTCGCCGGTCGAGTCGTCCCTTTAACAAATAATCTCAGAATAATACCTGCATTGTCTTTTTTCTCTGGTCCAGCTGTTATACAAAATAAGTGAACTTTTACATAATGTCAGCATTGAGTTGCATGTCGACTCTAAAAATGTTAATGCACAATTTAAAGAAAGAGACCCTAAATTGGGGGATGATTTAGACAACAGAAAATACATGGAGAAACATATTAGTAAGTAGATAAGTTAAATAATGAGTTGGCAGTTGTTTTCCTGTGAGCGGCATTTTCTTCAATGGCTGATATTCTACCTCAACAACTATTTTAAAGCAGAAACTCATGTCCGTTGAAACCCTAAAGTAACAAAAAATGTACCTACCATACTGTTAATATGCTTGATGCTGCAATGTTCACAACTTGGTCCGGTAGTTAATTCAAACCATTCAGAAGAGCTGACTGTAGCAATGTCTCCTACTCTCCCTTCTGCCTGGCGGGACTTATTCTGAGGTTTCGATCCAGTATTTAATCAGCATTACATTTGCTCCTCTGCAAAGCTGTTTGTGAAAGCTGTTTGCTCCGCTTAGTTTACATTTCACTCTCTAAACCTCAATGTATGAATCTATTTCATTACCATCTGATCACAGGACTATTTTCTGCTTCAGCAACACATGTACAAAACCTTATGTCCAATGTTTCCCAGTTAATGATATCCTCCATTAGAAATGGACACCCAAAATACGTATAAAATTTCGAGTGTGGTTGTCGACAAGCTGCTTTCAAATACAGCACGTGTTAATTTTTCTTGTATTTCAGTCCCATTTAATGAACATAAACATGACTTTTGCCTTTATGATTACAATCCGGTTATCTCTACTCCACGTTAGAGTCCAAAGAATCGTTTTGAAGCATAGCTACTAAGTATATTTATGGTTTAATAAACAACGTTATTTCTTAGCTATTTTCATATATCTTACTTATTATTACTTAATACTTTACACACCATGTTGGCAGTTACAAAATTTAGTTTGGAATTCCTTTCTATTATGAGCGCTGTTCCCCAGCAGTTGTTTTCCAGTGATACTCCTGATTAACTTTGTTTCATTATGCAATGTCAGATCTGAAATAGTTCTATGTCTTGTTTTGTCTTGAATGTAGTGCTCTGGTAATCTTTCGCCAAGGAATTCATAGTCTCATGCTGTAGCCTGTCTTTGGCAACGCTACTCATCTTTCTATTAGTCAATTAAAGTCCTGCATGTTTAGTCCAGATGCTGGAAGTCAAAATCCATTATTTTTTATTTTATTCTCTTTTCGAAGTTATAGGTACTGTGACTAAGCCTAGAACATCCTCTCTGCAGCTTTCCCTATAGCCTTTAAGTCCTAAATTCCACACATAGTGTTTCCACAGACTTAACCTCTGAGCCAAGTTCTTAATTTACGACTTTCACTATGTCAGATTTTAATGGCAGGGCCGCTAATCTTCCTTTTCTATTTCGTCTGTCTTTTTGACATGTTGACCGCTCTGAAATACATGTGTCCCAATCTTGGTCACCTTGAAACCACATATCCGTAATGGTGATCATATCAAAGTATGTGCCTTGCTTGTCTAACCTTTTTAAATCATTCTTCTGACATTCATTTAACTAAAACTTAGTTAAAGTTATTCACCACTGTACTTTGCATGGAGCTTATTCGCAAATGCACAATCACCAATGTCAAAATATGTGGCAATATATGTCATTCCATGCAACCTCCGCCTCATTCCTGAAAACGTTATTCTGTTTGGAAATTTCAAGCCTTAGTGTAGACTATGAAATATAACGGAACCATTTTAGGGATTTTTTTTTTCATCGAGGAAATAATTGAAAATCCCCAAAGACTGGGGTGAGTCCTTAGCTATGTGACCACACAATGCTGAAAATTATAATTTCCGATGGTAGAATTCACGTCAGGATACTTCGTTGGCAACAGGCAGAGGCAAAACACATGAATCAGAAACGTGTACAAATCCCCAAATAACTTGTCTACCAGAAACATGAAGGAGCACCGATCCTGGCGTGGCAGATGCAGCAGATCACACAACAGTGTTATCAGCCCTCTTAGAGTACAGCAATCAAAATGGAGGGTAAACAGCTACGATGTTGAGGAACCGCCTTAGAAGGACAAGGCTATTCCCATTAAACGTTCTGTCCTTCACGTTGCGAATGTATTTGCCTTTTCCAAAGTAGTGCATTGTTCTGCAGCTTTGATCTGCTGATTTCTAACTCCCCATTCGCATCAAGACTTCTTCATGTTTCCCTTATTGTAATATTGAGATGCATCCATGTTGTAAAATTCAGCTGTATCCAATATTGTCTTATGAAAATAATTTGAAAAGTTGCGCAGTATCTCCATAATAAAAGCAATACAAAATCATTGCACGGCAGGTACCTTGAATTGATTAGATTTTTTTAAAGTCTAGTGTTGTCAAATCGACGTTTTTAAAATGGACCAGTTGCAGAGTAACGTTCTGGTCTTTGAGGGCATTTCATGCTACATGGTGCCATCTTAGAATGACGCCACTTGCCTTAATGTGCCCCTGCCAGATACTTATGAGAGCAAGTCAACTAACACCCTCCCACGTTCATTATGCTAATTTTCCATTTTTCTTGGGAAACATAATGAAATGCACTGCCACCACAGTCTCACGCAATTCATCTCAGCTTGCAAACACTCATTGCATGACATATTCTCTTCATGAAGCCTCTGATGTGCTTAATTTTCCTTGCCCGCTCTCCATTATGATGCATAATGGTATCTGAGGTTGGTCAGAATACAATGCCCAGTATTTTGGCAATTTCAATGTTTACACCCCTAATTATCCTCTGATGCAACCTATTCAGCACTGAATAGTTATCCAACTTCTTTATCAATTCATAGTTTGGCCAATGCCCGAACAACCTCTTCCTTCCTACTAAAGTCTTAGAATATTTTCCTTGCTCAAGATGAATGGACCTTAAGCATTTAATGCCTCTGCCTTGCCATCGAGCTGATGAGCAAATCATCTTTTTGATCCGCAAGTGTTCCTTTTCCTTCTATGCCCTCATCAAATTACTATCCAGATGCCAATAGAGAAACTCTGCATTATCTTTGTGCCTGTCAACATTCTGACAGTCTCTCGGCAGCTATTCTTATTTCCATTCCCTGCACCCTCAACTCGCGCCAGCCCGCTGAACTTCAAAAAAAAAAATTGCCTGTCATTTGTTGCTGCCAATTTGCATGTACAAGTTGAGATATACATCAATGAAATTTATCTTTCCTCAATTATTTTAGACGTTCTAACGGCTGGTTCACCCTTGATTTTTCCTCAGTGCTAGTATCAACCTTATGATACTCTGACCACCCCCCACCCCTGAAACATTTCCCAACTGGCAATTGATGCAAAAGTCAGAAATCTTTCAATAAACGGATCCAGCAATGTCCCATTGATCTTAAAACAGCAACAAACAAATCCTGAACATTCTACCAGATCTACTACATCAACTATTAGTACAATTATTAACTACTGTTCTAGTTACACAACAAATGCTGCTTCACTACTTACTGTATTTGTAAATTTGCTCACCTACATCTTTCCCATGGGTAGCTCCCCCATATAATGCACGTGATAGTTCAATTCTAACTCTAATTTTTTAATAACACTATACAATTTGAAATTCATCTCTAAAGTTGAAAGCCACTCTCTGTCTAACTTTCTGTCATTTTATTGTAAATATGTATTTCAAAACGTCGTCCTTTATTTTCTGCCATATGACTTCTGAACATGCAAGTATTCATTAATGTTTGCTGCACAACCCTGTCCCTTTTTGTGCCAGTTGGCGGTAATCACCAACGTAGCAAAATTCTCAAGTGGATACCTGAGCCAGCAATGCACTACCCATATTTCGCTCGTTCCATATATAAAATACATTCATGTTCAATCCAAATTTCGCCTTGCTACATTCTGTTATACTCTACGCCACATTATGTGTCTCTTATTTATTCAAGTGCTAAATGTGGGTTTCTTTGATTCTTTCTCTCTGCAATCAGAAACTCATGAATCAGCTGCAACGATTGCACTGTATGCATCGATGTATTTTATAGGACGTCAATGAAAGTACTCTTTTGTGCGAACTCATTACTTAATTTCCACAGGGAACTCAGTATGTTGTGTCATTAAATATATTTTACAGTGAATTTGACAAACCTATTGTTCTAAAACGCAGTCAAGATGGAGGGGGCCAGTCAGGTACCTGGAGCCCAGGCACAGTCAGTTCAGGAGTAAACTTAATGACTGTAGAGGTAGCTTCTTGCAGACAAATGGCCTTCGGCAGCCTGTAAATCTTATCTTCACATTCCCCAATTTCAGCTAACTGATAAACTCGAACATTTTGGCGTTACTACCCTTTGTTATTTAATTAATATCCCTTCATCTATTGAATTAAAGGAACAGCAATTTATATGTTATTGTCAACTATGCAATATGTAGCAAAATTTCATGTGAAGATATTGATCACGTTTTACTTTACTGTTCATTAATTTTCATGCAATTAATGGCATGTTAGGTTAAAAAAGTGGAAATATTTTTTAACCTGGCATCATGCACTTTTGCTTCCTTTTTCTCGTTCAGGCTCACTGACTGACCGGAATACAACTGGCTTTACGACCCTTCCCTCTTGAAAGCGTATGAGGACTATTTATCTAATGAAAACTTTTGAAGCATTGGAATTGTCTAGCTGGGATGCATAGTCGTTGAGCTTATTTAAGGCAGAGGTGGTAGATGATTGGCACCACAGCAATAAAGGATATTTACATCGCCATCGCAGATGCAGATCATAAGGTAGAAATTCATACAACAGATAAAGATAAACAAAAGTCTTGGTTGTAGTAGTTTTCAATAAGGTGTCAATACATTTTAATTGAAACTATGCAGGTAATGGTTAACATAGAATTAATACTTTCAAGGAATTTTTTCGCTCAAATCTGTATTTCCTTCTGGCAATAAGCTGATGATCGTGGGGAGAATTGGCAAACGTTGAAAATTGCAAGTACGGGCTTCTGCTTTTTTTTAGTATTGAACAATCTCATACAGCTAATAGTGTGCATTATCAATAGAAACATTTTGTTATGTTTTCGTTATAAGCCATCCAGATTTAAGTAATTTTGAAGGGTAAAATTCATGTACTATTGGTTTATATTTCAGTCAGGAATGTGCACTTACCATTCTGTTAAATGTGACAAACAGCATGTTGTACGCCGAAAGGAAAGAATTCAGCAGGTTTTGCAGAGTTGAGGAAAGGCATCAACTTCACATAACGATATTAACACTAGAATATATTACCTGGACTCGGTCCAACATATTCTATACAAAAAAGAAATGACGCAGTCAGCTTATCATACATGAAAATGGTCGGCATGAATGTACATTCGAAATTCAAAAAGAAATCACAAAAATTGAAGCTTTGCGAACGCTTGAAGTTTTATATATTTATTCATTATATATATTTACATTTGGCCTGACATTCATTTTAATTCCCTACTACTGAAATTAGTATCAGCCCATTCCTATAACTGGCGGGAAGAACTATCCTTCTGGGTTGTGCCTTTGCTAAAGTTCAATGTGGATTTGATGTTATACTTGCATTGATGCTATAATAGCTTGGACTACATTTATTAATTTATTTTCCGCACCTTTTAATTTTTCAGTTAATTTCTTCAGTTCTGAAAATAAAAGGTTAGTTGTTCACTAATGCACACCAGAGGTTAAAATATGTTCCTCTTAGTAAATGCACTGTGTTTAACAACGAAAATGTTGTTTCATTTTTTTTTAATTTTTCCCCTATTGTACGTCCTGGTTAATCTACCAACTTGTAATCTCAGGAACATTAAGTAATTCACAGCAGCAGCCGCTCGATATTCAAAGTTTAACCAATTCCTGTTCATCTATCATTCCTCTGCTAAGTTACCATGATTGATGCACATTCTCAGTTAGAAAAAGGTTATCACTTAACACTGGTATTTTAGCCCTCACTAAATGGGACCATCTGTAGCATTATTGGAGCTAGAAAAATAGCCACAATTGAGGCTCCCTCGGCGACGCATAATTAAATCATCTCTGAATGCTGCACCTGCCTTCAGTTTATCGATCTCCCTAGGTTAACTCTTTACGTATTCAGAGATGAGTGTTTACAAGGAATTTCCCAGGCAGAGAGGGACAACCTACCAAGAAAACTGAATGAAAGTAAGAATGAGAACCGCAGGAACCAAGGCCTTGATTTCGCACTAAATAATTTAGTAGAGCACACACAGAATTGATGAGTTAAAAGGGGGGGATTGCATCTTGGCCTTTGCAGCGTGAGTTCACATTTGCGGCGCTGAGTTCATTCAGCAGGAGTGCAAGAGACAAAAGAAGATTGGAGGAATAATACATGTAGTAAATCAATTACATAATTCAACAATACACAATTTCAACTTGCGATTTCAAGATTTGCTTCAGGCAGCAACATAAAATAAGTCCCAATAATATTTTATAAGCGCGACAATTTGAAAGAATGATATAGAAAAACAATAAATATAATACATGACTGATGGAATCGATGAACACTTTGCAACTGCTTTCACAAAAGTACCAGATGGAGTTCATGTTTCAGTAGAGGATCGGGTATGTGAATATCTCACAGGAAAAATAGAAGGAAATGACTTGTTAGTTAGATTATAATTACTCAATTTTAAAACCTCAGCTTGTCCAGATTGCATGCAACCTAAACTTCTGAGGGTAGCCTGCTTAGGAATAGAGGAACAATAATGGATGTTGGATATGGAAGAGATGTCAGATGTCTGTGTGATAGCCGTTCTGTCACCCCGCACCAAAACAGCCAAAAGAATAAACCTGCAAGTATGTTTCCATAACCATAAAGGCAATGGTGGGAAAGTAACTTGAGGCCATGATCAGAGACAAAGATTCTTACCACACCACATGTTTACAAAGAATATGCAGTACAGAGATTTATGCTTATATCCTACCGGACTAAACTGTGTGAAAAGCTTTATGAAGTAAATATGTTTGAGAATGTGGCAGAGGCAAGAGAGCTGAATGATAATGATAGTTTGATGAAATAGCTTAATTCAGCATTACTTAAACAAAAATGAGACATACATTATATCAATTATATGGAGGGGTTGTATGCTTCAATTTGTAATGCATAGTTAAAGGCCAAATACGTGTAAGTTATGTTCTTCTAACTGGAATTAAAAATGCCATGTGGAATCAAAAGGCTCATTATGGGCTTTTTAACTCTCTTCGAATTCAATGAACTGGGGCTGCTTTACAAGTGTAGATTTGGAGTTTTTGTGTGATGCTGTTCAATACTGAGCACGCACTAACGTAATTAAAATGGAAAGGAAAGCTGATAAATGGGCAACCATCGTTCGGGATGGACTTTACAGTTGTTGATTTTAAAGGGACGAGATTTGTAGAAAAAAGACAGAGGGATACCATGGACGTGAATGGTATAATATTGGATGAGATGCAAAAGCACAGAGACCTGGCTGTGCACTCTGAAAAATTCCTTGGTGATAGGAGGGCAAATTGTTGAGACACTTAATAAATCATGAGCGATTTAGATTTTTTTTTTGCCAAGAACATTGAATTTAAGGTGTAGGTTTTTAAGTCACTGTTAACACCTCTGCTGCAATATGGTTTTGGATGTGAGCCTTTGAAAAAATGTTTCATGCTTCGGAGCATCTAGAAAAATTGACATTCTGGCGCTGAATCTAGCAAAACATCTGAATAAATGAAATTGTTTCAAATGTTGAACTGTTTAGATGGAATAAGTTGGACAAAATTGGTTACCCTCTGAAGTGCAATGGTAACCTTAAATGCCAAAATTTCAAAATGTAATTTTTACTGATTTTCAATGGAGTTGACACATATTTATGGGACCGTTTCTGGTGTACGTCAAAATTAACAAGATTCTTAGCAAATCCAGAACAGAAAAAGCAGCCCTTACGCTCTCACATTCTATGATTCTGCACGATGATTTTTAAATGCTACATCGCCATTGCTCTGTAACTCAAAGACATGCAGATACGCAAAAGTGACATATTTACCAGCATCCTTCATAAGCAATGCCTTCGCTGTAAATTAAATTGACACAGAATCACATAATTTTTCAGACACAGAGTGGAGGCATTCGGCCCATCACGCTACCACAATAACTGTGTGGGGGTGTTTTCCGTAATGCCACTTCATCAACTTGTCCCAGTAGACTTCACATCTCTTCTTGTAAAAGGAAGTGTTAAGTCTAATGCTATGGTTAATGGTAATTATAATAGTTGTGTACAATGTACAATGTGGACCATGTTGCAACAGTGACACCAGCAGTCTTGTGTTTCAACCTGGGAAGAGAGGATGGAACAGAATGTGTTTTTAAGAGCCATAGCGACTGTGTAACCTTCCTTATACAGAAGGTTAATAAACCAGTTCAAAGTAAACCCGTGATTAATATTACATCCTATTTAGGTAAAATCGGCAATGGGTACAAAAAGATACCAACCACGTCAAACATAAGTGTAACAGTAAACAAGAAGTGGGTTGTGATAATATATGTTTTTACAAAGGTCATCTTCTTTAACTAACGATAAAATATGCTAATTCGCTAATGAATGTTTCTTTTAATAATGCAGCGAGTAACATGTTGAAGATGTAACGATGAAGTGTTGAATTGTATAGGTCCAGGCATCGAAACATGTGTTTACCAATAAAACAGTTCATATTGGTAAATGATAATGACACAACAATGTGTTATAACTTTTTTGTAGCTTTACATCATTTGCCTTTACCCAGGAGATGTTCTACATGTTCTTTGCTGTAGCACTGGCAGATGTGACAAGGCAGAAGAAAGTAAAACAAAAAAACTGAAAGAACCTCTTCTATTTAGGGAGAGCTTTTCCTGATCTCCGTATGTCACAGATAACATCTTCTCCAATTAGTTAAGTTGCAGTTGTGTTCTGATTTTCCAATAGCCAATTTGCACAAAATAATCCAGGACAGAACATAAAGAGCATCAGTTTTGAAAAGGCAGTTTCAGAGATGAATTATTTAAGCAAACTCTCATTAGCTCAAAATAGGAGGAGGGAAACTTAGAGAGTCACAGAATCCCTGAACAGACATGAAGGGTGATAATAACTTCATGTCAGTTTATATTCATTGGCATGTAACTTCAGGGTCAAGGGCTTGTGCACGCAGTACAGGCACGGCCGGACAACTGACAGAGGATCTGCTGGTCAAGACCACTGAACAGCCAAGGATTGTTTGGCGGCCAGAGACCTTTGAACCACTTGTTTATTCCAATACTCTACTGTTGTTGACACATCCGTATATTCTCAAAATACAGCGTGTGGTCAGGGAAGACATACTTGGGCTTCCAATGGATGTTAGAGATGAGGGTTTCAAACACACCTTTGCAACTGCCATGTCTCCATTCCTTGTACACATGTTTTCCTGATTTTGATGACTGTTAAGGAAAGGCAAAAGCTGTACGCCACTCACAGGATGCTGAAAATATGTTAAGAGCTACAGGCAGCCTGTCCTGCAGGGGATCAGTAGTGGCTAAGCTTTGAATCTGGCATTTCCTCTCATGGAGCACTTGGTGTGAACATCGCCTCAAAACAGCTTCTGCCACTGATGCAAGTTTCTCAAGTAGTAGAAACGAGAGAAGCGTTCCCTTCATTCATCATGCTGCAAGCGATGAAAGGGAGAATGCCATGGAGCTTTAGAGCCATGGAAAAGCGTGTTCCACATCCAGCCAGCAACTCAGTTCAAACTGCAGGGTGAGAACCATATAGTAGTAAACGTAAAAAATTTTGAAAGTGCAGCTAGCTACACTTGGTTTTAAGCCAAGAAGAGAAAGTTAAAGTGTGAAGCGACACACTTCTTGCACCATTTAATAAGCATGTTAATGTGGTGGCATGAAAACGCCCTCCGTGTTTCTTCTGCCCTCTGGAAATTCATGTGCTTCGTTCCTGAAGGGTTTGATGACAGAGAGAGTTTTATTTTTTACATCATTACTCATTAATCGCATGTGTGTGCAGGCTGGCTAAGGCAGCATGTGCTGCCCATTCCTAAATGTCCTTACTAAGTTTATTGTGAACTGCCTTATTTAATCTTTGCAGTATTTGCCGTGTAGGTACATGCACTGTGCTTTTAAGAAGGCAGTTCAAGGATGTTAACCCAGCAGCAATAAAAGGCAAAGATATATGAAAATTATATCTTTGCAAGTCAGGATGGTGTTTGGCTTATGGAGGAGGGCGGGGTGGACGGGTGGGGGACCTTCAGGTGCTGATGTCTTGAGTGGTAGATTTCCTATGCCTGGTACAAATAAAGGTGTAATTGTGCTGAGGATGATCGACTAATAAATAGAAGAGCTGACCTGACCTACATGTGGGTCTTGACTCATAGAAATGGTTGACTTTTAAATGTATGCCTAAATGGTCTTGACCACAGTTGTGTCATATTGATCCGATATTAGTTCGAAATGGAATGGGTAATGATTGACCACCCACCATCAGGAATTGTCAGTGGTAATCACAGGATTGTCAAGCCTGAAGAACAGCACTTATTAGTTGTTGAAGTGCCAAATTTGCAGCGTTGGCTCGCGGGATCATACATTAGAACTAATGACTGAGAAATCTCAATCAGTGGAGAAGATCTATAATCGGGAGGAAGTTGTCTTGGAAGCCGTTACCATCGACTCCAGACCACTTCATTCTCCATGGCATCAGGTGAACATGATGATTACAACCTACCAAAGCCCATCCCCATCAGCTCCCTCTTCAGCCCACTGCTAATGAAGCCGTACTCCACCATGCTGATAATCACTCGGAGGAATCAGTCAGGGTGGCAAGGAGGCATAATATTCTCTCAGTGGGGCAACTCAATTTCCATCGCAAAGACATTCTGGGAAGCACCACTGCACACTGAGCTGGCCGAGTACTTGAGGACATTGTTATTTGACGTAGTCTGCCGAAACTGTTGAGGGAACCAACAAGAGGGGCAGAAAAACATGTTTGATCATTCTCACTAACAGGCCTGCCACAGATGCATCTGGCCATGTAATTATTAGTTGGACTGAGCATTAAGCTGCCCTTTTGGAGACGAAGCTCCCTTTTCAGATTGAGGGTAGGCTCCATGGTTTTGTGTGACACTGCCACAGTGAAAAATGTGGATCATTTCGAAGGATACAGCAGCTCAACCATGAGGCACTGTGGGCCATCAGCAGCAACATCATTGCACTCGAACACATTCAGTAACATCACGGCATGGCATATCGCCCACTCTGCCATTGCCATCAAGCCCGAGCGGCATTACTAGTTCAAAGTAGAGTGATGGAGGGCATGACAGGATCAGCACCAGGCAATCTTGAAAAAAAGAGTGGTGCCCACTTGGTAACGATACAAGAAATGACTCCTTGTGTGCCAGTATTATAAACAGCAAGTGTCAGAGATATTAAAGCGATCCCAACAACCAAAAAACAAGATCTAATTCTGCAATCCTGCCACGTCTAGTAGTGAATGTTGGTGGCGTAATAAAGAACTCACTGGAGGTGGAGGTGACTCCTCAAATATCGTCACTCTCCGTGATGTGGGAACTCAGAGCATAATTGAAAAAGGTAGGGAGGAAGCAGAGCCTTTAGGAACATTGAAACACATTCCACTTATAAAATCTGTGGCCAGCTGGAATGCACAATGATAACCTATATGCCTTCGATTATGCCAACCACCTGGTCGACTGCATTTTTTGTTACAAAACATGTAGCTCGCTCAGCTTTTCATCCCGAATCGGAGTGGTTGTGTACACCTTCGGCTGTTCACTTCAGGCACTATCGTTTTGGTTTATGTGCGACAGACTTCGAGATCCCAATTATTCCTCCAGTAACACGTGAAGATCCACAGGTGCATATCTTTATCGCCATGGTGACCTTCGGTGTCACTGGCTTTGATAGTCACCAGCTCCAACGCAGCCCTGTTGAACTTTCACCATGACACACAATGACGTCCTCTTTGGTGAACCACAAACCTCGGCATCACTTTCATTTGAAAATCATAATCAGGCATGGAGACTCCTATTGTTTTCTGCGTCCTAATCTTTCCGATATTCTGAAGCCCTTCTTTTCAAGTGCACTTTTTGGAGTATGAATGTTTAAGTATAATGTTAACCTTTAGCTAATTTAGTAATTTAATGACCTTCCAAGTGCGCTGATGTGTCATGTCCTCTCAACATGCTGGCTGACATTGGGAAAATCGACCGGGTCCATGAAGATATCGGGTGCGTGCCTCCAGATCTTCTGCGCTGTTATTTTGCCACCTCTGCCATTGACTTTGCCCCATATGTGTCCATAAAATGCAAACCACAGGCAACACAGAACACACATGCACAGATACACATAGCATAATGTCATTAATTGGCAAAGACCTCGGGAAGTCCATTTATACCAATGAAACGTGATCATTTTGCAGTCAGATTAAAATAAATATATTGAATTCGCTAATTCAACTAAATGTATTGAAGGATGCTGAACGAAGAAGGGAGCTCAGCGCTTGATAGAGATGTACATGTTTTAGTCTGTGTACACATGCAAATTATCCGTCCTTGTTTTAGAAAGTAAGTGGGATGAGCATTAACTGGAGGTCACCATAAGCTGTTTTCCAGACATAGATAGTGCTGTCGATTGCATTTGCCCACATCAAGCAATGCAAATACTGCGAAAAGCATCGACATCTGCTGATATTGCATGTTATGTGCCGCACAATTCTACCAACAATTGTTCTGCCACTTCCTCCAGACTCCACTGCAGGACCGAAGAACAAACACCTTGTGTTCTTGTTGAAGCCAGCTGCGCAGGTACTCATACAACCCACTGAAAAATTGACTACATGAACTGGGCACTGTTTCCTGATTTGCCGAACACATGTCTCACCGCAAGGTCATGTTTCCTCAATTCTCCCATGTTCGCCTCCAACGAGGACAGAAAACTAAATGCAACAAATTTAAGTTCCCAATGAAGAGCGGCATCAGTGAGAACCAGAACTGGTCGAAGCTTGCTACAATATTTTAAAATGTTGACAATCTTTCTAGATAGGTCTAAACATTGGTCCCTAATTATAGATTGTCCCACAAAACGAAACACTGCATTTGCCTTCCTAATTGTTTGGTGAACCTGCAGGTTAGATTACCCTGACTTATGAGGACGAATAATCAGGTCAATTTGAAAATCACCCGTCTCTCCCAATTGAAGATATACTCGACATTTCTATTTAACCTTCCAAATATTTCGGGGAGGTGTTCGTCTTGCATCTTCTTCCTTTAATAAGGGAACAGATATGTGTTTAGTTAATCAGCCATCACTTTATTATCCAATATAAATATTCCGTTCTCTGCCTGTCTTGGGCCTACATTTGTCTTTACTAATCGTTTTCTTTTTCACATCTTCAGAATGTTTTGTAGTCTGTTTTTTTTCCCGCAATTTCTCTTCCATATTCTATTTTATCTTCCTTTATCAATATAATGGTTCGTCTTCGCTGAATTTTAAAATGCTGTCGAAAACTCAGCCATAAATTGTATATCCCTTCCCTTGGTCTCAGACAAACTTGAACTTCATGTGTTCTTCATGGTTGGATCACTTTTCTTACTAGCCTTTGTATGCTAAAGGAATGCACACTTACTTCAAACCATGCATTAATTCCAGAAATGTTAACCACTGTTTTTCGACCGTCATACCGATTAATGTATTTCCCCGATCTGCATCAGCCACCTTGCCTCCCATAGTTGCACAGTCATCTTGTTTAGATTTAAGAGTTTAGTTTCGGACTGAACTAAATCAATTTCCAACTTCATATAAAGTTCAGGTACATTATGGTCATTCTTCCAGAAAGTTTTATTTCAAACCAGGTAATTAATTATTCGATTCTCAATATATAATACTACATCCAAATTAACCGATTCTCTAGTTGTTTCCTCAACATTCTGCTCTAGAAAATTGATGACTACGCATTGCACGAATTCACCCACCTCGGCATGATTGGTAATTAATCTACTAGCCTATACATAGATATAAAACCCTCCCATTATATTAGTTAAAGGTACCTCAAATTTCCTGATCTGTACCATGCGTTGTACCTGTACTGTTACGATTATATTGTGACCTATAAATAACTACAACGGCTTTTTTTCTGCCTTTTCCCAGTTTTCTTTGTAACATGAAAACTGATTTTACATCTTCATTTTCCGAAATAATTTTTTCTCAAAATATTATACTGATCCCATGCCTCACTAACACTGTAAGACCATTTCTTTCTCCTGTTCGGATGTCCTTCGTAAATGCTAAATGCACCTGAACTCTTACTTCCCATCCTTGCCCCTCCCACCACCCCTCTGCAGCCAGCTTCATATGATGTCAAATACGTCCTATCTGTTTACTTATAATTTTGCAGTCATTTCACCCATCTTGCTTCGAATTCGGTATGAATTCAGATAGGGTGTTTCTGTTTCTGTCCTATTATTTTGGTAGACTCCAACTTTAAACTGCCGGCACATTTCCCGCGTGTATGTTATGTCCATTCCAGGAGCACTCTGATAACAAGTGACATGATAGCTATCCTTCTGTCTTATCTTCTCCCTCTTCAGTATAGCACCTTTTCCCTCAGACATACTATTTACTGTAAAACCCTCCATACGACTCAAAAGATGTCTGCTAAATAACTTTTGCAGTGAAGAGTGTTACAGCTCCCGCATTCCCCAATGGTGGCGCAACACTGAAGCTCTTTTCAATCACATTAATCGCTGACAAACATGTTTTGCGCATAATCTCATTTACCCTACGGCAATTCGCTCCTGGCTGAACTAATAATAACCTTCACGGTTTGACTCTCTTTAAACCTTTAAGCAATACCTGCTCATCACCTCTAAGCAAAAAGAAAATGTTTCCTGGAGCATGCTATGTCGCCAGTATGTGCGTGAAGCGCGACCACCTGACCTCCCCTTGACCTGCATTTTCCAAAGAGGTATGGCAGTCATAGACTGTTGCAAAGGACAGCTATAAACAGTTGTAGCACCAAAATGACACCTCTCCCCTGTCCGCAATGACACCTTTCGACCTCCCACAATGAATGGGCGATTTGGGCGACTGTCACCGATCCTCATATTCATGTCCAAAACTTTGGCTTGCAATCCAGTGCAATGCTGAAATTGAGATATATCTGTGCCTTTCTTTATTATTATAAGATGTCGGATGGGTGCCCGGCTTGTCCTATCATTGGCTTGCAACAAATCACAATGCAGTATTTCTCGAATGAGTGTTGCAATTCTGGCAAGTGCCCGTGGTTGAATCCAATAGGCAACACTAAAAAAAAACACTTTTTTCTCAAAAAGTGTTATTTTTGGAACATTTTAAAAATATTTTTTGCATGTTAGTAGTTGTGTGTCCTACATTACTGATCTCCAAATGTCCATAAATGGAGACGACGCACAGTATTTGGCTGCTTGGATTTATTGGATGGAGATTAGAGGTGCAAACATACCCTGTTATGCAACAACAGCAATGTTTTAAATCAAACAATTTAAAATACCTATCTAGACATGACAATAGAAGGTGCCTGTTAACTGAGCACTAGGACATTCCGAACAAAGAAACAAAGGCAATTTAGCATGACAAAAAATATGATATTGTGTGGTATCATATTTCTCATTGACGTAGGACATCCCACTGTAGTTTCTAGCATGATATAAATAAATCCTTCTAACGAGCAACCAATATTGGAAATAGCAATTGCAAAACACATTATCTTTCTTAACAAAGAGCAGCAAACTAACTTCTTAATGACTCGGCCATCTTTTCCCATATTAATTGATGCACTGATACTATTCAGAACATTGGTTAAGCCGAACCTGCTCCTTTTTCGAAATCCTGCCTTGCATTAACATAAGTGGGCAAGTGGTGCCTTGAATTAACGTCACAGTCAGAAGACAGCAAATGCAATGGTATATCACCCCACCAGGGATGTAATGGTGTCTGCGTTCATTTGTTTTACTCAAGATTTGAGGAAGAAAATGAGTCCATGAATTTCCGTGTTGGATGTGAGCATACTACAAATTGAACAAATGGCTAACAGCGTTGAATTAGATAAAATAAGATTCAAGTCGGTTTGAATTCCATGCACACAATAATGCCCATACATTTCTGCACCTATATTATCACATACCTGTGCAGGCTCTTGTCTACATCTGGACTGAATTCTACATCACTAGCTCTATCTGTTTGAATTAATCCCTCTTTTTGAATATATAACAGGACGTGTTGTGGCCTAATTGTTAGCATCACTGCTTCTGAGGCCGAGTCCCCAACTGGAAGCCAAACAACCGGAGTTGATGGCCAGGGAAGATGCCACCATAAAAGGGTCAAAACGGTTGAGGATCGTCTATTAATTCATTCCAACGGTTGCGAGGGACAGGCGTTAATATGTGGAGAGATTTCCTGTTGGCAGTTCCATTGAAATAATATTGGAGCCTCTACGAGCGCTATTCACATTTTCTGACAGCAACATGCAGGCGAACATTTCTGCATTCATGGCAAATCGCGCTATTTGGTGTGCCAGTTAGCTCAGTTGGCCGTTGAGTGTGAGAATGGTACCAGCAGCAGTGGATTCGGGATCTGCCTCCCTGTTCTTTCTGTGCTTGAATTCGTGTTGTCCTATGTCCGGTTTGGCTGTGGCTGAGAACTGAAAATTCGAATAAGTGAAAATGCTCAAAAAAGTTGCGGAAAATAACCGGAAATTATATTCCACGTAATAATCTCAACATTGATAATTTACTGAAACATCGATCCCTTACCAATTTCAAGTTATAGATTTATACATTGTTTTTGCCCTGATAATTGTTTTCCCTCATCCCCCGCAACATATATGTATTTCACTGGATTCCAATCAAGAAGTGGCACTGTTTAACATTTGTGTGGATGTAAATATGAATGTAAGATTTACTTTAAGATATTGGAAACTTATAGCTTACCAGTGTCTTGAAGAAGCTTATCTAACGCTGTAAATGATGAATAATATTTCTGAGTTGCCTTTCATTTCACTTGTCCGGAAGCAATAGAACTGAGTATCAGGTTGAAAGGAGCATTTGGCGATGCAATCACTCCCGTTCTGCAATTGTCTAACACGATTAGTTTCGTGCAATTCATGCGTAATGTATTCTACCTCTAGAGAACATGTACAAAAATTTCTCCTCACTAGTCACTTATGCAATTGGCATCGGCAGGGCCATGTCTTGAATGAAAAAGGAGATTGACACCTCTGTTTTTGTTAAGAACAGCAATTTTTTAAAATGAGTTATTTACAGAATAGATTTGCAAACTCGTCACATTTCATCCGAGAATTGCTGTTGATCACCAGAATGATCACAGAGAACGTTCATTGAATCAAGATATTCATGGGAGGAGGGCGGCTACTGATGTGCACTGAAGAACGAGCGAACCAAATTGCTGAAGATTATAAACTGCAGGCAAGACAGGCACAAATTTCTCCTCAAAATAATGTAAATCTACGAGATAATTAAACGTGTCTTCACCTTCTGTTGCAGAACACTGACAATAGGTAAACAAACAAATCTGTACTAGGGTACTACATTCTTGCACCTGCATTCTCTTTCAAAATCTCTATATCTGTAATGCAAAACAGAAGCATCAGAGTTTGCATAAGAACATAGTATCTGAAGAAACTCATTCGGCATTTCAAGCCTGCTCCACCATTCACTAAGTTCATCGCTAAGCTGCTTATGGTCTCAGTTCATTTCCCTATCTGCAGAAACATAACTGTTGGCTCCCTTGCCTAACAAAAATTGCCTAACGTTGCCTTAGATAACTTCATAAACAGCCTAAATTACTTTCCCGGAAAGAGAATTCCAAACACCAACGACCCTTTAGGATAAAAGGAAAACTAATTTATATCTAAACATCTATTGCCCATCGTCTAGGCTCCTCCATACTCGAGACCATCCTCCGCATTCTACCTTATCACGTTCAATCAGGATCTTAAATATTTAAATAATATGACATAGCATTTATCTAAACTCTAATAGTAACAAGAATAACATGTTCAAACTTTTATTTTAACACAAACCAAGCGTCAGAATCCCCAGAATGAGTTCAGTGAACCGTTTACTTTTGACCTGCTGGTCAAGCAAATATATCATTTTAATGTGATCAATTATGCACACACGTCTCCAGGTGTGGCCTCAGAAACGTCCTGTATAGGAATAGTGAAACATCCGTAATTCTGCTTTTCTTTCTTACAATAAAGGTCAATATGTCATTTTACCCTCTAATTACTTGATTTCCCTGGACATGATATGGGTTTCGTTTACCAAGGCAACTTAATCATCCTGTACCACGGAGTTCTGTGCTCTTTCTCCATTTTAAGAGCATTTTGGTTTTCTATTTTTCATGCGAAAGTGAAAATGTTCCTGCTCTTGACAACTTACATTGGCACTTATTCTTGGGTTTATCGGCGACTTTAGCTACCATACAATTGCTAGATTCATGAAAACCACTGATATAGATCGTAAATTTGTGAGGGGCAAGCGCTGTAGAGCACCATTGGTTATAGCTTTCCTATTCGAAAAATACCGATTTATCAACATTTCTGCTTCCTTTTCGCCAATCACCCTTTCATCCCTGCGAATAGTTTAAACCCCTGCACCATGTGCTCCCACCTTGTTTACTAAAATTTGATCTGGCACCTTATTCGATGTATTTTCAAAATCGAGGTACACCAACACCACCGGTTCCCCGTCATCCATCATAAATGCAATTCGTCAAAGAAAAGCTCCAACAGATAACCTAAACACTGTTTACCTTTTACAGATTCATTTTGGCTCCTTCTGACCAAAGTGTGATATCGAAGTATCCTTCTATAATCTTCTTAAGAATGTATTCTATGCTTTCCCTTTGTCCTATTTTTAGACTGTCTGGCCCATTGGCTCCTACTTTCTGCCACAAACTTTTGTTCAAATGACATCACATCACCATTGAGTATCACATCGATTAGGAACATATTATTCAAGGTGTGAATGAAACGCAACAGAGTGGCAGGTTGACAATAAATTTATCAGGCAGGAATTTTATGTACAGCTAATGGGTTCGTCCTGGCGATTGAAAAGACAATGAAATATCAATATACTTTCTGTGCGAGAACATTGCCCCATTCATTTATATTCTTGCTGTGTTTGTCCTTAATTGGATTTCGTTGGGAAATGCTTTTCATATCTGCATCAGTCGTCTGAATGAACTGTCCCGTAATCTTCCATGTACGATTAAACCTTCTACCTAGTTTGCAAACATATTATTATGGTTTTTACACCAATTGTTTCACATTTCCAACTGCCCTGGTATTAACACTAAGGTGGGATATTTGCTTGAGGCATTAGCGAGCAACAAAGTGAAAGCCTGTAGCATGCCCAAGTAGTCCAAGTTCATCAGGGCTTTGCCATCGTAATTTTATTTTCTACATTTATCAAAATGAATTGAATAACTGTCCCCATCCATTAAAGCTGGTCGACGTACTGCAGCCAATATCCTGTCAATGCTGGAGTCAAGATACTGAACACAACATATAACCTTATACTCATAACATGGAAAATAGAGTTATTATTACAATCGGGCAGTTTTTTTTTCCAGACAGTTTCAATATAACTAACGTGATGTAATTTTAATCGAGTGATTGTGAGCATGGCTTTTACAGAGCGAGGTCATGCCTATCAACATGGTTGAATTTTTTTGAGGAGGTGACATGGTATGTAGATGAGGCTCGTGCTGTTCATGCTGTTTATATGGATTTGAGCAAAGCCTTTGACAAGAGCCCACATAGGAGACTTATAAAGAAAACAAATGCTCATGGGTAAAAGGGTGATTTCATGAGGTGGATTCAAAAGTTGCTTAGTTTTACGTGACAGAGTGTGATGATAGAAGTTGCTTTAGTGACTCGAAGCCCACGTCCAGGGGTGTACCGCAGAGACCTGTGCTGGGTTCACTACTATGTGCCAAATAGTTAAGCGACATAGATGACTATGTGGGGCTTAGGATTAGTAAGTTTGAGGATGACACAAAAATTGGGCGGCTGGTTAACATTGAGGTTCACTGTCTTGGGCTACAGGAAGATACAGATGGAATGGTCAAATGGGCTAATAAGTGGCAGATGGAATTTAACCCTGAAACCTGTGAGGTGATACACTTTGGAAGGAGGAATTTGACAAAGAAGTATTCAATGAATGGCATGACACTGTGAAGTTCTGAGGAACAAAGGGACCTTTGCGTGTTTGTCCATAGATCTCTGAAAGCGGAGGCACATGTTAGCAGGGTGATGAAAAAGGCATATGGGAAACTAGACTTTATCAATCGAGGCATACATTACAAAAGTAAGGAGGTCATGTTGGAGTTGCCTAGAACCACGGTGAGGCCTGAGCTGGAGCACCGTGTGCAGTTCTAGTCGCCACATTGTAGGAAGGATGGGATTACATTGACGGAGGTGCAGAGGAGATTCATCTGGACGTTGCCTGGGATGAAATATGTAAGATATGAAGACACGTTAGGTAGACCTGTGTTGTTTTCGTTGAAGCGGAAAAAAAACTGAGGGGCGACTTTAACGAGGTTTAAGATATTATTAGGGTCATGAGTAGGGTGGATAGGGAGCAGCTGTTCCCTTAGTTGACGGATCGGTCACAATGAGAAAAAAAAATCAAGTTGAATGGCAGGAAATTAAGAGGGGGTGTGAGGAACAATTGTTTTAACCAGAGTGTGTTGAAGGTCTGGAATGCAGACACTGCGAAGGAGATGGATGCGGGCTGTCTCAGATGCTTTATGTAGTACCTGGGTGAGCACTTGGCTTGTCATAACATTAAAGGATATGGGCGAAATGCTGATAAATAGGATTAGGTAGATAGGTCAGGTGTTTCTCACTTGTCGCTGCAGACTAATCGACCAAAGGGCCTCTTCTGCACTGTGTGATTCTGTGATTACCTCCATTTATGTAAGTAGGTCGATGTCCTGCAGATCCTAAATGCACAATAACATTTAACAGTTATTATTATAATAAAGTGTTAAAAATGAAACACGTTTGCTGGGCTGCATTCAACATGTCAACTTTGAGTTTGATTGAATGTTGCCCAAATTATTGATTCCAATGATATTTCCCTTCATTTCATTGTTAGGGTGGATTGTTGAAATTGCCCAATGCATTCAATCCATGTGTTTCAGCCATTTGCAAAAAAAAAAAATCATGAAACAAGTATTCCCTCTTTCCTCTGACGAGTTATCTGTAGTTAAATTTAGAATAATTCTGAAAGTTTCCATTCAAAGCATTCTACACGGAAGGGTTTTATGGTCTTAAATGTAGACAATAAACTTTGGATTTCATTCAGAACAAAAAACGAGCGAAGTGCCAATCTTAGATTTAAAGTAATGCACCATTTTCATTCGGTGGCCAAAATCTTTCAGTTGGGTTTGAAGGAACGACAGACAACATTGCCTTTTTTAGAAACATGCCCACAGCAGTTCATCTGCTATAGCGTGTGGAACTCTTCCATCAGGACATCAGTTTTCTGAAAGGCAAAATGGTCGGTAGCATTCTGCAGCAGTGAAAAGAGAAGGCTGCTTAACCAATCGAAATGGATTGTTAGCATAGTTAACTTTCAGGATGTAAATGTCACAAGCCATAATACATATTGAGATCAGCTTTCAGAAAGGCTGACTAAGGTTTATTGTATTTTTCTTATTTACAGTGATAACAATGGATAATTGATTGCAACTGCTAGCAATCATTGCCTTGAACAGTGATTATATCTACAAAAAATGCAGCGCCTCTGAAGAAGCAATGGCTACCCAAGAGAAACCACCGATTTATCTCCATTTTCCTATGTCATCATTGCAAATCATGTCAGCATCTTCCAGAGCACTGTTAAAATATTTTTGGAATCAGTAAAGAGGCGAAGCGGGGCATTATGAAATTAAATAATATACATGAACTGCAGTGCTGGCTAAAATGATCCACTTCAATGTATTTAATTGTTGTCCACAACCGAGAGCAGTAGTGGGTTGGATGTCGCACGGGCTCATTCAAATTTTCGGAAGTTTTTTTTTCAAGCAATGCATGGATCTGCTTATGGCACAGCCGCAGATCTCCTCACTGAATAGCCTCATAGAGTATAAACGCATCATGTCAAGATTGCAGTGCTGGACTTATTTCAATGACATATCAAGGTGAGAATTAATTATCGAGAATTTGTTTATTTTATCAGAAATATAGGTGTAACGCTGTTTAGCTGCGATTTAATATAAGTCATTATTGGCCACAGATTGTGCTGTTTGCTGCAGCGTACTATACTTATATACACCAGTCTGTCAGTATATAATTGTCCATCTATCTACCAACCTACATCCGCCATTCTCTCTAACTACCTACCTATCGAATTATCTGCCTATCTCTCTATCTCTCTATCTAACTATCTATCTATCTATCTATCTATCTATCTATCTATCTATCTATCTATCTATCTATCTATCTATCTATCTATCTATCTATCTATCTATCTATCTATCTATCTATCTATCTATCTATCTATCGTTCTATCTATCGTTCTATCTATCTATGCATCTATCTATTGTTTTACCTATCGACTGATCTATCCATCCATCTCCCTCTCCCTCTCCCTCTCTCTCTCTCTCTCTCTCACTATATATATATATATATATATATATATGCACACAAAATATTATACATATTTATATTATAATTCTGTGTTTGTGGTTTATTATGCGGACCAATCCATAGAGTTGCGCTTTGTACTGAAGTATGTACAAGTGTTTGTAATGGATGAGTTGTTTCCCTGCTTCACAACAATGCTAGCACCTTGGACGACATGTCTCATGAATGAAAAATAGAGGTTAAATTGTATTTTTCTGCTTTTCTTTTGGTTATTGGGTGTACGAATATCTGCCAAGGCCGGCATTCATTATACAGTCTAAGGTTCTCATGAAATGATGGTGGTCAGTAAATTTCTGGCAGATGTTATGAAAAAGCTGCAGTGCTAAGATATACCAAAGAAGTCAATGCTGTTGGGAAGCAGGTACCAGGAATCTAATGCAGCTACAATGAAGACCGGCTATCTTTCTATCTATCTATCGCTCTATCGGTGTTTGCTGATCATGGCAATGTTTAGCTCCAACTCTTGCTGAAGTTTGAATTGGAAAAAAATCTTGCAGCTGCTGGAATTTAGATGTGTCTGCTATCTTTGCGGTTCTAAGTGCTAGAAGTCGTGAGTTTGGGAAGTACTGCCAAAGGAAGCTTAGACTACTGCTAAAATCAATTGTGTTGATTGTGCACACTCCTGCCACTCTGTACCATTAATGAAGGGAGAAAACCTTTAAAATCATTGACAAGGCACTGATCAAGTGAGTTGCCATTTGTTAAATCATGTCGAGGTGCTTCAGTGTTCTCGATATTTCATTCGGCAGGCACGTGGATTTCATAAGATCGCCTTATTGACGTGTTAATGTGATTTGTAATTAGTCCCGGGAGAATGAGAAGGTGATGTCATCCTTGGAGAATTGGGAAAATATGTTCTCACCTCAATGCTTACATAGCTCATCTGGTTAATTTTCTGCATATCCGTAAGCGTCGGGATGTTGACTTTGGGGTAATCAGGTACGACAAGAACGGCAAATGGGTAGATGATCTTGAATTGGAGCTCATTGCTTGTGCTTACATTGTGCCAAGGTCACTTGCCAATATCAGCCCAAAACTAAATGGTGTCCTGATATTGCTACGCGCTCAAATGGACTGTTTTACTATCTGAGGGAAATTTACATGTCTCCATGACATTTCCATCATCAACATACACTTTCCACTTCCGACGATTTGAATGAGGGAAAGTCATTGATAAAGACGCTGTAGATGATTTGATGATAGAACTTTGCCGTGACGGATTCATCTGGAAAATGTTCTTTGACTGTGGTTATTGGCCTGCAGTAACTGAAAAAAATGCATCTTTTAGATTGTCATTAGCTAGTAGAATTTTCCGCCAAATTTCCAGTGAGATCACTTTTGCTGGGCCTCCTTTATAACATGCCCAGAAAAAGAATGTTGCCGCGATGTTAATGTACTTCAATGGCACCGTGCCTCTTGAATTTATCTCGTTTTCCCTGGCTTGATATAACGTATGATGTCAGGAGCAGCATGTCCCTGTTGAAACGTAGACTGCGCATTGAGCAGCACGTTGAGGCTGAGTAAATGCTGAATTATGGGAAGTTAGATAGCGGATTCCAAAGCATTGCTTACATATTTTCTACATTTTACATGAGAAAGCTAGGCAATATTCCAAATTCTCACATAGCTGCCAATTTGTCGTTTATGAGGGGGAGGGGGGAGGGGGTGTGGGGTCGGGGAGTGATGTTGGGGTGGGAGAACTTTTCAGGCCATGGTTGGTCGTGGAACACAAACATTCACTGCTGTAGCAAAAATGCCATTTACCATGGATTATGCTATCTGCAGCGACTTCTGCCGCTTACTTGTCTAAGTGGAAGCGATATTTATTTTGTCCTGTTTTGTTTCTGTTCATTTTTGTGATGTCTACGCCGCTAGCTAGGCCAACATTTGAGTCCCCATTTCTAATTAACCTTCAGGAGGCATTGGCCAGCTGCCAATTTGAAACTCTACGCCCCCTGATGTTTCGGTGCACCTTCAGTGCTGTTGGGGAGGGAGATGCATGCTTCTGACCTAAATGAAGGTAAAGGTCGGTGATATGTAATCAATGCGAGGATGACAACTTGTTTTGGGGGAGATTCGTTGCACTGGTATTTCCATATATCTGATGTCCTTGTTTATATAAATGATGGAGGTGGGGGTTGTTGGGGGGGGGGGGGGGGGGGGGGGCGGCGGGGAGTGGTGGTGGTGGCAAGTACTGCCTGAGGACACTTGGTGTTTTTTCTGCTCTGGGAATTGTAGATATGGTAGACTGCTCTCATTGTCCGTGGGTTCAGGGGGAATTGAAATTTTTTTGGAAGGGTTTCCAATGAAATGGAATGATTTACTTGGATGATGAAAAGATACTTAATGTTTTTGGAGCTGCAGTCATCCAGGCAATTGGATAAATTTGCATTATACTCCTGACATGTGCCTTATTGCTGTTGGATGGCATTAGTTAGTCCGAAGGTGAGTTTCTCGCCGCAGGTTTCCTCACCTCTGACGTGTTCTTGTAGCTGATTCAGCTTGGTTTAGGTCAGGGGTATCGCACATGATGTTGATAGTAAGAGATTCGGCGATGGTTATGTCATGCAATGTCAAAGAGCATTTGTTAGATACTCTCTTGTTGAAGATGGTATTTGTCTGTTACGATTTATACTTGCCATTGGTGATCGCCCAGGTCTTGTTTCATTTATATTTCTATTTTTTCAGTACCTAAGGAGTCGTGAATAGTCCTGATTTTGTGCAGTCAGCAACGCACTTCCCCACTCCTGACCGCATGATAGAAGGCTGTTAATTTACGAAGCAGCAGAAGAATGTTGGGCCTAGGACGCTACCCTGAGGAACTCCTGCTGTGATGATATGGAATTAAAAAGCCATAAGTCCAGCAGCCACAATGATCTTTCTTTGTTCTTTGCATCACTACGACCACTGGAATGCTATCCCCATGATACTGATGGGCATCATTGCTTATATAGCTCATGGATGCCACAACCTGTACAATTAAGTCTTGATGTCGCACACATTCACTCTCAGCTCACCAGTGGCGTTCAGCTCTTTTGTTCATGCTTTGACCAAGGACGCAAGTAACCGATTAGACTGAAGTCTTACATTGTAATCCTGCAGACGTCTGGTAAGACCAAGATGGATCAGGAAAGCAGCACTTCAAGATCAAGATTTGTTGAAATTTCTGCTGTTCTAATGTGCTTTCCTCCACCATCATTTGGTTAGCAATATTTGTGATGATTTTTTTCCTTCTGCTACGTGTACAATTCCTAGCGCCATTCGAGTCCAAATTTGGCAAAATAGTACCGCATGTCAGGTTAAAAACGTTTACAAAATAGCACAACACATTCTGCAGCTGAGCCCTCGTTGTAAGAATATGATCCCAACATTACGGGAACTGAAGTGGTGGAAAAGGGGAGGGCGGCAGTAAAAACAATCACTATAAATGGTTAAGTAAATTTACTAATTGCTAAAATGTCAATTGAGTGTGCTACCCTGAATACAGATGCTTAAATGAAGAACCTGCATATGTAGATGGTGGCTTGGTTGCAGTCTTCCGAAATCATATCAGCTGCCACACTGTTCCTAAAAGTATATCAACTGATGGTTTTCAGTGTATTATTTTCTCATGATCAGCTAACTAACAGGAAACTTAGAGGTCGTATAAATGTACCATTTATAGACTGGGAAACTGCACATAATGCGGTGCTGGGGCATCAAAAATTTGCAAACGATACTGAAGACTCGGATGCTATGCTGTCACTCATTCTGCTGATTTTTCAGTGATAACTTCGGAAACAACATGTGCAGAAAATGCTGGAAGTTAGCGAAGGAATGCAGGGATGGCATTTTACTGGGGGAATTGAGAGATGGCATAGAGCGTTGGCAAATGTGACATCAAACCAGCTTGGAATACTGTGGACATCCTAGGTTTGCTTATTTAAGGGGCAATATATTTGGATTCGAACTAGTTCACCAACTTTTTGCTCTGGTTTATTCCAGAGGCGAAGGCGTTTTCTTATGAGGAACCACTGGCAGCCTGGACGTGCCTTCATTGGAGCCTAGGAGAATGATCAATGTTCCTAATGAATAAAAAAAAATGTTCAGAATATGATAAAATTCATGATGCGAGATCCTTCTTCTCATTGGTCAATCTCGAACTTTGAGGAAGAGTTTAAAATGTTGGCACTCTCTGGAAAGGAAGGAGGAGAGGACGGCGGGTTGTTGGGGTCAGCAGAGACACAGCTTCTCTCAGATCTTCGTTGATGCTTAACATTGCATCACACAGAACGCAGAGGCGATTCGGTTATTGATCATTTTCAGTGCTGAGTTGGGCAGCCTTTGATCATGCAACCGAATTAAAGTACTGAGAGGTGGGAAGGATGGAACGTCATGTTAGAGTCACAATCAGATCATGGATGCAATTATTGAATGGCGTAACAGCTTGGAAGGGGCCAATCACCCTATTCCTTATGTTCTCATGTTCTAATCAGCAAGAGCTTCAATTAACCATGCTTGACTTAATACAATTTCCTCTTATGGGGTGTAGTAACAATGTTGAACACTCCCAAGATCATTGCCCACACATTGTACACTGCTCTGTCTCCACATATTTTAGGCCTGGCCTACTGGTCAATTCAATATTAAATCTGTCCCCACAGTTAATGTATTCAGATAGCACTTATTTTCCCCCCCTTTACTTTAGGTGAACTCTCATCAAAAATTCCGCCTTCGGAAGCAACTTCTCCTGATGATTGGCATGGAATCTATTAAATTGTTTTTAATGATCATTGCACATGATTCATGTGGCGTATCCAGATAATTATCAGAATAGCAGTCATACATCATTCCGGTAGTTGCCTCTTAGTTATAACCGATGGAGAAAACAATTTTGCACTAGCTGCAGAGACGGGAGGCAATACTGAAAATTCGCACAACTTGTTCTATTAAATTCACGTTACCTATTTAAGCCAGTTATCAAAAAGAAAACGCATAATCTGGATAATAATATTGTCAGCCATAAGCAAATGTATTCACATGCTCATATGCATCAGTTATGTTGCTGTTGAAAATTAACTCTGAAAAACCTAACACCAAACCTAATCTACTAACACCAAATATAACATGTGAAAAAGTTTAGACCATGTTGTGCATACCATGGGAAATTGGAAACATAATGGGGCTTTTTCAAATTGTGGAACTATTGTTGCAGATCATGATTGATATGCCAATTAACTCCATCAACTGATCCTGTCTTTAATTAAGTATGGCAAAGAAAAAGCCCATGTTTGTAATTGTCAACAGGCATAACCTTGTCAGCCTAGCGTGGACGACATTTCCAGACTCATAGCACACTCTATGTGAAGCGGCACCATATGATATCTCTGAACGGAACGACAAATGTTTTATGTCTGACTAATTTCCGGGTGTTGGCCGACCACTCTTGTAAAAAAAAGAACAGGGAACTTAATATTTCAAACGTGGATTGATTTGGCTAAGATCTGTTTGCAAGGAATAAAGTTCCCTACAATTGAAACTAATGATACCATAAATACCTTGTTGCAATTCTGCACATATCGACATGAATTGAAGTGCCCAATTTCATAAATATAGTTATAACTACGGTACAATGATTCAGATAACCTCGCCACCGATTGGCCAAACGTCCTGCGCTAAAGTATAAGAAGAGACATCTCGATATCGGCGTATGGTGCATGGATGGTGACGAAACCGTTCAGAAAGACTGTACTCGTAATGATAGATGAATGATTAACGAACTTACAATAAAGAATCAAGTTGTTTAGAATAATCATAACATGATTGTATTTAACACCCAGTTCGAGGGCAAGCAACGTGAAATTGTAATTACAAATTCAATGAAAAATAATATTTGCAAGAGTATGATAGCAGAGTTTCCTGAAGTCTATTGGGAAAGTAGCTGAAAATAATAAAATGGTCGAGAAGCATTGGCATTCATTTAAGGAAACATTTCACATTTTTCAACAAAGAAATGTTCTTTTAAGAAAGAAATACCAAATGTTAAGGCTGCACCATCTGTGGCAAAATACGACCCTTAATGATCATATTAAATTATAAAACGGCAAATGCAATGCTCTAAAGTGCATTATGAGGTCAGAATACTTGAAAAAACTTATAAATCTGCAGGTTATGAGAGAAAATAAGAAAGTGGAAATTGTAGCATGAGAGAAATCGATCAAGAGATATGCAAACATCGAGTAAAAATGACAAGTCATGTTTAAAAAGGGAGAGAATAAAATCAAAGCTAACGTATGCGTTGTTCCCTTGGGAGGATGTGCCTTGGGACTTAAAAATAGGAACAAGAAACTGCATGGACTTTGAATATGCATTTTGTATTTGCCTTCGCAGTAGAAGACACAAAACGAATGCCAGGAAAAATACAGATAATAGGGCAATAGTGAGGTCGAAATGTAAAATAATTACGATCATTGCTTAAAAGAATTGGAAAAGGTAAGTGGTCTCAGGACTTGTAAGGCAGTTTGATTTGATGGCTCTACATCTTACGTTATAAAGGTTAGTGGTTGCAGAGACTTGCGATGGTTGTAATCTTCCAAAGTGTAATAGATTTTGTAGCAAGTGTACTGATGTTTGGAAACTTAAAATGTAACTCCATTATTAAAAAAAAATGAAATCAGGAAGGACGTAGGCTATCATATGGCATTGGAAAACGCTGGAGTTCATTAATAATAGAAGTCCACAGGAACATAAACATAAATCAAAATGCAACAAGGCAATGTCTAAATAATATTCTGAATTGGGTTTCGAATTTATTAAATTAACTGGAGAACCTAAAAGGTGCAACAATTAAGGTTGGCAAAGCATAAGATGTGTCGTGCATTTGACTTTTCAAAAGACATTTGATAAGTTTCAGCAGTAAAAAAAAACTAACTTGGAAGTCCGAACTCAAGGCGTTCGAACGTGAAATATACACATTCATTAAGGCAAAGGAAACAGGCAGTGGTGATAAATCATTCGTTTTTTCTCTTAGGTTTGAAATCTCTATTGGGTGGAGTCAGAAGCGCATCAGTGTTCGGGCCTCAATTAGTTGCCATCCGTGTTAATGATTTGACTTCATTGACACGTTGTATTGCAGGAACATTTTCCGTCTAGTCAATGGTGGCTAGGGGCGCAGCATGTGAATGTAAGGATGAAGATGAGCGTGAAAGTGACATAGATAAGTCAGGTGAGAGGCGGCAAGATGGTAGATGTAATGGGATAATACTTGAGGATGTCTACTTTTGAAGGAAGAATGTGAAATCAGTCCATTATTTACATGGAGCGAGCTGCAGGACTCCGCAGTGCAGTCTACCATGTGTCCATCTGCATGAATCGGAGAAAGAAAATGTGTACAGGTAAATCAATTAATTAACAGCACAAATGGAATGTTGGAATTTATTACAATGGGGTTAAACTATTTAATTTGAGAAGACTTGCTACATTTCTACAGCATTAGCTGAAACCATATCTAGTTTATTTTGCGTAGTTTTGCTTTTGTTACAGATTGAAGGATAAATTTGCATTGGAAGCATTACAGAGAATGTTCACCACCATGATTCCTTAGATAGAAATAATATCCTACGATGTGAGTTTGAGCAGGATGGGCTAAAAGCCCATTTCGAAGGATGGAAGGCGATCTCGTTGAAAATATACGATTCTTAAGTGGCTTGACAGGATAGATGCTCAGAGAATGTATTAATTCGTCAGAGAAACTCGAACTGGGAGGCATTTTTTAAAAATAAAGAATCCTCTATTTATGTCAGAAATTGTGAACAATTTCTGCTGTCAGAGATGTGTTCGTCTTCGAGTGTACTTCCTCAGAGAACAGGGTCCAACTGATTTGGACATTCCTTTTATTTTGACTGCAAGAGACTTGCTGCCGGTGGAGGGTGAAACTGCTGAAGACAGGGTGCGAAAGTTTGACAATTATGGTGAACGAGAAAGAAACGGGAGTAATGAAGAGGTAATTGTGGGTGAGGGAATGTGCTATGGAACGTGAAAGTAGGGAAAATAGGTCCCGCTCAAATCCTTTATTCTGCTCGCTGAACAACTGAGGCCATCCCAATCGTTTAATGAGTGAAGCCGTCTTCGCGCTCAATAACTCATGTACACCTCAAATGTTTACCACTGATTCAAAATATGAAATGGAGATACACATTGGATGTTTTTTACAAAGAAAGTTTGGCAAGCACTGTGCAAGTATATCTATGGCCTACACTGAAGTCCTAGGATTTAGTTTTTATGGCAGCTGGCAGGACGTTAGATTTAACGCCATTATCAGATCAGCGTAATCATATCAAATGGTGAAACAAGTTGGCTTGGACAAATAAGACAATAAAACACAGGAAATTAGGCCATTTGGCCCAATGAGTCTGCTGCGCCATTCAATCCTGGCTGAAAAATTTTGCTAACCCATACTCCTTCCTTCTCCCCTAACCTTCCATAATCATGAACCTATCTATCTCGGTCTTAAATACTCTCAAAGACCTGGCTACCACTGAATTCTGTGGTAATGAATTCCATAGATTCACCACTCTCTGGTTAAATAGATTTCTCCTCATCTCTGCTCTAAAAGGTCTCCCCTTTACTCTGAGGCCGTTTTTCTCGGGTCCTAGTATCTCCTACTAATGGAAATATCTTACCCACGTCCACGCTATCCAGGCATTTCAGTATTTTGTAACTTTGAATCAAATCCCCCCTCATCCTTCTAAACGCCATCGAGTATAGACCCAGATTCCTGTAACGTTCCTCATATGTTAAGACTTTCATTCCTGGGATCGTTCTTGTGAAACTCATCTGGAACTTCTCTAGGGCCAGCACTTCTTTCCTGAGTCTGGGGCCCAAGATTACTCGCAATATTCCAAATGCGGTCTGGCCAGAGCCTTATAAAGACTCAGCAGCACATCGCTGCTTTTACATTCTAGTACTCTCGAAGTAGATGCCACCATTGCATTTTCCTCAGTAACTACCGACTCAATATGCAAGTTAACCTTCAGAGAATGCTGAACTAGGTTTGCCAAGTCCCTTTGCACTCCAGATTTCTATATTATCTCCCCATTTAGAAAATAGTTTATGCCTCTCACCTTCCTACCAAACTGCATGACCTCACGTTGTTTCCCATCTGCCAGTTTTTTGCCCATTCTCGTAACCAGTCCAAAACCTGCTGCAGCTTCTCCGCCTTCTTAATACTACCTGTCCCTCCACCAATCTACTTCATCTGTAAACTTTTCCAGGATGCCCTCAGTTAGATCATTAATGTATAAAGTGAAAAGTTGTGACCCCAACACCGACACCTGCGGAGGTCTTTTAGTCATCAACCGCCATCCTGAGATGGACCACCTTATCCACACTCTCTGCCCTCTGCCAGACAGCCAATCTTCTATCCATGCCAGTACCTTTCCTCTAACACCATGGACACGTATCTCTCTGTGCAGTCTCCTGTGCGGCACCCTTTCCTATTTCTGTCACCTTATTGCACTTACGATTAAAATATTAAATAACGTTGGTGTTAATAGAGCAGCATAACATACATGGTTGTCAAAGCAGATAGTGAATATGCTGGGAGCCAGCACGTTAACACAAGCACGTTCACACTAACAGCATTACATTGTAAACTAAAATTATGCATTTTTAGGTTTGGAAGCAGAGATCAACATCTGACTTTCCTGACCTTTGCCTTTTAGTTCTTCCTTTAATTTTTTTATTTCTGCAATGCAAAATGTAACAATTCGGAAGCATATTTTGGATCACGAGGGCATCTGAATTCAACTCTTGATGATGCAACTCCTTCATCTTTTCAAGTGTCTTCCCCATTATTACCTTGGAGACATGAGAATATTCAACAGTCTCCTATCCCGACTTCCAAATTGAATTTCCCTGAACCTTGCCTTAATTCAAAGCTCTGCTGCGCATCAAGAGAAGCTGTCATGCAATGCGTCAATATTCTGCGGCCCGTCCGAGCTGCAGGTGCAGATATGGCTCTATTTCAAAAGCCGATTGATTTGTTTTAACATTTTTCACCCTGTGGTAACAGGCTCCATCTTTATCGTATCTGGCACTAAATAAACAGGTATCCCCGTCATTTCAAAAATGGCATTTTGTAATTCAATTATAAATCAAATTTTAAACCCCCAGCAGCCCTGCATATATTTCAGCTCCAGGTTTTGAGGTCCTCACCACTCATCCTGGCAACACTTTGTAGTCATTACGGTACTTGAAACCTACCTCTACAATAGAACTTTTGGCTTCCTTCCTTATATCATGTTTTTTTTTTCTTAATGTGGCTTAGCTTCACTTCTGTTTGCTGTTCTTGTTCACTAAAACCGAAGTTAAGCCATCCGCGGTGTGTTATGGCTTTCAATGGTCTATTATATGCAATTATATTTTGCAGTGTAATGCTATATTTTAATGTTGCATTGACCGTTATCTTAACAACTGCTTCTCCGAGTCTCCGCTTTCTGAATATGTTTTTTAGTGAATTTTCTGATACTTGCAGCTTGTTACTCATTCTCGCTGCTAACATTGATTCGACTTTCACATAATTGAACAATGTCCCACTTAGTAAATGTATTACTACATGCATTAGTAAATTGAAGTAATTTCAATGCCATTGCACTCGAAGAGTTGTCAAAATTGCCCCATTTTACAGCTCACATCCATTTTGGGTGGAGAATGGACCAACTTCCCAGTTAGATTCATCCTACAAATATGCATTTTCTTTCTCTTTTTATCAAATCTATTGTAGAGTGCAATTGAGAATTTTTGTAGGTTCAGAGCAGGCGGTATTTCCCAACATCCCAATATAAGCTGCATCAGAAAAAGAATGTCAATGAGTGCGTTGAAACTGATTGTGTGGCGTTTCTTAAATTGGATTACTAAACATCTTTTGCCCCTTCATTGTGTATGAAAATTATGCATTTTAACCTAATTCTCCATAAGAGCCTTTCTCCCAGACTCTCCGTTACTTCCCAGGTGAAAATGGCGGAAAGAAGCTGATAAGAACTCTAGAAAGCACCAGTGGAGCATTCAGGATTTTTTTCATTGTAAGATTATGAACATATGGGAACATAAATTTTGACATTCTTTTTACGCAAATGGAGATGCTTGGTAGGGCGACAGTGTTTAAGATCTGAAGAGGCAGGCTCCGCTATTAATATTGAATGAGAAACTTTGGGTGGGGAATAAGTGGTCATAACAATAAAATGCCCCAAGTCCTACACAGGGGCGATTATCAAAGATAATCTGCCGGAAAGAATACTAACTTTGATTCGGTAGATCGCCAAATATTTGTTCAATGAGGCAGAATTTAAAGGATATATTGCCCTCGAGGGGCGGCATTAATTAGGAAAACAATCTCCTATCTTATTTAACTCCTCAACTGAAACACACCAGCAAATGAGGGACAACTGACAATACTGGTTGCGCACGAGAAGAAAATTGAATGCCTGCATGCTATCTTGGAGATGTAGGGCCTCCACTTCCTAACAGAGACGTTGGAATACATTAGTACTGTACGTAAACACATACATTAATGCTAATAAGGCTCACTTGCATTTCACAGTTTCCCGAGTGTTGCAAAGTTTGTGATGTGGAATACCATTCAGTGAGAAAAACAGAAATATTCAGTTAAACATAATAAACATCAACGATTTAAGATTGCACAATTTTGGTTGTGCAGTATCGGGTTTAAATTGATGAATTGTCCAGTGAACTTTTCAGACTGTTACCTAGATGCCATAGCATCCTAGGTCGAGTTTAATTTAAAAAAAAACACTGACACTTACCATCCTCTTTTTGCAACAGTGCTATTGCTGCAAAACACAAACAGTTAATAAAAATCAATAAAAATCAGCAGAACAAGGGAAAATATTTTCCTTCCATTATATGTGCATTTTTTTTGAAAAAACAACAATAATAAGGAACATTGAAATAGGAATGTGATATTAATTGCTAAATGGATGTAGGTAAATTGACGCATGCATCACCTTTATCTCATAGCTGTAGCCCGAAGCAATATGTTAGAAAACATTTAAGAAAAGCAGCGCCGATTACATGCGGTGATTTTTCTAATATCTAAGAGCAATGATTTTCCGAAACCTTTGTTCTCGCCTCGGAACTGAGCCCAGGAAATGGAACGGGAAAGAACGATTTATATTTCTGCATGGTCAGTAAAACTCTCAAAATCTACCTGGCATCATTACACCCACTAAAGTTCTTCTGAATTCCCGTTGCTTTCGTTATCAATTAGGCAGATTAGTTATTTTACATGCTGTAAGCTTTAACTGAAGGGCTATGCAGCAAGTGCTGCACTACCCAGAAGTCGTACTTTTATGGAACAAAAACGTTGGATCAACTTTTTAACAAATTTCCTGCAGGGGACTTTGGCAAACTCCTTCTGAATGAATACATTTATAACACGTGTATATTTATATATATGTGTGTGTGTGTAAATTTTCGACCCCCCACACATCCCTCCACCGCTAATGAAAAAGGAAATTAATTAGTCTTTACCAAATCCATGTGTGCACTCCTTGATTAACATAAGCCTTCTCACATTAATTTTCAATATGTTTCTCCTAATGTTTTCCAATATCCTCGCCACAACAATTATTCTCCTCATTTTCCTGATGTGTCCTTTGTTACCAGACTAACCTTCATTTGATAAACATGATAGTTTATTGTTTTCGTGGGATGTGGGCATTGCTGGGTTGTCAGCATTTACTTTCGATCCCTGTTCAAAGGACATTTGTTATGATTTAACTATGTTAGTCTGGATTGAGGCATATATTGGCCAGACCAGGTAAGGGAAGCAAATATCCAACAGTAAGGGCAGAAGGGAACCTGGTCGCTTTTTATTACAGTGGTTAACAACGTCCTGGTCATCATTCGGCTAATCTCCAGATTAGTGGATTCAAATTTCACCATGTGTTTCGTGAGTGTAAAATTGAGTCCCCAAAGGATTAGCCTGGCCCCCTGGATTCTTCGTCCTGTGACAATACAACTCTGCCACCAGCAACTTTCCAGTGTCAAGGCAGTGCACTTGTGAATCCAGTCAAAATTAGAATTTTGTGGTTAATATTTTTCTTTTCTGATTATCTTATCCATTGCCGGTCAACCGAGGATCATTTCCAACTGAATATGCAACTTGTGAAAACCTGCAGTAAATCTCCTTGTTCTATGGTCTGCCCTCTGGGCAACAATATGCGTTAAACTCTACAACAACTTAACGCCTCCAGTTCTGAAGCACTCACTCTTAACTCATGCCTTGCAATTTCGTGCCCTGACTAAGTGCTAACCCTGCGTCTAAATAAATGTCTTTTCAAGCGGCGGTCCCTGAACTTTTCAAAATTCCAAGTTAATTCTTCTTCAACAATTACCAAGGTGCAGTGCAGTCTTTCTAACCCTGTATTCACCTCCAAACGCGAAGTACTATGGCTGCTTTCCAAGAGCTCAGTGTTGAATCTTACAATGAGGTTTTGAAGAGAAGCAAACTCCCATAAACAAAGTGACAAGTATGAATGCCTTGCATTTTAATCATTTCCTATTTGACCATTGAACACATTGCACTAATTTCCCCTGCTGGAATTCAACATTGGCTTCGACCACAATCAAAAATTTTACGGATATACAGCCGTCATTCCACTGACATTCTCCGAAGCATGACCAACGCTTTAGCAGTTGCAGATTGTGATCAGTATTGATAATTGAACATTTCATAACGCAAAGTGGGTTTTGATTAATTAACGTGCTGCAAGACAGAATAGATTCAACTTATTGCAAAACGAAACGGACCAGTAGAAGAAATAAATGCCTGAGTCCTGCAGGCCTGAAGCCACTAATTTTTGCAATTTCGTATTTTTTGCATTTTGTTTTTTTCTTTGCTCTTGATGTTTAGCCTATCTGAATATGTAAAGTGATGTTGTACTGAGTCTTAATTTGATTAAAACCCAGCTATGATTGTGCAATATTAATTTATCAATAATGATCAGTAGTGACCTGCTTTGCTTGTTTTTTTTTCAGAATGGCCATGCACATCTGGTATTGATGTGCTATTTTTGTATTCAAATTTTCAAGATGGAACATATAAAAATAATTTTTCTTATGTTTATTATTATTTTTTGCTTCATTTAGTGATCCTTGGACTACAGGCCGGATCGATGAAAAACCTGATAGTGGTCATCGGAAGGTGAAGCTTCATTGTTGGATGTAACATGTGAAGGATGACTTATGGGTAGACAAAATGAAAAGATACGTAAGCAAATTGGAAACTGTGTGATTTGTCTAGCTTCACAGTGCCTATAAAAAGAATTGATTAGAACTGACTTGTTTTGAGAAGCGATTCTACCAGACAACGCAAGAAGAGAATAGATCCAGAAATCTGGCTGGAAGGGACAGTTCTTCGATGTCTTGTTGCTGCAGCCAGTATTGGAGCAGTCGCCAATGAAGACGAGTGGAAGGGACATAAATGACTGACTGACCTGGTGCCCACCCGTATGCTGGTTAGTGATGTGGCAATGTGTGTACCAAAGACATTGTGACATATATGCCACCTTAGGGTGCTGCGGTGGAACAGACTGAATTACACCTATCCATTGTCCAGAGCTGCCTTGGAACAGACCACTTTGGCGTCATTATTTGTATCTTCTGTCTTCTATTAGATTGATAAATGTAACTTGTTTCTTTCTTTCAAATGATTTTATTTTTCTTTAATTTCGTGTATACTAATATATTGTCATTATAAATGTTATTTGATTATTACTAATATTAATATTCAATAACATTGCTGTTTTAACACGATATTTGTCAAAGTCAAACATTCCTATTACGTTCAGTGTATGGCTCTGGAACTAAGCGAGACTCAGAAAGGGACTCGCAGGCCCCTCCTATAGAAAATTGGCGAGAGGGAGAGGAGCAGGATGTCGAACATGGATCGCATTCTGTGTTCTGGTTCAGGTTGACAAGCTACATTTAAAATTACTAACATAGTTTTTGTTCTGGAGCGTGAGTGAGAAGGAATATCCTGAAGAGGCAAATATGTTGGGTTTTGGAGGTACATACAATGTATGCAATGGCAGTCAGGGGCAGGTGGATAGTGAGCATTTCTCAATTCGTTTGTTCATGTATGTAAAAACCTGGAAATTAATTTCCTCCCCACCACCCCACCCCCATTCCTGTTTCTGAAACTTTCTTTTGATTATTTTTTTGCGATTCCGAAAGTTATGTTCTGCAAATCGTTTCATTTATTTAATTTTGAATTGCAGTTTTATTTGAAGAAAGATGATTCAAGAGAACTGACGTAATCTATTTCACTTTTACATGGAACTGTACCCACTTGTTGTTTTGACTACATTTTAAGTTGTAAAGATAAATTGTGTAGTCGGGAAATATTCCAATGTTATTGCTCTTATAATGCGTATGTGTGTGAAATTAATGAGCTTCCTTCCCTTGACTTGAATGTTGCATAAGAGTTTCAGAACTTTCACTTTACAATGAGGATTGTGATATGGATGAAAATGGAGAAGTTAATTAAATAGTTTAAATATTTTAATTTATAAGATTAAAGTTGTGATTTCTGGCCAAAAACAACAACTTGAATAAATGTTGAGCAAAATATAGGAATTTTTATCCGGATGCAAATTCACACATGTGAGGAAGGGGTAGATTCAAAGTTTCTTTTAATGTCAATTGGAAGAATAAAGAAAAAAATGAGCTTGTTTAATCTTGGCTGAGGAAGGTCTTACGAACGTTATGAGTTTTTGAAATGATTGGAATTTGATGTATCCTTGTCAAAATTGAAGAGAATTTTTAGAGAAAGAAAGATTCATCAAGAACAATGAAGAGGGAAGACTTGATAGGGATTTAGTCTTGACCTGTGAAAACGTAATATTTAACGTAATAGTTCAATGATAATATTGTTGGGAAAACGTTGCATCATGACGTGTAACATGAGCTGGAGTCAGTGATGCTGAATTTGATGTGGGTGAAAGGGAATAGCTAATGACAGAACCAGAAATTTAACATGGGGACATCACTAATGAATAGTTGGATTTACCTATTCTGGAGGTAGAAGTGGAAAGCTTAAAATGGGAAACAAAATATATTTCATCCAAAGGGAATACCAACCAGGAGTCTGAGCTAAAGGATTAAGAAATTATGGACCATTTCCAATATAGTGTGTCATACATAGGATTGATTCGGGATGGCGCATTTTGCAACATCAATATAGCTATCCATACGCACTAACATGTGGGAGATTACGTTTTAGGAACTCGGCTGGAAGCATATAAAAAAATGTGAGAAGTGATTATGCACCCGTGTGAGATCAGGGACTTCACCAAAGCAACAAGTGGGTATCAGCAATCACTTGTAAATTGTGCAATGGAAGATGTTAGATTTAATGTCAAACGGTCACAAACTGCATGTATAGGCAAGGGACAATACTTTTACTGCTATAGAAAACGCATACATTCATGGACACGACAATCCATGCCCTGCTCCCGAAACAGCCTAGAAACACCACTCAGGATTGGTGTTCGCGAGTTCAGGAATACTTAGTGTCAGAATATTACAGAAAACATTGCAAAAGTTAGGATGACAGTCCAATTATCGGATTTTGTGTAAAGGTTTGATGCCTATGCCTCACAGCTGCCACAACAACTTTCAGAATCATTATGTGCATATTGATAAAAAAAATAAAGTTGTTGATATCAGAAGTACCAGATGAAGGGAAAACTTGTGGGATTGGGACATCAATATGAATATTCATCCAGGGATTAGCATTATATCAAATGTTATATGCATTGCCCAATACTCAATCTAATTGACTGGAAGTGATCTGAATCTCAGATGTCTAGCCTGAAACGGACGTTAGTTGTTGGCTTTGCAACCGACTGCAAGTGCAAGTTCGTACCAAACGAAATAATATTAATAGGGATGAAAAATGCCAGATTCGATATACTTGTTTTACTGATTTCTTCAAATAAAGATGCATATCCCCCTTTCCGATGATAACAGCTTGCATGTCCGTATATGAAGCTGGGAAGAACGTAACATAAAGTATTTACCACAAGAACACCAAATTACCAATAAAATACAAAAAAATAAATTTCGAGAACAATTCTGCTCATGGTAACTATAAGCCTGGAAATCTGAAGGAGTAAACACACCAATTTGTAAATGAATTTTAAACCAACAAGCACAGGAACAAACATAAAAAAATCGGAGAATGTTTGGGTTTCATAGTGTATTTATGAATTGCCCTTGCGTTCTACAGAACACCATTTAATTGGCGAAATATGCATTGAATGGAAAACTCAACAAATGGCTGGGTATGCTCCACTAAAAGCAAAATCTATTGACAAAATTTAATAATGTTAATCAAAGTCATACAACTTCCATTGACTACAGTAGTCAGAATAAGTATAAATAACACACCCACAGACAATTTACTCAGCATAACGTATATTTAAATACATTTCATTCGAACATTAGAATATGGAAGTTGTACCTACGACCAGAGAAAATTGTCTCCGTAACTACCGGAAATACATGTAGGCAAGTCACATAATACAAATTGTGATTTCGAAATTTATTCCATCCAATCACATGAATGCAATCCTGAGGGAGAACCCATGGGGTAAATATATTCAGTGTGGATGGAATTCGAGATGCCAGGATATGCAGACCTTAATTCTCAAAGCAATCCAGCAGGACAATTGTGGTCACCGGGTATTGACTAAATAAGAACACAAACTCTTGAAGGAATCTTAATGGCAATTTGTGTTTTTTTTTTCCCATGCCGCTTGGCATTTGAATGCTTTCTAATAAGTCACTTATCTCGAGTGCTCATTCTATGAGTTTGAGTTTGGAAGTCAGCTTTCCCAGTCACGACACTGCTGCAAATTAATTGTGTTAAAAGTAAAACATGATGTGTTCTAAGAAACAAATTGTGCACCTGAGTCTTTCAACAACTTGTCATGAGCTGAAAAATGGAATATAGAGATGGTTCATATTTTTTAAAGGAGCAAAACTTAAACCCAAACTCACGAGGCACTGCTTTGATCTAACATTACGAATTCTAAGGACATGCCACAGAACTCCAGAAAAAAAAAACATAACACTCAATATGAAGTTTCTGAGATTATGATTGGGAAGAAAAAGAGCTAACACAGTATTTAAACGGTATTTTTTTCTTGCCTTCTTTTGACTAAAGTATCACACAAATTAAAATTCATTAAACTCTGTTTGAACGGAAATCAATAATAATCCATTATGGTAATTAACACATTTTCGATTTCGCAAGGAATGTGGAGTTCTCATGCAAATGACATCACTTTAGGCAGAGCGCCCAGAGTTGAGATTCAGCGGGAGGGGCTGTTTGCAATCGAGGTTAATATTGTACTTATTGGGGGGACTCACAGATATGCTTTCTGCCATTATATTGACATCATGATTCAATGGAACTTTTTCAGCTCCAATTTTGTTCTCAAGCATTGCAGGACGTAGTCTAAGTTTTTGACAGTCAACAAGGTTTGATGCTCACCTCCGAGATGCGAATTTCCAGCTTCATATCTCCCTCCAGCGTTTGAGCAAAAAAAAAACGTAACATTCCAGGGGCGTAATGAATGAATTTGGCACAGCCGGAAATGCACGCTTTCCTATGTAACGTTAAATTGTCATTCAATTTCATTTTTCAGTGGCACCTACATGCTCCATTTTACAAATTTGGAGAAAAGACTAGGGGAACTCCAGTGCCCTTCCTAATGATAATTCTTCGAACAAAATCCCAAAGATGTTATCTCACCATTAGCGCATTGCAGTTTTTGGGAGAGTGCTTTTAGTAAAATCATTGCCATGCTTCTTATTGACAATTGCTACTAGGCTTCAAAAGCATTCGATTGTCTGCAAAACACTTTGAGACTGCAGGTTGTCAAGGAAACTACAGTATTAGTGCAATGAGTATTTCTTTTTTTTTACTCCCGTTTGTCTTGCTTTTTCGCAGAGGGAGCAATACATGTTCTTGTAATAACGGCTGTCTGTCCTTCAGTGTAGCTATTTAAAGTGAATATTCTGCTTTCCTTGGAAGTATATTTTAATTATACTACAATTTTGCCTTCAATTTCTGTTGGTTTTGTTTAGTTAATAAATATAACATTTACAGATGTCCTTATTGCATTTTCGAACGAACATTTGACGAAACAGGAATCATGCACTGTAATAATGCTTATGTCAGTTGTCCTGTAATACGTTGGTCTGGAAAAGTGACAGAGTAACAGCCCTGAGCTCATATCCCACCATGGTGGTTTTCGATGCAAATTCAATTAAGTAAATGAAACGTTGTAACATGCAATATAGTAATGGTGACCATGACCAACCAGGCTCTGCGAAAAACTCAAGTGCTTCTGCAAAATACTTTATGGAAGGAAACTTGGGTATAACTTTTTGTAATTTCGTTGAATGCTAACTGGGCCGCAAAATAGTCCAGCCAATCTTTGATTCTATTCCAGGAAGCAGATAACTAACATCTCCAACAGAGCAAATAAAGATGGATAACAATTAACAGCCTCCCAGCTACACACACTTCGTGGGCATGAGTAAAAATATGATAAAATATACCCCATTACCCATGTGTTCAATGAAGTACTGGCTATGCCAATTATCATTGTGTAGTGGCATTATAGGATATTATGTTTCACGCTGAATGCTCTGCCATAAGCTTTATGCAACATTTACTTATTGCCAAGGCATTAAGAAGGCTAATTTAATTTTATCCATTAAAATGAGTGTAATTGAATACAAAAATAAGCATGATATGATTCCATTAAGCACGACATTTCGAATTTTCTTTGCAATATTGGACTCATTATTTAAGGAACAATGTAAAGCTTTGGAAACAGTTCAGACGAAGTTTACAAGAGTGATACCTTGAATGAGTGGATATCTTATATTGAGCGGAAGGGTAGACTGGGCTTGTTTCTACAGGAGTTCGGAAGAGTGAGTGGCAGCTTACTTAAACTGTGTCAGGTCTTGAACTATGTGCAACACGTGGAGAGGCTAATTATATTTCCCAGTGTGAATGAGTCCCGAAGAAGGGGGCACTGCTTTAAATTTATGGATTGACCCCTTTAGAACACAGATAAGGTCTTCACATTCTTCCGCCTATCAGCCTCAGTGGAGGCGAAATCATTGAGTGTTTTTGAAATGGATGGTTAATAGATTATTGTTAGGGAAGGGAATCAAAGGTAATCCGCAACAGATGGGAATGTGGAAGTCTAAACACAAATGGATCAATCATGATCTTATTGAAGGGCGGAGCAGGATCGATGACTCTAATTGTTTACTTCAGTTCCTCTTACGTATGTATATATGCTTATATGCCTACTGCTATATTCAGACAATCTGAAAACTGCATCTGCAGTATTTTGCGTTTAAGCGAGGAGAGGATGAAAAAAAAAAAGTGGAGATTACGTAGGTTTGAGATGTTTCATCACTGTTTGGGGGAAATAAAGGAATATAGTAATTATTTTGGGGAATATAAGGGTACAGGAAGAACTTATAGAAAGGGGATGAATTTCATCAAATCTCCAAGCACATCGGCAGTTAAAGGTTACCAGATGAACCTTGCACAACCTTAGAGGTGTGCAAACAACATGAAGGCCTTGGTAGTCAGAGGATGGCAATAACAACAGATAGGAGAAGAACAGATGGTCTCAGCCTGGGTGGAAACAAATAGGGATGTACCTGTTACCAGATATGTTTTGTATTGTAAACCTATATGTTGGCGAGATCCGAATCTGGAAACTGTTCTTGTATGTGAACAATAATTTATTGATATGTCGAAAACTTCTAGTTAAGCAGAGTACTGTCTCAAGCTGTATTCAGATGGTGCTCTGCTTGTAGTTTTTCGTAAAAGCGATCATAACATGTATATGAGTCTCCTATGGTCCATCCATCCAAGACACCAGGTCAATTTCTCATAGGTGGCAGGATACTTGGATTGGATCCACGGGACAGCTCTGCAAAGTGGGTTGAGTATATTCATTTGCCTCTCGTAGTTAGTGCTGCAAGCTTACCCGAGAACTGCGTGGTCAAGTAGCAAAGAATCAGGAGGAGGATTCAGGACAGGAGACAGGAAGTACCAGGGATACGTGGCTGTGCCGTGCACGCGGTCTAGCAGGGCCAAAGCCACGCGGGAATTCCAGAACCATTACCAAAGAAAGGAGGCAGAGCTGTGCTGATGGGTTACGGTTGAAATATAACATTAGCCGAAGCCGCACAGGTAGGTCAGACCCCATGTAACCGCAGATAGGGCAAGAAATTAAGTTGTCAGGACCATGCGAACATATCATGCAGAGATAGTAACAAATAAGAACAGAGTACCGTCAGAAAAAAAGAACAGTGCTATTGAACTCGAATGGGGAACCGTGGACCCCATTCCGAGGTTCATAGCGGAACAGCAGTCAAAATGTACCACTAAAAATCCAGATGGAGGGCTCGAACACAAAGGGAACCCCAACAGAACAAAAACAGTGGTGGATAGAGCAAAGAAAAGGACAAGGAAAAGAAAGGGATGATGGTTATTATCACAATGCACGTACAATTGTGCAGATGAGTTAAAAATAAATTCCAGTCACTAAGAGAGAGAGAGAGACAAAGTCAGCTTTAGCACAGATCAGAGCAGTGGCGGCAGCAGCCTGTAGTAACGCTGATTAAGGCGAGGAAAGCTCCAAAGGATAAACCTATGAAGGAGCTGAGGCATGTCCACCCTCATATGAACCAACCACCCCCCTGTGCCTGTTGAATTCCATGGACCCTATTGCAATAACCATTAGGAAAAGTAAAGTCAGGAAAGGCGAATTAAAACCCGAAGGGAGAAAGTCAGCTGATCAATAGGTGGAGGATGAGGAGATTAAAGGGATATGGAGAAAGTTAAGCACGTTCCATTCAGTCCGGCGGAGAAGCAGATTTTGCTTAAAGAACTGCTGAGACTCAAAACTCTGCATAACAATCCAGCTTTTTGAACTAACCTGCGGAAAATGCAAGATTTCCATGCAATGCTCCGCTTTGATACCTATATACTGGTGAAAGCTAAATGGCCACGGGATATCTGGGGAATGTTATCACTTCAGTTTAGAAGTGATGACAGGGCGAATCCTTAGGAGGTCCCAGATCAGTAGAAGGTGACAGCCCTACACAGAGTCTTTGATGACACAGGCTAAGAATTCTTGGTAGAGTGACAGACGGATTGGGGGCGTATAAGTAGTAGACAAGAGGAGTGAGTCCGCAATGGACTATGCAGAACGAATGTGGAAGACTTCTGTACAGTTTCCAGTACAAATGCATCCTGTGCAGGATGACGAGATGTTCCTGAATATATGGAAGGATGAGTGGGATCGGAAAAGTATGCTACAATAGCTGCCTGTGCAGAAGAGAGAGAGGGAGAGAGAGAAAGAGAAATGGAGAAAAGTTGCACCCGTAGGGGCGTTAAAAGCACTGGTGGGGAAATTGGAACATTCGCCACTCAGGTTGTCCCTCGATGTAGATCCTTCAAAATCCCTTAATTTCCCCCACTGCTATTGGAAGATTCGTTTAGAATATGACAGTTTTAAGTCGTTAACCAGGGTTAGATGAACGAAAATTTGTACCACCCCTTTGCAGACCAGTACCTGCAGCTTCCACGCTGATTGTGATCGTCACATAGGAGTTGCATAATCTCATACGAGTTAGTATTCTTTAATTCTGAGGGCAGAAATTACCTGAAGTTCAAGGGATTCTAGGCAAGCCAAAAGAAATAAACATACGGTCTAAGTAGTTCCAATGGATAAAAAGGTGTTTCATTTGAAGAGATGGCTGAAATATGAAAAGCACTGTAATTAGAATTTTGGACAATCCTGAGATGTGAAGTGCATTGTAATTTAACAGGTTACCTTCGAATCAATAGGATGCTATCTACGATAAAGAACTTGTAGATAAACAGACGGGAATTATAGCTTGGATACAGTCGATACACATAAGAAAGAGATAGCTTTAATTTTGCTAGGTTAAATTACAGTTGTTACGAAATTTAAAATTCGAGGTTTGGCTCCTGATAATTTTACAAAAGGGAATTATTATTTTAAAATTTTTGTCAAAAACTGACACAAATCCAAATGCTGCAAGCTGTTGTATTTGGAAGTATCTTCCCAAAATATGAAGCCAAGCTCAAGACCTTGACAAAGTTTGGCAGAAATCCAATTTTTGGCCGAGATAATGAATCTGTGTCAATACTAAAATAAATGGTTCAGGTACAATTTAATTGCTTACTTTTGACATAATCAAATGTTGTTTAAGACGAAGATAAGGAAGCAAGCATGTCATTGCAGATTTCTGTTTTTAATACCGTTATGAGAATGTTTTTATTATTTTAAAGCCTCTCCAGGCATCCTGAACAAGATAAGATAGTTGTTGTTCCATGTGCAAGATGGCATGAGGCAACTGGGAGAAAGAGTTAGGGAAAGAGGATAAAATATACAAACTTATTTAAGGGAAGTGAATTTGATAATCTCACCATCAACTGAGACATTGGAAATGCACAAGCGGAGATAATAAATGGCGTAGAGAAAGAGATCCTGGTTGAAAATAGAGAACCTGAGCTCAAGAGAATCTTAGGATGATCATGGACAGAAAAGAAAAAAATAAAGGTGATACTCTGTGGAATCTGTAGTTCAGGCAATTGAAAGGAAAGGAAAAATAAGACATAACAACAATTGCCAAATGATGGATACAGGTAAAGGGAAAGCTGGAAATAAAGCAAATAGATGTATTACTGATTGTATGAACCTGCCTTCGAGATTCAAAAAGCAAGACCACAGGATTAACACCATGATGGCAGACAGAGGAAAGTGGCTTACAGAGAGAACCGTCACTGGAAGGAAATATATCCAGCCATTGAAAGATAAGATAAGGTGTACTGAGGAGTTGTGTTGGCAGTTTAAGGAATTGAGTACTGAAGTGGGGAAGCAGCAGGAAAGAGTAGACTGGAAGAAGTGAAGGGTGAATATCCAGAAGGATTCAGATCAGGGAACACTTTTCACAGGAAGAGTCATTAAATAAACGTATAAATTGAAATTTAAACAGAAATTCCACATACCCTACCAGCCACAGAGCTCAGAGAGGGCCGAAATGATGAACTGAACTCTAAAAAGAAAATCAGTCACAAAAGCAATTCAAGAGATAGGGAACAGACAAAATTCGAATGCACCTTAGGGCTACACAAAGCTGGGCGGTCCGATTCACCCCATTTGAAATAATGACAAGAAGAGTAATACAGTTAGCTAAGGGGAGATAACAGCTATGGGAGATATACATCCACTAAAAGGAAATATGCAAGACAATGTGAGGGAAACAAGTTAGCAACTGTATGAGTTAAGGAGGAAGTTATAGACCGACGGAAGGATAAGAATATGGAAACAGCCAAATACAAAGAGCAACTATGGACCTCCCCCAACACCCGCCACAACCACCACCCCACCCCCCCACCCCCCCCCCCCCCCCCCACGCCTCCACGTGGGGAATAAGGTGATGGCCAAAATGAGTGTGGAGGAAACAGGCATGGGCAGTACGAGGTAATTAAATTCTGGATGCAAGCGCACATGTAGATATGGGAATGGGGTTTAATTGGCACTTTTAACAATATATGAGAATTGACCAAGCGGTAACTCGGAGAACAAGAACCGATGTTAAGGTTTCCACAGATGTACCAGCCTCGTCTTGGGCGGATCACAACTGGCAACAAGGTCGGGGATCATCACTGCTCATCCAGCACTGCAGGAGGAAATTTGGTACAGCACCGACAGTACCGAATATGACATGAAATGGGGCATGATAAATGTAGCAGTAGGAGAACATGTGCATTCATATTGTAGTAGGAATTCGCTTCATTTCGGGCATGGCAGGCCCGCCACTACTCAGCCAACTTTCACATCTACTTTCACAGTCCGAATAGAGATAACTGCAACCTGTCAGAACATACCAACTAATGCATCTTGTCCGACTACGCCTCCAGGAACAACAAATGGTTTGGTACTGGTTAATCAGAAGTTTTGCAGAATAATGTGAACCAAAAGCTGGCACCTGTAGTCTTGAACATATCCGGAATGACCCCGCCCCAGTGGTGCTCAACCCAAATTCGGGAACTATATACAGCTCTAATGGCCCAGCTGATGATTGAAGCAACTTAGTTGAACAGCGAGATGCGATCAGGCCTGGGAAAGAACTTTGTTAAGTGCAGCCTCATAAATGATGATGGCGCTATGATACTCAATAAAGTGACATCAGTTGTTAATTCAGGACCTGGCAACTATTGACCAGAAGGTCCATTCCCTGATCTTGATGCTTAAGTAGATTCAACAGCAGTGACAGGGAATTCATAACACACAATTAACAACAGACCAGAACATGACAAGCTTAATCCAAAACCTGGCTATGATGCTCGAAAGGCATGTGGGGTCAAATCAAAAAGCGTATTGAAATAGGGGAAAATATTTCAGATGAAGCAAGCAGAAAAGATGTTTGCAGCACCTAAGGATCTTGGGCACTGGAACAAGCCCGAGAGAGTTTAATAGAGATTAATGAGGGCTTAGTTCCTTTATGGGTGACTACTGAGCATTTATTGAATAATTCACGACATAGGATCATGACTTGACCGGTAGCCAGCTCAGAGGTTTACAATGTATGTATATAATGAATGTATAGTGAATGGTAATATGCTAATATGCATTGTATTAGTAATACCTGTCATACCTATGTTAATACCCGGCAGCACATTATATAGAAGAGAAAATATTGGTGTTATACGGGAGGATTACTATATTATGTATCATGATATAAGACCAGATGCAGTAGACATTGAAGGAAATACAGTTAGTCCCACTTAGAAGAGTGTACAATAGAGGTTACCGCAGTAGTATGCACACCTGGCGTATGAGGAAAAGTGGATTTAAAGTGAAAGACACTCTTTGGTCTGCCCGAAATTTGTTGGTTTTCCAGCGCAAATATCTGTCCTCGACCGAGTGTTGCAGATTGGCACATTCCAAGGTCCAGGACTATGTGCAGAGGGACACAGTTAAGCTTGGGGCAGCCGCCACAAAGGCTCAATGGGGAAGGGTCGCTGCCTAACACCTTTCTCCCACAGTGCATTGAGGGGCTTGGAACTGTAAAGAGCCCTTCAGGCTGTAGAGCTTAAAATAAATGTCTGCCAATAATTGCAATATTCATTGTTTGTACACCTTGTGATTCATGTTGTAAAAGTTGAACCTGGTTGTATTTTTGCAATGGTGATTTTGAAATGGTTCTAAATGTTTTTGAATATTTATGAATAAAGTATATTTTTGCAAAAAAGAAAAAAAAAGTACAATTGAAAGTATACGGGTGGCAAAAGAACCGACCCATATTGCATATGCAGGGAATGTGAGATATTGTATCACCACGTGGGAGGAAATAATCCAGTATGGAGGTAACCCGATTTGCCCTTTCCAAAATCAATCAGTGTGCCTACACCCACAGGTGGCAGCAAGGGTAGGGAAGGTGGAACTCGTCGAAATATACAACAGAGGAACGACTACTATTCAGGTCAAGGACAGCCTTCAAGACAAGCTGACACAGTATTTGAACCCGTTCTCCTATGAAGTTCCCTTATTAGCAGAGCACCTCACCGCCACTGGGAGACAGGCTCAGCAGATATACAGAACTTACTATAAGCTGCAGCAACAGATTAGAGCCTTAAAGACGGATATTGAACAAGTACATTCTTGCTCATGGTGGGAGGACCTGTTGAACTGGGGCTCAAACGTAGAGATAAACCCCGGGATTCGGATTATCTCCCATGCCCTAGTTAGGCTTCAACTGATATTGATTATCTATCTAATATATATGATTCATCGCAGCTGGAAGTCTCAGAAAAGGTGACGCCTTGGGTGGGGGGGGGGGGGGGGGGGGGGTGTATGTCAGGGGATGCTTTGACAAGTGGAACAAGAATCCGGTAAGGCAGAGGTTCTGATTAAAGGTCCGGATCATGGAGCTGGTCTGACCAGTGCCCCTAACATTTACATGCCTAAATTGGATACCTGGCCAGTATAAATGATCAATGGGTGTAGCACATAAGATTGGGGGGGGGGGGTAATGGACAATACCACTATAGTTGGTTACTTTGGGCTAAGCCAAGGGCCAAAAGGGGAGACTGTTAGAGGGAAATAAACTGTTACATTAATTATTAGGGGAATACAGCGGTTACAGTATGAACTTATTGAAAGGGAATGAATTACTTAATATTTTCATGCGCTTTGGGAGTTAAAGTTTGCCAGGAGACCCTTGCCCAGCCTTAATGGCCTATAAACAACAGAAAGCCTTTGGAGCCAGACTGTAGTCCGGGGATGGTAATAACAACTAAGATGAAGTGTGCACTTCAACAGATAGGGAAAGAATGGATGGTAAGGCCTCTGCCTGGGGGAAAAGAAATAGGGATGTACTTAGTACCAGACATGTTTTGTAATATAAATCTGTATGTTGACGAGATTGGAATTTGGAAACTGCTTTTGTAACTGACCAATCATGTAAAAATATGTTTAATGCTTGCAGTTTAGCAGGAGTACCGTTTCAAGGGGTACTGAGATGGTGCACTCCTTCCAATTGATTGAATAAATGATCTTAACCTGAACCTGTGTCTGCTGTGGTCCGTTCATCAAAGAAACCACATCAATCACACATGTGTGAACTAACGCTGTGTTTTTGGAAAGTATCACTGAGATGCTACATATATAGATGAAAAATATTAGGGAGCAAGGATATATACTGGGCAGTAGCATGGGTTAAGTATGGGGAAACAGGAGGGAACGACAGTGCATATAATGATGTATTAGATCAATAAAAAACAATCAGATAAAGTGACTTATGCGTTCATCCAGATGATGTGGATGGTGTTCTTATTCTCTCTGTCTTTTCAATAGAGATCGATTACACAGGCATTCTATTGCACGAGGAGAATTATCAAATGTTAGATACAGTAAGCATAGGATAGAGGAAACGTTGCAGGGGCTGACATGTTTGACGGTACATAAAACACCAGAACTGGGTGTATTGTATCCAAGGCGTTTACTGGAAGCAAGGAATATGGCAAAGGATGCCCTGCAAAAACTTTTTAATTCTACCTGGGTACAGGCGAGATAAAAAAAAAAAAAGTTTAGTAGTCTGTGACAGTTGTACCATTGTTTAAAAGTGGTGCAAGCGTAACACCAAATAATTACAGTGTGTAATTCTGGCTTCGATAGAGGACAAATTATTGGAATCCATCTTTAGCGATAGGATTAAACTGTTAGTAAGAAACGCTAGGATCAATCAGGGCTGGTAATTAATTTGTTTAATGAAAAGTCGTGACTTATTAAAATAATTGGATTTATCAAAGAAAAGTTTCAAGCAGCATTGAACAGGGTAGAGTGGTGGATGTGCTGTGTATGCATTTTAGTTAGCCATTTGGAATGTTCACACACCGCAACCTGGTCAGAAAACTAAAAACCATGGGGTCTGGGGGAAGGGGGTGAGTTGGATCAACCATTGGTCAGTGATGGAGGTTTTAGCGAATGGAATGCAGTGTGTTGCCGCAGGGATTTGTGCTAGTTGCCTTTCTGCTTGTGGTATACATTAGTTATTTGGGCTTTAGTTTTGGGAACATGATTTGCATATTTGCAGATGACACACAACTCTGAGTAGTTAATAATGGATATGATATTAATGGTTTGTTTGAGCAAGTAATGAAGTGGCCACCGGATTCACTCCGGAGCAGGGTGAAGTTGTGCATTTTACAAGGGCATGCAAAGTACTGAAATACTGAATAAACGGGAGAATATTGATTGTGGTAGAGAATGTGAAAGACATTGGATTGCATATCCACTGTTCCCTGAAGATGGACTGGTTTGTAGATATTGTGGTTAATGGAACATATAGAATGCTTTCCTCTCTTGCACCAAGTATGTTTTACAAAAGCATTAATGTAATTATACACCCTGTACAAAACGCAGGTTAGGCTACACTTGGGTGTTTGTACAATATTTTGCTCAACACATTAAGAAGGACTGGGGAGAGTACAAAAGAAGTGCACAACAATGTTTCTAAGGCAGGGAATTTGCAGCTAAGGGAAAGTTAAGCTGGCTAGGAATATTTTCCTTAGAACGTAGGAGGCTGAGATTTGAAATGTTTGAGTTTTCGAAAATTATGAAGGTTCGAGAGAAGATCAGTGGATAATACGTGTTTCATCCAGCGGAGAGGAAAATTACCAGAGGGCACAGAATTGAGGTGATTGGTCGACATTTTAGACGGAATATTAGGAAAAATGATTTATCTCAGAGAGTGGAAGGTGCCTGGAATACATTGCACGGAATGTTGTTTGAAGCAGAAAGCATGAACTAATTTAAAATGTTACTGACTCTGCACAAGAAGTGCTGAACTCTGCAAAGCTACGAACCAGGTGCAGGAAATCGAAAGTAGATTTTTCCCACCCGTCACAGAAACGATGTTTGGAATGCCCTCTTTCTGTGTCTTAAGTATATCACAGTATATATGATATGAAATGAGAGCAGTCACACAGAGGTACACGGAAATGGAGAAGAATTGGAGCTTGCTGGGTTTGTCAAAAATGCCAAATGTTGCAGACAGCTGGAGAACAACGATAAAAAAAGTTTTTATTACTGAAATGACATGGACTGCCCGCCTATCTTGTTGATCTTAGTTGTTACATGTTTTTGTTTTCCACTGCTTAGTGCATCTCCTGTGGTAATTAGGGAGATTTAAATCTGGTACCATTATACTTGGATGGTGACAATTTAAGATTTTCCCCAATTGCTGTATTTTGGATATACTATAGGATTTTTGCCATATATTCAAAATGCCCATGCGGATGCACTAGGAAATTATATCTTATATTCTAATTGACCTAATCAGGAATTAAGCCGATCATTTCCATTAAGCATTGTTGAAGTAATGTGGACTTACTATAAAACATTTTTTAAAAATATCCCTCTGGAGAGATATGTTGAGGTTATTTTCCAGTCCCTACTACCCACTTATGGAAGTGTTAAGGGATATTACCATAAACCAATCTACAATTATGTGATTGTGTTTCAGGTTACAATTGCCTGCAAGTCAATTATAACATGGGCGGATAGGACTATATTCCCCTTGCGTTGTAATGTTAAAGAGCTGATTTATAATGTCTTTTTTTCTCCTTATGTGGAGGTGTTATAAATTGCTGTACTGTATTCTGTATTCGGCTTCTGAGTAAATGATGTAGAATAATGTATCACAGCACATTCTATTCATGTAGAACAATGGAAAGATGTCGCCAAGTGCACATAATGGTACGAGTATGATGTACAATAAGCTATTGACCTATCTTACCCTAAAACCTTTGGATAGATGAAGCAATGCCATAGGTTCCTTTGCCCTTTATGTGGAGATTCCATACGAAACTTCATTGGAAATGGCAGCTTTGGCTATCCATCAGCTCGAAGATGACATCAACTCAGGATGAAAAGTGTCGACCAAAGAAGTACATAAACGCTGAATATCCTATTATCGACCAACAGATTTTGGAGCAGATGCACAGGATAACCTATGAGGCAATGTTGTCTGCCTGGCAGGGTTTGTATTCTTTTCCTCCATTTCCTGTTGGTGCGTGGCATCGTTGTTAAACTGTTATGAATAAAAGTGTTATGCAGCTGGATGGAAAAGTAATTACTGGTTTCAACAGCTGGTAGCTCACTCCTCCTAGTCATTGATGTCAATGTTACATTGAAACAACACAAGCTTCAGATTGTGCTTGAAGCGTTTCTTCTTTTGAACCCGCAAAACATTTCTCATTTCTGGGTAATGGAAAGAGAACCAGGCAGGTTTACCTGAACATTGGTGCAGCTTACGTCAAGAAGAGCTGGATTGTCCTTCTATTAAATCAGCGGATGCCATGGAGACATTGCTGATGGAGTTAATCTAATTTTCTTTTGTGTTGCAAATACATAAATCATGTATTGCTGCATTATAGGGTTCTGGTAACAAAAAATGATTTGTCCATTGCTGCCATTTTGCATTGCTGTAGAATTGTTTCAGTACCTCAGCTATTATAAAGGTTTGATGATGCCCTGATGGAGAAATATTTTGAAACTATATTTGGACCATTATTTCTCAACTATTTTGGTCAAAGGCAAGATGAAATGTCAAAAATTTAAGGGGTGGGATACGAGATAACCCTTCTTTCTGATGGTTACGAGTGTTTAAAATTATCTATAGGAACTTGCCTGCAAGCTGTTTGCACGTGTATTTTTCAAGGCTGATATTGAAATATGTTTTGTCAACAAATGAGATATTGCATAGAGGGAGAGAGCAAGAAAGCTAACTTGATCTAATACTTCAGCTGTGAAGCCATTTAAATGTGAAACAGGGTCGATTGCTCGATGCTGCTCGTCTCTCTCGTTTGCATAATATTTTTGAAACGAGCAAAATGAATCATTATTATTTCCCAATAAATCAGGCAATTTACGTTGTAATCTCCAGTCTTTACACATCGTTGAAGTAAAATAACCACCCTCGTAAGCCAAGAATGCGATATGTTCTGCAATTTATTCACGCCAAATCCATAGACTATTGATGAAGCTGACGTATCTTGATATATATGTGTGCTTACCTGCTGAATTTTCGAGTGACGTTCCTCCTGTTAGAAACAAGCAAAAATGTCACGCTCGGAAACGTAGTTTTGATATTTTTAGTTTAATTTAGTTTAGATTTTTCCCCCCAAATAATAACTTTAATCTGAATTCTGAAAACGTGTGCCTAAAGGAATATAATGCAAGCAAATCTGAATGATTCAGATCGCGGTTGCATCTAGAGTAACATGAGCCAAGTCACATTCATCCAGCAGATCCGTGCTCTCTTTCCAGTGAGGCTTCATTTAAAATGTTAATATTTACCTCACATTTCTCTGCTTGTCCGTTGAACTCCATGCTGCAATTTTCTTGGGGAAGTGGGAAACTTTCAAATTTCAAAAGGCATAACAATTCTATGGGAAAGGTTTGGCTCTTGCGCTTCATCCAAAAGAAAAGGATTTCCTTGCCGTTACAAACGATGACATAGCACCTTTAGAATAGCGTAAAAAATGGGCACTGATTATTTGAAATTGTTTAATTTGGAATAAACAAATAACAACAGCTTCTACAAAGAAGAGGCAGATGACTTATATTACGCTAAAGCTAAATTAATTGGAGGGGATGCAACAGTTAGTTCGAGGATACCAGAGATCGCTATGTGGGACTAAAAAAGTAGAGGCACAGCGGTGGATCAGTTTCGTAAAATAATGACTGACAGACTCTTAGCCCTGTTAAATTTGACTTCAAGCAATTTTGCAAAATGGACCCCCACCTTATCTCACTATCATACTGGCCATATTTATTGATTTCAATGGTCGGGAATGTACAGAATAAAAAGTGCATGGCAACAAATTAAACAACATTATTTATAATATGAGCCCAAAGTTAATATTGAACTCAGTCACACATGATTTACAGAAAGTGAGTTACCTGTTGACTTATCCGACCGGGTATATTATTTGATTAGACTCACCAGTCAGTTTACACATTGCTTCCAAATCTATGGAATATATATCAAATGCAATATTAAAGTGAGAATTATTGGAATAAAATGAGCATATATATGACATTATGTAAAGACGCAAAATAGGCTATTAATGTAAAAGATTTAAGTTATCTACCTTTCTTGCACTGAGTAAGATTATCATCTAAACAAAAGAACATTTTGCAAGAGATGACGGTATTTTTAAATTAGGATGTTATATGATTAAGAATCCACTGTCTGGAATGGAGCAGTAATCGGATAAATTTGACAGGATGGCATTTGCTTTATAAGTGAAAATATTTTCTTTCAGGTATCAGACTTAAGATAATGGATTTGGGCTGATTTTAAAGTTTTTGTAAATAGCCACCACAACTATCAGGTCCTCATTTTATGGCCGCACTGCATTTTTAAGTGAGACAAATAGAATATAGCTGGAGAGAATGTGTATATGTACGTGGCCAAAAATGGATAACAGCTTGCTGTCATTTATTTAATTATATTAAAATCATTATAATTCAACATCAAACTGGACTGCTGCAGATGGAAGATGTAATTACCATCGCTGGAAATGAATACCGAGCTTCACATTTTATTAGGAAACACTGTGATATGTATTAAACATATCCTCTTCGAAGTGATATTTAAAATCAAGGAACATATAAAACAATAGAAAACTGACATTTCAAAACAGAAAAAAGCTGATTAATTAACCACGTTATTAAGCATTTCATCTTTGTTGAAATAACCCGAATTGAACACTGAATATTTAAAAATCTCCCTGTTTTAACAGATTGGAAAGTTGTAGATCATAAAGAAAAAAGTGAACCAAGTGGTCGATTGAATAACTACAAATGTTGTCTCACCCTTTTCTTTCAGTGCTTTTTTCACAGTTTCCAGTTCTGAAATGTGCAAAATCAACGTTTAATTTAGTTCTTAAAAACATTTGATTTTGAAACTAGGCTATTTCCTCTTTGCCCATAGATAAACATGATACTGCTCACGAAGTAGGGAGAATCGATTAGCAATTATATTAGTGCAAACTAGCCATGCGTGATTATGACTTACAGATGAATGGCACTCCGAAAATGCACGTCGATAATAAATATGAGATGAACTAGGACTAAGAAGTTTGACCCTGCTCAAAGTTCAAGAAAATCATAGCGGATCTTCTCTATGATCTTGATGCCTTGTTCCCAAAACCTGTTGTATACAAAAATGTATCGAACTTTGTCGCATTGTGCTCAATAACTGAACATCCAAATCACCTTTTGGGCATTAGAATTCCAAACATTGGCTGCCGTTTGACTGAATCTATTTAGTTCCTCTTAGACCAAATTGGTCTCATTGTTCTTTTTTTTCATCTATGTCCTTCTCCCTGTTCAAGATTCCCCCGCCAGGGGAAAAAAAAGATAAATGCTATTCTGTACATGATCACACACATTAAATGTGTTCTACTTTTAATCGGGGCATCAATTATTGTTCTGAACTCCGAGGATCCAATGATAATTCATTCAATCTTTCATGGTCGAGCGAACGCCCAATCAACAAAACAAAAAGTGCGAGAAAACGTTGTTGGAGTTCTTTTGGGGCATATCTGTCCATCCTAGGTAAGATGAAAAATCAGAGTGCACATTACTCCAGGTGAGCTCCCATAGATCTCCAATATGATTGCAATGGCATGGCTGATTAAATTTTCTACTCACATTTATTATTAACAATAGTTAACATGCAATTTTTAGTTCTAAGTTTCTTTCTGCAGCCGCAAAGCAACATTCCACGACATGTCTGCAATGATACCGAGGTTGCCTGGAACGAAAATTACAAAACGCCAATCGTTCAGCAAGCCATTGTTTGTTTATTTTTCCTGATCGAATTAAAACGCACATTTTCAAAACCTCTCAAATTGTATGCCATCTGTTTTATGTTTTCTCCCTCACCCAAACGGTCTACACATCTCTGCATGTGCGTTTCATCTTCCTCACGCTGTAATTTCCCATCTAAACTACCATCAACTAATGTGGGTCAGTTTCATTCAGTCCCCTTATCCAAATCATTAAAACGGACTGTACATAAATGTGGAGTAATTACCGATCATTGCAATGCACGACTAATCATATCTCTGTGAAGCCAAATACTTACCTTTCTTCTTAATTTTTATGTTGCGGCATTAACCATTCTTGAGTACATACAAAGGCATAATCCCCAGCCCCTTGTACTACTATTTTGTGTAATAATGCTCTTTTCTGATGCTGTTTTTTTTTCCTGTGAGCTCACATACACATAGGTAATGTGTTCCTCTTTATAAACCTGACTTTGTTTACCTACACACACTCGTTTAAATGGGATTTGCGTTTCATTGATACATTTTGACTGTATTTAACGAAGTTGCCATTGTGCATATTTTCTCCTGAAACGTACCAAATGATGAAAGGTGGCATTTTGCTGAGTACATTTTTTTTTGTTATTGCTTCCACAACTGATCAGCTACACCAATGTGGTTCTGCAGCAAATACAGCAGCGATTGTTTGATGACAGTGACCCTTGAAAGCTAACTAATGTCTTACTTTACATATAAGTGGTGGTCACCAAATTTTAATATTTCAGTGAAACCTGGATATTGCTGTAATGACATAGAAGAACACCAAAGAACTTTGGTGCGCGGTCCTCATCCGATTTCCCTTCTTCCATGGTAGAATTGCTGAACAAGAACTAATCATTTCATTGAATACTGACCCTCAAGCAATAAGGTAGAACTCTACAAATTCAACCTCAATGCCTGCACACAGTGTCTGGGTGCCCTATAAGCATCTCCCGGACAGGAATTCTTCACTCAACTCTCAAAGAATCAGCACTCTCGGAGAGCCAAAACCAAAAACTGAAAACACCCCAAGTGCATTCAGAAGCTCTTCTTGAAGCACGGCAGCACGTAATTTAACGACTGAAAATCTTGCTGTCAATCATTCAGCATATTGGTAACACCACCATCAAGCAACATCATGTTAGGAGTTCCAGGCCTTTTATACATTCGGAGAAGGAATAGCAAAAAAAAAGCAGTGAAATATGTTATTCAGAGAATTGATAAAGCGGAGTCAATGGGCGTCGAAAACAAGAGTATTCAAAAGCCTTTTGATAAACGCCCCCATAGGAGATTAGTTGGCACAATTAAAAAAAAGATGAGGTAGGAGATAATATGTTGGCTTGGATAAAGGTTTGGTTAACTGGCCTAAAACAGAGAGTGTGATTCTCACATGGGAAGACTGTGACTAGTGGCGTAGCACTGATAACAGTTCTTGGGCCTCAGCGGAAGGCATTATATAATACTGATTTGGATATTGGGACAAAACGTAAGTTTTCCAAATTCATGCATGGCACAAAGCTAGGTGAGAATGCATGTTTTGAGGAAGATGGAAAGCAGTTTCAAGAGGATTTGCACAGAGTTAATGAATGAATATGAACAAGGAAAATTTGATATAATGTGGGAAAATTAGGTTTTCAACTTTTGCAGGAGGAACAGATGCACATGATATATCTTAAATAGTAAGCGGCTAAAAGATGTACCGGTACAAAAGGACTAGGATACCCTCATCAACAAGTTAATGAAGTTGACATTCAGTTGCAGCACATTGTTATGAAGGCTAATGGTATGTTGCCCTTTATCAAAAGAGTGTTTGAGTACACGAGTAGAGAAATCCTGTTTCAAATCTTTAGGTAATTGGTTGAACAGCACCTCGAGTAATGTGTGCTGATTTAGTCCCTTTACCTTAGGAGGATTATTTCTGCTATCGAAGGAAATCTAAGAATGTTCACCAGACTTGTTCCCCAGATGGCAGAACAGGCTTTACCAATAGAGATTGGCCCTGTGTTCTCTGGTTTCGACGGATGAGAGGTGATCTCATTGACTCTACAGAATACTTAAAGGAATAGAAGGATTGGTGCAGGTAAGATGGGTGCTGAGTCAAGAACCAGAAGACACAACTGAAATATGATGGGCGGACATGATTTTTTTTTGTTAGTGAGAGGTTTGTCAATCTTTGGAATTCACTACCACAGAGGGCTTAGGAAGCTGATTCATTGAGCATGTTTAAAGTATGTTACTAAGTGGCAGTGACATTAAGGGATACGGGGATAACATGGGGAAAAGAATCGTAGAAGTGGAAGAACAGCCATGATCATATTGATTGGTGCAACAAGCTCGATGGATTGAATGGTCAAACCCTGCTCTAATTTTCTTATTTCCTATATTTCTGTTGAGCATGATAGCCTGTGGGGCTTCCAGCCTCATGTGCCCACCATCTGAGTTTTAAAATCAGCCTAATCGGTCGCATGAAAACGCACAGCAAAAACCTACGACCCTGATTGGCGATGTAGGACAGATTTGACAAGAATCATCTTCACTAAGAGGCTGGTGAACCGATTGAATTCTCTCACAAATGGGGCTGTGGAGTCTATGTCAATGAACACATTTAACAAGGGAATATATAGATTAATATTTTCTAAAAGTTTTAGTTGTGCCTGGGGCGTGAGCAGGAGTATGGCTTTGATATAAAGGATCAGCCTTGATCATGTTGAAGGGCTACCAAGCTTGACGTTCCAAATGACTTATTCCTGCTTATATCTTCTATATTTCTACATCCACGAAGGCAGTTGACATTCTCGAAGGCAATTGGGGGCGGGCAATAAATGTTTGCCAAGCCAACGGCACCCAGAATCCGTATGTTAATAGAAAAAATCTATTGATGACTGATGTGGCGGTTAACTTCCCAAATAGTTTTTTGTGCGTCTCCTTTTGAAGTATTGTGTGAGCACGCGCACGAGAAGCATAATTGGGCATGCATGCTGTTGTTGCTGCCATATATTATCAGTTAATTGCACATATGGATATATGCGTTTAAGTTACTGCTTTTTTTATGTGCTCCAACTGTGGACGAAAATGAAAGAGCACAAATATCACACCGCAAAAATACAGATCATTTAATATAGATCCATCATTACTTTATGCATACACCTTCCAAAAGATTTTGATGAAGGATGCCCTTAAAATGTAATCGTCTTTAATTGTTTTACCTTTTTGGGCCTCAAGGACTCTTACATCTGCAATGATAATACCAGAGCAATCATTAGCAAGAAACATTAAAAGTGTTCTGCTGAATGCTGTTTGCCCAACAGTCCCTACAGAGCGGTCATAGTCAGAAGGGTCTACTAGGAATCCCATGATCCTACTTTGGAAACCTGTAAATTACATACGTTTAAGAGAATGCGTTCCTTACCCTGATTAGATGTCTTAGCCCCTAATTCTGCCACGTCACGATGCAATACATTGGATGGTAAAACCATTATTACACTGTTCCTTGCCCTTATCCCTAATTCTGCAACTTAAGCCTGGATTAACTATTAGGTTTACATTTAAAAAGTCAGAGGTGGTTTTCAAATCATAATTATTCTCGAAATCCTTTGCTTCATTGGAAAGCAAAACACAGCAGTTTCAATTAAGGGCAACCATTTGGATCCATAAAGTGTTACCCGTTCCTATAGGGTAATAGGGGCATATTGTTTACCAACCCTGTGTTCGGGACGAATGCACAAGGACAATGTTAACGTAGCCTGATTTATGGGAGTAAAATAAATATTATTATTTCCTCTGTTTGACTTCTCGTTTTCCGTTGCTGGCTTGCTCACTGATGGCTCTGCATGGCTTCAATTTTTCCTCAAATTGTAAAATTTATGCTATGAAGCGCCATGCAAAAATACAATAGCGCATGTGATACTTGAAGCATCCTGCTCCAAGCTCATGTTACTTTACAATCAATTGTCCGGAATTTTTTTTTTTCAAATTTCATTCAGCAGTGGAACTCATTCATAGGTTTTTGGTCGGTGTTAAAGTTGCAATACAACGCGCAATTTGTATGCTTCTTTTCCCATTTTCTTTTTGTTTGTTTTTTGTCACTCCTTCCTCATTTCGTGCAAATTATCTACCTTTCCGAAGTCTCTAGTCATGTTTTTCTTGTACTACATTTCTCTGATGCTTCAGATCAGCCTGTTTAATATGCTGCTTCTTTGTGAAATCCTCTTTCTGTTACTGCACTGAATTGCAGGTGACCATTATGGCATGTGTCTTATTCCTCATACTACCTGAAATATATGGCAACACTTCATCTATCGTGATGCATTTGCTTACAGTCCATAAACAGACATTCAGCTTGTTTTTACATTGGAATGCGGGCAGGGAGAAATTTGAAAGTGCTTGCAAGTTTCGTATTCATTTTCAGCGTGTTGTTTACAGGGCTGATATATATTTGGGTCAGTGCATTTCATAGGTTTACTTAATGCTACTGCCAAATAAAGTCAAGGCGACATCTGGGTGAAGTTATGCGTGAGCTGTGTGTTTATTTAAAAGAGAATAACGATAGCGAAAATGGATTAGCTGGGGAAATGGGCTTCTACGCATATGATCTGGCCGACGGTGCACTCGAGTGCCACACGCGCATGCGGAGAGGCAAATTGGTCATTGCCTGGAAAAAAAAATCAAACTGTATTTTACTCACCATTCGGTTTACACCTCTCTAGCAGTTCTGAAATATATACACAGTGAAAAGGTAAAATAGGTCAACGTGATCACTGTAGATTATTAATTCAACCATGAAATGTGTTTTTTTTAAATGCAAGGTGTAACGTCTTATGGCAAGTTACCTTTCTGGCAACGACTCAGCTTTTGTTCTAAAATAAAACATTAACACAAAGTAAAACAGAGAGAATCATATTTCATTGCACTTTCAGCCTGTTTTAACAATTAATTCGCTTATGCCTGACCCGTAATTTCACCTGCACAGCCTAAGGTGAATCAGTCACCTTCTAACATAATCCCCAAACAAAATTATGAGTTTCCAAGTTCCATTAATCTAGTCTGAACAGCAGTTATGAGTTAAACTTCCAAATTTAAATCAAGTGAGAAAATAAAAGCTAACAGGATGACAAGTTGGCTTGTTTTGGAGCCATAATGAAGAAAGTTATGACTCAATGGCTGCCCTGTGAAAAATAATTTCGATTGATTTTGTCTTATTAGTAAGAGATTTGAATGCCTATAGGCAACAGGTCCTGGACCTGTATTTATACGAAATTAACCCCAAATTTGCTTTGTAATACAATTGAAAATAAAAGCTGGCAGCATTAATTGCTGCAACCATTTGACAATCTATCAATTTTAACAGGTGCCCATCACCAATCGGAGAATGGTCATCCCTTCTGTCTTCCCTCACCTGTATCTTCAAGATTTTTTCGCAAAGTATTCAGCTCTGAAAACCAAAGTTCGAAAACGGCTGCTGAATTGCATGAGTTGCACGTGATTTGTTTAAAAGACCAAAGTATTTCAACCCCTTGTGTTTCGATCGCTACTAAATGATGCACGTCATGATTTTATGAGCGCAATGTGTATGCATGTACGGGTGTCTTTCTCCCTCTATGTTTGGGTCTTTGTGTCTGTGAGTGCATATACATGTGGCGAGAGTGTGAGTCAGTCAATGACGAAATATCATTTCTCTATGAAGCTTTAGACGTTCAGATTCTGATTTTCAAATCAGTATTCCATTGCTGCGTGTACTTAAAAATCATCCCTGGAGAGATAACCAGCAGACAGAAATTAATACAGAAATTATGTAATTAAAAATATTGGCAGAAGGGATACGGCGAGGCAATACACGTTCAATTTCGCAGTTCTAAGCAGTTATCAGAGACAGGGAGGCCTGAGTATCCGCATGCATAGGTCTTTGATCGTGGCAGAAAAAAAAAAAATCATAGGAGATCATTGCACAATGCAGGTGGGATCCTGAATGTCATGAATGGATCTATTATGTACGAAAACAGAATATTTAAGATAAATGCTTATGAAATCATAGTTAGGCCACGGCCAGATTATTGTACCCACTTATTCTCATGCCATTTTAGGAAGGATGAAAGGCGGTATAGAGCAGATTTCGGAGACTGGTTTAAAGAATGATAGATGTTTTAGTGAGAAGATTACATTGGACAAAGTGGAGCATCTGTCTTATTCGGGCAGAAAAGTAGATGGCAGATACGTTCGAATAGCACAAGATTATGACAGGTTTAGGCAAATTACTGAAGGTAAACTTGGTCCCATTAGCTGATCGTGAGAGAACTATGGGACAAATATATAAAGGATTTTGCAAGAATCGCAATTCTCAGGTGGCAATCAATATTTTTGCACAATAAATGTTAATATTCCTAAGAATCACAGCTCAGAATTTTCATCAGAGTATAAGTGACCAACGAGGCCTGATGTAAATTGGGCTTACGCAAGAATAACATTTTCATTCACGGCTACCGTGATGAGGTGATGGATTAGAAATAAATTGATTCAGTCAAATATTCTTCATTTTAGAATCAAAGGATTTTTATGGAGCTGAGGTAGGCCGTCTGGGACATCGTGTCTACACGGGTTCTTCAATGAGCATTATGATTCATTGCAATTCTTCACCCTTTTCTTCGCACCCATGCAAATTGTTTCTGTTTAATTAATCATCAAATGCGCTCTTGAAACTTTCAATGAACTTCCCTCCTCCACACTTGCAGAAAAGGCATTTCAGCCCCAAACCACGCCTTATGTGAAATAACTTATTTTCCTCACATTGCATTTCCTTCGTTTGCAAATCACTTTATCTTGGTTACCTCTCCTCCTCGAGCGGGAACAGCTTCTCCCTGTTTACTCTATCCAGTCATCTCATGATTTTGAACAAAACTAACAAATGTCTTCTTAAACTTCTCCTCTCCAATGGAGAACCATCCCACAAACTCCAACATATCTTCATAAATGAATTGTCTCATCCCTGTAAACATTTTTGTAAACGTCCTTTCCACTCTCTCCAATGCGGTTACATCATTTGTACAATCTGGCGCCTAGAACTGTACACAATACTCAACTGAGATCTAACTGGTATCTTATGTAGATTCAGCATAACTTCCTTCCTTTTGTACATAAATGCTCCTATGAACAAAGCCCAAATATTGGATGCCTTATTTACTGCACTCTCCACCTGCCCTGCCACCGTCCATCATCCAAACACATACGCTTTCAGCTCTTTTTCTTCTAGCACTCCCAGATGAATTGTGCACCTTATATTATATCAGCTCTTCGTGTTCTTCCGATCAATATACATCACCTCACAATTCACTGCATCGAATTTCATCTGCCAGCTATCAGCCCACTCCACCAATTTGCCAGTTCCGTTTGAAGTTCAATAATGTCCTCCTTACAGTCCATGATGCTTCCAAGTTTTGTATCATCTGGAGGCTTTGAAATTTTCCTCGGCACACCAAGCTCGATATTATTAATATATGCCTCCACCGCAATGAGTCCTTCATTCATTTTAAAATCCCATGTGAAGTTATAATTGCAACACATACAAATAAACCATTGTGGCATACGTACCAACATCTTTTTCAAGTAGTGCTTTAGCTAGGTACCATAGCAAAAATATGTATGGTTACACAAATGAAAAATAAGTAAACGCATTTACACGTCTCTGGTCTTTGAGGTTTCTATGTTTAGTAATACAAAACGAAAAATTAAATGGATGCAAACTGGTAGAGATGAAACGGAAAGGAAAGTTTTTTTATGGGGCAATGCTAAACAATATTGAGATAGCATCATATTTCAGTTTTATTTTCTATGGAGTTTTTCTATTCTGTTTAGAGATGCTGGACTGAAAACTAACAAGGTACTTTGCTGTCTTAAGGGAACAAACGTCAAATTTCTCTAAGTAGTGACTATACAGTCAATGTTCAGGTCGCTTATTGGCTTTTGTTCTCATATTAGCTCTCCGAAAAGGCGCTTGGACTATGAATAAGTGAAGGAAGAAGAAGACGAATGTTATTGTAGCACACATAGATGAAGGTGATATTACAGGTTTGCAAATAACTACTAACAATAATAATAATAATAATAATAATAATAATGCAATTGACGATAAACTTATGAATGCAGCCTTTGAGTTTACTGCTTAGTAATTAAGTAACAATTGTGTGAAAAGTTAATTCCGAGCCTGTTAGCATATGGTGATTAAATGTTAGAACTTTATTACATATTCATGAAAACAGAGGAAGCTTAAAGGAAATTTGAAGCTCTAGTTATATCAAAGAATGGGCTTTTCCCATGGGTTGAAGTGTCGTTTTCCAAATGGCATAATTCATTTATACACAGAAAAGTAGTGATGTCAAAAATAAATGAAATAAGCTGAAATGACATAAATAAACAGAATAATAATAAAGGAGCAAAGAGGGTTAAGGATTTAAATTTCAGTTACTAGTATTGTAAGGAGAATTGAATAGATACATGAAACAGACACATGTTTACCGTGATATGAGTAGAAGAGGAAGACCGAGAGTAATTGGATGCATTTCCTATCGTCACGCACCTTATGGAATTCTTCACAGTGGCCGAAGAAATGGTTTATTTTTGGTGTCAGCTGTGGCTCAGTGAATTGTGTCTCATTTTTATATCACAACGCTTCGGATTAAAGTTCTACTCAAGGACGTGGAGGCAAAAATCAAGGCAAATATCGCATTGTGGTATTGATTGAGAAATGAACTGTTTCACATAGCTTCATTCAGACGAGATTTTACAAGGAGCGTTCAGCAAATGGCTGGTGGAATTATTTCTATGAGTGAAATAAGAGTATGCCTCATGTCCTGGTAAACGTTTGTTTCTCAGTGAACATCATAGAAAACATGATGTTATTTAGTTCTCATATCTTTGTATCTGGGAGTTTCTTGAACTCATATTGGCTGTTGCATTTCTGAATTAACAGCAGTGATTAACCATTAAAATACACACCAATGCGTTTTAGGAAAGACAGCAAACCAGCACATCTTCAGAGCCAATTAGGGATCGGCAGCAAATGCTCTCCTTGCTAATGACAACAGTCTGGAGTACCAATTGAGATTTCCAGGAATCTTTGCAGGGAACAACACCTCTTGAAATACCTCATGAATAAGATCGTCATAATTTGAACATATTCCTCCTTTGCTTTGGTCTTAAGAATCAGTGAAATATTTTCATCTACTTTGAAAATACATTGGAGTTTCAGCCTTGATAAGTGCAATGAAACACTGGAGTGTGACATGAAATAGTACATTGCAATTTTAAAATTAGATTAGCCCCAATAGAGCCACTTTTGCCGGTGATTACAGAATTATAAGAGTTATCAATGCATCCGGTCTTCCAAACCAAACACCTTTGGCCCAGGTATTGAAATTTTGGCTCGACCACACACACTGCATGCATAGGCAATTATCTAAACTGGAAGGCACAATTGGCATTGTGAATGTTGGTGGGCAGGGCATGAAACTAATTGTGTTGAATAAGATGGGTACCAATTAGAAAATTAATTGGAGGTAATTTTAACTGTACCGGAACAAACAAAACTTTCACATTAACTAGATACTTTTATTTGCATATAATAAGCTCGCTTACTTGAAGTTCAGATAGTGTTCCATCTTCTGAGTAGGGCCGCGTGATATATTTGAGGCTTCAAAATCCATCTCACTCTTATCAAAAATTATTTATGAGATCACAATAAATAATTAAGATTGAAATGTTGCTCACAGTTCACACTAAGCATCAGAGGAACTAACAACCGTCAGCCGAGTTTCGAGTCCACCAGTCACTAAAAGGGATAATTCAGTGCTTTCACATCGTTTATGTCTCTGGGACAACTTAAATCCTTTTTGGGAAACCCGTCTACTCCTACATTGCGCAGATATTTTGTTGTTGAATCCCTCATTCTTCTTCTCCTTAGCTGTAGACTTGGCTATTGAGTGCTATCCTTTGCATTTTCCCTCCAATCCACCCCGGTGGCCCAGAATGTTGCATTTTAACACTTAACTCGAAGCAAGTCCCGCTTTTCCGTCATGCATGAAGACATGGAACTGTTATCCTGTCCGGCAAATGTTGTTCTGAACGTTATCACCTTTATTTTCAATGTATTTCTGGAAAATTTACTCTTCTATGTACAGAATATCCTCCACATTCATATCAACAAGGACACCTTCGCTCCTCCACCTCTAAGCCATCCCATTTGCAACCATGTCAGCATTGGAATTTGAACCTCCAGCTGCTTATGCACTAAGCTTTCTACATAAGTCCTGTATCCTCGTTCTCGTTCTATCTATATTTTCAAATGGGGTTGTTCCTTAAAAAAAAAACATTTACTATGCCAAGCTTTTGTTCTCCTGCCCCATCACCTGGATATCTAAGATGATTGTATTGATGATATATTATTCCTGTTCATATTGTAAGTTGGCTCAATGGATTGAAATAATGCGCCAGTTGAGACAAACGCTCTTGTCTTTTCATTCTTACCTGAAGACGTAAGAAGTTTGTCAAGTTCTTAAAAGATGAATACAGTGAGTTCAAATGCATTTGGAATAGAACTGATGAAGAATCACATGTTCACACTGAAGATAGTAAACTGGATTGTTGTTAAGCCCGTATTCATGCAAATCTGTTAAGCGTCATAACACATAACAATTACAGTGCTGAAAAAAATATTGGCGTTTATCTTCCCATACATACCCTTACATGTTTCATTTATCGGCCGTTCATTATGCCCGCTATGCATTTTTTCATGATTCTTCCATCTAACGTCCCCTTAAATTTGTTTGTCCTGTTCATCTAACTGTTGGAATAGGAATTCATTGCATAACCAAAGGTGGAGCAATATATTTGATTTGACTTTGAAATCGCACATTTTAAAATTTATCTTAAATCTTGATCCCTAGTTGTGAAGCGTGCCATAGGTGAAAAAAATATATAAAGCTGCTTTTTCGCACAATTAATTTACCTCACTGTTGTCCATTGGGAAAGGTAACGAACATTTATTTTAGAGAAGGGATGATCAGTTAAATCGTGAAAACTCTCTCATAGTTCTTTCAAAAAGCATTTTAGCGATCAACACACAGACAACTGAAATTCATGAAATTGCTGAAGTTGAAGTAAAACATCGAATATTTGAACAGACATCATTATCAAAATGCGTTGTTTTGTTTACTGCCATTAGCCAGTGTTCTGTTCGTCATACTCTTGTGTTTGAATGGCAAGATGAAAGAACGAATTACCAACCTGAACATAAGGAAAGCGCAGAGAAGTATGGAGTCAGGACAGAACTGTTGTAGATGCCGCCTTACAGTGAGGCATTAAAAAGTGGTCCCATCAAGCTACTCATCGAACTGTAACAGATCTGGTGACACTGAACCGTAACTTTTGAAGCCCCCAGCGTCGAACTTGGTGGACACACCAAAAATAGGGTGGGGACCCCGTCTTGGAACTTCAAAGTTAAAGGATGGCTGGGCAATTTAACAGATGTTCTAACTTTCTCTGAGCAACTGGTCAGCTCTGGGAGTCATCCGAAGAATACATTTAGATTGCCAGCATTTGATGTTTCCATATGAGTTAACAATGTGTTTATCAGAAAAAAAAGTTTGACAAATTGCAGCCTCTTCGAACTTCTAGATAACATTTGCAAAAACGCAGACAACTACACTCATTCCAAGTGTCGCAGCTAACATTCGAGCCCTGCTGATAGAGTCATAGCATTATACAGCACCAAAAGAGGCAGCTCGGCCCGTCGTGGCAATGGCAGCTATCAAGCACGTATGTATTCTAGCACTTATTAGTTGTCCTGTATGCTGTGGCGTTTCAACTACTCAGCTAAACATTTCTTAACTGCTGTGTGCGTCCCTCCCTCCACCAAGGCGTCAGAAGGTGTGTTCCAGATTTCAACCACCCTCTCACTGAAGTTTGTTTTCCCACAAAGCACCCTCCAAACCTGCTTTCCCCAACATTAAATATATGCTACGTTGTTAGTGATACCACCGCTAAGTGGCAGGGTTTCTTCTTATCTGCCATACCTATGCTCCCCTTTATCTTGTATACTTCTGGCAGGATAGATCTGAGCCTTCTTTGCACTGATGAAAACAAGCCTAGTCTATTCAGTCTCCCTTCAAAGCTGAAAACAGATCATCACCAATACCTAATCCCCATTACGCTCGACCCCCATCACTGATGTCCGACATCCTCCACCATATGATCTCCATTCCTGAAACCACCCCCGCCCCAAACACCCCGATATCAGTTGCGCCACGTCTCTCATGTCACAAGCACACAACTGTATCTGAACCCTCCCCCCCAATTTGCGCCCCTTCACACCAGTACCACAACATAAATATCACTCCGCGTACACTCAATGGCCACTACCGCCACCCCCTCCCCACCTGGCAGTTGATTATCCTACCATCTACACCGAAAAGATTGCAAACCCTGTTCACTTACCTTAGGCATCTACCTTCTCCCAGACCCCTTAATTTCAAGGGGCCTTTGAATTTACACCATGTGTTCTGCTGGAAAGCGAAGCTGGGTTTCGCAGAGAGTTGCATTGCTTACATCCCTAACGGCCGAAGTCGGAATGTCGAGCAAGACGGGCACGCATGATGTCTCCCTTAAGTAAGTGGGCATGGAATGTCAACCCAATACTGCTAAAAGCTCCGAGAAAATTATGGCTTACTATTTCAAAGAAGGCCGGGGAGTTATGAAAATTAGCATTCTGCAGATTTATCCCTCAATCAACAGCATGAAAATGTGTCTTCATCACAATTCCGTTTGTGGGAATTCTGTATGCACAGTGGTTGCTGCATTTAAAAATAAATAATTTGCTGCAATGCAGTTCATCAAGTGGTCATGAAAAAGGTATCCAATTGTATGCCTTTGTTTTGTAAAACGCGTTCAACCTGCAACCATCTTAAGAGATGGAAGCAAGAGATTCAGTAAACAGTGAGTAACATTGCGATCTCGATATTTGTGGATGGGTGGGTTAAAACCATGGGTGCTAAAGTGTTCCTGATAAGCCTGGGACGAAACGGAAACACTCCTTGCACCACATAACGTATTTTAAAACAGTTGTTTATATTGTAGAACTGACAGGTTCTGGCACCATGTCACATGGAGATATCATTTGTTTTAGGTAATCCAAGCCGTAGTTGTAACTTTTATGTTTGGCTCGCCATGGAATTGTGCGAGGCCGAGTTACATTTGGTTTGAAATGTCTCGGCACTTTTCTTCTGCTTTCTCATTTCCTTTTGTTTAAAGAGGGGCGGCAGTGGGTGAGGCATGTGTGTTTTGGCATCGACCTTCACAAGTACTCCAAAACCTTCAAAACCAGTGAAGGAGACAGCAGAGCAATGAACATATAACTTAAGCTATCTGCAACAACATCCGCACAGGATCGCCAAAGTAACACGGCAATCCCAGCATAAATTGTTGCACTTTATTTTTACCAGCATTCGTGTTGAGTTGTCTGTTTCCTGTACAGTTAAAGGCAAAAAAATGGTGTTATCACAAAGGCACGGCTCGAATTGTATCCCCTGTGAACTTGGACTGTATCTGTAACTCATTCTGGAATGGTGGGAAAATATTCATTATTTTGTTTTAAGCATTATTGAAACCTATTATTTACATCTATGGAGTTGCTAAATGTCCTCGTCAATCAAGAATTAAAGATACACTGTATCTTTAAAATGCCTTCATGAGGTCCCAAAGCTGTTTTATTTAGGACAATGAAGACAATTTGCATCTTGGTAACAGTCTCAATGCAGAATTGGGACAACGTTAATTGTTGCTTGGAAAATTATGGGTGAATCAATGAAATAAATAAAAAAACAAAAGCAGTTCGGTCAAAGGGTCATGAGGACTCGAAACGTCAACTCTTTTCATCTCCGCCGTTGCTGCCAGATCTGCTGAGTTTTTCCAGGTAATTCTGTTTTTGTTTTGGATTTCCAGCATCCGCAGTTTACTTGTTTTTATCTAAATGAAATAAATGTTTGTTTTCATTGAGAACTACACCATACATTTCTTGCCACATTGCCCTGGCCTTTGTTTATTTCGGCGGAGGTCTGAGTCATACCCACGATGTCTGATGTACAGGAACAACCATGAAGCAGTCATCGGAAAGTTGCAGTGACTGATTACTAATTTAATTCCATGTTCTGTCCGGGTGTATTCAAAAGGTTCAGATAAATTGAAGATTCGCTGTGTTAACATATGCGTACTGCTCCCAATTTTGTGCTATGGAAGAAAGTGCCGGTCCGCAAAAAGTTTGTATCTGTTTTTGCAAAAATAGAATAGGAACGCTCATGGTTTGCAGACGCGCTAAATGACAATGTTTAAAGCAAATTCAGCGGTCCCGGCCATCGTCTAATCACAAACTTATCTTTTCACAAACAGTGTCATGCCCAGAAAATCAGACACATTTGCATGCATTTGCTCACTCGTTTGCTCCTTCACTGAGGCCTTACTCGCCACCTCATGCACAACGGCACTCAGTAACTAACTCCTACACCCATTCACTCACATTGTCACTCATTCACTCAAGCACACCCTTTTCATTATTTCGTTCAGTCACAAACAAATAAATATTTCGTCCTCCCCTCCCTCCTTCCTTCCTTGTCCTCTACTTTCCCACGTTAATTAATTAATTCATTCATTTATTTGTTCATTCATTAATAATTCCAGTATCATCCATTCACACATGAAGTCAATAAGGCTTGCAGAAATTTGAATTCTGTTAGGTTGGGGAGATAAATATATCTTCACCGTGCTTTGAGAAGATTGTTTGGCAATGCTCACTGATGCTTTCCAAGCTGCTTTCTGACCCTAAGAACATATTCATAATGCATTTGAAATGCACTGAATGAAGTAATTGGATTTAGAGGCTTCAATACATAACTTTTTTATCTGTATCTATTAAAGTGTTACTAACTGTTTCACAAGACTCTCCTGTGGAGATTTAACGATTACAGGACAAAATCAATCAACATTGGATTTGCAAAGTGTTTAGGGGAGAGACAGATTTTCCGAATCATAACTTATGTACGAATATTGCCCTTCATTTGCGCCAGAGAGTGAATATTGATTTAAGTATGTTATGCTCCCGTCCTGAAGGTGCTTTATGAGACAACCTCTCAAAACGGTCTGCAGTTTTCCTTTATTTACTTAAAGGAAGATGCAAATACCTCCGTAGTGGTTCAGTGGACGTTTACTAGATTGATATCTGAAAAGAGCGGGTGGTCTAATGAGGAAAAGCTGGAGACAGTGGTCGTGTTCTCCCCAGATGAGTGAGGCTGAGTTGATTGTAGTGGACGGTCTTGAAAAGGTGGTTTTGGATAGGTTGTTTCCAGTTTTGCATAAGTACAGAATCATGAGGCACCCTTTAAATATGAAGGCTCGCCCCTTTAGTCTGGACTTAATTTTTCCACAGAACGGCATATGCCTTTGGAGTTCTCTGCCTCTGAAGGCGATCGACATAGTACCATTGATTGTTTTTCTAAAGGCGGAGTTTGTAGATCCTTGCTGGCGAGGGAATGAAAGTTTACGTTAGTAGATGGGAATGTGGAATTCAGTGCACATTCGGATCTGTCATGAACTTATTGAATAGTGCAGGAGGCTCGAGAATCCGAATGACTTTTGTCTGCTTATATTTCGTGTGTTCGTTTGTATTGTCATAACCTAGGAGATTCCCCAACACTCAGCAAGAAATTATGTGATGAACCATGTTTATTGTTCAAACAATTAGGCATCTGAAACCTCACCGATGAGATAATGGTCCCACTAAACATATCGTAATCAAGACTGCAACCTGGAGACTATTCCAGTAGGAAACAACATTTCAGTGCAACTTTTGCCTCCGTGTGCTTTCCAATGGCTATTGTGGAATAAATTGACTGGAGACAATAATTTCATGGTTCGGTGTCTTTACCATTCACCCAAACAAATAAAACATGGAAGAAATTCCAAAGAAGTTCATGATGGAGTCTGGAGTGGAGCAGTGATTTCATATGACTGTTGTGCATTCGACTGACGTATTCAAACAAACCCAGTTCCCCCCACAATGTGATCTTGTCTGGCACTGAGTTTCTCGATTGCCACTCAACTCGGTGTGCTTCCAATCAGTCTGATATGGTTTGATAAAGTAAATGGGAAAAAACTTTGGGAATCAAATTTCAACAGATGCATGTGGGGCCAGGGATGACAAGGGTGGTTGGGAACTAATGAGGCATATACATTTTGAGCATAATAATGAAGGAATATTTCACTAATAGTTATATTTTGTAAACTTTAAAAGTCCAAAGAGATGTGTCCATCCAATAAATTGCTCAGAAAATTCCAAGAATCTGGATAAAAAATAAACACAATGCTAACATAATGCATGCATTCATCGGAATTAAATAAAACAGAATTCAAGTTATGATGCAAAAAAAAAAAATCCTGCTCAGATCCCACATAGAATACTGTCAGCAGTGAAGTGCACTGCAAAACATATGAATCACATATTGACTGTGGAAGGAATATTGCACAATTGCCCTTGAAGACAAAGGGTGCAATTTTGAGCAGTTATTAGCACACTATGTTTTAAAGTCCATGCAGTGATTTAACTTCTGACGGCCTTATTAAACAAGACTGATCAATCACTCAGGCAAAATGAAGGAAGAAGAGTCATATGCATTAGAATCATTAATTATATTCCTTTCCCACAGATGGTACTAGGCATTCTCAGTGTTTCCAGGATTTTCTTTGTAACAACTAATTAACGTCATTTTTTCAAATGGCCATGGGAACATAGGGTTGGTTGATGGAGGTAATAAACATCAGATGGGACGTCAAGGGGCAAGGAGGATAGAGTCGATGTATGAAAGGTACAAGCCTTTCAAAGCTGATGATTGAAAATACGTCGTCATACAAATGGCACAGGAAATGTTGGAATTTCTTGCACAGAAGAATTTGGTGCTTTATGGGTCAAGGGATATGGTGCAAAGCGTGCTATATGGAGAAAGGTCACACATCAACATTTATTCATTCAAATGGTTAAAGGGGTCTAGAACTTATATCGCCAATTGATGCCCCTGTATTCGTTTGTTCTTCAGGCCAAATGAAAGCGACTAAGATTACTTGTCTCATAATCCGCCCGAGAAGATTCTTCTTTTCCTCGCTCACTATTGTGGATTTCCCAAGACAGAACATGCCGGTATCTACCTGAATTAGTGCCAGTTGGTCGTATTCCTGAAAGAAAATAAACAAATAATAATATTACCGAGGGTAAAGTGTGATGGAATATTTGTTTAAGTTCCCTAAAACATTGAAGGTTACTTGGTGACCTGAAGGAGGTGTATAAGACAATTAAGACAAATGATCATAAAGCTCAAGGAAAAGTATCTTAGGGTGAAGTAGGGAACAAAAAAAACAAAGCGTTAGCCTGATATTGGCGATTACCAATTAAGTGATGCAGTCAGGATTCATCTTTTTCGCACCAATGGAAATGTTAAAGATTCTCTATCAATTACTAGTTACAAAGTGGAGTTTGATAGGTACAATAACAATGTCCCGGAAACACTGAGAAGTTCTAGTAGCATCTGTGGACAGAGAAATGGAGTTAACAATTCCAATTCATATGATCCTTCTTCCTGCACTTTACCTCAGCGAAGGATCAGTCTTGTTTAATAAGGCCATCAGAAGTTAACGAACCAATTGCATATACCGATCATCTGATAGAATAAATTTTTGGCATTAGGCTGGAGAGTCTGAGAACCTACTCTGTTCACTTTTATACCTATCCTGCACCTACGTAGTTCTGCAGCTGCAGAGAGTGCAAAATATCTTCGAAATACTAAGGTTATATTTGGAAACAAATCAAATATCATCAAAATTATTTTGCTGACTCCCATCAAAAATAGGGTACCATGTTTGCTGTTCAGTACAGAACATTAGATCCATAAGTAAACATACCATTGTGATTATAAGCTGGGAAAAAACGTAAATATTAACTACAGTCATTTCATAGAAATCACTGAAGCTTATATTGCGCATAACCAAGTATTCCAAACAGACACAACACAGAGATAAAACTTTGGGTGGTGGAACAGTTGCATTATTCACCTGAATCAGAACTAAATACATTCACGTTCAAACAGAATGGCAATTAAGTCTACCTAGACACACGACTGTACTTCGTTAGCTGCAGTCTACCGTCCTTCGGATAAAATTTAGGCCGGGTTCTGGGATGGCCTCTCAGGTTGGATAAAAAAGATTCCTTTCTCTATCTTGCTGTGAAATACCTAATTAACTCTGAGTCTACTCGCCAACATTTCTCCCAACAAAGTTATTGACTTCTGCTTGAAAATATGTAATATTCTCGGATGCTATTCTAGAAGGTCATAAGAAAGACAAAAAATGGATCAGTGATGAGACTGGATGGAATCGCATGAAATATAGTCTGATTATTTACAGCTTGCCCAATGCAGTCGATTAATCCCAAAATGTCCTCGGATTTAGTTCAGTTTCCTCCACTTCTGGCTAACTTCATCGTCAGTGTGCAAAGCTGCTGGATAGTGAGAAAGAAAGATTGCTGTACTGAGCAAGCCACACTCTCACAAATTCTCAATTTATGGCCCCGTTGTATTATTTTTGTGAAAGGTGCGTGGCTTCATAAGAATCGCTAAACGAAAATAGGGTTTTCAGCTTCGGACAGCATATTTGTAATACACTTGAACCAATCTGGAGACACCAGCAGAATAAAATTCATCCGGAGCACGATGTCTATCATGGCCTATGACATTCTGTATTTTATGTTTAGAAGACAAATATGCAACGTGTAAAACATCCTTTAGCCATGAACAGCTCTGGTCAGGTTAGGTTTGAAGCAGTTTGAATAATTCTGGGCATCACAGGAAAGAGAGGAGAGATTGGCCATGGAGCGAGAGAAGTACGTATTTACAGAACAGAACTTCAACCCCAAGGGTTGGACTGTAAGATGATCTTGTATGAAATGAGGATCTCTTCTTTCAGTTTCAAAGATTAAGTGGCGATTTTGGATGAGTGTTCCATATACTTCCGAGAACTCCTAGGCTGGATTCCAAGAAACTATTATCGCTAGTTCAGACAATTAGCATGAATATGACATAGCCAAGGAATTAAAAGAGGAATTCTAAAAAAAAATATTGCTTTATTTAGTAATACCTGGTTTGAAGTTATTGATGCGCATTTACAAATATAAATCACTGCTAAATGAATTATTAATTTTATAAGTGCGATTGACAGACATCTTTTAAACAAATATATCAAAAGAAATTTTTTAAAAAAAGTTTTGCACGCATGAACTAAATTCACAAAACAGGTATGGCCTCATGAAACATCGTAACGAGCTGGAGGGATTAAATATGCTAGAACTGTTCCAATATGCCCGTTTTCTTATGTTCCCATTTCTTTGTCATGATCATCAACGTTATTATGATCGAGCAAATGTTAAGTAACAACAATCCATCGCTCAGTTTTACACATTTCTCAAATTCCTTGGAACTCTGTGGATCTCTCAGAAAGGCAAAATCTTACTGTGAGGCAGAGCACAATAATTAGCTCAGGTATAACAGCCAAAATTTCGCTTTCAAGTAGCACATAATCATATACTGTATTTAGTGTTAATGAGACGTTGTGGCTTAGATCTTGCAACGGGGACGGGTTTTCACCAAACACTACCTCTCTGAGAAGGAAGTGTAGCTTTTCCCAGGTAATAAATTGTGTCACCTTCTCAAGAAAATCCTACTTCCTCCTTCAGATCTCAGTCCTATTATTGTGAATGTGAATCACTGAACACGGTCATTTTTACGTAAAATGGATGAAACTATTGTTAGTAGAAGAGAAAAAGCAAACATCACCAAATACATTGGTGCTGTACTGGAATATTACTGAAATGAGACGGCGTCCCCTCTCATTTCAGTAAAATCAACAAAAGTCAATGTGAGAAGCATCATTTATGTACTATTATTTCTGTTCCTCATAGATCTTGCTTATTTTTCTCTAGCACTGATTATAAAAAAAGTATGAAACACTTCAGCAGTGTTAAGCACGGTGAAATAATTTGTTTGCTAACATTGGCACATAATGCATTTTTTGGTCCTAATATTTCTACGTCATATTGTTCCCCAAAGCACGGGAACTTCCTCATTGAAAACTTCACAGACATTGGATTGCTGCTTATTTTCCATTCCACATTGAAAGGTTTCCACCTATTATGGCTTAAACCATTAGCAGTTTGAAAAATGGCTTGGCACTGTTTCGATTCCCTTTTAAGCAATGCCAGAAAAAAAAACATCTTACGTATAAGCATGTCATCTTGTTCCCTTTTTTTTAAAAAAAAAGCCTATTTCCGATAATCTCACATATGTTCTCCTAAATGCAGCTGGCGGGGGCGGGGAGTGGAGGGTGGGGGTGGGGAGGGGGTGGCGATGCAATATGCAGAGATTTCATCTTAATTCCCATGCAAATTGGAAATACTATGAAATTTGTCCATTGTATTCCGGGTGCATTGGGGCACTTTAGTGGTGAAATGGCAAAACGGGGGCGATGGGAGTGGGGTGGGGTTGCTTTCCGAGAAGGTAGAGGACGGTGGTTGAATTCAGTGCAACGAAACAACGTGTATGTAATTTGTAGACATAGAAGACTCCATTTGAAATTTTACGTATTTGTTGAGATTGTTGACGATCTGAAATCTGCAACCCGAACCTGCCGAACCAGGCACTAACATATTATTAAAACAAACAAATTTGGCATGTGGTTGTAGAGCTTTAACCGACAAAGCCATGAACCGAAAGCAGGATAGTTTCTTCTTTTAGTTTCTTCAGGACATTTTCTCCTTCTTTTGGCATCACTCGAACACTTGCGCTAATGATTTCATTCAGAACCATAACATCTGATTTTGTGTTCCATTGAAATGAATGCCAACTGCCTTCAGTTCTGGCTTAGTCAATTTGATCACATCGTGTTTCAAATTTTGCACCTCTTTTTCTCAAGTTGCTGGGGAATTTTAAAGCTCAGTGTTACATCAGCTGGAATTGCCTTGCTTGAGTGTTTTGTAAAGAGAAGCTTCGTTACTGGGGTGACTACTTAGATTCTGTAAAATAATGCTGAAATAATACACAGCATGTACATTCAAACAGCATCAACGTGCGATACACATTTGGGCACTCACTCAGTCCAGCCATTTACACAGAAACACAGAATCACAGACTGGTTGCAGCACTGGAAGCCACCCTTTTCGCTTTGTCTTCGCTGGCACTCCGAATGACCTATATATCTGTTGCCACTGCTAGGCCTTCTTTCCACAGTCCTGCAAGTTCTTCCTTTCCAGATAATACTCTAATTCCCTTTAAACTCACTCGATTGAATTTCCCTTAAAGATAAATGCTGGAAGCGTTCAGTGATCCTAGCCACCCGCTTGCAAGGTTTTTTTTTTCTTTTAGAGGCCTCCGTTGCGTACTGTGGCAATTGAATAAAAAAAAACCGTGTGCCCTCTTGTCTTCATGTTTTCTACAAATGGAGCCAGTAAGAAAACTTTTATGTACTCTGTACACACTCGTATGGACTTTTCATGTCTCTTCCATTTCTCATCTCGACGTTTATTTCTCTAAGGAAAGTACACTTAACCTCACGAATCTCTCCGTGCAAATGAAAGTCCAGATGACTGGTACAATGTCTGTGATTTTTCTTTGAAGCGCTCTCTTTAATTTAACACTTAATTTCCTAAGAATATTGTTAGAATATGACTGCACTAAAAATCTATTGTAAGGGAATGTTACTGTTTGAATCTCCAAACAGCCAGTGCTTGCCTGCAATAAACAGTTAAATTCCTCCAAATAAGGGCATGTGATCATGCGCAAGGTTCTGGAAGCCAGGCGGGATATAGAAGAAATCAAATAAGACAGATTGGGTGTCCCAGGATTCATATTGGGGACTTATGTTGCAAAGGAACTAAGGTTGAGCCTGTTTTCAGCAGACAAGGAAAGAACAGCCGCTCTAGTTTAGATAGGTGGAAATATCTCTGCTTGGGTAAAACATAGAGACATACGATGCTTGTGCCTGTTGCCAAAAATGTCTACTTAATGTAAAATAATTTGTTGATGACATTAGAATGTGGAAAATGTTCATGTTCGTGGCCGGTATGCTGAAAACTTGTAATTTAGCAGAGTGCGACGTCAAGATTCTAGAGGTGCGTCTCTCCTTGCTTTATTCCAATAAACCATTATAATCTATATCTGACTCTCCTGTGGCCCGTTTGTCAATGCTACCACAACAATATGTATAATTGAGAGCAAAGTGCCTGACACTGGCCCATCGGTGTGTCAAATGCAAGCTTCCTTCAAAATGAAAATAGCCATCCATTAATGACAAACTTCGACTTTTTTTTATCAGTCAGCAGATTTCACGTCTATTTAGCTTTATTGCATGATGTATATATTCACTCACAAATCTGTTCTGCGGCACTATAGTAAATGCGTTTTGGAATTCCAAATGTAACAGATAAAACGCATTTCCCTGATCAATTGTCATTATTCCCCCAATACATCATCTACTGAGGTAATTAAATATGTTTTGCTATTGAAAGATACATTCTGGCTTTCCTTAATTGACTTGCACGCGCCGATGTGAGTATTATTATTGACTTCTATCATGAAATTTAATTTGCTAATTCCACACCTTGAATTTAAACCATCTGGCCTATCATTGTCGGGTTTAACTTACATTTTTTTCAACAATGGTGTAAACTTTGTATTTTTCAAATCCTCTGGCATTAGCTCTGAGTCGAAGGAATACTGGAAATTTATGACCAGTGCCCGACTCGCACATACCTTAGCATCCTTGAATGGGCCTGATAACGTGGTGGTGCACGATCGAATGTAACCACAGAGATTCTCAAGCATACCTCTTACCCATCAATTTGGAACAATTCAAGTGCCTGCACTACCTGTGATTCTAACATCCGTTGCAGAGGGAATTGAGGCAGATCGCCAATGAGCTCGAGATTACTTACTTGGGCAACTAGCAGATCCCATATCACACGAAATTTCATTCAGGTTGCGCGAGATCTCAGTGCACTGACAGATAAGTACGTCAGGCTCCCTACTAACTTCGCTGACTGCAATAAACCAGCTGATTTGAAGTTTTTAGATCCTTGACAAGCCAGGGAGAATGTAGGTGCACATGATGAGTGGGTCAATTGTGCTGTGGGTGGCAGGGGGAGAGGGTGGTGTTGGGGGGCCGGGGAGCGGGGTGGGTGTGGCGCTGATGGCATGTGGTGAGGTTGTGGTCGGGCTGGAAAAGAGGATTCCTCAGCCCATTTTTGGTCATCCCCTGATACACTGCCCTGGATCTCGCAAGTTACGGTCGCATGGCTTTAGTCAGGAATTGTGCAGCATTTATTCCGTGTGAATGGTCATTGCTGATTGCTTATTTCACATCTCAGCTCAGTCAAACGCCTCCATGCTTAGCTTTTTCTTCGCCCTTGAGCACCCTAATCCGCCCTTTTAGGACCACTGTACTATTGACATGCCTTTTAAGAATTTTTGTTTCCTGCATTTTTGTATTCCAGGCGCATTATATTTTGGCACTGCTTTGGGCTTCCTTGCTCTTTTCTAGTAAATCTGTTCCTCTGCATCCTTTCCATTTGTTACAGGCTATTAGACTACAGCGAGCAATGTAATTGCATGCGTTTCTCCCATTATTCTAAGCAAATAGATTCTCTCCCTGAAACGCCTGGATCTCTCTATCCAACTCTATGATATTTTACGTGATAAATGTTGTCACTCCATTCTCTTCCCTTCATTTCTTCACTTTCCAGAACTGGTTTTACTTAATTACATTTAATACCCCATCCTCCCGTAATAGCCAATAATATCAAACCTGCACATGACAATTAAAGCTGTAAATTACCAATCGCATTCACAGCATTCAGCACTGACATACAAACACAGTATTCCAAATTCAGATCTAGTTATCTTCTCTCATGCGATGAAACCATGTAATAAGTTCATATTCTTCCTCTGGTTACTTGTAACTCCCCCAGTGCTCTTTCCCACCTTTGTATTGTTTTTGATATTACCTTCTGGTTTCCTTACTGTTGACAAGTTAATTCAGCCCTTCCTGCTAACGATAGCAAATCACCCCGTAAGCAAATTGTTGCCAGTTTAATTTAGGTGCAATCAATCCATCCAGTGCTAATCCCATATGTCCCAGCTTTGATCCCAATATCCGACCAATATAAACACAGCTCTCCTGCAACACCTTTCCAGGAATCATATGGATTCCCCTTCTTTATCTGCCCTCATTTATACTGGACTTGGGAGTCATCCTGAAAGACTTTTGAGGTCCTGCTAATTACCTACCTAGCTCCATTCATGCATGCTTTCGGACCACATTCTTTTCTAGCTATGTTTTGTACACATGTTTCTCAATATCACTGGCTGTCATTGCTACCACCACAAATACCCAATCCCAGCAATCCTAGAGAGCCCTGCAGCCACTCAGAGAGAAATTGGACACAAGCTAAAGGGAAGCAAACTGCAACCCTGACCAGAAAACCACCTGACGATTTTCGGTAGCTCTTGATTCTCCAATTAACATTGCTCTACGAATATTTACTGTCTCTGTTTGCCAACCACCACCCCACCTTCCCCAATACCCCGCACACATTTGCAGTTGAAACACTGGAGATTCATGGACTTTTCCCTGGCAGCGCTCCCCAAATGAATGATTGTTTCCAAACATCAAGCAGGAATGCTGGTTGGTGTGTGAGTTGTGCTGACGGGCCTAATGCACGATATGTCTGTTTGTTTTTGAATTACTAGTTTCTACCATTCCACTCTATCTCTGCATAAACTTATGCTGCAGGGTGACCACTTTTATTAGCATAAAAACAAAAAAACTGTGGATGTTGGAAATAAAAAAAAACAGAATTACCTGGAAAAACTCCGCAGGTCTGGCAGCATCGGCAGAGAAGAAAAGAGTTGACATTTCGAGTCCTCATGACTCTTCGACAGAACTTGATTTCGAGTCCAAGAAAGAATTGAAATATAAGTTGGTTTAAGGTGTGTGTTTGGGGGGCGCAGAGATAGAGAGTGAGAGAGGTGGGTGGGGGGTGTGTTTGTGTGGACAAACAAGCAGTGATAGAAGCAGATCATCAAAAGATGTCAACGACAATGGTACAATAGAACACATAGAAGTTAAAGTTAAAGTTGGTGATATTATGTAAACGAATGTGCTAATTAAGAATGGATGGTAGGGCATTCAAGGTATAGCTCTGGTGGGGGTGTTTTTTTATATATATATAATGGAATTAGGTGGGAAAAGGAAAATCTTTATAATTCATTGGAAAAAAAAGGAAGGTGGAAACAGAAAGTGGGTGAGGATGGGGGAGGGAGCTCACGACCTAAAGATGTTGAATTCAATATTCAGTCTGGAAGGTTGTAAGGTGCCTAGTCGGAAGATGAGGTGTTGTTCCTCCATTTTGCGTTGGGCTTCACTGGAACAATGCAGCAAGCCAAGGACAGACATGTGGGCAAGAGAGGAGGGTGGAGTGTTAAAATGCCAAGCGACAGGGAGGTTTGGGTCATTCTTGCGGACAGACCACAGGTGTTCTGCAAAGCGGTCGCCCAGTTTACGTTTGGTCTCTCCAATGTAGAGACTCGACTAGGCACCTTACAGCCTTCCGGGCTGAATATTGAATTCAACAAGTTTAGGTCGTGAGCTCCCTCCCCCATCCCCAACCCCTTTCTGTTTCTCCCTTCCTTTTTTTCCCAATAAATTATAAAGATTTTCCTTTTCCCACCTATTTCCATTATATATATAAAAAAAACGCCCCCACTAGAGCAATACCTTGAGTGCCCTACCATCCATGCTTAATTAGCACATTTGTTTAGATAATATTACCAACTTTAACTTTAACACCAATGTGTTCTATTGTACCATTGTCGTTGACATCTTTTGATGATCTGCTTCTATCACTGCTTGTTTGTCCACACAACCACACCCCCCACCCACCTCTCTCTCTCTCTATCTCTCCGCCCTCCACACACACACCTTAAACCAGCTTATATTTCAACTCTTTCTTGGACTCGAAATCATGTTCTGTCGAAGGGGCATGAGGACCCGAAACGTCAACTCTTTTCTTCTCTGCCGATGCTGCCAGACCTGCTGAGTTTTTCCAGGTAATTCTGTTTTTGACTTTTATTAGCATGCTAGACACAAATCTCTGAATGGTGACCGCTGCTGCTCCAACTGCGAAAACCTGAGTTTAAGCTCTTTACCCTTATTAGACTTGCTGTTAATGTGGTTATCCAAAAATAGTCTCAGGGAGTGATTTAATATATTACGGCACTTCGCCCCGTGACTGGTCACAGATATTCGGTCACGTGCTCCATTTCTGCGTCACCAATTGTTTCACTTAATCCCCGCCCCACCAATACCAACTCCCAACGCATGCGCACACACACAGATACAACAAAACAAACATTGACATACGCGGTCATTCACGATCCATCTCTAACTCACTGAACAACATGCATACTCGCTAACACGCATTCACTCACTCACTACCGCGTGATCATAGCCTCTTTCCTTCACTCACTCATTCACTTCAACTCACTCGCTTACACCTACGCATTAGCTTAACCTCTCAGTCACAAACTCTTTCACTCCTTCATTCTGTTTTTCACTCTCGCACACTCCCACACTACTGTCAGATTCCGGTTTGATAAGTCGCCATCTGCCTCAGGCATTTGTCATTCACCCATGCATGGACTCGTGAATTAGCCATGCGGGGAAGTGAAGTTCTATAATTTCCAAAATGAATAGCAGTCTGTGCATGAATAGTTAATTCTGAGATGGTTACCTTCATTTCCAAGCCTCAGTTCTGAATCTAAGAATGGAATAATGTAATTCAAAACGAAAAATAAGGAATTATTCTGAAAGTATTTATAAAAATATAACTAATATCACCGTTCCTTCAAAACTGCTCCCAGATTGTATCACCTCTCCACATAACAAAAGCGCTTCCTAATCAATATTCACTTAAAGAATATAGATAAACAGCGCAAAGTGTTCATAACCGAGGAAAGATATAGAGCATTTTAGTTGATGTATTACCATTCCATTGTAGCTTCTCTTTGATTCTCTCCAGCTCTGAAAAAACAAGCAAAGCTCTTCAACTACATTAGGTAGAATGCAATAACCTGATTTCCACATCACTGCGTGCATAATTTTCCAAGAACCCTTGATCACTACATCCAAACACGATTTTAACTGTCATTACGCAATGAACGGCAACTAGCCCAGGGACTATTATTTTTAGCGTCCCTACCAGCCAATGAAGAAAGACGTACAGAGATGATTTTGTGTTTAAAAATTTTTGTGTAAAACAGCTGCTGGTCTGAAATAACATAACTTGAAACTTTGAAAAAAGAAAGCTCCGGGGATGAAATTAATTGCCAGTTGGACGACAATCAGGTGGCATGCACATTGCAGGAGAAATTCACAGTTTGTACAATCAATTACTCTGAATAAGGGTCATATAGGACTCAAAATATTAATTTGGACTCAAAACATTATGTATGGTTCTATCCTCGCAGGTTCTGGCAGACCTGCTGAGTTTTTCCCGCACATTTATTTTTACTTTGAGACTTCCAGAATCCTGTTTTTTTTTTCTGATTTCGTCATCTCTGGCTATTGGTCATTGTGTTTTAAACATTTGCTAGCTATTCTTACTTGTTCTCAGCGCGATTGGTGCAATTGTGTCGGATTCTATCAAATTATTTCACACAAAGAAAAGTGACGTAAATATTCTGGGCAAAATTGGGCAAAGTATGATGAAATGGACCTACTGGAACAATGCGGTCGGTCAGTTAGACGAGATCAGACGGTGGACTGGATAATGGGGCAGGAAGCCAGTTCCAAACTCAGTTTGCTTCCTTTCTGGATATGTTCAAATTAACGACAAAGCATCTTTTCTTTCTCTCTCTCTCTTTCTCTCTCATTCTCTCTCCCCATTTGTCTCTTTCTTCCTATCTCCCTCCCTCCATCTCTTCCTCTCTTTTGCACATGCACAGACACACATTGTAGTCCACTGCATCTATCACTTACAATAATGGGTCAAGAAGGTTGATGACCGCTACAGAAATTTATGCATGTCGGTAACTATTTGCAATAATGAATGCTGGCTTTTCTCTTGAAAAACACAAAATGAATAATCCTGGTACTTGTGCTAACATGTTTGAATGGTTAGCACAAAATGCTAGAAGGAGTTATCCGCAGTCATTTGAACACTATGTGGTGAGACAGCTCACCGCTTCAGTTTGATTAAAGCAGTTGAAGGTGCAGTTTTAAGGAACTGTCTTGGCAGTTGCTGAGGTATGAAAAAAGCAAAATGCCACAACAGAGAATAGTTTTCCAGTGTGGTATCGGGGTGAACTTGTCAAAACAAGCAATATTTGAAATCTTGAACAATGACAATCAATGGTCAGTTGCAAAACAGAGTTTGATGCATTTCGTTTCATAAGGGAATACATTCCGGATTCCAGAGTGTGCTTGGAGTTTAAGAAGGCACAGAATCCTGGTAAAATTGAGCGATTGAACAGGCAAGAGGAAGCAACTCGCTCTCTAACGCAAATGTTAAATATATGCAAATTGAATCCAGCAGGTACATTTCCCGCATTTTTAGCGCATATTCTAAATTTTATCCCTATTGAGGCCATAATCCAGTTCCGTTGGAAATCCACGATACAATCGGCCTTTGTCACAATCCCTGGTGGGTCATTGAAGAACTGAATCATTCACTTCATTAAAATATATACATTCCTCCAGCATCGCTTGATCTCCCTGGATATATTCAAGTCTGATTTATGTAAAAGACATTGGTTAATCAGGTAATTCCATGTTCTGTTGAAGAGTCATGCTGACTCGAAACATTATCTGTGCTCCTCTCTAAACATGCTGCCAGACCAGCTGAGTTTTTCCACTTATATTTGTTTTTGTTTTGGATTTCAATCATCTGCAGTTTTTTGTTTTTATCTACAGAATTCCATGTGTTGGTTTCTGGCACTGTTTCTCAAGGCACTGCAATCGATCAGTTCTGTTTGAGTGGAAATAAAAATGCAATTCTTGCCCCAACCACAGACTTACTGGCAGGATTTACAGTTTGTTAACCAACCTCTGCGTGCACGCTGTGATCTCAACTTTTGTGTCCTCCAAAAGCAGAAGTTTAGGATCAGAATTAGCGTCCATAAAATGCGCCACAATATCTCCCGCCTCATATAATCGTTTGTTATATTTCTATGCACGTTGAATCGTTTTTCTTTGGCTCCTGAAAATATCAAAAAAGGAAACGACTTATTGGTCCACTCTGGAATCCATGCATTATTTTAAGGTATCTGTCAAAGCTCTTCATAACCTCCTGATCTTTAAAAAGCACAGCCCCATCTTTGACACACCATGCATATGACAATTATTTCTACCCTGGTAGCCTTCTCATCCATCTATCTTGCATTCTCTCTTATTGTTTCACATGCTTCCTAAAGAGCTTTTCTTTTTTGTTTAAATTTCATTGTAGGGAAGCCAATAATTTATTATTCCTTCTTAAATGTCCTTCTGTTGTTTGGCCTTCTCAGCACAGTTTAGGCATGCGATGACCCTGGAGTTAAATGTAGGCCACTCCAAGTAAAAATGACCGATTTTATCCCTTATTGTACATCAGCTAAACAGATTATTGGTAGCAGTTTAATGGTCAGTTTTATAATGATTAGCTTTAAATTCCATTTGAATTAATTTAAGTTAAATTTCACTAGGTGCCCTGATTTATTCTAATGTGCCCTTCGCAATTGCCTTCCCCTTTTGATCGCTCGCCGAGTGACATCATTTCAACCCTGCTATCTCGCCCTGCCAGGAGTTGAGTGGAAAGTTTTAATATTCACAGAAATACTGCTTTATCAACGTCCACCGTTACGTATTTAACTTTATGGAATTCAAAACAATATTGATACGACACAATCCCTTGTACACTTCAATCGCTTTGTCGAACTACACTGCCACTTTCAATATCTGGTAAACATATAAATGTAGGTCCCGTTATCTAGCAGACCTGTGAAGCATTGTAACATCTAATTTATGCTGACGCTCTTAGATATTCCCACCAGAATATATCTCCCCTGTACCTAATATGACAAGTGTCCACTTTTCACTCACTCAGAATCAAAGAATCACAGAATCACAGTGCAGAAGATGCCCTTTAGCCCATCGTGCCTGCACCAACACGTCAGAATCACATCACCTACCTACCTAAACCCATTTAGCATAATTTGGTCCATAGCCTTGAATGTTATGCCGTGCCAAGTGTTCATCCAGGTACTTTTTAAAGGAGGTGACGCAACCCGCACCACCCACCCCCCCCCCCCCCCGCCCCCCCGCCCCCCCCCCCCCCCCCCCCCCCCCCACCCCGCCAGTGCATTCCAGACCGTAAGCAGCCTCTGGGTAAAAGGATATTTCCTCAGATCCCCCATAACCTTCCTGCTGTTTTCCTTGAAATTATGCCCGCTTGTGACTGACACGTCAGATAAGTGGAACAGCTGCTCCCTATCCACCGTGTCCATGCCCCTCATAATCTTGTAAACCTAAATCAAATAGCTCCTCAGTCTTCGCTGCTGAATCGAAAGCAACCTAACTCTATCCACCCTATCTTCTGAACTTAAATGTTTCAGCCCAGGCAAAATCCTCGGGAAAAACGTCTGCACCACAACCAGTGCAATCACATCCTTTCTATACTCCGCCAATGGATACCACTTCAGCACACACACGAGATGCGTCACCACTCGCAGTCTCATAATAATTCAATCCGCTACTAAATGTTTTATTCTTTCATTAACTCACAATTAATCATTTGCATTCGCTTCCTGGCTCACACATTCATTCTATATCAAAACAAACATTCAGCTAGTGGATCACATTCAGAGGCATTCATTCGTTCGGACACGTAAAATCTTACGTGTCATAGTAATTTAGCGGATTTCAAAACTAAGTGGACCCAGCATTGCTTCCTGCTTTTGACATTAGTGTTCCTTGCTGAACCAGGAACAGAACAATTATGTGTGCAAAATTTGTAAATCCAGAAAACATTACAATAATAATTGAAAGAGCAAAGCGCATTTTCGAGTCAATCTATGCTTCTCCTTCCGTTTACAGACACAAAGCATACAACTCCGCCAACATCCTCAAGACTGAAGTGATGTACATGAAGTCCCACTGAAGACATACAGTTAAGAGGAACTCCACTTAGATAAGGAGGTTTCATTGATGTAATTGAACGTAGGCAACTTGAAGCACCGCAAATCAGCTAGTATTTTGTCAATACCTGGAAGTCCAAATCTAATCAACAGTTTGCTGAGTAACATTCCTTCTGGGTCGTAACTCATCATGATTGCCTGTACAAACAGGGTGGATTTCGTTCGGCCGTCAGTTTAACCCTTGAAATTGAAATCGATCGACAGCACTGAAACGAAGTTTCGAGCACCAAGTATAAGGTGCGGTAGATCTGGTAGTGCCAGAATTATTACATTTCCAAAATGCATTTCGGGACCATCAAATATCCGGGAGAAGTGAGGACGAGTCAGTAAGTGAAACCTGGGGCTATCCCAGTTAATGAGCGATTTAAACCATTTCCGATATTCTGTTCCCCCAAGCCTCAATTGAGCCGAGAATCAAGCAGAGGATGGAGCCATTTTTCCCTGCCAACACCTTTACTTACCGATGACGCAAAATAATTAAAACAAACTTTTCAGCCCATAAACTAATATGTTAAAAGCTTAATTTTTTTCTCCTGATATTCTTGAAAGAATACTGTGTCAACTGCAATATTGCCAGCAAAACAAATTAATGATGAGAGATTTACTTGAGAATGCATCGCAATACCTACAAGAAGTAGACATACGGCAGATTGTTTTACTTCCAATGCTTTGAATAAGGCAGCGTTAGGCTGATCATAGAGGAGAGGAATACATTTGTAGTGCTCACTGGTTAGACAGCTGATTTGGAGTTGAATGTTATATATGCGGTTAGGATGCTAGAAATAAAAATTATATTGCACTCTTAAATGTTGTCCTGCGAATTCCAACAGAAGCCACCGTGGACATTGGATGGTGCATAGATAGATGCGTACAAGGCCTTGGCGGATGGAAAGACAGGATAAATACTTAAAATTTGCAATGTCTTAAAGGAGGGATCGGGGAACAAATTAAATCAGCCGTTTTGCTCTTGGCAAAAAATGGTCGTGAACTTGTTTTACAGGAATACAATAGGACAGTGACGTGACAATGACAAAATGTTCACCAATGTTGAATTTTTATCTTTTCGACAATTCATGTCCAGCCTCACCTGTTGGTTCTACAGTGAGCTTCAATTTTATCAGTTTTGTGAATCAAAATTCGGTCATGCGAAGCAGTCAATTCCGTTTCACACAATGACACTTGACATGCTAAAAGATAATTGCTACACTGAACGTGCCACAGCTTGGAGAAATATGCCTAGCGTTATTTATGGCTTTTCATTTCCTCTGTTCATGCTCAATGGAGCACAGTTGTGTTGTGCAAAGGCAACTTATTTTACAGCACAAATTTTTGGGTGTAACTGGTCTAAGCAGCATGCTTGAATTCAGGCCAACTCTCGTAGAAGATGCAACATTACTCCATATAAGTCCAACAAACGGTCAAAGAAATCAAAACAAAAGTAAAATTAGATTTCTGAAAAATAACTGCATCCTTTAGAATTAATTCAAGAACGAAAACGAAAGCGGTTTCAGGACAGATTGTGCGACTGGACGCATACAGGCCGAATTGTGAGCACCAAAATGGCAGGGTTGGCATTGAATCTCTGAGGAACGCTGAGTGACGCCAAGCGGTTCTTTGCCCACAAAATTCAAGCTTCTGTTAATTGCGGGAGTATTAATGCCCACATCCATATTGCTGCTGTTGTAGCTCAACAAAGTGCTGATTGCATTTCTCGCCATATTGTAGCTAAACATCAATTTGTGGAACCCGATAGGCGTTAAAGAGCCGAATTACTCTCTCCTGTTCCTGTAGGCTAAAATGAATGCAAATCTCTGTAGATAATCTATCCACTTCCTTTAAAAGAATCAGGTTTCCTGTCATAAATTTAGAATGTATTAAGGACATAAGAGTTATGTTAGTTTACATTTTTGTTAATATGCATCCGTTTAACATTTCAATTCTAAGGCAGTCTTTGCTTAAGTTAGAACAAGGATCTCTCCTTCATTAATCCGTTAATTTTTAGAAAATGTCAAGACAATTTCTATGGATGACACAATTATTATTAACGAAATTGTGTCTTCATATCGTTGACTTCCACACAATCGCTCCACTGACTTAAATGTTTTCATCAATCTCTTGAACATCTATCTAGATGACCCTGACGAGTTATATCCTTCTCAGAGATCTTTCTGTTGATCTAATTCTGGCTGCTTCGGCTTTTTCAGATTCCAATCCCTCCATGATTTGTGGCACAGCCTTCAGCATCATGGACTTGAAATTGATTAAAACATTCTTAATCAGCGTGCTCCGTCAGCTCCATTAACAATACTGCTTAAAAGGTTGTCTCTTTGACGAAACGTATCTCACTCATTCTCCCGTCACTGTCCTATTTTATTCCTGTAAAACAAGTTGACGACCATTTTTCCCCAAGATCAATACGGCTGAGTTAATTTGTACCCCGATCCCTCCTGTAAGGCGTTGCAAATTTTAATTATTTTTCCATTCTATCCATCCGTCAAGACCTTGTATGCAGCTATGAGTGCATCATCCAATGTCCACTGTGGCTTCCATTTGAATTTGCAGGTTAGCATATAAGAGCACAATATAATTATTATTTCTAGCATCCTAACCACTTATAAAACATTTATCTCCAAATAAGCTGCCTAACTAGTGAGTACTACAAATTAATTCCTCTCCTCCACGATCAGCCTAATGCTCCCTTCATTCAAAGCTTTGGAAGCCAAACAATCTGCCGTATGTCTAATTTTTGTATGTATTGCAAAGCATTCACAAGTAAAGCACTCATCATTAGATGTCTTTGCTAGCAATATTGCAGTTGACACACTTTTCTTTCAAAAAAATCAGGACGAGAGAAAGATAATGCTGCTCCCAGCCTTGTTGTTTGGATACATGGCTATTGAGATTAACTGCTGAATTTGAGTATGCGAGATGCAAGTTCAAAACTTGAAGGTGACAAAAAATTAAGGAGGATGTGTTGCAACACATGGCGAAACAAATTTCAAGAATATATATATAGAACAGTGAAATTATCAGACATATGATACAGAAGTGTAAAAGAGAGAAGTGTGAAATTAAAGATCTTGGCAGCAAAGACGCAGAAAAGAAATATAAAATGCATACATATACTAAAGCGAAGTGTCCAAGAAAGCTATTGAATGTGGTTGCATTTAAACAACATGGACGGGGGCATAACAGAAGAGAAAGCTGTTAAAGAATCCAAATTGGTTCCTTCACGTGTTTCTGAAGTGTTAGCAGCATAAATGTAAATTAATTATAAGAAGCCTCTAACGTGCACTCACGGCAATGCATCTAACTACCAAGATCAATTTTTGGAGCTGCTGTTCACTGCAAAACAAGAGACATAGTCAACACACAGATGTGAAGTCCTTGAATAATAATGCAGATGGGGAAATTTGGTCACGTGGAATGAATGGAGAAGTCGGATGTTGTTGCTGGAGGAGAGAAGATTAAGTAAAGAATTAATTAATACTTAATTCATTTAATCATTAATTAAAAAATAATAATGCATAAGACGAGACAGATCATTAGCTGTGGCTGAATAGTCGGTGTCAAAAAGGTGTGAAAGGCAGATGGCTGAGCTCTCTAACGGACTCTTGAATAGTGCAAGCATAACCAAAATATGTCTAATTACGTCTGTTCTTGGTGATGCATTGTGAGATTCTTTTAAATCCTATTGATGAAAAATAGTTACAACATAATGTTGGCATCAACTAGATTCATTCTGCATGCTCATTGATGAAAGCACAAAACAAATGGGGGGAACTGCACGCGTAGATATTATCAAGATGAAAAACTAGCTAATTTGAGTGAATGGTAATTTGAGGGAGGTTTACATTCACGATCTGCCGAATTGCGCTGTTCAGGTCATTAATTTTGATCAACGTAAATCCCATTTCCCTGGTGTTGTTTACATTACAAAAAGCTCGATTTAATTCACCGCAGGTACAACATTCTCATTATCAGCTTGTACAGTGTAGGGTACGCCTAATAGCCAAACTTTTTTTTTCAAACCAATTGTTACCTGTGGCAGGATAAAATGACAAACCAGCTGGAGTTGGCAAAGCGAGTTCAGCAAGTCTTTAGCACCTTTTTCCTGAGCTTCATTTGGGACCAACCTTAACTTGGATAGTTAGTCAGCAAGCTCCTGGAACCGCTTGCAGCTTTTGTGCGATGCAGCTTCCAAAGCTATATTTGAAGAAGATGGCTAGACTAGTTTTAGCACCGTTCTTCTGCATTGCGTAGTGGCCAGCAAGTTTGTCCGCATAGGCAATCAATCAAATCATACTTAATATCAATATCTCCCCAAGTCCCGCTTCGCCAATGAAAAGCATTAACAATTTATACAATGCCTCCACATCAGAAAGCATTTAAACGATCTTGAGCGGCGCATTATAAAGGCAAATATGCCACAGAGGCACAAAGAGTTAAGTTTTCAGCAGCATTGTAAAGCAGGGAAGACAATCTGAGATGTGGAACTATGCAAATGAAAGAAAAACAGATCCCAAGCCCAGAAAAGGTTAATGAGGTACAATCAATGATGACGTAACTAAAATCAGGGTTGTTCCACAAATCATAATGAGAAGATTGCAGTTTCCCTGCAATGCTGCAGAAGTAGGAAGCAGTGAAGCACTGGAGGGATTTGAGAAGGAAAAATGAAAATTACAATGAAGCAATGCTTTGCTTCACTGTTAGCCATTAAGGCCATTGAGAATCAGGGGCATTGGTACATTGAATTTATTGTGAGCTGGAAAAACAACAGCCCATTTTTAGATTGTTTCAACATAGCAAATTGTAAGAATTGATAGGCAAATGGTGTGTGTCACTGTAACAGTTGAGCTTAGTCAAGAACAGAGTCAGACCCAGTGTAATGAATTTGAAAATAGTCTGCATTCATGATGGCATGGGTCTGCAGTTGGAAGCTCAATTGAGATTCATATATACCAGCAATTAATTAATTTGGCTGCATCAACATGGACATGAAATGGATCACAAGCTGCTTGTATTATTCCTCATTTTCTCCTTATTTAAAGTTGCATGTGTCTGGACCAAAGTGTCGCTGCTATAGCTCACAAGATTCAAAAGTTAGAAACATTTCTGGAAAGTGGCAAATTGATTACAGACAAAAGAGATCATAACATGACAGAAAGTCACGTTAATTTTGAGGAGGATGAATGTGGGCCAAAAGTAGTGTCTTAAAATTACGTAAAACAATTACAACGCCTTTGACACTATGTGGGCAGCAGTGGACGGGCAGGATAGTTTAAAGGAACTGTGATTTAGAAGCAGTAGTCGATATTTAATGAGGTTTATCAGCAAAGATTTATTACATTTAGAAAAAAGTACACAGTGTCTCCCTGAGCAATATGCAGCAAGCTTGTCGAGGAATGCAATTAAAATATGGTCTCAAATAATAGAAAAACGAAATGTGCTGTGAATTGCTTTTGTGAGGCAACGGATTGGTTTTAAAATGCGCCATAATACAGAGTAATATATTAAAATATTAGAAAAAGTAGCTAGTAATATCAAACAGACAGTAGAAATCTTCTCAATGTAATTAAAAATAACATACTTTTAAAATAGTTGTTGCATCTTTTGATCATGAGACTGTGCAATTCATAATGGTAAAAAAATAGATGTCGTAGGCGTTTTAACAAAAATTATGCAGCGACATTCACATAGAATATTAAGGAAAACCTTCTCAAGTATACCAAGAATTTAAGGGATATTAGGGAGGAAGGGGATAAAAAAAAATCAACATCACTAGGGAAAAAATTGCAAGGAATACAAATGAGAATCAGTTCTTGCTTGACTCGAAGAAATGACAGCATTGATCCCAGACTTGTAAAATAATTGACTACTAAGATATTTCTCTATTCTTTGCAAGCTTGAAAATTTCCAATATTCTGATTGGAGAACGGCAAATGTAACGCCGATATGCAAGAAACAAATAAGCAAACGAAAATTTGGAAAAAGAAACAGGAGGCCAGTTAGCTGAAAATTTATTTAAATGGGGAATTTCTGGAGTCCATCATTAATTAAACTATATCAGGCATTAATTAAATCATTATACAACTAGACAAATTGCTTCAAAAGGGAATCATACAAGACAAATATATTATAGGAATTATGGGAAGATATTCCAAGCAGGGTGCATAAAGGAAAACCCACAGATATAGTTTCAATGGATTTCCAAACTATATTCGATAAGGTGTCACGTAAAGCAACATACAAGTTATTTCTGCTCAGATGATAAATGATCTGGGATAAAGAACAATCTAAGTACCGTGAAATGAAGTGATTGTTTTTTTAAGCATGGCAAACCTTAACTAATGCAGCACCTTTGGGAACAATGTTGTCCGTTCAAATGTTTACGATCTCTGTTAATGAGATGGGTGAAGAGTGATGTGATTCGTTGTGAAATCTTCTCAAAATACGAAATGTGATGAAAGCACGTTATTAGAAACATACAAATGGCTGCCCATTGGTGTAGGTGTGTGGAGTGAGTGGGGTAACAGCAGATAGGATACACTGGTAGAATGGCAGGTTGTCCACTGCTGCAGGAATAATAGAAACACATACAGCTATCTGAATAAGGCTAGAGGTGGCATTATAGCTCTGCAACCTCCTCGTGTCCACTTCACAAAGCACTTTCCTACCTACCTTGCGTCATCTGCAAATTAAGCTACAATACCATCGCTTCAATCATCTCAGTCATTCATGTAAATTGTAAAATGTTGAGGCCCTAGCACAGAATCCTGCGGGTCTCCACTCATCATAACCTGTTAATCAAAAAGACTTGTATGCATACACTTTGCTTTCTGCCAGTCACCGATTCTTCTATCGTCACCATGAGCAATTAATTTTCAAAATAACCTTCCAAGTGGAACCTTCTATAATACCTTACTGGAAATCCAAATATAGTGTGCCTAAAGACTCCCCTTCATCCACTGCGCATGTTCTTACTGAAAAATTAAACAATAACATGTCTAATCAGGATTTCCCTTTCACATGACTATAATGCCTCCTCCTGATTATGATGAGATTTCCTAATTGCTCAGATATAACATCATTAATGATTGATTCTAACAACTTCCAAATGAAAAACGCCAGGGTAACTAGTCTATTTATTCTTATTTTCTGCATCCCTCTCGCTTTGAGTTGAATGATTAGAATTGTTACTTTCCAGCGTGTTGGGCAATTTATGGAATAGGGTGAATATTGTAAAATTATCGCCATCACTTCTCCTCTTTCATTAGGCAGATCCTTTAAAACCATATGATGTAATCTGTCAGGTAGCGACACATTGCCATCCCGCAGCTCTCTCAGTTTGTTGAGTAACTTTTCCCTATTGATTTCAATTTTACCAAACTGCTCTCTCCCTTTCACCTCCTGATTTGCAGCTATTAGTGGAATGGGTTTTGTATCCTTTACATTGAACATGGAAGCAAAATACTTGTTCATTTCTTTGCTCATTTGCTTATTAACTAGTGGTAACTACCCAAGGTCACTACATAGAGGAATTGACTTATTCTTATGCTTGTTAAGTATCTGTAGAAACCTTTGTTACCCATTTTTAACTTTTCTAGCTATTTTCCTCTCATACTCTGATTTAGGTCTCCTGATTTAAATCTCAGTCGTTCTCTGCCGTTTTTTATATTCTGACCAAGCATTGGCTCTGCAACTCCTTTTCGTTCAGTTACATTATTTTCCTTAAGACTGATGTTTTCCTTAACTTCTTTAGTTAACCATGGATGATGGGACGGAACCTGAGAATTTTTCTTTACAGTGGGAAAACACTTGTAATGACTAATCTAAAATATCCCGTCATATGTCTGGCGCTGCTTCTCTCTTGATCTATCATCTAGTCTAGTATCCATGTTAACTTCAACTAACTGAACATACTTGTCCACGTAGTTGTCCATATTTATGTTTAGGATACTACTCTTAGACCCACTGTTCGCCCTGTCAAACAGGAAGTAATATTTAAAACAAAAACAGAAATACCTGGAGAAACTCAGCAGGTCTGGCAGCATTGGCGCAGAAGAAAAGAGTTGAAGTTTCGAGTCCTCAAGACCCTTCAGCAGAACTGGGTGATTCCAAGGAGCAGGGCGAAATATAAGCTGTTTTAAGGTGGTGGTGGTGGTGGGGGCGGGGGGGGGGGGGGGGGGCGCAGGTGGTGGGGGAGGGCAGTTTGCTGGGGGGAGAAAAGTGAAGGGGGGTGGAGCAGATAAACAAAGTATGCAAATGACAAAAGAACACAGAGGTGAAGAAGTTGGTGATATTATCTAAACGAATTGTGCCAATTCAGAAAGGATGGTAGGACACACAAGGTAGAGCTCTAGTGGGGGTGGGGGGCATAAAGGACTTAAAAATAATGGAACTTGGTGGGAAAAGAGAAATCTATATAAATTAATGGAAAAATAGAACAAAAGGAAGGGGGAAGAAACAGAAAAGGGGGTGGTGATGGAGGATGGAGTTCAAGATTTAAAGTTGTTGAATTCAATATTCAGTCTGGAAGGCTGTACAATGCTTGGTCGGAAGAAGAGGTGCTGTTCCTCCAGTTTGCGTTGGGCTTCAGTATGGCAATGCAGTAAAACAAGGAAAGACATGTGGGCAAGAGAGCAGGGTGGGGTCTTAAAATGGCAAAAGACAGGGAGGTTTGGGTCATTCTTGCCGACAGACCGCAGGTGTTCTTCAAAGCGGTCGCCCAGTTTACGTTTGGTCTATATAATGTAGAGGAGACCGCATTGGGAGCAATAAATGCAGTAGACTAAGTTGGGGGAAATACAAGTGATATGCTGCTTCATTTGAAAGGAGAGTTTGAGCCCTTGTTCGGTGAGGAGAGAGTAAGTGGAGGGTCAGGTGTTGCAACTTTTGCGTGGGCATGGGAAGTTGCCATAGATGGGGATTGAGGAGTAAGGGGTGATGGAGGAGTGGACCAGGGTGCCCCGGATGGAAGGATTCCTACAGAATGCCGCCCGGGAGGGTTAAGGGAAGATGTGTTTGTGGGTGGCATCTTGCTGGATTTGCTGGAAAGGGCAGAGGATGATCCTATGAATGTGGAGGCTGGTGGGGTGATAGGTGAGGGCAAGGGGGACACTATCATGTTTCTGGGAAGGAGGAGAAGGCATGAGGGTGAATGTGTGGGAGATGGGCCGGAAATGGGTGAGGGCCCTGTCAACGACCGTGGGTGGAAAACCTTAGTTAAGGAAGAAGGAGGAAATGTCAAAGGAACTGTTTTTGAAGGTAAAATCATCAAAACAGATGCAACGGAGGCGATGGAACTGAGAGAATGGGATGGAGTCCTTAGAGGAAACGGCGTGTGAGGAGTTGTAGTTGAGGTAGCATTGCGAGTTGGTAGGCTTTTAATAGATATTGGTGGACAGTCTATCACCAGATAATGAGACAGAGAGTTCAAGGAAGGGAAGGGAAGTGTCAGAGATGGACATGTGAACATGATGGAGGAGTGGAGATTGGAAGCAAAATTAATAAATTTTTCCAAGTCCCGACGGGAACATGAAGCAGCACCAAAGTAATCATCGCTGTACTGGAGAAAGAATTGTGGAAGAGAGCTGGAGTAGGACTAGAAAAAGGAATGTTCCACATACCCTATAAAGAGACAGGCAAAGCTGGAGCCCATGCGTGTACCCATAGCCACAAGTTTTATTTGGAGCAAGTAAGAAGAGTTGAAGGAGAAATTGTTCATTGTGAAAACAAGTTCAGCCTGACGGTGGAGAGTTGTGGTGGATGGGGTTTGTTCGGGCCTCTGTTCGAGGAAGAAGCTAAGTGCAATCAGACCATCATGGTCGGGGATGGAGGTGTAGAGTGATTGGTCGTCCATGGTGAAGAGAAAGCAGTTGGTGCTAGGGAACTGGAAAATGTTGACGTGACGTAAGATGTCAGAGGAATCACAGATGTAGCTGGGAAGGGAATGGACAAGGGGAGAGAGAAGGGAGTCAAGATAATGAGAAATGAGTTCCCTGGGGCAGGAGCAAGCTGACATGATCGACCTATCAGAAGAGTTATGTTTGTTGAATTTTGGTAGGAGGTTGAAGCAGGCCGTCTGAGGTTGGGCGACTATCATGTTTAAAGCTGTGGGAGGAAGATCTCCAGAGGAGATGAGATAAGTGACAGTCCTGGAAAAAATTGCTTGATGTTCTGTGGTGAGGTGATGGTCCTGGGAGAGGTAGGAGGATGTGTCCGTGGGTTGACGCTCAGCCTCAGCGAGGTAGAGGTCAGTGCGCCAGACAACAACAGCACAACCCATGTCAGTGGGTTTGATGACAATGTTGGGGTTGGACCTCAGAGAATGGAGTGCAGTAAGTTCATAGAGAGACACTTTAGAATGGCTGAGAGGAGCAGAGAAATTGAGATGACTAATGTCGCACTGACAGTTCTCAATGAAGTGATCAAGAGAAGGTAAGAATCCAGGTGGAGGGGTCCTGGTGGAGGGAGAATATTGGAGATGTGTAAAAGGATCCATGGAACGAGGAGAGGACTCCTGCCCAAGTAAGTGAGCCTGGCGATGAAGACGGCGGATGAAGAGTTCAGCATCCTGCCGAGCCCGACATTCATTGAGATGAGGGCATAAGGATATGAACCTAAGTCCTTTGGTGAGCACTGAACGTTCAGTTTCAGAGAGTGGAACGTCAAGTGGTATAGTGAATAAATGGCTGGGGCTGGGATTGGAAGTTGAGATGGGGACTGAGGGACAGGCAGGGGTAGAGGGTCCTACGTAGATGTTGGTGTTGATGAATTGTTGGAGCTTGCGTTCCTTAGCACTTGAGAGAAAGAGAACAAGTTTCTTGTTGAGACGTCGGATGAGATGAAGAATAAAATGAAGGGTATGGCGGTGCTGCTGAAGGGAGAGGTCGAGTGTGTTCATATGCCGGTGCATGGTACTGAGTGTGGAACTCAGAATGTGACGGGAACAGCAATCCGAGAAACGTTTTATGTCGTAGATGTACCTTTAATCCTGGGTGGGTATGAAACGAGAGGGATGGAATTTCAGTTGAAATCCACGTGGGGTATGTCAGAGACGGAGACATTCACTGAGAATGGAGATATGGCTGTGAAAGGGGGTTTTAGTAGACACCTTGTCAAACACCAGGAGAGAAATGGAAAGCAATGAAGGTGAACAAGGCGAAAGAGAGATACAGAAATCTTGACGCAGAGACGATCAAAACTTATTCAAGGTAGGCATTTCTTGAAGAGCAGTGGCATTCAATTAAACAAAGAAATAAAAACAAAAAACTGCGGATGCTGGAAATCCAAAACAAAAACAGAATTACCTGGAAAAACACAGCAGCTCAGGCAGCATCAGCGGAGAAGAAAAGATTTGACGTTTCTAAACCTCATGACCTTTCAGCAGAACTGGGTGAATCCAATGAGAGGGGTGAAATATAAGCTGGTTATGGTGAGTGTGTGTGTGTGTGTGTGTGTGTGAGTGGGTGGTGGTGGGGGCGGGGTTGGGTGGGTGGAGGGGATGGTGTGGTTATAGGGATAAGCAAGCAGTGATAGGAGCAGATAAACAAAATATGCCAATGACAAAAGAACAAAAGAACGCAGAGGTGTTGAAGTTGGTCTTATTATGTAAACGAATGTGCTAATTAAGAATGGATGGTAGGGCACTCAAGGTAGAGCTCCAGTGGGGATGGAGGGCATAAAAGACTTAAAAATAATGGAAATTGGTGGGAAAAGAGAAATCTATATAAATTAATGAAAAAAAAAGCAAAAGGAAGGGGGAAGAAACAGAAAAGGGGTGGTGATGGAGGAGGGAGTTCAAGATCTAAAGTTGTTGAATTCAATATTCATTCTGGAAAGCTGTAAAGTGCCAAGTTGGAAGAGGAGGTGCTGTTCCTCCAGTTTGCGTTGGGATTTACTAGAACAGTGCAGCAAGCCAAGGACAAACATGTGGGCAAGAGAGCAGGGTGGAGTGTTAAAATGGCAAGCAACAGGGATGTTTGAATCATTCTTGCAGACAGACCGCAGGTTTTCTGCAAGGCAGTCGCCCAGTTTACGTTTGGTCTCTCCAATGTGGAGGTGAGCACATTGGGAGCAACGAATGCAGCAGACTAATTTGGGGCAAATGCAAGTGAAATGCTGTTTCACTTGAAAGGAGTGTTTGGGCCCTTGGACGGGGGAGAGAGAGGAAGTGAAGGGGCAGGTGTTGCATCTTTTGCGTGGCCATCGGGAGGTGCCATTGGTGGGGGTTGAGGAGTAGGGAGTTATGGAAGAGTGGACCAGGGTGTGCCGTATTGCTGGATGGAACGATCCCTACAGAATGCCACCGGGGGTGGGGGGGGGGGGGGGGTGGTGAAGGGGTGGTAGGGGGTGGGGGAGGGGGCAGGGAGGTGGGGTTTGAAGGGAAGGTCTGTTTGGTGGTTGCATCAAGCTTATTCAAGCTTAATATTCAAGTAATATCAGTAATATTCAAGCTTATTGTTGTCTCTGCTATCTAAGGCAACCTTTGCTCTGCGGCCATTAATTAATCCTGTCGCGTTACCAATTCCAAGTTGAACGTTACCTGCAGAACATGCTGCTCTGAGGATCTATCTCCAAATATTTATAAGAGCTCTGCAGCCAGGCTCCGACTAACAATCTTATTTTGCTGTTCCATTTGTAGATATAAAATCGCATATGAATATTTCCGCCCCTTTATCACAATCAGACAATTTTTCCTCTTGAATACTTTGCCATACAGTTTGCCAGATGTTAGGAGAACAGTTAGAGAGCACTCCCACGAGTGATTTTTCCCCAAGTATGATTAGCCTCCGATTCTACTTCCTTATCTCCTGCCTTGAGATCATCTCTAACTATTGCAGTAATGCGGTCTTTGATTAACGGTTCTACCCCTCTAACTTTAGCTAATGACTTATTTTTCTTGAATGCCGTGTCCCTGAATCTTCAGGACTCAGTCATTGTTGTCCAGCAGCCACTACTCCTTATCTGATATGACATAATATCTTTTCTTTTCAATGTACACCCTTAATTTGTTGTAAAAGCTGTGTGCATTCAGATACAGAACCTTCAGTTTTGTATTTTTGATACATTTGTAATATTTAGTTTTGATTGTTAATATATTATTTTAAGTTATCTCTCTGGTCCTTCCAGCCATTCTCTGACCGTCATTTTCCATTATTACGATTTTGCTGTCCTGACTTGAGTCTACTCTTTGGATTGCTACCTCTGCCATGTCTTGATTGCTCACCCAGTTTGTTTACTTTACAGCCCTCTCAACTTCTCTAATAATGTCATTTGCGAGGACACTCTTCCCATCACTGTTCAGATATAAACAAAATCAGTGGTACAACCCACATATCCCCCAGTACTGGTGGAATTTCCTAAAAAGCCTGAATCCAATTCTTCTACATCGGTCTTTGAGTCACGCATTCGCTTCTCTAATCTTGTTTGCCATATAAAAAATTGTACCTGTTTCACGGAATAATGAAGAGCTTATTATCTTTCAGGTACTGTTTCTTAACTTGGTAACATGCTCCACATAAAAAAAAACTTTGCAGAGCTTCGTTCTTTGATCTAGCTTTTTCGTTGGAGATTAAATGTTCCATGAAAACTGGATCCTTCCTCTCCCACTGCATTTCCTCTTCAGCCCTAAGCAGATGCCTCGAACTCTGGCAGGGGGAGGCAACAAAGCCACCTGTAGTCGTGCCCTTCGCTGGAGAAAAACGTCTCATTCGCCCTCAGTTTAATAGACAGTACTAATACTTGGTCCCTCCATTAGAATGGCTTCCTTTACCGCGGTACCATGGCAAGTCAGCTCATTCATCTTGCCGGCCTCGCTTTCACCAACATAGTTGCAAGCACATTAAACTGATTTCATAATTTTAAATGTTGAGGATTATCCATGACTTTCAGCTCGGTCGCTTTACAAGATTCACTGAGGGCCAAATCCTCCTCTCCATCAATGCTCAAGAAAACAAATGGGCCTAATCGTAAAGTTGTGTCACTCTTCTCCAAAACAGTGACCAGGTTTTTCTCCCCCTCCCTAATGTTGCACAGTGAATGAAGTTCGGCTTCTAGATAAATATTCCTGATCCGGTTTTCATCCAGCTGCTTAGATTTCCATCAGGATCTATGATTGTCATAGATTGAGTTCGCTTTCAATACCTCCCAATCCCACTTATGCAACTTGCCAGCTCTGCAGTCATTCTAACTTATTTTATTTAATAAATTTATTTATTTAGTTTAATTATTTCTGCCAATATAGAACAATATAACTTAGTTTTTGAATGAATGTACCATTCATAATTAAATGTAATACGCCTCTTAACTACACAGGTGTGTGCTTGAAATATTTGTATTAATCATGTTACTTTAATTCATTTTAATTTGAACGTTTTCTCTTCATTTAGAATTTTTAGATTGTTGCATTTATAGATTTATATATAGATCCAATGTATAGATACAATTGAATTCGCCATCCTAAGCCCCATTTCACAAACTTTTCTTTGGACTTACAAGTCAGTCAAATTTTTCACGTGACGTCACATTTGCCTCCGTACAACCATCACCCACCTCACAAATACCAAACAATTCAGCCTCGCAGCGGATGAAATTGTGAACTAGTGCGACCTTCTGCTCCCACTCCTCTGCTTCAGATTCCCAGCAAGGTTGGCCGCTCTGCACACCTGCGTGTTTATTTGTGGGCGCTCCGCAGCTCCAGACTGTTACCCGGATTTGTGGTGCGACATCCAGCAACGTAGGCTAACCTTAAATATCATTACTAGGCTCTCCTCGACGCCCAACTGCCTCCCGCAGCTGCACTCATACTACAAGCTCGGTAGTGATGATGAAATTTATTGAAAGAGGGAGAGAATATAAAAGTAAGGATATCCTGAGTCAAACAGCGTTGTATAAAGCGTTCGTGTTTATGTATCAGGAAGAATTTGCTTGCATTCGGAACAATTCACGGGACTTTCGTTAGGCTGATTTCTGGGCTAAAGGGGTTGTCTTTTGAGGAATGCGTGAGAAGGTTGGGCCTCTACTCATTAGAGTTTTGGAGATTGAGAGGTGATCTTTTGAAAGAGGAAATATTCCGAGGGACGTTACAAGGTAGGCACTTAGAGAATATTTTCCTCATGAGGGAATCCGCATCAAGTGTGAATGGTGTAAAGCATGAAGGCGCTTATTTTTTTTAAAACTGGTATGGAGAAATCTGTGCTATCCAAGGTCAATTTGTCTTTGTGGTTCTAATTCCGGGAGAATAGTGGATGCGGGGCCAATGTATATACTCAAGGTTTAATCGAGAGGCTGTTTATCACCAAAGGAACCCTGCGGGAACTTGGAAAGATGGCACTCATTTCAGAGAGGATATTTTTGAATATCGCTCTAATTTTTGTTGATTTGATTAACGAAATCAGGCTTATATTCAAGTAGGATAAAGTTAGAGCCAAAAGAGAGTTACCCCCGCCCTCATTGGCAAAAACACACGCACGGCATTTGCGTTGGCTTAAATTTTCCCTGGGATTGCTTATCTTGAGCAATGTTGTATTCATGCCAACAATAGCCGCACTCACTTAGCCACTTGAGTTCATCGATTTTGTACATTTTTTTGAAAAAGGCCATAATGAAATTAGAAGGTGTCTGGCCCTCATGGAACCTAATCTATGAAGCGTTAAGTTGCTTATCGTCTGTCAGTGTCTTTGCTAACCCTACAGAAGAAACCTTCTGTCACTTTGCAGTTAATCCACAATAGAAAATATGCGTGACATTTTGCCATTCAGAAATTAGGTGATAAGTTGAAACATGATTGTTTTACCTGCTCTTGCTCCAAGGATCCAGTCGTCTGCAAGGATGCAAGTGTGTAGATCAGTCGAAGCAAAGACGAAACAGACAATAAAATGCAACTGAACTCCACTTCAATAATTCTGAACCCGCAATCACATTTTGTGAAAATTTAAAACTAATTCCACCGTTGTTCACTTGAAATCAGTAGGGCCCCCCGTTTGAAATAAACATACATTGATTCATCAAAATACCTAATACTTTATAAATCTGTTATTGCAATGAAACTGAGAACTCCCGTTTGAAATTAAATGTAGGAAAACTGCATTAAAGAGATGGAACCATAATTTCTGACTGGTAGAACGATTATACCATGGATTTTAACAATTCTTCCTTGCGTGAAAAGTGGCGCTGAGAAATGCAACATTTGCTGCCTGTCGCTAACTCTGATTCAGAAGACAGTGATGATTCAAATTATTTAATCTCTGCATTCTTGTCTGCGTTAGCTGCGCCGTAAAAATGGAAATTTCACGTTTACCTTTCTGCAGCACTGGATTTACTTCCAAGTCACTATATGGTGCCGTTTGAAGTAGAGTTTGCTTGCCATGATATCCCTATGCATCTGTTGTCCTTCCATATTTAGAAGGATGTGGATTAGGAAGGTGTTTGCGCCGGTGTCATGGCGAGATGCTGCAGTCAGTGTTGCAGATGACGAGCCTTGCTGTCACGTCTGGTTGGGTCATGCTGATAATGATTATTTATGTTGCTGGATTCAGCAGGCTGTTTTAACGTGAACAGTGTATTTTTTCTTGGAAGTTTTTTGAAGCTCCACTCACCCAGTGAAGTCTATTTTAGCACAAACCTAATTTTGTCACTTGTATGTTGGGAGCATTTTTGGAGGCAGGATGTAAGTAACTCGCCACAGATGTCTCAACAGATACCCTGGTATTCTTTGCACAGTATATTATGAGTGGTGCAGTAAATATTCTGGTTTTATTTTTTGGAAAGCCAAACTATGCCGATAGTTGGAGATTCAGCAATTGTATTGTCTTCGAATGTCAAGGTTAGATGGTTAGCACCTCCTTTGTTGACATGCTCATTTAATGAAACATGTGTGATACAATATCATAGTTGCAAATATCAGCCCAATCAGCAATCTCAGGCGGCAAACTAGGTCATCTGCATGAGAATTTGGATTAGTTCAGAAACTGAGGAGCCCAGAGAGTTAATGGATTAAAGTGCCAAGATAACTGCATATTCCCAGTTCTGATATATGATGGAAAGTAGTCTTTTCCCCAAAGGATCTTATTGAGCAATGTGCTGGAACGATGTGCTCCTACAATCAAGACTTTGATTCTAGGTGTTTCCCAACTGAATGTAAAGCTTGGTTTCATTTTGAATTAATGGCAAACGTTCTCACTCTTAACAGATCTCTAGATTTGAGATATTGCATATTTTCCCGAAGGCAACTTTGCGTTCTGTATTCGAGTGTCACTGGTGTGACAGAAACTAAAAATCAGTGAAATGATTACCACTGAAATGAAGCTGCTTGATAGTGCTTTCACTCATGACATCTATCGATTTGCTGATAATTCAGAAGAGACTCAATGGGATGGTAATTGGCCGCAATGGATCTCACCTGCTTTCATGGACAGGTCATACATGGGCGTCTTTCTGCAAGATCAGATGTAGTTGAGGGCCGTGTTTTTTCAAGAACAAATTTCGCATTGGGGGGCCGGTTTCAGGAGCATAAATATTCCACATGGCAGCAGCGATGTTGCAAGAGCCTACAAGACTTGCTGCATTTTGTGCCATGAGCCGTTTCATGATGTAACATGGAGTAAGATTTATTGGCTAAGTCTAACGCTTGTTATACAGAAGACCAATTTGCTGAAAATTTGTTACCTTGAATTTTACAGTATCATGCCTGGCTTTCCACGCATTTAACTTAGGAACACATCTGGTGTCTGTAATCCTGATTACTTGTTTAAACCCACTGATAATTATATGTGGCACGTCTGCAGATCTGTGGTTTCCTTCCCCTGTCTGACGCCATGCTGCTTCTCCATTTAGCCTGCATGGACTCCAGCACTTTTGTTCTAATAGCTTTACAACGTTTATACCTTAGTTCAATAAATGCACATTGTGCAACACCATGAATCACAATAAATCCCTTGTAATGATGGTAATGGTAAAGTAGAATTACGTACACTAGACCCCCCTTAACCCATAAGTTCCATACAGCTCTGCAGCTTTTGTTGTCCCACAGTTCCACTTGGAAGCCCATTTTGACGTTCTACGCTTCTTCTGAGCCTATGCCATTTAGCATCGTGGTGCTGCGAGAGCACATGATGGGTTGCATTGCCAATGTGAAAGTGGAGCTAATTTTGGCTCCATGTATTGCAGTGGTCACGCCCACCAATTCTGCCAGGGAAAGACATGTCCACGGTTTGTAGATTGTTGAAGTAGGGCTAAAATATTTTTGCCCCTGTGTGGTGCTTGAATTATTCCTCCAGCTCCCCCAAACCCATCCCCCCCCCCCCGCCCCACCCGCCCCCTGCCTGCGTGCTCCGCTGTGGTCTCAGGCTTCTTGGTCCACTGTTGTTCATCGGTACTGAATTTAATCAAATTCAATATCAGATCTAATGTGTAACAGCTAATACATATACAACACTCGTTCTCCGTTTTCTCGGTTGACTAATGTCAGCCAAAGTGCGTATTTGGTGCGATATCTCAAACATAATAAGAAAATATCTACTTCAATAGGGGGGAACTTAAACTAATCAATAGGTTATTCAGCCCACATCATTTCACGTTCCGTTACCACTAGAAGAAAGTTGTAATTAACATCTATAAAGTGGTTAATGCATCTGATCGCATCAATTTCTAGCAGGCAACAGTTGGTTCACTTATCCTTATATAGAACTGATTATCTGACCAGGAGTATAATGGGCCAATAATGTGCTCGCCTCTCTTCTATCCCTTTCCATTTCTCATTTCATTTGTTTAAATTAAGGGTGTGATTCAATCTTTTGAGGTGAAATAAGTAGGTTAATTCATGAAGCCAAATTCATTGTTTGTTTTCCAACTGCATGTCCAAATGCAAGCATTGAATCATACAAATAAAAATGTGCAGAAATAAACATTTCAGCCCTTCATGTCTGCGCCAGCCAAAAAGAGAAAATAAAAAAAAAAAAACAACTAACAGCTTATTTTACGCTGTTTTCAGCACCTGACCTGTAGCCTTGCAGGATACAACACTTCAGGTTTAGATCCAGATAAATTTCGAATGGGTTGAGCGTTTCAGCCTCACCTGTCAGATTACACAGTGAATTCTAGATGCCCACATTCCTCTGGGTGAAATGATTTGTTTTAACTCATGTCCTCTCTAATCCTTCTACCAATCAGCCTATTTCTTTCGGCCTTTTCAATTGATCTCTCAGCTAGGGGAACCATGCCTTTCCTGTCTACCCTACCTAAGCCGCTAATAACTTTGCACACCTCAATTAGGAAACCCTTTAGCGTCCTCTGTTCTACAGAAAGTAATTCAAGCCTGTCCAATCGCTCCTCATGCCTGAAGTTTTCAGGACCTGCCAACATGATTGTAATTCGCCAGTTCACAATCCCCAGAGCATTTATGCCCTTCATGTAATATGGTCAATCCCAGAACTGCGCAAAAATTCCAGTTGTTGCCTAAACAGCGTTTTATACAGTTCGAACATTATGATCCACCATTCAATTGCTCGCCCAATAAGGGAAAGCATTCCAGATGTTTCATTTCTTGACCACTGGCTCGGCCGCCTTCAGGGAGCAGTGGGCATACATTCCAAATTCAATCACTTATACATCCTTGTCAAGAAACTCCCATCCTTTGGTTTTGCACGTGTTTACTTTGCACTACCCAAAGCATTGCCTTCCATTTTACCGAATGAATTATATTTGCAACGATAATTATGGTTAAGAAGGGGGTAAGAAGGGTCTCGTTTTGATTGTTCTGATTTCTGATGTCAATAACACTGGACTGTTTGGCTGTAACAATTTCCGGTGCTGGACTGGTGTTACTTTTTCACCGGGAACAAAGTGCAAGTCGTTCACTTTTCTATTCAAAAAAGAAGTTACATCTGTCTAAAGTTTAATAGATTGCTTATCCCTGAGCCTGAGATACATGCTGAGAATTACAAGTTTTAAAATCTTATACACTAAGTTGAGTACATCTTCCTAATATACAATTGTGATTCGAGCATAGGAGGAAAGATTATTAGAATTTCTATCAAGATAAAGCTTCTGAGTGATTGAAGTTCCGATTGAGATGCGCTCTGAAGCGGGAAAGTTTGGCAGGAAGCCAACTGTATGATCAGATAATAGGTCTGCAAACAATATGTCCCTGAAGCACAAAGGCAATAAATATGCCAGGATTCATAGGTAAAACATACCGGACAGGAAAAATAAATAAACAAATGTAGAAACTTGGGAACTAAGAAACAGTTTGCACTTTGTCCAGGAGTGCTCATTTTAAATGGAACATCATATTAGCAGACATGTTAAAATATTAATTTAGTATGGAACCTTTGTTTCTTTTAAAAGTTAAATGTAAAGTGCTGATCGGTTTGTTAAAACATAACCTGTCCAATGTAAGTATCCTTTTAGTTAGTGTATGTTTCAGTTTGGCTCTAAAAAATTCTCACAATGTGAAATCTTGACGGGTCTACGAGGATTAAAACGAAACAAACATGTTGCCGTGAATGTTATGAGGATGCTGTAATTCAATTTCTTGCTTACCTGTATTGTCAGAAGTTCTGCTCATTTTATTGAAATCTAAAAAAAATATATAGAATAGAAATGAAATCTTTTTCTGACCTGTGACGAAACCTGGTAAATCTAAGAATGGAAAATGGTGCTCGGGACATTGGGAAACGAAGGCATGGCATTATTTGTCAAAATACTGATGTGGAATTACATTCAAGTTGTTTCAAGCCAAGGGGTTCAGGCAGAAAATTGTTTCCTGGAAGGCGTGTTTTGATGCAGATCTTAATGCAGAGAGCAACATGTTAGATAATTTGCAATGGCAATGAAAATTGCAACTGAAAGGCTTGCCATGAGAGCAGTGAAATAACTCAGACTTTTTCTTTTCACCTTTCGGTCATTATACATTGTTTAGAATAATAAAAAATGATGTTGACTGTTTTTTCTTATTCTTGTGATAAAATATCAGGAAGGACCAGTCACACAGGCAGCATTCCTTTATGTACTCACTATGCCCTATTGAATATATTATGAGCAGTGGGCAGGAACAAAGATGCAAGACTCGATCGCAGGCGTTGGACATTGGCCATTAGAACGCATTGTTGATTAAATCACTGGGAATACCGTTATAATTCAAGAAATTGTTCATCCGAAATCAAGCTGGCATTTCTGCTACTTGTGGAATTTAGGAATATATTTACCTGCCGATTTTTCAGAAAGTTTACAGTTATTAGGTTTGTGTATCCTTCTATAGTAAATATAACTGCATTCACTAAACGGGCTACAGGGGGAACATAAGGAAGTGTACCCGGAATGAGTAAGAAATAGACCATCTGATATGTAACCAGCAAAAAACTGCAGACATGGGTGAGGAAAATAAAAATGCAAATCTTACTTTTTAACAGATATACGACCTGATAGTGCATCTGGGTTGGAAAGTTTCCAGCAAATTCGGCAAGATAATGTGTTTCCGTCATGCTCGCAAAGTCTTGCAGTAATAGTAATTGGTCTCAGGTAGCCAGGATTTACTGAGTTATGTGCAAAATCGACTTACCCGGGACAATATACGTAAATAACGTAAACACTTTTGGTGATTTACCTTGCTCTAAACAATTTATTTCTGCTTCTGAGGTGCAGTTGGGAAAGATTGTGGATCATTTGATGATGTTAACTTTTATTTGTCTGGCAGCTTTATACAAAGGAAACACTGCAAATCTACGTGCGAGCGGCAACTGTACACTTTTTGCCAAATCGGATATAAAGAAATACATAAGGAAAGAAATCAGGAATGCTGAACAAATATTTCGTCAAGAGGTGTATTTTATTCTGCCTGCTGCACGAGAAAATAAATTTAGAGAGAAGCAGACACCTAGAAAAGGACTCCAGACGGCTGGTTTTCTTAAATGGGTCATAACATCCAACTGATGGATCGATTAAATTCAGATAGGCAGGGAAATTTTCATTAACTTTTTAAGTTCTCCACTGGTTGGAGTCAGACCGCGCACAAAGGAAGGTGGATGTGAATGTTGAAGGTTAGGAAAAGCAGTGATAATGCCATAAGTCATAGGACTGTAAGTAGAATATTCGGCCCATCGTAACTGCTCAACTATTCAATGAGATTTTGACTGACCTGATAATCTTCAATTGCACTTTTACTGCCGTTTCCCCAATTATCGTTGATTCCCTTATTCATTAACAATCTCTCGATCTTGGGCTTGAATATATTTAAAAACCACGCCTCTACAGCCCTCTGTGGTAAAATAATTCCACAGATTCACAACTCTCTGATCGAAGAGATTCGTCCTGATATCTGTCATAAATGTTTGACCCCTTCCCAGAGTTTATAGCAACTGGTCCATGAGGCTGCCACAAGGGGAAACAAACTCTCAGCATCTACCCTGTCAAGCCTCCTAAGAATCATAAGTTTCAAAAATGTCGCCCCTAAATCTTCTAAACTCCAATCAGTACAATTTCAAACTATTCAACCTCTCCTCATAGGAATATCCCTTCATACCCGGGATCAACCAAGTAAACCTTCTTCTGACTGCTTCCAATGCCAAGAAATCTTTCCTCATTTGGGGGGGGGGGGGGGGGGGGCAAAACTGTTCACAGTATGTTGGTTATGGTCTAACCAGTGCTTAAAGGTTTAAACAAGACTTATCATTTTTAAGCACAATTCCCTTTGAATTAAATGCCAACGTTCCATTTGCCATCCCCATTACCTGTTGAACCTCTTTGCTACTTTTTTTTTGTGTTTGATGCACGAAGACCCCAAATTCTCTGAGCGGTGCAGCTTCCTGCAGTATTTCTCCATTTAAATAATATTCAGATTCTCTATTCTCTATTCTTTCGGACAAAGTTCAGAACCTAACATTTTCACCCCACAAACATTGTTGCAAGAGTTTCCGATTGTGGTGCCCTAGCCACATCATCGTAAACTGCTTCACCACTGACATTATTTCCACCAGATGGTCAGAAATGGAGGTGATTGTTGATATTTGCAGGATGTTCAACAGCATTCGTGTCTACTCCAATACTAAATTAGTCAATTTGCGGCGAGACCTAACCAATATTAAGGCCTCGGCTGATATGCACCATACAAGTGTGCGGCTATGGCTATACCCAACCAGAGATATTCAAATGAAATCCCATTAGCTGAATACTGACTGTCAACAGCCTGGTGGTTACCATTGACCAGAAACTGAACGAGGCCAGTGACGTGAAAACAGTGCATAGAAGAGACAGCCAGAATGTGGCAATTCAGTGCAGAACAATTAAACTTTTATCTACCCCAATGTCTGTCTGGCACGTGTAAGTCTTAATTCAGGTGTGTGATGGAATATCCCCCATTTCCTATAGTTAGTGCAGCTCTAACAACAGACACGACGTTCGACAGCATAGAGACAAGGCAACCCATTGCTTGGCACTCCATTGAAGACAATAAACATCAACTCTCTGTACTACCAACGCATGGTGGCAACAATGTTCCATCTAAAAGAAGCACTGGAGCAACTCATAAAAGCTTCTTTCATAAAAGCATGTCAACCAACTACAAGGGCAGCAGGTTCAAGCGAAATACTACCAGAGGCATTTTCCCCTCCAAGTCGCACATCTTCAAGACTTGGAATTCATTATATCATTCATATATATTTCATTATATCAATGTTATTGATGCCCCTTCCTAACTGGGTGGCGGCTGTTCCTAACAAACCTAGACTGCAGTGGTTAATGAAGGCAGCTCACTATTACTTTCTCAGAGGTTAAAGTACAGCTGATTCCAATATTAGGCAGAGGCTAGGACATGCAAGGATGCCAAAACCTGAATAAGGATCCTACAACTCATGGACGAAATGCGGTGCAGTAATAAAAGATGGAGGTCGTTGAAAATGCTACTTTGATTTATTGTAACAGAAGTTGAGCTTTGCATGAGCAAAGGTTCTGTCATAATTTAATCATCCTTTATTAAATGGTTTGAATGTAAATAGAGCAGGATATAGCATAACATTATAAATGGGCATGCATAATTGAATGTTTTGCCTCACATTTATCTTCGTGCTATTATCCAATGATGAAAATCTGAAACGAGGAATCCAAAATCTTCAGCTGCTTTGGTAAACACTTTCAGTCAGCTGGGATTTCAGACCATGATTACTTCTTGCAGATACCAACGATTTCAATTACCCACATTACCCCATTTCCCCTACACCCTAAGAATAGTTTAAGTTTGGGAAGGCAGACAGTGTAAGTGGGGCACTGACATTTCCAGCCAGCTGCATCATTCCACGAGATTATGTGTAACCTTTAATTAAACTGCTCGCTTTACCCATTGCAGTCTGATGGCCTGGATTGTATGATGGCGACAGAGATGGCAACACTCATTGTAACGTTCACCTTCATTTCCCGCTGGGCCCCAAAGAATTTGTGTGCAGTGCATATGTTAATTAATTCCCAGGCTGATTTAATACTCTGATACAAAGTCTTACATTCTTCCATCCACCCCTACCGCCCCCCCACCCCCCACAAACAAAGAATCTGACAAACAACTTGGTAAAAGAAAGGTGGGCTTCATGAGATTTCCTAATGCAGAAATTTATGCCAGGCTTTTCTCCCTGTTAATCTGCGGTGTAGGCCAAAGATAAACAGGCAGCTGGGCCTGGAAGATCAAAACACATCCCCCCAAATCCCAAGCAAATATCTGGCAACTGTACTTAGCTTTTCAACACCTGTCCCGACAATGCTGAATCCTTCATTCCCAAAACTGCGTCCACATCACTGACAAAACTAACCTCCATTAGAGAAGTTTCTCAACCCTACCCTCCTTCATAAAATGATCTCCTCTCGTGCACACGCGATATGCTAATCTTACAAATGTGGAATGACCTTGATGGACCATGAAAAATCGACTACTTTAGAAGTGGGAAGGAAAAAGAAAGCCATGTGGTAACGGGACAGGGACCATAATATAGACCTCTAAATATTAACAGAGCAATAATAGAGCACCTATTCATGGAAATCAAAGATGTGCCAAAGAACAACAGAATATTTTTATTGGGGATTTACAGGAAAATTGACAGACACAATCCGTGAATAGAGCGTAAGGAGTTACAGTAATATCTCAGATCATTTAGCAGAATTTCATTCATTATGTACAGGCCGTTCTCGGCTCAACTGGAAAGGAAGCAGTGCGGGATTGGTCCTGGAAAACTTGGAGTCGTAGGCCAATAGCTGATTAAAATGGTCGCAAGCTGATGGCAGCTTTCCTACCTGGAAGTTGGAGAGATTCGCACTTTCTGGTCCACCATCGGTGCACACAGACAATACAATAATTGCCACAAATTAATTGTAAGGCTGGCTTCCAGACCGCCAAATCACCGAAAGCATGTGGGTGAGGGTGATGTCCAGTCCAGGAATCTGCTCGTGCTTGTAGCATGGCAATGGCTAGCATTTTCATGGGCGTCGCTCAAACTTGAAAGTGTTAGGTAACCCAGCAGATAATCAATCGAGTGCATCTGATAGGTACAATGAAGGTCTGTGCACCATTAAGCCTGGCATGTAAATTAATTTAAATTATAACTAAAATGAAATTACAGTGGATGCTGGAAAACTGAAAAAAGGCAGTTAATGCTGTCAAATGTCAGGATGTGTGGCGGCATCTGTGGACAGGGAAGGTGATGGGATAGAGGTATTTTAGACGGAATCGTAATCAAGACTGATGGTTGTTTTCTGCGGTGAAATCTTGGCATTGATAGACCATGCTTGAGCAGATGTTACTCAACAGCTTTGTTTGCCTGCAAAACAATTATGAACCACATAATCGATTGTGGCATGATTCCTTCCACAGACCTCATTGTTGAAGGAGCTGCTGCTCAATTCTGAAATATTATATTAATATTTTTATGCGTATCCCGTAGGTAATCATTAGTACATTCTCTCCGATTACCAGGGAGGAACATTTCTTGTGGTTCCTCCTCAGACCCTTTTCATTTATTCATTGCCAGATCCACAAATTTTGGCTTTTCTTTACAATGTATGATTATCGAATGGCTAACATTTCTTGCAAAATCTTCGAATGTAAAACTGAAATATTATTTAATATATTCTACAACATGAATCCCATCGCCACAAATTCATTGAAATCCCTCGCTAACTGAGGACTCACTATGGGACCTGTATCTTTTCCGCATCTTTTGCATTTGACACATCTATCTCTTATCTCCTTTTTCAATTTATCATTCATTAGTCCTACGAACACGTGAACAAACAGCAGGGTAACGCAATTCAGCCCCTCCAGCCTGTCGCCCCATTAAATCTGATCGTGGCTGATCTGGTAGCAATTTAAAATACGGATCCCACAATCGACTGATAACGTTTTACCCCTTGCTTGCCAATATATTTATCCATTTCCACCTTAACATTTTTCAAAAACTCTGCTTCCAGTATATTTTCAGGGCCAGAATTTCAACGACTCACAGACCTATCACTGGAAAGAAAACATTTCCATACCTCTGTTTTTGGTGGGCGACCTCGTATTTTTAACAGGGACAAGATGCTCCCATAAGAGAAAACATCCTCCCCACGTCGACCCTGTCAAGGCTCATCAAGATATAATATATTCGACTAATTTGCCTCTTAACCTTCTAAACTCCAGCGGATACAGGACTAGCCTGTCCAACGTTTCTTCACAAGACAACCCATCCGTTGCAAGTATTACTCTGGTAAAATTTCTCTGATCTGCTTCAAACACATTTCCATCCTTCCTTAAATAAGGTGATTAGAACGGTTTACCTGTACACAATACTTTATTCCTTCATCTTTTAGCATTTTTATTTTAATCTGCGGGAAGAGGGGTCGACAAACTACAGATGCTACTGCAACAAAATTAGCTTTTTGTCCTTTAGATTTATATTACCTGATGTTAATGCCACTCAATTTAATCCCTTCGTAGGAAAGGAATACCATGGTAACCAGAATGGTTAATTATAAGCCCAATAGTTTTCCCAGTAAAATAGCTCGAAATGTTATCCATTTCCAGTTTGTTTTCCTTTTTTTGCACTGATGGCCTGGTCAACAGTAATAGTATTTCACTAGATACTAGCTCATGAGATTACTGTCTCCAGCGATAATACAAAAATCACTACCTTTTAAAATAATATATCAGGGTCATATTATTTACAAATCTGAAAGTCGTGGAACACTGAAATTACTGAAACTTATTTTGGCACTTGTGATTTAAGGAGTCCTGGTAGCTCTTAAACCACATTATTCAACACGCACTGTACAGGTACACTCGCTTTTTTGCACAGCACAATTGAATGACTCTGCGACAATGACAATCATCAGAGCGCTGAAACATCTTTTAACTAACATATGCCTGCTGTGGTCAATATCTCCATCTTCTTCTTCCGATTCTTGTCTCTCATGATCAATTTCGAACACTTTGTTGTATTACTATATCGTTTAGGATATTTCATCTTAGTATGATAGATTGCATCGAATTTAAAACACTGAATGTCCACACCATGGGCATTTTTTTTCTACTTCTCCACACCATATATCCTGCCATGATTGTCAAAGATTGTTCCATACTAATCGTTTCTAGCTGCCAATCTCCTTTCATACTGATGTCTGCGTCGTGTTCCCAGACGATCTCGCCATCCCTTTGACATCGCAAACTCCATCTTTTGTCTTCTCCCTGGATGACCCATTTGCGACATGACCGCTGCCAGAAAAAAATATTTTGTAAGGACTTTTTTAGAGCTTTGTCTTTCTGCAAATTTGACTAATGTCAAAACCTGAAGTTTGTCCATGTTTGATAGTTTTGCACAGTCTAAAAACTTAAATGGCAAGTGAAAGCAACATACTGCGGATGCAGTTATGCTACAACTTCAATACCAGCACTAAATTGTGATATTGTAGACGGATTTTTGCCATCGTGCATAGGGGCTAATGAGTTCCATCCTGTAATAATCCATGGAACTATCTTCAGCTTTCTATATTTGTAAAAATCTGACCACGATTCCTTAGCATTTAATATGTTAACCTATTGCTATGCCTTATCCATAACCTTCAAAGATGTTTCTAAAGTTCCAAACATATTTTAATATTCAGGCTCCAACTCCGAAAATATGTTGCATCTTATTTTGTTTTTGTATGGTAAAGAATACTCCAAGGCCATTGTATGTTTGTTTTTGTCAAGGACGTAACCAGTGTCCACAGATTTACTCCATTCTATCAATTTTCATAGCGTTCAATCTCAGAAATCACAGGTGGGTAATTATATCCCAAAAGCCCAAATGTTGGTTCGGCCATTCTCCAAAATTACTCCAACTGACTCTTCTCTTCATGTTAACTACAAATTCCATATGTAGTCCGAATAAAGCATAGTTTCCTATGTTTTTTTTTTGCTTTCAAGCAAGAATCAGTCTCTACTAACACTGTTAATCACGATGAGTTGCTTGATCACCGATACATAGACCAAGGTTGACTTCTCCAAACAGCTTTATTCTGATACATAAAAGTTCGCAGACAAAATGCCACATCTGATTTCCCTTTATATATTCACGAAGTAAAGTAATCAAGTTGTTAACTTACATATACCACTTAAATACTCCTTGACGGTTAATTCTTCTCTTCCTTGAAATGTGCAGACTTGAATACCACGTTTGCCGTTGTTTATGGATCCCCATATCACGCTTTGCCGCTGATGCAATTTTGCAAAAAGTAATCATGCACCTTAGATTTGAAATATGCACTATTGACGAGACAATTTTTCAGCATCTTTCTTGGCAATGATCTTGCCCCATTTTGCATATTTGAAGTCTCGAAACTGTTAAATGCTTCGGGATCTGAGAAGTGTATCTTTTCTCTGTAGCAAATATGAATTATAAAAAGCCCGACATAGTAGTTTGGGCGTAAGGCCTGTTTCGGAGCGTAGCATAGTAGTCAATTAATTGTACGTTTTAACAGTCCACAAATTCCTTTATGATATATCGCACATCTGCAATATTAGGCAATAAATCTGAGATATTAAGGAACCTCATGGAAACAATTTATTCATCCCAACTGCTTCATGCTTCTGTGGATTATCCACCTCAGTCGATGAAGCCTAGCGTTTAGAGAACTCTGAGAGTATGAGCAGTTGAAAACATACCTTTCAAATGCACATCATTCTGCTTTCTTCGACACACAGATGTAATCTCGCATATCAACTTTTCTGCACTACTTCTCCTGACTCATTGTGCACAACATATGCGTGTTCATCAACTACATTGGGCCGCACGATAACTAACACCACTTCCATGCTATATTTGCTTGCAAGAACACTCTGACCTGGTGTTGTTCTTCGTTAACTCCAGTCAGATCCTGCAAGGAATTTGATTTACAAAAATGTATAATACTGCCAGAATTATTCCACTTCATCAACTTTCTTAGCCTATCAAGACCTAGCACTGCTGCATGCCCAGGCATTGCCACAAGACATGTTTCACTGTGTCTTGTACAAATAAATATGTTGAAATGAATTCATGAAAAGCGTAATGGTAAGTTTAATTTAGCAGCCAGTAACAATTGAATTCACAAGCTGCCTTGCAACCACTTAAGAAACTGGGCGCCTCTTAATAGGTTCTGATAAGCTCACCATATTTTTTCTCTTATATATTCAATAAAATAGCTTTTCACAGTGCATGGAATAATAAAGCATTGTTATTTATTTGCTAGTGGAATCCACTTTCTTCTTTCAACTGCATATTTTAAGCTCAGTTTATTTGCTCCAATATTTAAACATATACCGAAATAAATTGAACATTTATGATGTAGTTTCAATTGAAATAAGTGGCTGAGGAATTTGACCTGTATAAATTAAAAGTTACCTCACTTGCTGCTCTCCTTATTTTCAACAGAATTTCATTTAGGCTCAGAAGAATTAGTTGCCACCGATGCTATTTTGCAGCTTTATTTTCCAAAGCTAATAATCAAATTTCCAATTCCATTCACACAAAGTAGTCATGATTTAACATTGTTGCCATCCGTCCTCTAATACAATGGGCTAAATATTCAGTAGATAGATAGATAGATAGATAGATAGATAGATAGATAGATAGATAGATAGATAGATAGATAGATAGATAGACAGATAGATAGATAGAGAGATAGAAAGATAGATAGATATATAGATAGATAGATAGATAGATAGATAGATAGATAGATAGATAGATAGATAGATAGATAGATAGATAGATAAACACATCAATAAGTACAAATGGGAATCGCAACGTGGTGAAACATGAAATTACTTCCATTACTTGGTAGAGATCTTCATGTTGACGGACATATGAAAAAAAAAATATCCTAGCGACTTGGCAGCACATTTAATTTAGTTATTGTTAATAGAACGAGGAGTGTGAGTCGACATGGAAAAGTTTGCTTGTTCGCATCACCCAACTTATTTTCACATCTCTGAATTTGGCTTGTCATGATTTGAATTTAGCTTTTCAGTATCATTGCCCAAGCCCTGGAAAATTACCAGTCCAGCAACATAGTCACGACGTTGCATTTTTGCAGTGAAGAAGCATGGAAAATGTATATCATTGTCGTGTTGAACTTTAACCAAAACACAATCAAGAGAAACAAAATAATACCGGAATGGTAACACTTTATCTCTAAACTTTCTTCCACATTCCATTCTTGACAATGTGTTCCTTCTGTTATCCGTGATATACTTCCAGGAAGCGTTGAACATATTCTGAACTGTGCAGTTCAGATATATTCTATGGGAATGAAATGATCCTTAAGTGCCATCGCAAGGTGGGTAATGCCACAACAACGGCAAGAGGTAGAATAAGTGAATTTTGGGAATGCATGACGCGTGCCTGATAATGTTTTACCAGTTATGTCCATCCCTCTAGGCCAAATGCAACTCGAATACATGGGATATATATATGTATATATATATATATATATATATATATATATATATATATATATATATATACTTATGACGTTCATTATTTAAATGCATGTCTTTATTTTCTCCAAAACGTGTAGATTGACCAGTTTAAATTGCAATTTAATATAATTTTTTTTTTGTTTTTAATAAAGTAGTTTGCTACAGCGGTCTGGGAAGAGTTATTCACTGGTACATCATTGCAAGCCGAACAGTACGCCTGCTTGGAGGCTACAGGCATGATTGACTCCATATATTTAGCCGAAAGAGAGAAAACAAGTCTGAATTGCAGAGCTGGAAATCCCTGGTTGCCAAACAATACACAAAATCGTATAAATCAACCAACAGAAACTTATCCTAGACTCTAAAGTTCAATGCAGAAGGGAAACGAAACGGAAGTACAGAGTACAGCGGAAACACGATCGACCATGTTAGAAAAAATAGTTGTGAATCTAGGCGAAAGTTACAAATTAGTTTCAAACTGGCCTCAGTAATGAGATGCGAAGCATAAAGGTGATCACATATTTTTTTTTCTTCTTCTAGTTTTCTTTTCCCTGTAACAGTCAATGTTTTTCAGTAGTGTGCTGCAATACTTGATTCTTGTCGTTTGAGGCGCATACAAATGTTTTGAAATTAATTAGGCAGGTCAGATTTTAAATCACTACAGCTCACATATTCTTATGGATAAAAGGGAGGAAGGAATAAGCAAACCAGAATAAGTTGCTCATGGACTGAGCAGTAGCATGGTTATTGGCAAAGTGAATGTAATCCTGAAGCGTGTGAGGTAATGCATTTGAAAAATGACAAGACAAAATAAGTACATAGAAAACAACAGAAAGAGTTGCCCATTCGGCCCTTCAAACAATTCCATATTTCAGTAATCTTGTGACTCTTCCGATCATGGCCTGATTATGTAACTGGCCCAACCCTCGGAATAACCTTTATTACCTTTCCAGATCTCTATATGGAGATAGCCTCAGAGCACCTATCAACCGAAGCCAACTCAAAATCTCACTTGTTTAAATTAGATTACCTCCCATCTTTCAAAACGCCATTGTGCCTCTTCACAATTTGGTCCATGTCTGAGCTCAGGACAACCAGTTTATCATAACAATTAAGCTCGTGAATCTTCAGCAAAATGCCTCCACAGCCATGATGTCCATCGTGCGGTAAGGAGCACAAATGGCCGTTGTAGTTCACGTATTCCTAAGAACCTCCTGTAAAATTTTGACATAGATTCTACATTTTGATATTACGTTGTTCTTCCTATAATCACCATCATTCCACTTGTCTTCCTAATTACTTGCTGTACCCGTGTGTTAACTAAATTTGCTCCATATGGCAGACAAGCAAATGCACATTAGGTGGTATTATACGGACAATTACAGGGGAACAGAGGGACATGGGAATACATGCTCACAGACCCTGGTCGTCGGGAGAATTGTATGTGAAATTATACTATGGTGATTAGTGGAAATTTGCAAAGATGCTTTCAGGGTGGGAGGATAATATTTATAAGTAATTGATGGAAACGTGGATTTATTCCTTTTGAAAATGCGAGACTGAGGTATGAAAAAATTGCAGTGGAAAGAAGTCATGCCATGTTTGCACAGCGCGAATAATATGGACGTATTTCCCTTAGCTGGAAGATGAACAATCAGGGAGTCATGGATTTGAAATAAGAGATAGAAAGTTCAAACAGCAGCTGCAAACTTTTCTATTATTTATGTTATTAATAAAATTACAAACAATATCATTATTGTTATTATATCTATTATCCAAGCATAGTTCCTTGTTCTTTGTTCACAACCAATACGAAATATGTTGCTAAACAAAAACAGAATTACATGGAAAAACTCAGCAGTTCTGGCAGCATAGGCGAGGAAGAAAATATTTGACCTTTCGAGCCCTTATGAGGACTCGAAACGTCAACTATTTTCTTCTCCGCCGATGCTACCAGACCTGCTCAGTTTTTCCAGGTAATTCTGTTTTGGTTTTGGATTTCCAGCATCCGCAGTTTTTTTTTGTTTTTATCTCTGGAAATATGTTGCTGTCGTTCAACAGAGGCCTTAACCTTCTGACACTTTATCATGCTATTCTAAATGCTCCCAGCTCACCTTTGATTCCATTGACAACTATTATTCCACTGAACCAGATCTGTTACTGCCACTTTTATTGTTTTACCTGACATAGACTGATGTAGAGCATTTTCGAAAAGACGATCTAGAAGCTCTTCCCGCTCACTGACTATTCCACCTTTACAATCCCTGACTCCATGAAGTTCATAACGTAGTGGATAATGCATTGATACCTCCGAAATTCCCTTGCAAGTTTGTTTACACATATCTGCCCCAGTAGCTGATAACCTACAGAATGAAAAAAACAAATCATCGTATCCGTATTGGTTATTGACTGCAGTCAACTACATTCACGTTAAGTGCTGTAAGACGTTCAATTTAACTGGTACCTGACTATTCCCCTGAATAAAAACTGACAGCCACCTCCTTTCTTTCAATCGCTCGCTTTTCTCAGCATCTTGCATACATGAGACTATACTATCTTCCATCAGTACCTGAAAAGCATCAATCTTATTTAATACACATGGTGCATTCACATGCTTGCAGAGCAAAGGTACTTTAAATATTATTGCATTTATTTTAGATTGACCTGCCCGAATACATTTTGGACTTTGGACACAACTGTCATTTGTATTTCTCAATGTTCAGTGCACCTTCATTTTCCAGTCTAATGTGAGATGCTGGTTCATGGATTAGCTTGGCAAATGCATTTGCAAATAACCCCACAAGGGCATTGGCGCGATATCCCTTCAGGAGCAAAATGTTCAAATTACACCAGCGCCAAGCATTCCGACAAAATCAGAACATCCCAGGAACTCCTTCTCTCCTGTTGCATCTCTCTCGTAACTCATCCTTCTGCTTTATCTTTCTATTTTGTATATTCAATATTCAATTTGATGTAATTATGGTAGAGATTACATTGAGCTTTTGCTTGCCTGAATCTTCACATTGCCATGAACCCTGCCCTCAAAGGCTTAAATTGCTCCATTCTATCAGTTCCATTGGGCCTCCCAGGACAACAGCAGCTGATCGTTCACCCACCCCCATCAAACAGTTTTTATTTGCTCTGTGTCCGGGACATTTGGCAACATCGAGGTCCCATCCCATCATGCATTAACGTCTGAGGCCTCAGAGATAAACTTATTTTCCCCTACGTGTCAATCATCTTATCTTGGCTTTTAGAGATATCCTTCACGACTCCTTTAGATCTCAGCCAGCCGTGGTGCCATATTCTAGACTTCAACTGCAGACGGAAGAGGAACGACCACCATTATATTATTATTATATATATTTTTTAATTGTATTTTTATTATTGTTATCATTAATAATAACAAGGGATGTGGGCGGATCTATGTAGGCCTTCACCTATTGCCCACTTTTATTTGATCTTGAGAAGTTAGTGGTGATCTGCGTTTTTGAACTGCTGCATTAAATGTGTTGTGGATACACCCGAAATGTTGTTAAGGGTCAGGGGTTGAGGATTTGACCCAGTGACAGTATTGGAGGGCGATATATTTCCAGTATAGGATAGTGTGCAAATGGGAGAGGACATTCCATTTGATGGCGTTCACATGCATCTGCTGCTATTGTGTTTCTGCGTAGAAGAATTTGTGAATTTTATGGGTGCTACTAAAGGGAACAATGGGAATTCCTGCAGTGTGCCTCGTGGATCGTATTGTCTGCTGCCTCTAAGTGTCAGTGTTCAAGAGAGTAAGTGCTTATAGATGGGATGCCAATAAAGCAATGTTTTCTGTCCTGGAAGATTTTTTATGGAGCTGCACTCATGCACAGAGGTGTAAAGTATTCCCCCAGAGTCCAAACTTTGCATTGTAGATGATAGACTGTTTTGGTGAGACCGGAGATGAATTATGTGTTCCAGGGATCTTAGCGACTGACGTGCTCCATTAGCCACTGTATTTATATGACTAATACAGTTCAGTTTCTGGTCAATGGTAATCCTAAGGATATTGGTCGTGGGGGATAAAGCAATGGTAATGAACTTGAATGTCAAGGGTGGATGGCTACGTTATATTTTGTTGGAGATAGGCATTGACTTGCACTTTTGCAGCACGGCTGTTTTTAGTCCGTGGTCAACCACACTTCATTATTCTTCAGGTATTGCTGTATTTGAACATTGAGCGTTTCAGTAACTGCGGAATTGGGAATGATTTCACACATTTTGAAGTTAACATCCACTGTCCCCAGTTCTCACCTTATGATGGAAGGAAGGTCATTGAAGCAGCTGAACATGCTTTGGCATACGACACTGCCCTGAGGAAATCCTGCAAAGATATCTTGGAACTGAGTTGATTGACCCCCAACATCCACAACCTCATTTTTCTGTGCCATGTAAGCCTTCAGCCGGGGAGGATCTCGACCCCCAAACATACCCCGCCCCCCAGAAGTACCACCTACCCCCGATTGCCATTGACTACAGATTGGTTAAGGCTCCTTGATGCCTCACTCAGTCAAATGCTGAATAGATTTCAGGGGTAGTTAGTCCCATCTCACCTTTAGAGTTCGGCCCTTTTTCCCTTGAACCAACATTGAGGCCAACAGCTGATGGTCCCAGGAGGAACGAACACTGAGCGCCAGTTAAGAGGGTATTAGTAAATACCTGTTGCTTGTTAGCACTCCTGAATATCTCTTCAATCTCTTTACTGATATCAGTTCAGATTTCTCATGAATCGATTGCAATGACGTCTGCCAACGCACAACTTCCAAAATATTCCTCTGACTCCATTCCGTGTGCCGTGGTTACCAGGACACAAAACGTGATCCCCAACAGTTCCCTCATGGAACATCATAAGGTGTGCACATAAACTGTCAGAAGCACCATATGTTACCTCTATTGTTTCTGGGTATGAACATTATTAAGACAGAATCGGAGTTTTCTCCAGTGCTGATGCAATTTTTTTTTCTTGGAGCGTTCACTGATATGTACTAAATTCAATCGTGTCACATTAATGCAATACCCTCTGCTAGTTGCAAATTGGCTGAAAAACAACATGGTTATGTAAAAGTACTCAGGCATATATTTTGCAATGTCGCCCCCTTCTTCTCATTTATATATTGAGCATTGATTTTAACTGGTTTAGATTAAGTTATGAAGTTGGTTATATATTAAGCCCAAAGCTCACCAGTGTCCTCAACCCAAACGGTTTCCAGTCCCGTGACCCTACTTTGCAACGATTAATGTTAATTATTTTTGCCCTCTGATTCTCAACCAGACCGACAAGTAATAGCATAATTCCATGAGACCTAATGTTTGTGTTATTGTACTCACTGCATACTTTATTTTACTTGCCGTTGGCTTCACATGGGCTTATGGCCTGATTTACGACAGACGCCCAATCTTATTGACGAGACCAACTAGAGGCGTATGCATGGTTTCAGGAAGGGTTGGAGTTACAAATAGCGAGACCATTAGATGGGAGCTAGGCGAATTTGAAGCGGGGGAACGGCAGAGACTGTTCCTGTGCAAGTGTTAATTGCTACCTGTGCAGGAACAGAGAAAGGCTTTGAGGACGACATCTACAAGGGCAGCATGCTACCGTGGATCATAAATCCGTCTAGGGTATGGAAGAACAGAAGTTACTAATGATAATAATGGGGTGCATTCAAATTCTGTAGAAACACCGCGCGCTCTTCTGCCCTAAAGTGAGAATTGCCAAGTGTTTGCTGCCAGCACAGGATGCCGATAAGGCATAGTTCAAGGTAGATTTGGAAAGGATGAGCTAAACCCAATGCTCGTGTGCGCCCTTGCTACCAGTGACAGAGTAATGTAGTCCCTCTGGATGAGGTTCAGGAGCTAGATTCACGAATAAAAGCTGGATTTCAAAGGCATTAAGAACTGGAATATTATCCAAGCTGTGCGCAATGTAGCACAAGAACGTTCAGACCTAAAAAATAACACGTGGTCAACGGACATGTGTGAGAAAGAGAGGTTTATTTTAATAACGCTGGCAGCAATTCTGGGAAAGCAGCGATCTGTACCATTGGAAGCAGCTCCACCTGGGGAGGACGCATTACCTGATACAAAGCATACATAGTGCGGTGGCTCAGCTTTAATTTTGTAAAACAGGAGAGATGGAAATTAAACTCAGGCATGTTATATGCAAACAGATATTGCTGTCTGCAGAAGGAAGGCATGTAGCAATTGTGGTCTTTGATGGAAATAGAGCAGATTGAGATATAGACAAAGCCTTTAAAAAGATGGTGGCATCAAAAGTGCGAATAGATCCAATTCAAATGAACGAAATATGTTATTTTTATTCATTGATGGGATTTGGGGTTCGCATGACATGCCTGCATTTATTTCCCGACCCTAGTTGCCCTTTAGAATGTGCTGGTTCACTGCATTCTGGAACTGCTGCAGCCCACCTGAGGCAGGGAAACCTACTTTGCTCTTAGGAAGGGAGTGCCAGGAGTTTCACCCGAAAGTTTAGGAAAATCGATATAAACCTATGTAAGCATGGTGAGTGGAAGGGGACGTCAATGTCCTCGTACTACTATCTATCTACTGCCCTTGTTCTTCCAGATGGCCGTGGTCTTGGGTTTTGGAGGAGCTGTTGATGCATCCTTGGAAAATTCCTGAAATGCATCTTGTAGATGGTTGACAATGCTGCTTCTCTGCGTTGATGCTGGAGGGCGTCAATGTTTGTCAATGCAGTGCCATTGAAACAGGCTGCTCGATCCTGACGGTGTCCAACTTCTTGAGTGTTGTGGAAGGTGCAGTCATCCAGCGAAGTTGTTTCAATCATACTTCTGATTTGTGCCATGTAGATTGTGGGCAGGCTTTGCAGAGTACAGACATGGGTTACTCGCTACAAATTCCTAGCTTCTGACCTGCTTTTCTCGCCAACGTATTTATATGCCTATTCCAGTAGAGGTCCTGGTCAATGGCAACACCAAGGGTATTGATTATGGGGGGTTCAGTAAGGGTAATGCCATTGAACATCAAGTGGTGATGATTGGGTTGGAGATGCTCATTAGCTGACAATTGTGTTGTGCGATGTTACTTCCACTGTGGATCACAAGGAAACCTTTTATTTTGTCCACCTGTTATTTTGCATTTTTCAGCCCAAGCCTGGATATTATCCAAGTCTTGATGAATTTGGATATGACCTATTTCAGTATCTGAGGGGTCAAGAATGCTGCTGAACAATGGGCAATCTTCAGCAATAATGCCCATTTCTGTCCCTCTAAAGAAAAGATAGTCATTGGTTAAGTAGCGATAGATAATTGCGACAGGGGCATTACTCATGAGGAACTCCTGCAGTGATGAGCTGGAGTTGAGAAGACTGACCTCCGACAACCACAGCCATGCTCGTTTGTGGTAGGCCAGATTCCAGCCAGATATTTATTTTTGATGCGCAATTGACTCTGTTTTGTTTGGGCGCCTTGATGTTACACTTGGTCAAGTGTATCCTTGATATCAAGGGTTTCACTCTCACCTCACCTTGTAATTTCACATCTTTTTCAAATGCCTGAACGAAGGCTGTAATGAAGTGAGCAGCTGATCACCCTTTAAGGATCCATAATGGGAGATTATTGCTAAGCAAATGTGGCTTAATAGTATTTTTGATAACTCCTCCCGTTACTTTCCTGGTGAAGGAGAGAAGGCTGACGGGCTATTGATTAGCCAGGGATAGATCTTCCTGTTTTTTTTTTGTGTACGGGATGTACCTCGACAATTTAATACATATCACGTAGATGCCAGTCTTGTAGGTCGATTGGAAGATCTTGGTTAAAGATGGATCACAAGGCTTCAGTGCTATAGTCGGAATATTGTTATTGTCCATAGCCCATGCAGTACCATTGTCTTCAGCTTTTTCTTGATTTCCGGAGGAGGCCGGGAATCATCCACTCGGAGATTTTGGCTGAATATTGTAGCAAATGATTCAGCCTTATCGTTTGCAGTGATGTATTGGGCTCCTCTATCTTTGAGGGAGATCATATTTGTGGCGCCTCCTCCTCCAGCGATTTGTTCAATTCTCCACTGCCATTCACGAGTTGTTGTTTCAGGGCTGCATAGCTTATATCAGCTTCGGTATTTGACGGATCGCTTAGCACTGTTTATCACTTGCTGGTTGTGATGTTTGACACTCAAGTGGTGTCATAGCCATAGCTTTTGCTATAGCTTCACCAAATTGACACCTCATTTTTAGGTATGACTGGTGCTGCTCCTGGCATGCCATCCTGCAGGCTTCCTTGAACCAGGGCAATTCCTCTGGCCTGATGTTATTGGTAGAGTTGGACGTATGCTGGGTCATGAGGTTGCAAATTGTGTTTTAATGAAATTCTGCTGATGTTCATTTCCACAGCGCCTCGTCGGTGTGTGTGTTTCTAGCTGTTTTCGAAAGCTACCCCATTTAGTACGGTGGTTATGCTGAAGAACACGATGGAAGATTTCCTCAATATGATGGGGGGTCTTCATCTCCACAATGATTGTGCAGTGGGCACTCCAAAATATACTGTAATGTACTGAAGAACCTGTGTCAGGCTGACTGTTGGGGCTGAGGTCAAACATGTTTTCTCTCTTGTTGGTTCCCTCATCTCCTGCCGCAGACCTAGACTAGCAGCTATGTCATAAATTTTATAGATTTTTCTTTTCCCACCTATTTCCATTATTTTTAAATATTTTAAAATCTTTTATGCTCCCCCCACCCCCACTAGAGCTGTACATTGAGTGCCCTACCATCCATTCTTAATTAGCACATTCGTTTAGATAATATCACCAACTTTAACTTTAACACCTATGTGTTCTTTTGTACCATTGTCGCTGACATCTTTTGATGATCTGCTTCTATCACTGCTTGTTTGTCTACACAAGCACCTCTCTCTCTCTCTATCTCTCCGCCCCCCCCCCCCCCCCCCCACACACACACACACACACCTTAAACCAGCTTATATTTCAACTCTTTCTTGGACTCGAAATCAAGTTCTGTCGAAGGGTCATGAGGACTCGAAACGTCAACTCTTTTCTTCTCCGCCGATGCTGCCAGACCTGCTGAGTTTTTCCAGGTAATTCTGTTTTTGTTTCGGTCACTTATATAGTGTCCTAGAAATCCTGGTGATGAACATTGAAGTCCTCCCTTGCAACGTCCATATTGTGCAGGCACCATGCTCCGTGCTTACTCCAAGTGTTGCTCAGTACTTAATCCAGTGCACTGAGTCATCATCTGAGGGAGGTTGATTTCTGTTAATTAGCAGCTGTTTTCCTTGCCCATGTTTCACTTGATTTGATGAGACTTCGGGGGTCCATTTTTGGGAGAATGAAGACTCTGTTTGGGATTCCTCAGATATGGCTACATGAACGTTAGCACAGGAACTGAAACAAAGAAATACAGGGGAAAACATATTTGGAAAGGACAGAGCTGGATAAAGCCCGAGTTTGCTGTGACAACAGACATTGTAAAGGACAATAAATAATAAAGTACTTTAGGGGGAAAAATAGCAGTATATTTATGAGGACTGGAGGTGGTTGGGTGTGGGCGAATCATGAAGGGAGTGAAATTAGTTGGATGTTGCATGCATGTAGTCCATAAGATCAGTAGGCGGATTGAGTAATTTCTACTCTGAATCATTATCTGAGATACAATTTAGCTCGCATCATAAGGGAGAGGCTAAACGGTTTGGGAAAATATGATGTAATTATTTCTCACATGCTACCTATATCACTTGCCCAAATCAACAGATCAGTGAAACTCGGCTTTGCATTTTTAGCTCATGGGACCAGTTTTTATTTCCCTATACTGGTTACATCTGTGATAACTATGACTGCCTCCATCATACTGGCCTTTATTCCATGAATTATTAACCCAGATTCTACATATTTCCATTGTAACAAAAGTAGTTCATCGCTGGAGTCATTCAGCTTGATTTATTCTGCACCCTTATAAAAGTCCTCACATTTTTCCTATAGAATGGAGACCAGAAGTAGATACAATACATTAGTTGGGGTTGACTCAACGTATTTTCTAGGTTAAGCATCATTTACCATATGTGTTTGTACTGAATGCAAACATGCCTGCAACACCGGTTTGGATATGCTTTGTAACTAGTCTCCCAAATGCCTCTATCTTCGATCCAGCTTCAAGTGGTTCAGTATTTGTAAAAAAAGACAAGATTGTGGGAGCTACCAGTGCCTTCTGCGATGGGGGAGGATTTTGCAGATCATCGCAGGCCTGGATTTTATTTTCTTTATCTTCTGCCAACAATGTACAATTAACCAAACATTCCCAAAGTCCAATAGATGCTTACGCTGCTATCATCATAACAACTGTCATCATTGCCATAGTCGTAATTGCAGAATGGAGTAAAAGCTCTCGATTTAATTGAGAACAGCATGTTACATGGAATGCATATAAAGGAAAATACGTCATGTACCTAAGTGATCTTTCTCGGTGTGGATGCCCTTCACAGTTCAGGGGAAGCTTATGGAAAAATTTTCAGAGAAATAATGACGAATATCCATTTGATTGAAAAGATTCAGCACGGATTTGCAACAGTCAGATGTTTTTGAATGGCCCTAATCATTTATTTTCTGACCGAAGTCCTCAAATTAGAATGAACTGAAACTTGAACACAGGGATAAAACCCATGGTTTATCATTAAATTTGAGGAAACCCTTTTCCCAAAATATCACACCCAAGTCCGGTTAACAAAATTGAGGTTGCATTAAACATGATTGCCAAATTTAGCTTCGATTAAAAACAAAGCTCAATGGACAGAAAATAGTGAATTGTGTTAAATGTGTTTTCTTATTTTTGTGCAGGCAGGACTGGGGCAGCCTTTAGTTTTCCCATAGTTTCAGCACAGTACAGCAAAAAAAAAAAACGGGATCAGATGCACATTAGCATGTAAGGAGGCCAATAGAGACTAAAAGGGACCTTGTAAAGTGTCACGCATGTAACGACCTGTTGATTCAAGTGCATATACCTATGCAAATGGCAGCATGCATTTGGGAGACTAAATACAAAGCATATCCAATCCGGTGTTGCAGGAATGTTTGCATTGAGTACAAACAAATATGGTAAATGATGCTTAACCTAGAAAAGACGTTGGGTCAACCCCAACTAATGTATTGTATCCACGTCTGGTCTCCATACTACAGGGAAAATGTGAGGACTTTTATAAGGGTGCAGAATAAATCAAGATGAATGACTCCAGCGATGAGCTACTTTTTTTACAACGGAAATTTGCAGAATCTGGGGTACTACTTCATGGAATAAAGGACATTCATGGCCAGTATGATGGAGGCATTCATAGCTATCACAAATGTAACGAGGGTTTGGAAAGAAAAAACGGTCCCATGAGCTAATGATGCAAAGCCGAGTTGCAGCGATTTGTCGATTCGGGCAAGTGATATAGGTAGCATGTGAGAAATAACGATTAATATTTTGATCATCTGTCAATGGCGCCAGGGTTACTACATACGGGGGCGGTAAAAAAATAGATGGTGAATGATATGTGAAGAAAAGGAAATGGTTGTTTGAAGGATAAATCATTGGAAGTCTAGGGAAAAGGAAAGGGGAGAACGGGCTCAGCGGATTCTTCAACAAGACAAAGGCAAGAATGAGTTGGATACGTATGTTTCTACAATGCATTTCTGCTGCTGCAGTGTTCTATCTTAAATAATATCTTCAGCTCATGTGGAATGAGACTAAGGCTACAATTTTCGCATTTAATTGCCTGTACAATGCAACGGTTCACAGCTGAAAGTGCCTTTGAATTATGTGGTGTCATGTCCCAGAAGTTGTTCACAGCACAACATGACAAAATGTGTTTTCACCTAGTGCTGCTAAAGTGGATGGTTCCAAACGTTTAAGTGGCTTAAGTCTTTGTTGTGTGTGCTCCAAAAAAACAGACATCGCATCACACTGTTTCTATCCGCATTAGTATAATGTTCTGATCGTTTTTCCTCGTATGTACTTTTATTCACTCCTATTACTTGCGGATATTCAGCTAGCCTTAGCCATTCCATGCCTGGTTGTGTATCACACTCGACGAACTCGCCATAAAGAAGGTTCGTCTGTCTTATATTACTTCTAGGTTTTGATCCCACCACAAACACCCACCTCCTCGCCCCGCACACACAAATCTACCAACATGCCCAACACCTGTGGCGAAATTTAATCTCTTAAGGACACAGCGACCTGTTGCAAAAAACAGTCAGCAGACATGTTGTAGTAACTGGCACTCCTTTAAAAAATGGCAAAGCTAGAATTGTACAACATTACGTGACATAAAATGAAGCAATATATATTTGTGTGGCAAACAGTGTTTAACAGCTGACATACACCATCACAATGTCTTCTTTTTGTTAGCTTTGTTGTAAACAGAGATCAAATTTACAGTCTTGGCATCTATCCATCAATTCACTGTGTGAATTTTCCAATTGTCTGCTGGAAGCTATGTGCAACTTTCAATCGTACAGCGCAATTCACAGAGCTCGTCATTCTAAGCATTTACATATTTACTAATTCGCTTCAAACCTCACCCATGAATCTGCTGCCAATGTACATTTAGCAAGTGATTCCACGTCACCACTATTATATGCCCATCATTGTCAACTAGAACATAAAGAGAGAAATGGGCAGATAAAAAGGCCGCTGATCAGCACATTTAAATATGATCTTGAATTTGGCTGGTATAAATGTTGAAAATCTGGGAAGTGAGATGAGTTCTCTGTTTCTATGCGACTCTTGGGGGATGACAGAAGGATTGAAAAACACAACATGACTCACTGCTCTTTAACGTTAATTTAACGAATTCTGTGGTAGCTGCAATGGAAATTGTGTTTTTTTGTTCTTTTTGAACTGATTTTCAACTATGATGCAATGTAGCAAAGTTATTGTCCCTCCTGTGCCCCTCAGTACTGGGGACCTTCTTTTGTCAAACGCCACGTTACAACTCCTCAATGACATTATTCTTTTGGAATATAGATATATGATAATATGTATGCAGTTAACATGATCTTACTGTTTGTATTGATGCTACATTTTACACGTTGGCAAATCTATTCACTTGCCATCCGGCAGGACAATGCATTTCAAGATTTGTGGAAAATTGCTTGTGTTATTTTGAGACACAGGCATTCAAATAAGCTACATATTAAGCCCATTTATCTGACTATTTTTTTGTTTTTACTTCCCGTGACAGATCTGATACATTTACTTTGTCTGTTTTTATTTCAGGAATGAATGTAACTTTGTTTTAACCTTGACAATTCACTTGGCTACAAAAAGCTATTGGAATGAGTTATCCATTCTTGCCAAAAAGCTAACAAATTCCATGACATTTGTTACTTTAACGATATTCATCTATTAGAACACAAGGCCCTTAAAATTAAGGAAAGTGAACTGCCTCTGTAATGTTAACCGATTTATGGGAGGTGCTTAGATACTACTTACCTAACTGCATTATGCTGATCGCCATCCTCATCGGACAACATCTATTGATCTCAAGACAATGATGCAATGAATTTCTTGCCTTGCCAATGGCTCACTGAAGTTTTGATAGTTTGCTTTTCCTTGTGCCACGTACGAACACATTTGTACATGAAGATTCGGTCGGCGTGTTACCTCATGAGTTGCATTCCAGTCGAAATCCAACTTCACCCTATTGATGGCCCTTGGAGGGAAAATTCATATCTCTGTAATTCTAGCATCAAATTTAGTGCTTATTTCTTTTTCTTTCATTAGCAATCCTCCCTGCCTAGTCGTTCCATTAAGTTAAACTGAAAGGTGGAAAAAAGTGTTCTGCTGTCAGCATATAAAAAAAAATAACCAATAGGATTAAGGTTCCTTTGATAAAACCAGAAATTAAAAAAAAATGCAGCAACAGAAGTCGGAAATAGATGAATATTTTTCTACAGACTCAAACTAGAGAGTTGCCGGTAATTAGATGATGCAGCTGTAACGTCATTCACACAATAGTCTGTCTACAAAAGATCAATTCAATTCTCCATTCCGTGACTCGATTAGCTCTTATTATCAGAGATACGCAGAGATTCGTGGCAGATTCAAAGCTATGGGATTGGTTATTCATCCCACCGGCCAAAGTCATTGACCTTCAGATTAGTGAGAACAACAGATACCAGGACTGAACCAGTGACAGTCTTATATTAAAGTCGTAACTTTGCTCAGTCAAATTATTCAGACCCGAATAAATTGCTGCCCAGTTACCTGTTGTTCCTATCTATTGCGGTTTTTAAACTGTGCATCTATTAGACGTCAAGGGGAATCGATTAGAATCAGTGGCACTGAGGTGAGTGGAAAATCGGCTGCAATTAATGATTTGTGTAAAGTAAAGAGGCTGGTCATAAGGGATTGTGTCCCATTTTATAATAGAACAAATGCGCTGTAGAAGGCTACGGCTGGATTTTGAGATTTTATCCGTTAGATTTCGAATTGTGAAGGGATTTCGAACAGCTTTGGCAGAGTTTCAAAAAGAACTAATGATTTATTCTGTTCTGACTCATAGAGGCAGAAAAATTGCCTGATGACGTTGCTAGTACGGTTATTCATTTTGTGTAATGCAGCTGCCAATATGACTGTGTGATCTGTGTTGGGTAATGAAAGCTGAAGGCAAATGCCTCTGAAAATATTTGGAACTTTTCCTCTGCATAATGATTCAATTATGGCTTATTTTATGCATTGCCTGTGATGCCTGAACTTCTGTGTTTTGTTTAAGCCCAATGAGTTTACACATTCATTTGCAAATGCATCCAGGTCCTTGTTCTAGGTAAGCTCTTCTTTCCTTTCTAGATAGAATTTCTATCTCAAACGTTATATCCTGCATCCTTGATATTCCAACTTCTGTTACGGCCACACGTATCATGAAGTGTTAGTCATTTCAATCTCGAATTCAGTCTCCACAGAGTTCTAGGTCTTTGCCCCTCCTTGGAAATAAAAACGTCTTTTTGCTCAAATTTACAGATACTTCTACGGTGCCTCGGCAGAGAATTTTGGTTAACCATGGTTCTTTATATCCATTCTTGTTGTTGCACACAATAATAGCCCTTGGGAAACTTGACACTTCTAGTGTTAGGTGTACAGCACCATCTGCGTGTGCCTGAGTTGTTTTATTTTTCAGTTAAAAATATGTTGCTTATAACTCTGCAGGACAATATGATAAACGTAACGCATGTAGTATTAAATGCCTGTCGCATTTAAAAAAATACCAGAACTTTACCCATGAAAATTGTAAGTGTTACAAATGGACCTGCATCACTTGCAGCAGATAAAATCAAAAAAAAAGAGACGTGCATTACCTGTATGTATTTCCCGGAGAACGAGCATAAATTGGACTTTGATTTGCGCACATTGTTGGGGATGAAATGAAACCAAACGGCTCCGTATTTGTAATGGAAGCAGAGATACACTGGTTGAATTGCAACGGTGTGGGTGGAGGTGAGTTGGTGACTGATATCAGTTTAGATGTGGACAACCATGGCCCAGTGTCTGTTTGTACAAGACCAAAAAATTTCAGGAACTATGTTGAACTCTGTTGCAACTTAAATGGGCATGATATAAATGATGATCTGTTATTTTCCCTGCATTATATTCAGCTCTCTTGAATATCACGTGGTGCATATTTATGCGAAACTAGCACTTACACTGAAAAAAGTATGTTCATTTCATTTAGATGGCGCACTTAACTTTCTCAGATTTTCCTAATTGCTTAAACACAAATTGATTTGGTTGAAACCTCGAATTGATCACAAGGTAGGCAAACAGCGGGGACAGATGCCTCCACACTAATACTATTAGAAATGGTTATGCGTCATTCTGATTTCAGGGCCAATGTTGACCAGCAATGCTTGGAGAATCATTAGCTGGGTACCTGTGAAATTGTTCCATTTATTTGGAAGAGGCCTTATGGCCTTTATTTTAATAAGGATTCGGAGAGATTTCTGTTAAATCAGCAGCTCGAAAAGTTGAGCAGTTGTAAGCTGAGATTCTTGAGATATTGTGCTGATCTGTTGGTCAAGGGAACGTGACTCCAAGCCAGACTAGAGAAGGAATAAGTTAATTGAAAAAATAACCTCCGGTGATTTACTTTAGACAACAAATCACAACGCCATTAAAATATACAACTCCCTCAGATCGACAACCACCCGCATCCAACCTCGGCCCTCCAATTCCCACTTGAGTTTTCGAAAGCATCCCATCCCCCCGACACTCCAACATACCCCCAACCTTCTAAGGCCCCACCGAACCGACCAGCCCTGATCTAACCACACTGCCCTCCTGCCAACAGACCTAAAATGCCACTTTACACACAACCATCTTACCCATTTAGCACTGCACCCTGCATGCCATCCACCAAAGAGAATTAACTGCCTCCTACCCACCCAGAAACCTGCCACCAATTAGCCTGCCAGACTATCACTCAGCCGCTTAACACACTGAAAGCGTACCAGCGAAATCAGCTGAGACTATACCTGCACTACCATATGCCATCTCATCCACCTAGCAAACAATCCGGCTATCACAAACCCACCAGACGTGCCCTCCTACGCAACTAACTTACTACACCACCCATTCTACAAGCTGCTACCCTGCCACCCCGCAATTTATCATCCTGAAACTGGCCAGCCATTCTTACACTATTCCGCAACTCACAAGCCTGCTATCTAGCACACTGCCAGCTACCACCAATGTTGCACTCTACTCACTTACATCAATCACATTAACTCAACAGTGATAAGGTATTTAAATGTGCTAACGGAGCTTATCGTGGTCATAAGGTAAGATTTATCAGTATTAGTCCATTACCTGCTTAAGAGGGATGCGGCTTGTCTTTCCCCAGCGATCGTACACTGAGAGCGAAGGATTCTGGAACAGTTAATTAAGCATTTTTCAGGAGTTCCGATTTGGAAAGACAGAGAGGAATGAAGACTCTGGGCGCTGGTTTAAAATAGAGAAGCCTAGAAAAAATCACGGCGATTGTCACTCCTCACGATTCGGTCGAGGTCCACAAGATTCCATGCTTTTAAGTCGACAAAAGCTTAATTATATGAATTCAGAAATGTGCAGCAATTTACAATTAACACAGCTTATCTGATAATGGAACACCCAGAATAAATATCCAAAGTGTGGTCAACTACTCCACACTGACAGTTGAGACCAAGCCTGATCACGCAGATTTCTGAGCAACTCATCAAGACGCCATTGAGTGCACTGAATCAGATTACCTTGACAAAAATCTGTCTCTTTCAGGAAAGAAATTCCACTTTCGAACATTTGCACCTGAATTTTGTCACCTTCCGGTGGTTTAACATCTACTCCAGAGATGGCACTCCATGAGACTCACAAAGCTGCTCTTCCACCTGTGAATATTGGCTCACTTCTAACAATTTCCCTGAGCACTAGGCTTGTTGAGTTGTCAATGCCCCTGGGTTCCGCAATATTCAGTCTCCAGAATGCATCGAGTGAGACATGTGGGAATGGTTCCAATGCCCAATGCTCTTCAGCACAGAACCACCAAACGTCCACTGTATTATCAGCTTCCCAGGATTTTCCGTGAGCTGTAACTGCACACAACAGCTCCTGTGCTTGTTCCGAGCTCTGACTGCTGAAAACTCCTAACAGCTATAGATTTCGAAAACGAGTCTATTGCCATGTTGCACTACACTCAGATACATTGATACCAGCGAACCATCATAAACTGCACTCACCTCCATCGTGGAGAGGCCTTTGAAAGATTACATAATTATTTTCATCTAATTTAGCTCTAACTTGATAAAACAAAGCATTTTTCTTGACCGCACTGCTTAAGAAGCAGTGTAAATATCAGTTCTCCAGCTATCCAGCTAGCGCAGCCCAGCTGATGTTTCAGGGCCTTATCTGTCCAGCTGTTAACCCAGTTCTGTCAAAACATTTGACATTGGGCCCATAATTCATTTAGTTTCACTCAGGGGGCTAATAACAAATATTGGCAAGAAAAGGCTCGCAGAACATTAAAAATGAATTGAACAATATGATTACGGAAATAATAAATATGTATTTTTTAAAGTAAATAATAAAACATATGATTATGAAGTACGAAGCAACTCAGATAACCAAAAAGAAAAAAAAAAAAACTTTTGTGCTTTTTGGTTTAAAAGGCAGGGCAGGAGAGAGTCTGATTAGGCCCCAAATCCTTGTCATCTGGAGAGGAGTCCCAGCTAAGAAAGTTGGGTTAAACTAATACTGACCTCGCAGTCTTCCCTGTTGGCACATAACCATGAAGGAAGAAGCGGAATCCGTACGAAAACAGCGCCCTTTCTGATTGGCTTTATGATTGGTTTTCCTCATCTCCTGGCTTGTTTCATATATTTCCATGAATATAGCAACAGGAGCAGGCGGAGGAGGGCATTGCCTGAGTGTGCGAGTGTGTTTGTGTGTCCATGCGTGTTTGTGTATCTGCGTGTCTCACTCCCGTTTGAGCGTTCTCGTCCTAACCGGTTCACTCACCAACACTTGCCCGGACTAACTCAACCACATTCAGTCGGTCCAATTGACTCTCTCACTCATACGAACTTAATGCTTCAGTGAAACTAACTCACTCCGACTCAATAAATCACTCAGATGTGCTCACTCAGGAAGGCTCAGTAATTTACATGCACCAACTCACACATTTTCACTTACTCACATGGACTCTATCACAAACACACGGGCCATGGTACACTGGAATCTTGCCGAGTCAGCATTGGGGATGCTTTCGGGAGGGTCCCTCTTTCTCTTTCCAATATCTTGGGCTCCAACTGCCAATGGGAATAGGAGTAGAGTGTGCGATGTGCAGGGCGTAAGGGGTTATTCCTGGCGGGGTTGCAGGCGCAGCTGCTGCTGTTTCTTATGGCCTAGGCAACCCGCTCCACCATATTAATTCATATTAAGCCCATTTGCACCTGCGCTGGAGAAAACAAGGAGAGATTATGTGACCCAAGGCACAGCAAGTGCGGTACAAGGCAGAGAGAACGCGAGCTGTGGAAACAAAGATAATCAAGTCATCCACCCACGACTCATGGATCCCGCAAAGAAAGACTTTTTTGCCTTTCGAATCTGTTGATAGTAGACCCACGTATGATCCAACCAGCAGCAAACGTGGGGAAAGAGGCGGCCTGAGACTGGGCTTGCAGCTCAAAGCAGTCTTTGATTGAACTTATCGTAATATGAACATTGGTTCTGCAGTCCTGATAAAGAGGGTTGGTGGCCCGAGCTTTGTCCCGTGGGGCGTGCATTAGACCAACATATGTAAACAAATAAAGTCAGCATGACCCCAAATGTTTTAAGTATAATAGACCTAAAGCTGTGTGAGTTGGCTTTATTCAATTTTATGCAATTCAACTTCAATGTTCAAAGGACGAAAATAGACTGAAATGTTAGCGAGGATCATAAACTAGGTATGCTTCATATAATCCTTATTTTAAGCATCATCATGAATGATTTTACAGAAAAATTGGGCAGATGCCCAAGTCTCCTTTCAATGTATCAAATGAAGGATTGTGCTTTCCAATTTCCACCCTGGTGTAGCAGCTCGATTTTATGGAGGGAAATTTGTATCACCATAAATGGGTGACTATGTACACGCTAAAGCATTTCACAGAAGTATTTATATGCTCTTAATTTGCTGTTGTGAGCATTCTTAATTTCATATTTTTCGTTGATTTTGAAATTTGGTGCTGGTGATCATTAACTGCACAGTAAGAAGAATCAAAGAATATTGTATAAGCTGTAACCAGTTTTCGGCTGCCTGAAACTGTCGAATGCACCACATCTCTTTTGCATCTTATGTTTACTGCCTTATGGCTGCGGGAAACATCCTACATTACGTCGCCATTTTGTTGATAGAAATAAAGGTACGTTGAAAGAAAGGGTTAAAGGAACTGTACTAAAGAGGTGATGTTCCTCTTGTCAATGTGTCAGAAAAAGGGCATTTTTGAACGGAGTTCATATTCAAAAAACCGCATGGCCGGATCGAAATTTAGGTCAGTATCTAAAATGAATACACAAAAAAACAGAGCCCTCAACACTCCTCGAAGACGAATGCAGTTTTGATGAAGTGCTAAGAGGAAAGCACAAGTGTGTGTCGTTCGGTTAATCACCATATATATTTTATTTGAAAGCAAACACTGCGGATTCTAAAAGTTGAACCAGAAAAAGAAAATGCTCAAGAATTCAGCATGTCTGACTTCATCTATAGAGAAAGAGACAGAGAGTTAACGCTTCGAGTCTATACTGACTCTTCCTCGCATGTTATGTTCTTCGAAATATGAGAACCACCACACCCCCAGGACATCAAACCCCACGGTCTGTGAAAGCATTACAGCATATGAGTCAATGGCCACCTACTGTTGCTTTAATTTCCTGATGTTAACACGTATAGAGAGGTTATTAGCCCGGGCGATAACTGATAGTGGTTCTGGCACTACCTCATTTCCTCAATGGTGAATAGTGAAAATCTATTCAAAATGTTTTGCTTCCCTGGGCATATTTGTGATTCTCGATGATCTTTGGCTGATCGTACGTGTGCAATTGAACTCCCGCTATGCATTCTGGAGATTTCTCTTGGGATCGTAAACGTGTTGCTGCAAAATATACAGGAGGAACTTGAAAACCATGTGGGTGAAAAGATTTTGCCTACAAATCAGCTATGATATAATTTAATGGTGGAAGAGATTCGATGGACTCAATGCCAAATTCTAATTAATGCATTCAGTAATTGTGAGTTCATAGGAAGAGGTGACATGATATTGATCATTTTAAAATAATTGCACAGTTTTCATATCTTTCCTAACATTATTACTGTAGCTTCACACCTATTAACATCACGCTTTTAGACAATTTTCATCCTGGATATTTTCCTATTTCCCCACTTTACAAGAGTGACAAAACTCCAAATATACGTCACTGTATTTATTGCACTTTGCGATGTTCAATTTTATTGAAAAAAATGTTTTAATTTCTTTAAGTTCCTTTGCTTTTTGTGGGCATAACAGGTTTTAGCCTTACAATAATTAATGTTCAGGCATAATAAGATAACGTTGCCAGTTAATAGGACTTCTTGCTTTTTCCTAATTAATAGTAACATTATCATTGTCAAAGTGCTACTGAAGTGTAAACTTTAATGTTTCGTTTAAAACGGAGTTGTAATAGGGAAATGATTTCGTATTGCTTCGATTTGTTGCAGCTGTCATTTTGGCCCTTGAAGTTGCAAAAATGGCGGGGAACGAAATAAATCCAAATCAAGATTGTAATGGAAAAGCAAACGTAGGTATTGGACTTGAAGGAGCTCTGGAAGGTAAGAGGGATTTCCACCTTCGTTCTCTCATTATTTCAGCGTGGTTGATAGCAACTTGTCATTTCTGATAGGTGATTGTGACATTATGGCGTTCTTCAAGCCTCGCCATAAGTTGCAAAGTTGATAAGTTGAAAAACAGATTTTGCCACTCCCGCAGATTTTGAATCAAAACGTCATAACTCCTTGTTTTCATGCACTCGCTTTATAGTCTAAACTACTAGATTCACAAAAAAAAACAAAATTAACTGCACCTTTCATTAGGCTAAGGGAAGGATCATGGCTACCTGCATAACAGCCTACTGTTCCTATCACAAGTACATTATAACCAATTAGGAGAAGTGTGAAATAAAAATACTAACAAGGATATATAATCCCATTTCGTCAGAAATTAGTCAGAAATAAGAAACCTCCATGTAGATTCATCGGAGCATTTATTTAAGCGCTAGCTGTGCCAGTTGTTCTTTTGTGGAACATGTCAGTGACGTACATGAGTTTTGTATGATAATTATGGCCATTAAGTGCAGAATAATAAAACAATATATACATTGAACCTTCCCATAACACTTTTAGAATACGAATAAGCGTGAGACGGTGGTGGAGTGATGAATTTTTCTGGTGTAATAATCCAGAGATCCATGATAATGGCGTGGGTCCAAGAGTTTCACTGCCATCACAGCGTGTGTAGGTGATCTCCGCCACCATTGAGGATTGGACGGTTTGTAATGCCTCCTCTTCCACTTTGTTGTTTAAAGCTGCAGCTCCATTTGCGTCCATCAGTCCTGAAATCCATTGTTGCTCTCGATAGCATGATATCACAACATTTGAGGTGCATGCAGTTCTGTGGCGTATCCTTGCCAACTCTGGCAGCGCCTGGTTCTTTTCCCAGCATACCCTTGCACGCACCTCATGGAACCTAATTATCTTGCCTGATGGTGTAGGTAGAGTGACATATACGACGGAGGGCGGGATTAAATATTGTGTTTGAATTCAATTCTGGAGCTTCTGATGACTGTAAACTCCTAATGAATTTTGACTTCTGGCCTGCTTTTGTTTCTTAATATGTATAATTTATTTCTCTAAAAGACCCACGCAACAGTTTTTGGAGAGGTTCGGTCGATTGGAGCGGAGGGGGTGGAAGGTGCAGTGGTTGCTATTGGTGGTTTTGGTTCTTTGGGAAATGCAGAATGATCTTACTTTTATCAGGGATTGTGATGCATTCATGACAGATATCATTGACATGCATAGGTGCATCTGCGGCAGGCAATTGGAAGGCTGAGGCCAAGGTGGATTTCGCCTCTTGCTTCTGTCATGACCTGGCTCAATCTCAATCTTGCAGTCCTATGGTTTAGTATTACATCAGCCTGGGAAATTCAAGTGTTACCAGGCCCCGCTTTGTTATCGCTGTTGACTTCCTCAAATTATTCAACGAGAGTTAATTCTTCACCTTTGCTAGTCTCACTGAAGCTTCCAAATGGAGTTAAATATGGTGCAGCAATGATTCACCATCTGAGGGAGGACAGCAAGTGCTGAGCAGTGTTTATTTGATGTGCTTGGAATTCATCGTGTCGCAAGAAACTTTTTGGAAACATCCGTCACCATGCATTGTGCTGTTAAATGTTAATGCTGTATCCTGCCTCTTGATCTAAATCTACTGGAACAGGGCAATAAATTGTGGGTATTTGGATAGATATCATGATACACCAGGAATGACGATCCCATGATTTTATATTATTACTGAAAGGGATTGAAAACTCATATGTTTGCCACTAAACACCCCATATTACTGAGCAGGAATTTGTCGCGACAATTGGACACGTTGTCCTTAAGTGGTTTACCTTGCCCGGGCTAATTCCAGGTCGCCGGCCCATTGTAGGTCATAATTGGATTTACTGTAGCTGGAGTTTCTGGGCCAATTTTTCATGCCAGTTAAATGGGCCGGAAACATTAGTGTAGACATGGAGTTACATACTGTCCATATGGGTAAGGATGGAATAACTTCATTGGAAGAGAACAGTGTTTTCCACTGCCCTGTTAGGATTGATCCTGCCCCATTTTTTAAAATTGCTGTATTCAAAGGAGAATCAAAATGGGAATACCAAAGAAAGAAAATGCATCGACTGCAACGGTTCAAGAAGTCTGATCACCAGCACCTTAGAATGGCAATTCGGGTTGAAAATTACTCTTGGGCTAGACAGCACTGCCCACACATCCATAATCAATAAGAAAACAAATTTATGTAATTTTAAGTATTTTACTTCATCCTCATATAAACCGCAAATTTACTTGCCATAAACATGATTTATCATTAAATGAAATAGCATATTTAAACAGCAATTAGAATAGAGATTTAAACTGGTCTAAATATGTTTCAATTAGTTTCAAATGATTTTGGAACCGCTTTAAATGATAACTTGAAATTGCACAACGAACATGGCGAGTGACTCATACTTTTAGCTTTGTAGCTTATGTTGAGAAGCTCAAATTATCCTGTTCATTCCTATCGATCAATATATCACTGGTGTAAAAAGCATGTTCCGGACAGAGAGAAAACTAATTTGTCCATTTTCCATGAAAACCAAATAATTCCCATAATGTCATGGTGGATGCTACAACCTGGGGGAAGTCAATGTACTTTTGAATGGCTCATCGCGGTAAAGGCACCGCCCCTGCCACCACGAGTTCCTAAAATGTTGTTTTTTTCTCATACACCATGATTCATGTAGATAACCAAATAATGCGAGAAAAATGTATCTGCTTCTACGAAAATGCAAAATCTCCACCCCTACAAATAAATATCACTGTACACAGCGTTTATCTTTTTTTTTAAAATGTTTAAATTCACTATTTCCCGTCTAGTTCTACAGAGGCTTGCCAGCGGAACAGATCTCTCCGACTTGCTTTGTAAACCAGAGAATTATTTTAAATGTCTATGAAATCGCACAATATTAGCCCAAATCGATAAATCCTCTCTAGACATATACGCGGGGAGCTTCCAGCGAGAGGCAATAAGGGTTCCAAAACTATTCGGATCCCAGTTACTTATCTAGAAAAGAAATCGTTCGTTTATCTACAGACATTTCTTCTCGGGCCGTGCGATAACTATTTACTGCAGCGGGTTCCTCATTGCTTTGTGCCGTAGACTGAAGAGTCGTCAGTGTGGGAGCCTCGCCCCATTTTCAGAACACTAGCTTCCGTAGGGCAGGCACGTTTTAAGGCCCAACTACTTCGTGGAGCCAGGTAAAAGGTAATGTTGTAAGGCGCAAAAAGCCGGGAAAGGGGTGGGCTATGCTGTGTTTGCGTTTGAGTATCGCCGGAGGATTTCCTGGGTGAACTCATGGATTGTGGATGCTCCCGTTGAATTAATTACTATATGTTTCAAAACCATGTTTTTTTTTAAGAAGAACAATTTCATCTACTGGAGATGACGAAATATCTTGAATTCATCGTCCTTTGCATTGTTTGTTTCCTATACTCATTCTAATATCTAGGGATAATATCAAGTGTGCCAGCAAGGTTTCGACAGAATGGCCAAACTGAGGACTGACAAGTCAATTTTTAAACTTTCAGCACAAGTTACTTGTTTTTGCACATTGTACCTCATTGATTGAATATGCATGTTTAACAGCCTTCTGAACATATTCTGCTATTGTATTTTGTTTTTTTTTTTTGTAGGACTCGATGTGTTGCTCCTTCAGACACCAGCTTTGAGATAATGAACATAACGCCCACCTTTTGTGCTGTAACAATGTTTTTGATTCTCTCCAGTTTAATTGCTGCAACGGACCCACTAAAGTTCTGCTCTCCATTCTTTCTTTAATATTGCAGCTAAGATCCCACATTGCATCATTGCATGTTTTCTAAGCTGAGCTTCAGTCACAAAAAATGTTTTGTTACAGACAGAAAATGTTTTTGCATCGCTGTTTTATTGTATCATTCAAGTTCCCGCCTTCTGGGAAATTTGAACTTCTGCTGCACAGATTTTGCACATAAATCCGTTCAAAGAAATTGGGAGTTATGCTTTAGACCAAATGCCAACCATGTTGTCCACTAATACAGTCCTTTAGATCCATGTGCGGTCACTTATTGGGACAAGCTTTGTTCTCCAAACCATTGCAAACAACATGGTAGTACATCTGTCATCTGATTTCGACACCAATCAACTCCACTTTCATTTGAATAAATTGTAAATGTTTATCTGGCAGGAGTGTAAAAGGCATGATCCACCCACTCCTGTTCATTATCTATTCTGTAGTCAAGCTAATAAAATACCACATTATTCGAAATAACACAGGTAAAGCATAATTTAGGTTTCTGCATTTCAATTACAGTTTTCCGGGTCCAAAAGACAGATGCAGATTCCATTCAACAGCCAAGATTTTTCATTTAACACAATGGCTTGCGAAAATATGCATATTTAAATCTAGTGTAACTTAAGATGAAATAAATTTCAAGCAAACCTTTAATGGCAAGCATTAAATATAATTCCAAAATTCGGCAGATTCCTCCATCGTTAGCAGATCCACAACAGCTGCTTTACGTGGTTGTCTCAGGGAGCCTGTTCAAAATGATTGTGCAGTCTCACTTCATGCGTTTTCTCATAGCTTCTTATTTTCGACAGTGATCAAGAAGTTGATCGAACTACAAGAAGTTGCAGGTAAGACAAGTTAAATTCAGTTGTGTTTAGCCAATACAATCAAAACCAGTGCCAAGGTATGGTGAACACCAGTTATGAATAAATTCAACAAAGGACGAATGAGTGTTGCGAAAGAGGAATAGGTTAAGTTGTGAAATACAAGATGAAACAGGATAATAACCCTTTAGAAGATAAACCAGCATGAATAACACGACTGGAGAAGAACTGTGAAAATGCATTTTCAAGGGAAATAAACCAAAATTGTGAAAAAAAATCCACACAATACAACAGGGGAATATTGAGTGGTGCCAGAAATATAAAAAAAAATAATTTTCATGTTTATCAGCGACATACAACAATTAATCTCATCATTGAAAGACAAGATGTGTAATGTGTTAATAATATTTAACATATCACAAAAAAGACTATTATGTAAGGTGAAGGGCCTCAAAGAGAATGAAACCCCTGATGGAGATAAAGTAACACTGCTTAGTTAAAATAAATTTGTATATAGTTGGCAGGGGAATTAACACTCAAGTAAAAAAAAAAACCTGAGAATAATTAAACGCATGGGGTAACCTGATATTCGTTTGGCCAATGTAATTCCTATAATTGAGAAGGGGGCATGGGGGTCCAAGCAACATTCATCAAATAATAGAGTAGTTAGCTTTACTTGAGTGACAGTAAATAAGAGATGGAATCTTTCGAAGGAGATAATATGAAAAACAATTGGAATTTGGAAATATGATAGCAAATAGCACGGACGTAATTTACATGGATTTTCAAATGACATTAAATATGGTGCCTCATTAGTTATTATTTGTGTTAGATAGCGAATGTAGAGTCAGATAACAAATGACAAAATACATTGCCAGGTAAACAACGAAGAACGCCTGAATCATGGTAATTATTCACTGTGGCAGGTGTTTTGAAATGTTGCTCTAGAAGGATATTTTCTGCGAACAAGACTCATCAGAACTTACAATAACAATTTGAAGTTAAAAAGCACAATTTCTAAATGAGTGTATCACATTTTTAGAGGCTCTATTTAAAACCAAGGAGGATTGTAATTAATTACAGAACGCAAACTTTAATTAAATTGACAACTTTTTAAAAGATTCGTAAAGAAAATTCAACACTGATACGAATGAGGTAAAACATTTTATTAGAAAGATTATATGCAAAATGCATATTTCTTCACCTCACGAACAGCCCAACTAAAGACCATCTGTATCACACGGTCACATAGGATTCCCAATAGCGAATTTGCTTCACCAGAAGACGGCTTAGAATGTGCATTTCATTGTCCGGAATCTTTTTGAGCAAATGAGTGCAAAACTTCAAATTTCATCAACCAATTTCCTTGGTCATCAGGGACTTTCTTGCTTGGCAAAATACTGCAGTGGTTTGCTGGTGACACGGCAGTGCCAACTGCACCCTTCAGATCGTTACCCCTAACTTGAAGTATATTGGACGGGTTAACAGTTTTTTAAGGAGTATGTTTGACTGTGTTATGAAGACATACCATGAATTCCGAAGTGGGCCTTCAACTTAGGTTTCTGACTAAAAGAAAGCTACTCTACCAGTGTGCCACAAGACCTCGGGAAGGGTTTCTAAACATAAAATGAAGTGGGGCGTATAAGTGCTCTGAGTGGGAGGAGGGGGGTGGTGGCGGTACGGTGACGGGGGTGGGGGTGAAAAACGTTGGCAAACTGATAGGTTCAGGTGAGGAAAGTTATGGGGATCCTCAAGTAGGACATAAACAGGGTGGAGCGGTTGGAAATGTGATTTACTTTTGTGTCGTACATTCTATTGGCGTACCTGAACTGGGGAATACAATTATTTCTGGTTTTTCAGGTTTTAATACATCCAGAGCTGCTTAATGTAGGCATTTGTGATAGGTCTAGCACATTCTGAATTCCTAATGATCAAATGCTCTGCATAAAGAGCTCTCCCTGCAAGGTTGCCCTTCATATATAAAAAAAAACTTCCCCGCCTTCACCTCAAAAATGTGCAATGTCAAATGCAGACCTGCTTGGTCACTTTAATAGAAGGGTCTATAAATTAGAGTTGATAGCAGGTGGTAAGACCAATATGTCAGTGCCAATGAAGACAAATATATGCTGATATATGTGGCAAATGGAAGATGGCGAAGTATCATTAAAGCTTTACCGCTCTTTGTTCAGTTTACACGTCACTTATTGCAACGTTTTGATGTCCTTAGTGCAACATGCTTATATAGGCACGGACAAGGATCCACAAAATTCATACAGCTACACTTTTTCACAGGGAACTGAGCAATAAAATAAATCATTTTCTCTGAGAAATGTCCTAACTGTGCGCCTAATTGCACGTGTTAATGAAAATGGGTATGATGGAGAAATTGTACACAATCCAATTCCGAATCTCTTCATGCAAAATCGTTAGATAATGTAAGATAATAGTATTTCTATCTGCAATGTGATCATTAGAGAAATAGATGAGTCCAAACTGTGATTGGAAATTGGAAAATTGTACCAGCACTAGCAGAATAGCATGGGAATACTTCAGATAAAGTATGAGAAACACCGGGGGGAGTTAGGCCGTGTGAAATATTCAATTAGGGTTACATGATAGTTTATAATAAACGCAGACATCTATTTTCATTTTAGTCAGTTAGTTCTACTGCAAAAACAGGATTTTCATCTCTCCAGTTTCCAGATTCTACACAAATAAAATCAATTAACTCAGAATGAATTGCATGTCTTTGAGGCATATTCACGATTTTAATCTTGCGAAAGAAGCATCCGATTTAAGAACAGTTATGCCAGCAAAATACTGTGAGATCGTGAACAGACTACTTATGTTTTGTTTTTATTTATGTTAGTGCTCTGTGTGGTAGATTAAATATTGCCTCAGGGCACCGACAATGGTGCAGTAACTATGGAGAGAGAAACAGTTTACATGTCCTAGTTGTGACTTTGTTTCAGTTCCGATACAAGAACCCAGACTTGAAATGTTAACTCACCATCTCACTCAACTTAAGTTAGCAGAGCTGCTCTGCATTTACAGCGTAGCCTGATTTTATTTCAGGCTTCAAGTATCCACAGCATTTTGATTTAGTGCAGAAGCGATTGTGGTCGTTCTTTTTGGAAAGAAGGACAAAATAAGGAGAAAAAATGTCATCCAGTGAGGTAATCAAGAATGATGCAGGAGCATAACATGAAGTGCAAATTATCCCCAAACGCAGAAGGAAATGAAATGATCCGTCAGAGGAACACAGAAGATTTTGCGACATACCAAGCTCATAAACAATAGAAGCATGTAGAGTATACACAATCAGAAGACAGCATACTATTTATTTCTTTCACTTTAGTAACTCACGAACACACTCCGTGAATGCCATGCCTTTTTACAGCACAGCCGTTGCAATCTGGCTCCAGTTCCCTCAATCTTAAAAAAATGAGGCCAATGGACATTTGAACGGATTGTTGCATTTTATGGCAACAACCCTGCCCCGACGACCCCTAATATTCCGTCAGAGAGTCACTTCAGATGCTGTAAAAATACTTTATTCTGAGAACATTTTGGAAACAATTTACCAAACATTTATACTCTACGTTGCATGCTTGGTGAAACAAACCATCATTAAAGTTATTATATTTATTATTATTGTTATTATTATCATTATTATTATTTTTAGAACGGACAATTAAACATAAAAATGAAGGTACGCTCATTACGAAATTACTACCTATTTTTGTTTCGAAAATGTTGGGATCTGAACAAATGCTTGTTCTAACAAAATAGCCAACAATTTGTTTACTGTTAAAATGAAACATGCATGCATTCGCTGCTAAGTAGCCAACAGGACCGCTATGGAAAGATTGAAACTCAGGAGCGCCAGCTACTCAGTAACTTGATAATGGGTCAGGACGAAAATTGTTTTTTTCATTTGCCATTTAATTTTCTTCTTCCTTTCTTTCAATGGAGTCACGTCGGGTAAGTTTAAAAACGCCAGTGTAAATGAGACGACCATTTCTTTTTTTTTATTCTTTTGAGGGATTAGCTGGAACATATTCTGAAAGTGTACTATTGCATTTTTGGCTGAAATTTTTAAAGGGATATGTGACATTTGAAATGAAAGAGGAAGAAAGGAAGGACAATCTGTAAAGCTTGTTCAATTGTTTGATGGAGCTGAAATGTAGGCATACAACGGAGGCCAGCTAAGACACCATGCATGGGGGGAAATGGTCTGATATGTTTCTAAAACTTATTTTTTTTTTGCATAATGCAGGTGCAATCTAGCTTTTGAAGGATCCAAGCAGTGTATAGATTTTCGTGGTGCTGAGGATTGAAACATTAAATCTAGAGGCTAGAATGGAGTACAAATTGCATTTGGAGAATAAAAAGCCTTTATCTTATACTTCCAGCTTCATAGGTCAGTATAGCGTTATTACCCATGTGTCTGTAAAACCTAGTTTATTTTTCGCTTTTGTTTTTTTTTCATGCAACCACGACTTTATCCAATGCAAAAGGAAACGAAATAGGCTCCCCAGCGGACATTGGTTAAAATGTACAGGGATGTTAAGAACATGATTTGCTGAATAATAAGGTCAGGGGCTGACGGCATGTTCAGGACTTAGAGTTTGGCAGCAGTCAGACTTCTGGTCCCAGGAACGTTTCTCGCTTGATAATACTGCTACTGCCATGAATGACAGGCAAAGGGTGGGTTACAGATCCTCATTCCTCCCGTTGGGTGCTGTAGGGCAGGATATCAGGTCTCGGAGCCTGCAGGCCATGAACTGGAACAAGGCAAGGCCAGCACCTTTAAAGTATACCTGAGATGGGACAGTGCCAATGATCCATCAGATTGTCAATCGATTGAATTTACGAATCATGGTGAAGACGTGAACATTCTCCAGCCCTTCTTTGTAAGTATATTGAAACATTAGCTAATCTCTGCCAACACTGTCGTTCTTCAAAAGTGGCATAAAGTACAAACATAAGCAAGCCTCCCACCTGTTCACATTTAGGAGCTGTAAATTTATTACATATGTATATGCATGGAAGTCTGTACCATAAGAACGGTGGGTGACACATTTTAGGGGGACAACAATCTCACTCAGTTTTAGCAAGATCTCCTGTGATACCCTCCTGTGTGCATAATATACCAGGTCCTGAGGTGGGGGTGGGGGGTGGTAGGGAGTTGAGATTGCGAGACCTAAGATAACATCGAAGCATCTGTAGCCCTGGCAAGACGTGCAGTATAAACCATAGCCATATTAAATTATCCCTCACACCACGTCCTTTCATTTGATCATGGCCAATGTCATCAAGCGGAGCAACGCTATAGTTCCTCAACTCATCATTACTCAGAAAATTCCCTGCCATTTGGAGTGTCTTCATCCTCCAGGCCACATCCTCTTTGGAAGACGATGTTAAAAATTGCACAGATCACCACTTTTATCAGGCATACGTGTGAGCTGGAGTAATATAAAGCTCCACCAGATATCTCCAGGTATTGGAATCACTTCCTTAGGAGACCAGTATTCTTTACCACGATTGCCCTAGTAATGGGGTGGTTATATATGTACCTGCTCTCTGCGCAATGTCTTGACAACCTCACAGCGGTTAGCTCTAATTACAAATTGAAGTTCCCTGCAAGTAATCAGACCCAGTGAAAAGTTGTCGAATCTATGAATTCCTATGTTTTCTAACGGTAATTGCTGCTGCCCAGGTCACTTCATGTCCAGCCACTTAATTTCACACACCGGCTGCACATTAACCGAGTGTAAGCCCTTCATTTTTCTAACACATTGACACAACTATCCAAGTAGAGACATTACAGGTTGCAGCAAAGGAATCGCTGCACCCTGGTGGAATTTGCAATCAATGTAAATTCTCTGGATTTACCTTCTTGATTTTGGACATGCTGCGCAAAGTGTGGAACATTGCATTTATGGACATCTGTACACAGAGAGTGCCGCAAGTGTGTTGTCCCACTCAGACCTCCACATGTTGCCTGAAAATAATCTTTTGAAAAGAAGTAAAAGGTCACTTCCATCTTCACTGTGATTGTTATTCGGTGGCTCTCAATGCAATTGGAAGACATGTGCATGCAACGAACTTAGGTAGTGATCTCACAGTCACAATGTAAAACCTGAGTACTGTTATGTACTGAATCTCACTAAATTGCAGGCACCTGAATTCCTGCCTGAGTTACCTTGGGACAGCATAATATTGTCTGCATCTCTGAAGATTCCTTTTTTATTTCATAGCTCCACCAGTCAGTCGTCTTCTGACCATGCTGTATTTCCACTAACTCCACCCATTCCCCACCGCCACCGGCAATCTGAGGAACCAGATCAAACAATGAACACCTCGGTTTTCTCTTTCTTCTCTCAGACAACTCCGGCTCCTTTAATAATTCTACACTGCTACAAAATGTAGTTTCTGTCGCCAACAAGAAGGGCAATCCACATCTGTCTGCTATAGTTATCATATTTTAGGTCTGTGTTATGGTGAGGAAAATATTCAGTAAATAATCTAAAGGCAACATCTGAACGAAAGGTGATTGCTCATCATGAAATGAAAAAGTATCCACAATGTCATTGACAAACTCAAATGAGCAGTCCCTGCAGCCAATAATAGATTGTGTTGGAAGAATGAGTCTCTGGTCCTGGCTGCATTTTCAGAAACGGGCCAAACTACTTCCCTGAAATAAAATGTGATTCCACATCCCCTCCTCCCCCACGCATTGGCAGCGTTCTTAAATCTCACCCTGAAGGCACACTGTCTCCTTCTAACCGTACTATTTTAGACAGATGGGTAGCCAGTTAACTCAGCTGCATTGTAAACACATGCTTTCATAATACTGGCAGCGTCACGGCCTCTCAACCCGCTCACTTACAGCATTTTCAGAAATCGGGTTGATTACATTGCAAACGGCATCGACCTTCCGACATCCATGACTACGCTTGGTGAGATGGTGAACGGCTCCTAACTGGGAGTGCATCATTCAACCTATAGGAAGAAAACTACACTGGTGGGGTTTCAACTCCCAGCTGAATGGGATGAAAAATGGAATTTTGAAATAACCCAATATTCAAGGTTGCATTCATAATGGGGCCATAAAATTCCGTGGCAATGGCGGGGTCATTTCGAGGCACAGTTGTGAAACGTGGAAAAGCATTGAAAATTCATGAACAACAGATAGAGTCTAAACAAAAACATAATTACCTGGAAAAACTCAGCACGTCTGGCAGCATCGGTGGAGAAGATGAGTTGATGTTTCGAACCTCATAATGCTTCCACAGAACTGAGAGATTAAAAAAAGATGTGTGAAAGATAAGCTGGTTTAAGGTGGGGGGAGGGAGGGTGGGAGGAGAGAAGTAGTGGGGGCGAGTGGTATGGTTGTAGCAACAAGCAAATAGTGATAGGAGCAGATAATCAAATGATGTCACAGACAAAAGAACAAAAGAACACAAGGGCTGTTGAAGGTGGTGATATTATCTAAACTAATGTGCTAATTAGAAAAGGATGGTTAGGTACTTAAGGTACACCTCTAGTGAGGTTGGGGTGGAAAGACTACAGGGCATAAAAGATTTAAAAATAATGGAAATAGGTGGGAAAAAATCCATTTAAATTATTGCAAAAAAACAAAAGAAGGGGGAAGAAACAGAAGGGGGTGGAGATGGAGGACAGAATTCAAGATCTAAAGTTGTTGAATTCAATATTCAGTCTGGAAGGCTGTAAAGTAAAGTGCCTAGTCAAAGGATGAGGTGTTGTTGCACCAGTTTGTGTGGGGCTTCACTGGAGCAATGCAGCAACCCATGGACAGAACATATCAGCAAGAGAGCAGAGTGGAGTGTTAAAATGGTAAGCGACAGGGAGGTTTGCGTCTTTCTTGCAGACAGGCCGCAGGTGTTCTGCAAAGTGGTCCCTCAGTTTAAGTTTGGTCTCTCCAATGTGGAGGAGACCGAATTGAGAGCGAGGAATTCGGCAGACTAAGTTGGGGGAAATGCAAGCAAAATGCTGCTTCGCTTGAAAGGAGTTTTTGGGCCCTTGGACGGCGAGGAGAGAGAAAGTGAATGGTCAGGTGTTGTATCTTTCGAGTGGGCATGAAGAGGTGCTATAGGTAACGGTTGCGGAGTAGGGAGTGATGGAGGAGTGGAGCAGGGTTTCCCGGAGGGAATGATCTGTACGGAATGCCACCGGCAGTGGGGGGGGGGGGGGGGGGGGGGGGGGGGGGGGGGGGAGTAATGGGAAGAAGTGTTTGGTCGTGGCATCATGCTGGAGTTCATGGCAATGGTGGAGGATGTTGCTTTGAATGCGGAGGCTGGTGCACTGATAAGTGAGGACAAGAGGACCCTATCATGTTTCTGGGAGGACGAGAAGGCGTGACGGCGGAAGTATGGGAGAGGGGCCGGACAAGGTTGAGGGCACTGTCAACGACCATGGGTAGAAAACCTCGGATAAGGAAGAAGGAGGATATGTCAGAGGACTGTTTCCGAATGTAGCATCATCAGAACAGATGTGATGCACGCGATGGAACTGAGAGAACGAATGGAGTCCTTACAGGAAGCGGGGTGTGAGGAGCTGTATTCGAGATAGCTGTGGGTGTCAGTAGATTTGTAATGGATATTGGTGGGCAGTCTATCACCAGAAATTGAGACAGAGTGTTCACGGAAGGGTTGGGAAGTGGCAGATATGGACCATGTGAAAATAATGAAGGGGTGGTGATTGGAAACAAAATGAATAAATGTTTCCAAGTCCCAACGAGAGCATGAAGCAGCACCAAAGTAATCATCGATGTACCGGAGAAGGAGCTGTGGAAGGGGGCCGGAGCAGGACTGGAACAAGGAATGTTCCACATACTCCATAAAGAGACAGGCATAACTAGGGCCCATGCGGGTACCCATAGCCGCACATTTTATTTGGAGGGAGTGAGAGGAGTTAAAGGAGAAATTGTTTAGCATGAGAACAAGTTCAGCCAGACAGTGGAGAGTAATTGTGGATGGGGATTGTTCGGGGCTCTGTTCGAGGAAGAAGCTAATGCCCCTCAGACCATCCTGGTGTGGGATGGGGGTGTAGAGGTATTGGACGACCATGGTAAAGTGGAAGCGGTTGGGGCCAGGGAAGTGGAAACTGTTTATGTGATTTAATGTGTCAGAGGAATCACGGATGTAGGTTAGAAGGGACTGGACATGAGGAGAGAGAAGGGTGTCATAATGAAAAATGAGTTCCCTGGGACAGGAGCAAACTGACACTATCGGTGTACCAGGGCATTTCTCTTTATGAATTTTAGGTAGGTGGTAGAAGCGGGCTATCCGAGCTTGGGCGACTATCAGGTTGGAAGCTGTAGGAGGAAGATCTTCAGAGGTGATGAGGTCAGTGACAGTTCTGGAAACAACAGCATGATATTCATTGGTAGGGTCATGGTCCAGGGCGAGGTAGGATGAAGTACCATGCGAGTTGACGCTCAGCCTCTGCGAAGTAGAGTTCAGTGCGCCAGACAACAACAGGGTGTAAACAACTTTAGATCTTGAACTCCCTCCTCCATCACCACCCCCTTTTCTCTTTCTTCCCCCTTCCTTTTGTTCTTTACAATAATTTATATAGATTTTTTTTATTTTCCCACGTTTTCCCATTATTTTTTAAATGTGTTATGCCCTACCAGTCTTTCCACCCAACCCCCACTAGAGCTGTACCTTGAGTGCCCGACAATCCATTCTTAAGTACCACATTCATTTAGATAATATCACCACGTTCAAAACCTCTGTGTTCTTTTGTTCTTTTGTCTGTGACTTTTTTTGATTATCTGCTCCGATCACTGCTTGCTTATTCTTACAACCACACCACCCCTTCTCCCCCACTTCTCTTCCCCCACCCCACGCACCCCCCACCTTAAACGAGCTTATATTTCACCCATCTCCTTATATTCAATCAGTTCTGTGGAAGGGTCATGATGACTCGAATTGTCAACTCTTTTCTTCCCCGCCGATGCTGCCGGATCTGATTAGTTTTTCAAGGTAATGCTGCTTTTGTTTTGGATTTCCAGCATCCGCAGTTTTTTTTTGTTTTTATCATAGGTGGGCTTAAGGAGGTTTAGATGAGTTTCAAATTACATATTCTTTCCAATAACCTCACAGTATTGACGGCTCTGTCCTTCCAATATTTGTTTATGAATTGTATTGCTGAATGCGTTTCAAGCTCCTTTTCATTACTGCATGGTAAATAGTAACGACTTTTGATCAGTTCGCATGTGGCCAAAAGAACTAAAATTACATACAACAGAACACAACAGGGAGGAGTGGGTATGGGGTGTCTGTCCTTGGCATGGTGGGCTTGGGGAGCACTCAGAAGGCCGCAAATGGAAATGCTTTAGTTGGTTCTGTGCTTTGAGCAGTGCATGTTCCAATTTGCCATTCTAACTTGACGCAACAATTAGAAGTAAATCTCATTCAGATGGAAGCCGCATTGATGTAACTCGAGGAATATTCTGGACAGAATGGAGGAAAATAATGAGAATTACATTCTATGGCACAGAAATTGCTATCACACTCAATGCCTTGCCACTCATTCATTATGATTGCACTTGCTTTCCCAGAACTCAACATACTGAAGCAGCTGAATGATAAAAAAGGTGAACTAATACCTACTTCTTGTGGTTTTCCATTGCCAAGTAAAGCGTCTAATTGGGCATTGCATCAACCGATCGATTGGCCGCACAATTGCCTGTGAATCCCATGTTTTAATTTAAAGCTCAACTGCAGACAATGCAGGATAAACCGCTAACTATTCTTCTAGTGCTAAGGCCCAGCAAAAATAGCTACGGAGGAAATGTTACCTTTTAAAGAGACATATACCTTTGGCACCGTCCGCCTTTCAGAATGATCTAAGTGTCCCAGTAACAAATTTTGAAAAATATCAGAGGAACTTTTCCGCATCGTTCTGGTTAATGTCTAACAAAAGTCGCCAGTTAGGTTCAATCGTTATCTCAACAATACTTGGTAGCCGCCAGAACCAAAGTGAGTTGCTGTCTGAGCTTTTTGTCTTCACCTATCATGACAGGTAACAAGATTACCAAATTTGCAAGGAACATGTCACACTGCTTGAATAAAAGTAGTTCTGATTGGTTTGCAAGTGGACTCTAATTTTTAGAGGTGGTGTCATAGAAAATTCATCAGGAAAAACCTAATGGCCAAGATTGTGTTTGATGTCAAACCACGCAGCTCGATCTGATTGGGCAAGGCATTGCCTTAGGGAATGCACCAGGGACTGGATATCGCTGAAGCTTTTGTTCATCTGAATTAAGCCGCAATGCATGCACATGCTCCATCTGTGCGCAAAGGAGAGGGCCCTGAGTCTGGAATAAAAATGTAGCAGAGTTACGGGCTCTTGAAGAAATATATAATCTCGGAGAGGTCCCTGCTTTTAAAGTATTAATAGCTTTAAAAAGTATTTGCGGTGAACACCAACATAGATTCGGCATGAGTTTGTTATATTTACACAGCAACAGTCCGAATATTGAACCCATTCACCTTATCAAAATATTGTAAATTTATTGTCTGCAAATCCTGAAAAAATCACGTAATTATAAGCGACAAAACGGAACTTTCGGTTTTAAATAGGCTGCACTTTATTCGCACATTCAATATCTATATTTTATTTTCAGACGACATCATTCAACAGAAGGAAGCAGGTAAGTTACACGGAGCATTCTGGTACAGGTTCCTTTATTAAGGCGCGGCAAATGTATGGAAATTTTGACTGTTCTGTAGGCTTGAAAGGTTTATCGTTAAATAAAATGTGCAATTGCGGCTTGACATAAATAATACTGCTGAAGTAATCTGCGTTGCAGCATTAAATAATAAATGTATGAGTGATATATTAATGTTCGGAACTAGTTGGCTATTGTCAGTCCGCTTTTTTTTAATTGGGTATTTAGGAAGTAAATTCAAATGGACTGCATTAAATCCGTCTCCCGTTACAGGCCCACTGTGATCCCGTTTCTGTGCCTTCGATCGAAATTATTGCAGATATAATTATTACAGAGGTAGCAAGCAAAGGATCTAATTCTGCATTTATAACCCATAAACTGAGAGGAATTTCTGCTTATGTGTATACACACAGACCAAGGACGGTGTGTATAGATAAATGGCAAACATGGTATCGCACTATGCTTGAAACATAAGATACACTGTTCTACTGAAATAAGGGATAATGCCTATAAGTCACTTTTGATATGACACTGACTTGTTCACTGAAGTGCATTCATCATGTTATGCTTGCTCTAGGAAATTAAAAGTCAGATCACCGGACTTCGTTTTACTTGTTTTTTGATAATCTTTTCCATTCCTAAGTAAAATAATTAAATATATGCATTTCCTTAAATAACTGGAAGCTATGTTATTACCTCTTTATTTGCGTTTGCCTGAAACTAAATTAGAATACCGCCTCTTCAAAAGCCGTCGGAATCATCTGACTCCATGAAAACCGAAAGGCTGTTTTTTTTTATTCTCTTTCCTAATACATGCTCAAGGTGCTTTTTTAATTGCCATGTTTCAATTGTGAATTCTTCAGGGCTTGGGTATGGCTAGGAAAAAGGCATGCTATTGAAAATTCGCCAGGAAACACGGAAGATTACCATTAATTCAAAAGGTCGAACAATAGATATAACATGAGAGTGGGGTGAGGATTAGTTTTCGAGTTAAGTCTAATTGCTTGAGACAGTGCTACGGAGAATGCACCAGTAAAAACCTGATCCAATATGTTTTTTTTTAAAGGTACAATTCCTGGACATATGTTGCTATGATTGGTGGGGAACGGGTTGTGGTGCGGGGCATCAACGTAAAATGTGGCGAGCCTTTCAAAACTCCATTCACTTCACCTGACCCGTAACATCCTGCCACCATGAAATCACATGACCTTAATCTTGGGCGGGCCTGGCCTTGGACGGAATCGCCTCAGTTGGGAAGGCCGGAATTACTCCAAATGAGGACCTAAAATTTCTGAAGTGGGGAACACAGCGCACCACGCCCGCCTCAACCACTACCACCCATCACCAAACGCCATCCCCCTATGCCCCAGTGACGTCCGGACTTCCCACTATCAAGGACTCTCATCCTTGTTCCCCAAACAGGATTGCGTTTTACCACTCACTGGGGCACTCCCTCCTCCAGAAGATTAAATTAATTGAACTGGCCCACTAGTTCTAAGTAATCTCTGACCTTTTATTCAACGTGCTTCCATTTCCACTGCGACCCCACCCCAACACCCTCAATGCCACAGACAACAAGTTATCACACCTGGTCTATTACATTATGATGATTCACAATTTTAAGGGTCGCTGTTAGGTAACTCTCAAATTTCTCTAGGTCATGCGTGAAAAACTGCAGCCTGCACAATATATTATGAATCCTAGGAATTCACGCTTCTTGTATTATCCTCCCAATGTTACATTTCCCTCATTTCTCCCTGGCCAATGAATACTTATCTATTAGGAAAGCAGAGCTGTTAGCAAATTACTTGAATCCCTGCTGAGCTCATCACATTTTCAATATATCGCTGAGCCTTTCATATGTAACCACTTGTAAATATACCACATAACTACATTTTCTTTTTAAATTTCTGTTTGTGTCGTTGCATGTTGCAAATTTGGCATTTTAAGTATTTTCTTGAGTCGAGGAGTAATTACAATGATCAGTACCTTCGGGAGCATTGATTTCAGTTCTTCAGGTAGCATGGGTGTTAACTTTTGAACATGCAACTGCAGCATGCTGAATGGCATTATACGTGCAATTAGTAATAACTTAACTTGTGCTTCCGTTGATTTCAAATCTCGATGGTTGAACAAATTGAACGTTTCAAAATAACAATCGCCTATATGTATCAGCGTAATAATAGCACAGTAATGTGAATGACAAACATCTGAAATTTAAAGAAGGAAGGGCTGGAAGAAATCATCAGGTGTGGGAGCATCTGTGAAGAGAAAATCGATGTCTACTGTAACAGTTCGTGTGACTCTGCGTCAGAGCTGTTCCGAAGAAGAGTCATGTGGACCCGAAATGGTTAATATATTTCTTTCTTCATAGATGCTGCCAGGCCTGTTTTTTTCTTCTACTATCTCCTGCTGACCTCTATGGAGAAGCGTATTGTGCTTCTCTGTGAGAATAAGGAGAAAGTTGAGAAAATAATAATTAACCTCTTGTCAGCTCAATCCTCTCTCCTACATCTGAGGCACATATGATGAATTATCTCGTCTTGTGGTACAGTTCCATTATTGACTTGATGGTCATGGAACATGCAATGATAACGTGGCCAACAGGTTGATGATCAGCTTGTAAATCTTCCATGCACCTGACAGCAGGCAGGTTGGTAGGTAGGTGGGAGGGGAGTGTTGAATGTTTCCTGTCAACCATACTGCAGATGTCAACGGCAAGCAACACTGCAATGCCAAGAAAAATCATCGGCTTATCCAATTGAAATCCATGGTCAACCACGGCCACCTAGGACATGGCTTCTGATGATTGCAGGGGATAATGAATAGAGAGAAGTATTGAGGAGGGAAATGAGAATTACAAAGCAACATGAGGCCACAATTACAGTTAACATTGAAGAAAGGTCAAACAACTACTTGAATAATCAACAGCGTTTCAGTTGCCCTCCTAATAAATTGCTGTACATGCCTACTGACTTTCTGTATGCACCAGGGCACCCAGATTCCACTGTACCATTGAGTCTATCAATTGAATCCCATTACATAGTTCACTGTCTTTCTATTCGTCTTGCAAACGTGTTGAATATCAAACTTTTTGCAGATAATTCCAACCATATAAACGTTTGGAAAATCAAATAAACTGGTTATGTGCCTTTTACCGATTCTTTATTTCCTCTTCAGAACTTACTTTTCTATCTATCTTGATGTCATCAAGAAGTTTAGCTTCCACACCTTCTTTTCGTTCATTAAAGTAATGAAGTTGATTGTACATTGTTCAGGTCGCTGCATGGATTACTGTGGACATTTAAACTATCCAGCTTTCCATCGCAATATATAAACATTTATCTATGCAATCTGCTTCGTGTTATCTAAGAATTCCTTTACACATTCTAATTTGTTACATTGTGCAAAAACTTTTCTTATCAGTGCAGCAAGCTTTAATGCTGCATCATATCAAATGCTTCTTGAAGTTCTTCATATCTCCATTTGATCAATAATTCTTCTCCTGCCCTCAAACAAAAACAATACAAAGGAATCTAAAATTTTGCTGTGACAATGATCGGATAATTTGGCTGCCTCCTAGCCCATTCTTAAATAACGGTGCTGTCATCCATATTTCCTAATACTTCGGCTCCCTTCCAGGATCTAAAGAAATTTTGAAGATTATAGACAATGCGTCCACTATTTGGGCAGCCACTTAGTTACCGACACTTGAAGCAGGCCATTTGTGCATTTGTCAGCTTTTAGACTAAATTAATTAACAAACACCTTTTGACGTGTGGTATTTTAGCTTCCTCGCTCCCTTTCGCTTATTTGTGTTAAAATATTTTTGGAAAGATTAATATGTCTTCTTTGTTGCACCAAGGCTAAATAATCCAGGGTAGATATTGTACATTAGTTAAGGAAATGTATATGTTTTGTCAGATATGAAACATTGCCAAAATTAATGTGGTACCAATGTCAATGTAATCAGAATTGTTTCAGACTAACGCAAATGTAAACATTACTGACTGTTACTGGCCTTAGGTTTTTATTCTGTCACTATTTTTCCTTCCTCTGCACAATTTTGTGGACAGAAATTTGAAGCTGAATTCACAAAGCCAATTTACATTCATACAGTGCACTTTACACAGCTAAACATGCCAATGTGCTTTGCGGGGACAGAATGGGTTAATACTTCTACAGCACATTGGGAAACAAAAGGGCAGATACTGGGCGCCTTGTTCAAGAGAGATATTTTGAATTAGACTCTTTGAAATTGTTGAAGAAAAAACAGATAGATGTCCACGTTTGGCGGTTTTAATTTCAGTATTTAGGAAATTGGAGCCTGTAGGCACTACTACAGTGGTGTCGTGGTGAAGAACGGGGACATGCAATGGGAGTCTATCGGTCGTTCTGTATTGATATCAGAAATTGTAATTACGATGGACAACTGGAGGTATTATGCACCATAGTTTATCAAGGCAAAATATTAGAAATACATGCATAAACTACAGAAGGTTGACCACTTTTTCAAGAAAAAACTTGCATTCTACAGGAAATTAATGCTGGGGTTACAACCGATTTAGCACAGTAAATTAAGTAAAGAAAATGTAACTAGTTATTCCATTTTATTTTTTTGTGTTGCAAGTTTTGAAACAGTTGATTCATAGAAATATTGATACCAATGTGCAGATGAAATAGAAAGCAGCATTTGCAAATTTCTTAAAATCTAATTATAAGTTGAAGCAAAAGAAGAAAATGAACTATGAATTCACTTGATTTACCTTATTTTGATTAACAATTCCGCTTGTGTTACAATATCATGCTTAGTATGTATTTCCATTGTGCCACTCCTACTTTAGAGATAACGTTACTCGAGAAGTAAAGAGTGAAGGACATTGGTCATTATCCTCAACATGGCCGTCTTTATTCAGTGAGCTGGGCAGGAGCTTTTTAATTCATACTCTCATAGAAGGGAAATATTTATGAGTTAGATAAAGGCATGTTCTTAATTGTCGCCTGATGGAAAAATACTAATTAAGGCCTGTGTGGTAGACCTTCCTGTCTATATTGAAATGGAAAGTTGCACCTGTGATATATATATCAGGATGGTTATGCAAGGACCTTGGATATTGGCTGTCAGATATGAGACATGAGTTTGGATATTGTAAAACGAAGATTAAAAAAGTCGTCGAGACAGCCTTACTAATGTGGGTACAAAGAAGCCCCCTCAGAAGGATGGAGAGCATTACCGGGTGTCCTGGACAGCACATATTGTTTCCGACCCCTGCACCTAGATCAGCAAAGCTTTTCTCCACGCCTAATTTTATCAATTTGCCACTTTTCTATAATGGTTCGGTGCAGCTGAGTAGCCTGTTATTCTTCTTCAGAAGAAGGATTCGAGGCTGAGGTGTTTTATGCTTGGCTATCCAAAAACGCTTAGTCGAGTCACACAATTGACTTACTCATGTGGTTCCCAATATGAGAGGTGAAGTTTTTCAGAAAATTGGCTCCACTCCACCTGTCATTAAGAAAAATGACTAACGACACTGGATGCAGCAAAGGCGATGGACAGTGAAAACATTGCAGCCTTGCTATTAGGGTTTGTGCTCCATCACTAAAAACAGAAATAAAAAAAAACTGCTCCAGTTCAGTAACAAACTGGAAAATGGCGAAGAATGTTTAAAATTTACATGGTTTATTTTCTCCTGCAAACAAATAACCGGGCAAATAAATCTGGCATTTCGGTGGAGAATCAAATTTACCCACATTTACTGCAAATCTATCGAATTTGTGCCATCCAAAATCAAAATAACAGCAATAACCTTCCCGACAATGCAAAGTCTAGGTTCGCTCAGGGCTACTCAACAGCAGCATAATTGGAGGCTTGGCATAAGTGTCAGGAAATAGGCCCCCATTCTCCCGTTTAGCTTCGGGATAAGATCTTAAATATCAAGGAAACAATTGATCTAGTATGCCACAAAGGAGTCCCAGGGATATTCAGTTCAATGGGAACCAGGGAGAAAGATTTACATTAGTTGGACTCATACCTCGTACAACAGAACATGATTTTTCATATTAACTTTCTTTTGGTACATTCATCTCTACCTCGGTGCATCAAAGCACGCATTTTTGGTGCTGGGCCCTCGGCCATGCCATCTTTGGCTGGTTCATTAATGATGTTATAATTTCATAAGTGTCGTTGTTTGCTCGTGACTGCACTTTGTTCATCAACATTAAAGACTCCAGAGATGCTAGAAAGCCATTCCAACATGTTGAAAAACAGCAGGACAGACATTCCGGCTTGAGCTGATAAGTAACACGTATTATGTGTGCTAGACAACTTCCAGGCAATGACCATTTGGAGAATGATCGCGTTTTATCATCTCCTCTTGCCATTCAAAAGCATTAGCATTGAAAAACGCCCCACCCACAATAAGTTTGTTGCTAGCATTGACGAAGAAGTAAATGGGATCACGCGTTTCCTAAAATAGCTCAAATAACAAACCAGGTGAGGAATAGTATTCTTTGAGTGAATAAGGCCTTGATCAAAGCCTGTCCAACACTGACGAGGAATCATTTATGTGCATGGACGTTTATTCCCTCTTCCAATGGATGTGTATAGCTTCAAAGAAAAAGTTTGCTGCCATGCAGCCGAAAGCAGCATGGTTGCTTGGCAACCCATATACTACCATGAATATTCTATCCACCTATCTGCGACTGACGGTGGCAGAAAAATGTAACATATACCTAGTGTACTGCGCCTCAGCAATCCTGTTTGTTCGGCGCCTTATAAACACATGATGTCTTCCATCTCGATTGTCAGGGAAAGCAGATGAATGGAAAGACTGACAGCTGCAATTCCCACTGTCAACCAAAAACGAAGCTTGGAGCTCTACTCTTGATTGGACTGCGTTATTGGATGAAACTTGAAACATCGCACAAATTGTCCCACTTGCATTATATGGACTGCAGTGGCCCAATAACACAACACCGCATTACATTGACAATTACATATGACGTCCAGCATCTCAGGAAGATGAATCATACATATAGATTGAAATCTGAACCAAAAGTTACAATTGCTGTAAAAACTCAGCATTTCTGAGAGAATCTATGGGAAGGCTAAGATATTTTTTCGAATTTCAGGAACATATGAATATTGCTCAGAAGTGAAGAGAATTAGAAATCTAGTGAAGTACAAGCTGTGTAAGGGATTGGGACATGTGGAGCTGGATGGAAGGCCAGTGATAAGTGGAAGCAAAGGCAAAATTGCGAAACATGTATTAAGCAAAATGCCAAAGGCATGTTGGCAGTGATGATATTAGCAAAAGGATGTGTTAATGGTGACATTAACGAGACAAAACAGGATGAGCGAGTGACTGATGGCCCTCGTGGGTGTGGGATGGGGGGATGCGATCGAAATAGGCTTAATGGTAGCGATAAAACAATCGATGGAAATGAATTTAAAAAATTACAAAAGAAATAGTTGTGAAAAGAAAAATATGTCTTATAAAAATATACAAATTTTTAGAAAAATGCCTGTCAAAAAGGGCGTGCGGATGGAGGACAGAGTTCATGATATGAAGTTGCTGAACTCAATATTGAGTCCGGTTGGCTGTATAGTGCTTGCTCGGGAGCTGAAGTGCTGTTGCACCTGTTTGCATCTCGCTTCACTACAACATTGCAGGAGGCCATGGGAGACAGGTGGGCATCTGAGCAGGGTAGCATGTTGAAATGGAAAGTGGCAGGGTTGTCTGGTCATGCTTGTGAACAATGAAAGGAGTTCAGCCAAGTGGTCACCTAGTATGCGTCTGGTCTCTCCAAGATGGGAATAGTGGACCACATTGGCAGCAGTGAATGCAATAGACTATAGTTAGATTAGTACAAGTGATGGATTCTTTCACTTGAAAGTATTGTTTGTGCCCTGGAACTTTCAGGAGGTATGATGTTACGGGGCCTGTGTTGCACCTTCTGCGGTTGCATGGGCAGGTGCCGAGAGAGGGGTTGAGGTGTAGAGGATGATGGAGGTTTGGACCACGGTCTCCCAGAGGGAACGTTCCCTATGGAATGCCGAAATTTGGGGTAAAGGGAAAGGTGTGTTTGGTGGTGGCATCATGCGGGAGTTGGCAGAAATGGCGGAGGATGACCGTTTAAATTTGCAGGTTACTTGTGATTTCTTTTAAATCACTGGAATGAACGTCTGGTGAACGTGTTGTCCTATAACAGCTAATTGATGGAAAGTGCCTGTACTCTCTATTTAATAAACGAATGTCAGCTGACCTTATTGCAACTTTTAACATTTTCAGCGTGTTTTGCAACATCTACATTGATACGTTATAGCCATCGTTTGGCTTGATTGCAGCTCAGCATATATCAAGAAGCTCGAAACTATCTAAGACGATGCAGGCCACTTGATTGGCATCCCTTGTGCATGCATTCACTCCGACCACCACCTTGGTACTGCAGCAGCAGTGTTCACTATCTACAAGATGCATTGCAAAATCTAACGAAGGCTTTTTAGTCAACACCGTTTAGAACCACGTGTGCAAGCAACTAGCAGGACAAGGGCTGCAGATACTTTTGAACAGAGCCAAATGTAGATCCTCCTCCAAGTTGCTCACCATGCTGACTTCAAAATATATTGCCGTGCCGTCACTGTCACTGAAACAACATCCTGAAAAAAAACCTTCCTACAAGCATTGTGGGTTCACCTATGCCACACAGGCTGCAGCGTTTCAAGATGTCAGCTCACCAACACCTTCCCAATGGAAGATATGGATTGGCAATTACTGATTGACCGCGGCCGTGATATTGACACCACAAGAATGAGTAATAAAGCAGAGGGAGCCTAATGAAGTCAGGATGAGTGATCGTGAATTTCGAAGTGTGATTCGATGATATCTGTTCTCTCAAGTGGTGCTGTGTCTCCATTCATCTCCAGCACAGGCAGTTGTGAATGTGCATTCATTGAGTCCACTGAAGACTGAAATCGAATAACATTTGGGAACTTCGAGAATACAGGGAAATTTGAATAGCATGGGAAATTTCTGTGGCCAACATTCAGTTCAGTCTGCACTTCCCAGCTACAGAACACATGTGACACAACCTCTTCATTTTGTTTTAATGAAGAAGACAATGATGAAGAAATAACCATCGGGGATTTAGAGTTCGGTGCACTGGAGATTGGAAAATGTCCAAGTACTATCTGGTGCTGTAAAATGCCGCATACCATGGGCAATGAGGGTCGTTGTAGATTTTGAAAGTATAACTTTGTTTAATCAAACGTGTACAACACAATTCAGGGGTGCACTGATTGGGTAAACAAAAGTTGTCGCCAGTTCCATAACAGGCTGCAAATTTGCACTGATGTCGCAAGGTGATATCATAATGAGGAGAGCTCTGTAACAAGAATGGAGCGAAACTATGCATATCCCAGTAAGGACCTGTATAATATCAGCATATCTTCATATTAAATGGTGTTCATCACCAGAAAATTCAGATTGATCTGGCCATTTTGTTATTTATTAAACGTTCTTTTCTATTTCATAGCTGAAGGGTTTTAAAACAAATACAGGAAGGTGAAAGTCACCTGTTTGCGGGCATCACCTAGCGTGGGGTTACAGTCAGATAAGAATTGTTACTTATTTAAATTGCCAAACTGGAGAATTAAGAAACAAATTCTTCCAATCAATTCGCCAGGAAGGTGTGAGACCTAATTTAAATTTAACTTGAGCAGAAGGTTTAGGGCGACTTTACAGCCATTTCATGCCTAGATGGTGTAATCCATAACAAAGGTCACAAGTTGTGTGGCAGCAGACAGCATAGTTTGGATAGTATGCCCGCCATACTCCATAATGGTTTAACCATGAGAAGTGCACACTTTGCACAACCGCCAAATGCAACCCTCCACTCTTCCACCACATCTCTTCTACCCACTTCATACTTCACCCATTCAATATTTCAATATCCTTAAACAAATACAGGATTAACAATAAGTAATTCATCGAATTCCTCCCTGGTCCTATCTTGTGATCAGAAGAATTTTAATCACCCCTTTTCCTACATTAACATTAAAACATATTACATATTTGATACCAAATTTGCCCGATTCACCACCGTTGACGGCGCTAGAGGATGCATGCCAGAGGCTCATGAATCACTTGGAAAATATGGCCTGGCTACAAGCAGACCTTCCTATATTACGTGGCTTTGATCAATCTGTATTTTTCGTTGACACCTGTAAATTTGAGATGATATCTCCATGAGCACTTTAATGGGTCTATAGGACTGTATCAGCCCAAAAAAAGTTCAATTGAATTTCTAAGTAGTGTAGAATGTAAAGGGTTGTCTCACCCGAAATCAGCATCATACCCGTCAGTCGGTGTGGTTTGAAATTGAAGCTGTCAAACTTTATGCATTTTCACGTTTAATTTGCAGAAAGGACACTGAATGAAACGAGTCCAGGTTAGATTTATTATGCCTTTGTTTTCATATTTATCCATGTTTGATTTTCCCTTGTGGTTGGCCTTAGATGCTGAACATTAAATGCAAATGACAGAAACAGTGATTAAGTTAAATGGTATCGGTTAGATGCCACCATCCACACCCTATTCCTGGGTTGAGATGGGAATTTCAGTCTTATCAGTTGCAAGTCTGCTCTCTACTCTGAATGCAAAACCTGGAAAGCGAACGAGGAATTGAGTCCTCACAAGATTGGGGAAAAATTAATTGCTCAATTTGTAAAGCGACGAGCCTTTTGTCTTATCAACATTCCATGAGATTACATGGCTAAAAAGTAACAGCTACAACAGCAACAAAAGACGACATTCGTTGACCTTAATATGTTATATCAGATATTAGCGTTGGTTACATTGTATGGAAATGGATGTCTAACAGAGTATATAACAGGTTTGAAAGCAATGCCAGCTTTTCAGTGTTATCGCCCGGGGACATTTTTTTATTTAACTTTTTATGTAACTGTTAGCTCTTGCAGTAGAAAATATAAAGGGAACGTTAGAGACCTTTTGCCTTGCACTGTTATTAATCTTTCATATAATTTTGCTTCAATTTACTGAAATCAGACTTTTTGATATTGTATTTCTGAAACTAATTTATCCAAAATTGCCTAATGAATGGAAAAAAAAATAAGAATGTTTTTTTTTTATTTTGTTAAAGCCTGCGATGTTCCATTGAGTGGCTGCTGTCAGTCCCTGGGAATAGTGTTGTTGTGGTATGTTAGTATTGACCTGACATTGTGTGTTGTCACTAGAGAAATGTTTTGCATATTAATTTGAACAATTTAAAAAATCGACTGCTTTCTAAGTTCCATGTATGGCATATCAGGACGGGCATAGACTGAAATATGTGATGCCACATCTTATTTAGTAGAAATCGTCCAGTGCTACAGAAAAAAAAAACTAGAAATGCTGAGATTGTCCTTCAAGCGCATGAAAGTTTCTGCTATGCCAGGTAATGCATTTAAAGATGCTAGAGATATTTTGGAGTAAATAGGTCGTAATTGGAAGCTGATCCATTGAAAATAAATCAACGATTTTAAATAATTGACACACTCACTTAAAATTACCAGCTGATAACTTCATAAAGCAGTGACTGTTAACAAAGGAACAGTCAACCACAACGCTGGTTTATTTGGATGTCTGTTTTGAACTATGGAAATCTTCCTTGAATGCAGCTAATGTACGGTTAAGTGGCCTTCAAAGTGGCAATGCTGCCAGTAAGTGTTCATGCTGAGGGTGATTGCACGATTATGAGCCCCTTAAGCAACGTTTTTCGAATTGCATTCATTGCTTATAATGCATAGGCTCGGGGCAGCTTTTCTAAAATAGCTTATAATAGATTATTACCAATTGGTAGCAATCAAGAAATGGCTCGTTAAACAATAAGTTTAGGACACACGACGGTAAAATATTTCACTGAGATAAAAAAATCGTTCCGAATTACTTTTGGACATGAAGCTCACCCGAAAGAGCCCTGCTTCCAAACCTGAGGACTAATTGATGCTGTACTAATCCGCTAATTGTTGGCCCTCGCTCATTCTGTTTATGCGACCTGGATCATGAGAAAGAGTACAACAGGGAGAATGTGAAAAACATCATGCAGGAAAATAATGCGTCTTGTAAAGCAACACCAACAACAATAATAACATTGCATTTTGAGACTGAGTGTAAGTTATATAACACTACATAATTTCTCCGACGCAGAAATAGGTTATCTGATGCAAGAGTGGCATGCTGGTGTTTATACTCCACTCGAGCAACCTCCCGCTCTTTCTCAGCTAAATGAATTATCATAATTATATTCCATACTTCCCAATTGTTTTGTCTGCATTCTCCTTACATTAAATTATTGTTTGCACCTCAACAAATTTGTACATGCACAGTCTCACCATCCTTTGTGTAAATACATGTCTACAGAAGTGCCCTTTGGATTTTTTTGTTCACTTCATTAAGCGTGGCTTCACATTCTTTTAGAAAGCCTTTATTTTTGGTCTTCGCTACAACTGAAACTATCTTTGCTTATAATGTTCTCAAAGTGTCTATCTTAGTTTAAATACTTGTATTTCGTCACCGTCACCGATCCCTTTTCAAGAGAAAGTTCAATAGAGATGCAAGAATGAACATAAAGGGGATATTTCTGAATACACAGAACATGTACATTCCAATGAAACGGTAAACAATTCCAGTCGAGGACGCAACATCCGTGGTTAACTGTTTTTTTTTTAAAGTAAACAATGGTTTCAAACTTAAAGAAGACAATAACATATAATTGTGGAAAAATGAATGGCAGGTCAGAATATGGGACACAAGACAAGTAATTGCTGAAAGATCAATACTGACTGGGGAAAACGAGATTTTGAAAAAAAAGTTAGCTAGAAACATAAAAAACCTTTCATTCCATTAAAAAATAACAAAGTGAGCGTTCCTCCAATTGCAATTGAATTTCAGCAAATCAGAATGTTAAATAAAGGGATGACATATGAATGGCACAGGCATTTTTCATCATTGTTCTCAAAATAAGATTGAAATAACACCTCAGATGTAGCAACAAATCATGTGTTTGAAGAGAGGTAAGCAAGATATTTACAATTGCCAGGAAAGTGCTACTGATCAAATTGTTGGAGCTGCAGGTTGACAATTCCCCGGGCTCCGATTGACGTCATACTCGTGTCTGAAAATAAATGCCTGATGCAACAGTTGCTGCCTCTTGTCGCATTGCCCTCTTCACAGCTTTCTTTTCTATCTATTTTTCAGTCATCAGCAAATTTTCCATCCTAATCTCGGCATCTTGACCCAGCCATTTTTATTAACTATTTTCAAAATATACGTCCCAAGCATTGATTCCTGTCCCTGATCCCTGAACGCTTTTCGTCAAATAATTTGGTGCCACCGCGAATTCAGAACTTTTAGTTCTGATTCTAACGTCCAAAGTGTTCAGAAAATCATGATCGGCAGTTCGCCCTGCAAGTTAATTGCATAAGATTCCATGTCACATCCTGCCTGTCTGAATTGCATCACTTTAAGTAGCTCACTGTTTTCTGTATCGAATGTATCTTCCAACTGGAATATATATGTGTTCACCCATGGAGTCTCACTCGTGTTTATTTCGTTCTTTCTTATCAGCAGGACGTTTTTTTTTTATTGGCTTTCTGCACTCTTGTGAATATGGGGATACGTGTGAACCCTGCTGTTTTACATTGCTGGTCGCCAATCCTTTGACCCATTTAATTTTCCCAAGTTCTATCCCAAGACGTTCAAATTCAGGGATCATCCATCCTGATGAATTAGTTTCAGTCATGCTTGTAACCTTTTAGTTTAACATCTTAAATCAGAAGATGACGATGTTGATTGATGGTGCTGATTTCATTGTAGTTGATGTTGATAACGTTTAGTATTATTATTGTTATTATTATTATGTTTGCTTTGTTATTATTATTATTGTTATTATTATTTCTGTAAGTACTAGTTGTAGTAGTATCCGTTTGTCACTATTGTATAGTTTCCCCACACTTCTATTTCTCTTGCCTGCTCTGGTCCATTTTCTATTCGTGTGTGCAAAAGCTCATCGCCACATTTAACATGCCATGTTAGAAAATATAGCTTTTCATATTTGAGTGATTATATTCCATTCTTCACATTTACCTATTACTTTTACTAATTAATATCGCGAATTTTGAAGCCCATAATAATTCTCTGCGCTTCAGTATATTCCATTATTTGTCAGACTGCTGTTTTCCTCCACATTTAATTTTTATGTGGCCTGTTGATTGTGCACACTGTTCAGTTTGGACCTTGGTTACGATGAATTTGTTGCTGTTGATGAGGTTGATGACGTTAATGATGATGATGATGATTATTATTATTGTCATTTTTTCAATCCAAATGCTGTTCATATTTGCATTGCTGATAGCTGTGTCTTTGAAAGAAAAAAATTGATATCATTATTTTTTCCCAAATAGCTAAAGCGACTCCAATTCCTGTTTCTCCTTTTTTTCCCTCTCTGAGAATGCTGTACCCGCAACATTTTTGTACTATTCCTCATTGTTTAAGGGAACATGTAAACCCCCAGCAGTCCTGATTCCCTCCAAAACGTAATTTCCCCCAGTTCCACTTTTCTACTGCAGTTTTTAGGAATTCCTCTGACGTTGTGTATAATCTCTTTTTAATACACTTGTTTTACCAAGCTATGCATTCCCTTTCTTTCAATTTCTTCCCCATCTTTATTCTTTCCTATGCTGTCGTTAAGTGCTTTATCATTACTTAGTTATCATCTCTTTTGTTTATCACTGCCCCCATCCTGCATGTTTAAATAATATATAATCTTCGTATTTAATCATTTTTTTCGTTTGCACAAATGTCTCATAGTTCTATGCGGGAGGTCATGCTATGATTGCTGTTCCTCAAATTCCCGTATCCAATGAAAACAAATTACTCTTTCCCACAAGTATCTTTTAGCCACTAGTTAATTATGCTGAACACTCCTTGAAATGCCAATTGTGACGTACCTTGGCAGTAATCCCATAGTCATTGAAACATAAACTACTCAATAGTCAGTTATCAAATATAAACATGGCTTAATATCTTGAAGAAATGCTGAAATATTGTAGCAGTCCCATTTTGGGAGAAATGTCTATCCATTTATTGGCACGTCCCCATTAAAGCAGAAATGTTGAAGAAAAATTGGAGGTGGCTGCCACGCAATGCAATCGTCTCATATATTCTGCCTTGTGTCTTGAAAATGCTGGTAATATTGAAGTCAACCAAACTGAACCTTTTATGTCGATACCTCGCCCTTTTCTAATTCCACATCCATTAAGATCGTGAATTTATATCTACAGCGTAGTGCCTGCATTCGTTAGAGGATAAGCCTCAGTTGTGAGTATTAGTTATGTGAATGTGAACCTCAGCAGTTGCGTGATTTTGACAGTAAGTGCATGAGGGAAGTTCTTGAACTGAAGTTTCCTAGGAGATGAACCCTCACAAAACATAAAAGTGCTGAGGGGAAGCGTTTAAATTAAGCATGTGAAGAATGGAAATAGGAAACAAAAATTTGGCCAATAGTACTCAAAAGGGCAATTTATCGATGAACTTTTTTTTTGCAGGCACGATGCTTCAAGACTATTGTTTCTTTCGAGCTCTCTTTCTTAAAAGGTGGAATAACCTGTATATTTGAATCTTTTTTTTTATTGCCGGGGAGATATTTGAGGGTTATCGGGGCAACTTTCAATATGGGTATCTTGCTATAATCAGGTCATGCATCATCAGATTGAATTGTGGAACAGGATCGGGGACCCAAGTTGCTTACTCCTGCTCCTAATTAATATGTTCGTATCTAATACCTGCCCAATTTTAACTTTAATTCTTCTGAATGGAATATGGATGCAGGATATCCACCCTGGACACACGTGAAATATTACATAAAAAGTTTGTGATTGAGGCTTAAATAAAATAAATTCCATTCATTGTGTCAGTTGGATTGATGCAATTATTGAAACTATAACAAAATTCACTTATGTCAATAGGTGAGAATGTATTAATTACCCTATACGTGATCTGGAAGTATTTATCTCTGAATGTTCAGCTGTATTCAAGGCAAACTCCGCTAAATGCCGTACAACTTCATTCATTATTTTCAAAGATTTCATTATCTGAATGCCATACAATGTGTCTTTTTTCAGGCAAGACTTCGTGTTGTTCCCTAGAAGCAGGTGACTATCTGTTATTTATCTTTATTAGCAAATGTTTTCCCTCTGCTTGGCAATTGCTGGCAAAATACTTAATATGCAAATAGCGCACACGCCTCAGACTGGGAAGTCATTTGCAATGTGCTATCAGTTTAATTGGAATAAAATGGGCGTGGGGCCGGAGTGGTGGTGGGGGGAGGTGGTGGGTTGGGAGCGGGTGGCGGTGGTTCTTGGGGGTGGAGGGAATGTGGGTTCGGGAAACATGATCAGTTTGCTGTGTAGAACAATGTTTTTGAAGGAAACCTTCTTTGCACAAAATAGCTTTCGGTGATATCCTTCTTAGCGACATGTTCTGATTCAGTACTTTCATGTATTTTAGGAAACAACCACGATTGGGAAAATGTCATATATAAAGTTCACTTGCGAATAAATGTTCATGTACATGATGAAAATGAGTAACTGATCTTCAGAGATAGCTGGGGCAGGCTATTGCTGGAAGAATGAATGACCTGATGCCCACAATAAAGTCAATAGAAAACAAGATATCATTTACAAATTATGCAGAGAGTAAAAATGGGCATTATTCGTATGGAATGCAAAAATAAAATAGAAAAAAAATCTGATTGCAATGAAAGCCCTTTCAAGTGTATAGAAATTGCAGCTCTTTGTAATAACTGACTGGGCTTTTATTCGCTAAGTACACGAATGGACATTATTTAAAACAAACATGGCGACATCGACTCCCTTCTAAACGAGATAATCTACAATTTATGTGTCTGAAGTGTTGATTTGAACATTTGGGTTCACCTGCCCATGCCATCCGCAGCTCAGTTTTAATTCCTGCACCCGCCGACTGACAATATAATCGCTGAAATTTCCATTGCCATGGAAACAAATTCACTGCCCTGCTCGACTGCAGACCTGCTGCAATGTTGCCCTGCTGCCGGCATTGGCGTTAGGATTAAACACTCTGATGGTGATACACATTGGGTGTAAAAGCTAAAAAAAAGCCACGGCTCTATTTTGAAGATTAATGTACGAGTATTTATCTGGAGCGTGATAACATCAATATTTAATATAAAACAGCTGCAATGCATTGCTGCTCGTTATAATGTTCCAGTCCGCTGCACAATGGAGGGACAGGTGGATGCTTGGTTTCTTTCGTTTACAGCCCTGAGTAATATACGATATTAATATTTGTTTCAAAGGATTTTGCAGCTTCGAATTCTTTTTTTCTGTGTTTCCTGTGTGAAGTTTCACATTCAATTTTAAATCAGCCTTGCCTGAGGCGTGAGTGAAATGCAAGACTTATTTCATGTTGCGTTTGCAATTTTGTCCCCCAAAACTTTAATCTACTGCATACTTTTAGAAATGATGAGTTTTGAAACAGAAGCTACTATTAAATGTTTTGCACCTGAAGTTAAGACGAATGAGGATGCTGAAAAAATACTGGAATATGCACAGAAGTTAATGATAATTAATGGGGTGAATATTTATAGTTAGGATGCAGAACAAAACGGCTTGTGTTCAGAATAAATGCGTTACCTGGTCCGGATGGATTTTATCACAGACTGATAATTATCATGAATGTGGAGATAGCATAATTCCTTTCCCTAATTTATGGACTTCCCTGGTTATGGGCGAGGTTCTAGAACAGTGGATGGTGGCAAACATGATACTTTTGTTAAAAAAAAATCATTAAAGACAGTTTTGGAATATAATAAATGGCCAGTTTAACATATCTGGATGGTCATCATTGCGAAAGATAATCATGGAGAAAGCGACAAGCATTTGGATATGTTTGCATCAATTAACGTGTTGGGGCGAGGGGAGCAGAAAATCCAACAAAACAGCTTCTTCCTGGCAAAGCTAATTAAATTATTTACTCACACAACGTATAACTTACATGTAGCTGATGTTGTCTATATGCAACTTCAAGAGTGTTTGGAAAAAGCACCAACAAAAATGCTTGATTAACACAATTCAGCTGCACGGAAGAGGAAAGCAATTGTCAGCTTGGAGTGGGAAAAAAAACATTTTAACAAGAAAAAAGAGCGTACATTAGTTAACTGATTTTATTTTCCATGCCATTGTAGTAGACGATTGTGTTTAAGAAGGACCAGGGCCAGCACTGGTGTTTTATGATGTACACTTGCTTCGTCGAATACAGAGTAAAATACAACATCTCCTGAACATTTCAAACGGGGTGATGTCGGAAAGAAGGAGGATGTTATGAATCGACTGCAACCCGAGTAATTGAATTAATAGAAATGTCCCAGATGGAAATTATCACGCAGAGGTTGACGTTGTGCACTTTGTCTGAAATGTTAGAGAAGGATAGCATAGACTAATTGATGGATTTATGAAGAGCTTGCAAGTACAATTGGAGCTAGGTGTTAGTTATGACAGACCTTTACAAGTGACAGAACATATGGACCGAGTATTGGATGTTAACGATCACAGAGAGAGCCTTTCAAAGAAAATCAGGGGCTAAGTGCTGAAAATTATTATGTGCAATTTAGACTGCAGCACAAAACTGTATAGTTACGTAAGCCACTGTTGAAAATTCAACAGAATATTTTAAAAACGGACGAATTTAAGAAGGGCATTTGCAAGAAGTGTTCCAGGATTGAAGGCTTCAGCTAAAATGTTCCATCCTTGAAGAATCGGCTGCCTTTGTTGGAGCAAAGGAACTTAAAGTAGAGTTTGTAGAAGAGTGGTATTGAATAACAGATTTGAAAAACTAAAGACAGAAATGTTGTTCCCATGAACAGATATCACAAGGGTTACGGGAGGTGGATTAAAAGTTTTGTCAAAAGTTGCTGTGTCAGTGCCTGAGGAAGATATGTTTTGGGCAGTATTTGTTAATGGATTCGAACTCGTACCAGTTGATGAAGCAGAGACACACACTGATTAAATAAGCAAATCCGATAGCCGCATCTACTGGAATTTAGTTATAGTGACAGGCTACATAATTGTCTATGATTCTGCGCAGGAAGCTGGCAAGTACTCCATAGTTAGACAGCTTCCTTCGGTGCCATTACAACCCTGTCAATTTAGAACATAACTTTTGAACCTGCTTCCACCCCAGCTTCAGACAATAGCTATCCAGGTTTTCCAACATATGTTCTTCTCCTGACCTTCCACTGCTTTACAAATTGTTTTAAGTCGATGTTACTTGGTTATTATTGCACCTGTGACTGGAGGTAAACGCCGGAAATAAAATTGTTTAAGAAAAACAAACACGCACAACTGGCAGAGTATGCAATTGCCGGCAACAACATGACACGAATGCTCGAAATTGGAAGAAAAAGATTCGCAATTTTGTAAGGAGGTTTTGAATTGATTACTGCAACAGATGGATCATTATATCGAACAGTGCTGACGAGTTACCAACTTGAATCGTACATTTCCAGGATGATCCGAATATATTTCATCCAGCCATGTAACCGCAATTCTAACAGCCAGCAAGTTCAATTGCTATAAGTATTGAGCACGTCACTGAAAAATTGACTGAGAAAAAGGCAGGAATCAGCAACTAATCTCTCGCTATAAAGTTCTCTGACATGTTCTGCAGAGTTGTTGTACACAGCTGGTGAAGTGACTCTACAGTGGTGTTGACATTTTGCATCCAGATCTGAACTCCGGCGTTGTTCCCGAAACTCCGAATAGGCATTCTCACCGAACGTGATCAATTGTAATGCAATGTACTGACAACTGTAATAATTGTCAATGGGCTAACACAACCAGATAACGGCTAATCCAAAATGACTATTAACCGGATTGGAGACATGGCACGTTTTAGAATGAGAAAATAAAATGTAGGATTAATAAGAGGATGCTCTTGCACCCAGCACATGGTTTCCACTAGAGCACATCGATAAGAAATATCAAGAGTACAATGCACCCTTGGACCTATGCTTTATTGACTTGAGCAATGCTTCTGAGAGACAAACTTCACCGTTAATCTGGAAAATGATCTCATCCTATGAAGGATATAAGAGTAGAGGAGTGTCGGTAGATCTGTATCTTCCTTCATGAAATTGCATCTGCAGTACTGAGTACAATTTTGTTCTTCTTACTTAGGAGGATGTTCGTAGAAAGTTCACCCGACAGATTCCTGGGATGAGGGGGGTTTCCTACGAGGAAATTTTGAACAGTTAGAGACTATAACCATTAAATTTAATTAAATGCGAGGTGATTCCACTGAAGAATGTTATATCCTGACAGCTATTGAAATGGGGGGTTGTAGCATTATGTTTCATCTTTTCGGGATTTTAGAACTAGGACATGTAGTTTTTTTTTTATATGGAAATAGGCTCACTTTGTAGGCTGGCACCTGTGTTATTTATTTGTCTGAGAGGGTAGTTAACCCGTGGAACCCTCTTGTGAAAAGAGCAGTGCAAGCTGGGTAAAATAATGCATGCAAGTCCGAATTATATGCAATATGGTACGGCAAGGGAGTCAAAGGTTAAGAGTGTAGACACAAAGGCGGGTGTGAAACCACAATTACATCGGGGGTGGTGTGGGTGTGGTGGGGGGGGGGGGGTGCGGGTGGGGGTTGCGGGGTGTTGGGGGACTGCCTCGATGTGCCCGAATGCCTACCCTAGTTTTGCATATTCATAGTGAATGTTGTTTTTTGTGGACTGGGTGAGATAAGGTTGCTGCTTCTCTCCCCTTCCTTTCATTATCGCCATTTACTGGGTATTCTGGGTATTAAGTGTGTTAGCAAAGGATAATTCGTCTTGAAATGTATCAGTTATGGTAAACTAATGACGTTTTTGAAGACGCCATTGCACTGAGATACAGTACAACAGGTTTGCAGCAACTCAGCAACTCAACCAGTAGTGATGTTGATTGAATGAGAATCACTGCAAATTCCAAGGAAAAAATGACAACATGGTAATATTGAAGATAGCAAGCAACTAAAAGATACCTATGGCAATCGAGGGTTAGTTAATATTGGATGACAAAATTATCAGGCAGTCCCATTAATATCCAGGGAACCATGGACAAAAAAAAAAGAAACTGAAGCAGAAAATAGGTAAAACAACATTCCCTTTCAAACCTTTCGGAAAGAAAATAATGTAAAAGTGAATAGATTTCCATGAACTCAAATCTTACATTCTACAGTGCAAATAGGCTCTTTACTCTCCAGAACAGTTAGGAGCCTTACAAAATGAAAGATTGTCAATTAATGAAACTGGCTGCCATTGCTGCCACACCTCCTGGAAGAATTGTATATGCACACAGGAGTGATTTTACATATAACCCGGAAGTAAGAAAACAAAAGAAAAGTCATAAGTTTAATTCATGATCTGTAAAATACTGTGCAGCTTTCATGGCCAAGGCACCCGATCTTCATCATTAAGGGCTGCAAATCAGGAAAGGTTCTGCCCTCTTGCTAGATTTAGAAGGAGGGTTTGCTAAAGTTGCACTTGATTGAGCCAAGAGTCGAGATTTCCATCTGGTCAACAGACCTGGAATATTTCTGTTGAGAAATCAATGTGGAAGGCATTCTCTGCCTTAAGAGTCCCTAGAGGCGGAGTCGTGTAAAGGATAAATGACCCTGTTGCACGAGTAAAACATCCTCCCTTAAACTATAAAAATATTCCATTATCCAGAACATCTCTGTAAAAAATCAGTTTTGCCTTTTCCGCTTTGAAATTACACATTCATATTGAGTCTGTGTCTCCTGGTAACAAAGACCTACCAGCCTTCGTATCGTTCCATGTAATCTCATTTAAAGCATCTGTATGTCTTTGACTATCATTGTTACTTTTGCTGCCCAGAAGTGTGTAGTAAACGCTTCAGATGGAACCTAACAAATATCTCGTAAAAAGATAATGTAACCCTTTTTTTTGTAACTGAGGCTGCTATGTTGAGAGGCAATAGTCCCCTATCGTTATCTTAGATTTCTGAAATGCATTTTTCTATGTAGTTCCGCCTCTAACCTCGTCAGAATTGCATAACTTAACTAATCAGTCATTCTGACTTCATTCCATAAATGTATTTATAAATGTCTACTTTTTTCCCCCAGAAATAAAGAACTATCTGAAAGCTTCAGCTGATGCAGGTAAAAGAAAAAAAATGTTTAGTTTGTTCAGTGCCAACAACGGTTGGTTTCACACTTAATACTCTGGAATTTCGCTCCCATTACATAGCTTCTGTGAAATTATGTGTTTCTTCCATATCTATGTGGGCATACAATTCAGAGTTAAATATCACGCATAGAAAACAGCACATTTTGAGCCAATGATTTGTCTGCATTGTTACTGGAAGTAGCGTCTGTTTTTTTTTAAGTTGTAGATGGACATGAAAGGAAATTTATGGATTGGTTGAGATGCAACCAGGATTTCTGCCTATCCGGCTGTAGCATTTAGGCGCAGGGTGTGACTTTAAGGTGATTTTGCTGCGTCTTTATATCCGTGATAATTTTACATTAAGTTACAGAAGTCGCAGAGAATCCAATTCAAAGCAACCACATCAATGCAAGCACATCACTACTGTACAGCTGTGTACAGCTTGAACCTAATATATACTCTGAGGTGATGATCATCAGTGATGGGCATTGCGTGTTCAAGGAAGAAACACTTCCATGTGTTCACGTCGAAGAGTGGGTATGGGATCCCAGTGTATCCTTGAATGACTTACCATAAATGCAGATATTGCTCCAACATATACTATATGAATCACTGAAAGGATAAATTAGAACCACCAGTGTGAAATTTATCTCTGTGGGCTACATAGGAAATAACCTAAATATGCAAAAAAGATTTTAAAGGAAAGGAACGTGCCTCAGAATGCAATACAATGACGAATTTAAAAGATGATTCGTTATGGCCAAATTAATCCAGAAAGAAGCAGACGCCTCATTTTCCTGGTGTTTGTAGTTTTTCAATTCAGAATTTACTGAAAACACATTACAATTAAAGTAACGTTGTTATTTTCTCCCCTGAAATGTGCAAACTGTTTTCATTTTCTTATACATGATTGCTCTTCACAACAGAGGCACAGTTGTCCATCCAACTTAAATGTAACGGAAAACAAATCTTGTATAAATTGTTAGTGATCCACATAAATGACAACTTCTCTTGGGAATTATTCTGTAATTTTAAAAAATGGAACTAGTCCTTTGATTTGAATTGAATTTCCTGGATACGATTTAGAAATGGATGCCTGTTTTCTCTACCGCCCAATTTTATTCTCAATTTAGAGTAAGGTTAGATATCATTGCATTCCGGTACTGCACTGGGTTATGTACACTTCAGAGCGAATGGGGGAGCTTTTATTTTACGCCATTTGTATGGACCTTTTGGGATAACATCTCCTGGAATCCACTGTTTTCTTCACAGCAGAGGATTGTGCAATGTTTGATAATCAATAACACGGAATGGTCTTCGGATATTTAGGGAACATGACTATACTAGGTGCAATTGGAAAAAAAAAACATTGAATAAATGTATATAAAGTAAAACTCCAGACTTTCATGAAAGGATTTCACAGAGATTTCATTGAAACATTTAGGGTGTGCATGTTTGTGTATGTGTGTGTGTCGGTGTATGTGTGTGCTTCACCCTGGAATTCAAGAAACATGATTGCAAGGAACACAGTTGTAATGATATCACAGAAGTTGACAAATCTAATTACTATAGCAATAGGAACGACGATGAGAATTGTTTTTTGATTTGCTGAATATTGCCGTATAACAACTGTCTCGATATAGATTCCTTTAACTATTCATTATCATTGACTTCAAAGCAAATAAATATCTCGCAGGCCACATAATGGGCAGAGTAAGCATGACAACACTTTCTTTCCTTTATTTCTTTACATGGTAGCGAGGACTCGAGCAATGAGGAGCGCTGAAAGTTTTTTTTAAATCATTTTTCGTTTCCTAATAAGCTGTTGTCTTCCAAATAATTTTCCCACAAAAATGGAAAGACAGCGCAATAAGGAAATAATTGTGGTCATGAACATTTACTCAGATAGATAGTGTCAGGCCTATGAATTACGACCATTAACTTACTTTGTTTCTGCAAACCTTAAAACGTTGCTTTAAAACATTCCATGAGTCTCCAGTAGTGAATGTTTCAATTTAATTTACGTCGCCAAATTTTACTCAGAAATTTGACATATCTGCTAACTTTTGCCTTATTCAGTTGTTCCTTACATAGTTGCTGAAGGAGGCATACTTATGGGTTTCTCTCATCTGGACCATAATGCTAACACACTTTAATGAAGGATATTACTTCAAGTCCAGGACAACAAAATACAAAAAAAAAAAACAACTAAGGATCAAAAACGGTATACCGAAATAGACATACTATTAATATATGGCATCAGCAGCGCAGAATCGTTTTCAAATGTAAAATTGGTGGTAACTAAATAACGGTTGGAAAGAGAGAATTGCTATCAGCTGTTGATAAATGAATTGTTGCTCCATGTAATTGCAAGTGACGTTGATTTCCAGAACTAAGAAGCTGCATAGAACTGAGTGAGTAATACAGCAATGTGAATATAAAATATACAAAAAAACCGTTGCTTTTGGTAAAAATTTCCATTTATGTTTCAGAGGTGATCTAGCATGAAATGAGTTGTTTCACATTCCCTGATTTAAAATTATTGATACCATACACACTGATAGAGTAGCAGCTCTTCATTGATGACACATAAACGTGTGAAAAATGGAAAAATATCCAGAGTGGGAAAGTGCTTTGTACATGTGCGTAAATACTGTTTCAACTGGGAGTGTTCCTGCCTGTGTAATACAACAGGAGAGTTGCTATCTCTGAAGCTGCGACAATGTAAACACACAGAGCTTTAAATATTGTCCATCCCTGTTAAGCCTTCAGATTTGAGGTCTTAACTGAATTGATTGTCAATTTCAATCAGGTGTCAAGAAAAAAGCCCGAGTGAGAAGAGGTAAGGAATGTACAAAAAAAACGGTGTTGCTTTATTCACGAAATACATGTCATGAATTGTGTCATTAGTTCTCCTCCTTTCTTTCTGTTTTGTTTCGCATTGAAATAAAATAACAGGACTATTGTATCATATAGTTTCTATCATATTTTATGCATAAAACATGTTGACATGTGTTTACCTAACTTGCGACATTCACCACGGAGAATATACTCCAAATGCTCATTTGGAATATTAGAATGACGCTAAGTGTTCTTGCCGCAAAGAGAAATGTAAGCATGCTTAGCTCAGCAGCAAAAGAGAGGAGTTGGGTGTTGAGTAGAAAGGAATTAGGGTCACATGCACGCAGGGAGGGATGTTGAATAGTTGATAAATAAACTCACCCAAATTAGAATATTATGAGCACGTTGGAGTTTATGAACTGTTACGGCACCTTCCCAGCCCCGTTTAACTGTTCGTGTTTTGCTCCCATTAGTTGATTTTAGTTCAGGTTTTCCACTTTGGTTATAAATAGCAAACAGACAGTTTTTGAAAAGACAATGAAACGGGAGGCAAACGTCTCTACCTGTCTTCTGCAGAATTGTTTTCATCAGTATACCTCCAGGAAGCACGCAATTCTGGATCAGATTTTCGGGCAAAATGTGGGTGAAATGAATCAAATAACTTTTATGGGAAAGCTATAAAAAATCACATTCAGGTTACCATGTACGTTAGCTATGGAAACTGGAAAGGCTTGTCAAGAAATGATTCTTTAAATGTCCAACTTAAATGGAGTAAGCACGTTAACGATGCAGGTGAGTGGGAATCAGAGTAACTGATCAATGGTCTGTCTTTAACAGCAAGAAGGATTGGGGAATGGGAGCAGTGTTGGTGGGGGTTACGGGCAAGGATATAATATAAATATCTCCATCCATTATTACATAATTGTTGAAAGATGGAGGAGAATTAGGGTGCAATGACTTGGATAAGGTTCATTAAACAATTCCGAACTAGAAGAAAAATGGAAGATTCATTGACAAAGTGAATACAAAATAACATCAACAAAGAACAAGTGTGAGAAGGGACTTTCAGCGCACGCAAATTTAAATTGCATCTTCGCTTATGGACATAAAATAGTGTTTGAAAGGAAGAAAAGCAGAGTCAGAGTTATTAACGCATTTTCAGGCGATTTAGGATCGGAGGCATGGGAAATGAGTGACTTACCAAATTAATTGTTTCAATTTGTTATTAAGGGTTGAATATTCCACCCAAATCGTAGTGAAACCGTCAGCTGAGACAAAGGATGACCAAAAACACAATGGTAAATACGAGTTATTAGGAATGCTGTCTGTACGTAAGGTTTATAGTTCAACGTGTTCTATGCGAAGCGTGCAATTAATTAAACGCTGGAAAGACTGTTAATAATTTTCTAATCATCCTCAGTTGCAGCTCAGTGCTGGGGGAGAGAATGATCCGAAGTCTTCCAGCATTTGTTTGAGTGAAGAATAGTGGAAATGCAGGCCGGGGATCTGGTGCACAGACGTTCGGTTTACGTTCAATGTTGGGAAAGATTTCAGTGACAATAATTTGAGACCAAAAAAAAACAGTTGATCGAACAAACATGAATAAAAGAAACAAATCAAGTAAAGGAATTCTATTATATCCTTTCAACAGCAAATCGATTTTACCTAGACTGCTTGAGATTTTGGATCTAGTTACAGGGGCGGTTGATCATATTTACACATTTTTTTTAAAGCGTAAAGGGAAGACATTTGGCCTATGATTTCTAAAACTGCCACCAGAATAAGCAATTCACTTATTGCAATTCTCCTGACCTCTACCAAATGACAGTCCATTATTATTTTCGATGCTTCAATTGAATGTTAATCCACCACACTCTAAGGCGGTGAATTCCAGACCTGAAGCACGTGCTTCCTAAAAGAAAGATAAAGCAACATATCGCATTTCTTCTTTACCAAATTAATTTACATTTTTGCCCTTTCGTTCTCTAACCACTTTAGAGTGGGGACAGATTCTCCCTATCTCGTTGTCCAGAGAGCGCATGGTTTTCATTACTTCTATCAAGTCTCCTCTCAGCCTTTCTTCCTCAAGGAAAGCAAGGAACTTTTCCAATCTATCCTCCTAACTAAAGTTTCTGATTCCTTGAAACATTGTCGTCAATCTTTCTTTTCTTTTTCAGAGTTTATCCCAATGAGTCCATGTTCTTCCAAAAGTGTGGAGCACAGAACTGGACACAATTCTCCAGCTGAGGCCTAGTTAATGTTTGAAACATTTGCAACATATATTAGCTACATTAACTTCTTACTCTTGTAAATTATGTCTATGTGTCATAAAGTCTAGTGATACTGCTTGTTATTTTTAGCTCTTTTCCGAGACTGCCCTGCTGCTTTAAATGATGTGCATGTATAAAACAGAATCCATTTGTTCCTGAGGACCCTGAAATGTAGTTCCTTCGGGTTATATTGCCTTTCAACGTTTTCATTCACAAACTGAATCACTTCATATTTTTGAATATTTAATTTCATCTGCCACATGTCAGCCCATTCACCCAGCTTGTCTATGGCCTTTTTAAGTCTTCAAGGTGAGTGGCTTGGAGCGGAGATTCAAGGTTTCAAATTCCCATGTATCTACTGTCCTTGACCTTCTTGTTGTTAGTTGTCATTTCTTTGGCAGCTGCTGCCATAGGATGCTTGTTGAGTGTCTGCAATGCTCCTTGTAAATTGTATGCACTGCTGCCACGATTTGTCGGCAATGGAGGTAATGACTATTTCGGGAAGGAAGGCCAATCAATCGGGTGGTGTTGTACTTGATGGTTACAAGCTTCTTGAGTGTTTCTGGAACTGCACTGATGCAGGCATGTGGTGAGTTTTCCATCAAATAACGGACCTGTGCTTTGTAGTCGGTGGTCAGGTGTTGGGAAGCAGGAGACGTGCTAGTCGCCGCATGTTTCCTTGACTTTGACCTGTTCTTGTAGCTATAGGGATGGCATGGCTTGTCCTGTTCAGCTTCTGCAAATCGTAATCCCCATGATGTGGACAATGGGGGATGTAACAATGGAAGTTCATTGAATATCAAGGTGCGATGCTTTGTTTTTCTCTTGTTGGAGATTGCCATTGCCATTGCCAGGACACTGTTTGGTGTGAATGTTATTTGTCCCTTTTCAGCTGAAGCCTGGTAATGTCCAGGTCTTGCTGGGTTTGCTCAAGGGCTGTCCATTTCTTACAGATCAGTTCGTAACATTTTTAAATTTACTTCCCCTCGGTTATATATCTTTTAATCTGTATTGCACTTTGTCCTTTTCCGTGACTTTTGGAAAACATGGAATTCAATCATCGCTATGCACTAAATGTTCTTCATATGAAACTTGTTCCATTTTCCCGACCTCACACCCAAGAATCAAATCTAGCACTGCCCATTTTTTTCTTGTTGAGGTGAAAATAAGCAGCTGCAGCAAATATTCATATATGCAGTCGAGGAATACTTTCCCCCTCTGTGCCCATTAAACACATATTATCCCATTCTTTATTTGAGCAAGCATCAGCCCAGATATCCTTCTGGAACCTATCAATAATTTGCTTGCCATTCTGCCAATTTTTTTATCCTTTACTCTAGTTGGTGCCCTATGGAATACACAGCTAAGTTTGCTTATGCCTTTCTTGTCCATTACCTCAGGCCAAGTATATGAAGCCCTTGAACCCGCTGGACTCCAGCTTTCAGCAAGAGTGCAAACATATTCTAAATCAATACGGCCTGCTCTCCTCCTTTGCTTCCTTTCCGAACTTTCCTGAATACATTGTATACAGGAATATAGCGTATGCATTATTGTATTTCATTGAGCCAGGTCTCTGTTATAGCCCTAATATAATTTTATAAATATTTCATTCACACCTGTAATTCAAAAATCACATTTCCTCTTTTGTTGCATTCACATACATGCCCAATAGTCATCAATTAAGTTTGAACCCAACTGTTTTATTCGGACCCTACAATTAACATATTATTCAATATTCTAACGTTATTTCCAGAGCACGATGAGCATTTTCTTCCCCTCTGATATCGTCATCTTGTTACCATAACTATCAAAGTAAATTTGAACCCTCCACAACATCATCAGCAAAACGTGCTACAATTAACTCAATGCAGGCTTAATTTAGTTGCGCTCAATCTGGCCTACACAGTTCTCATCTCCACCACAACCTTTCTGGATAGATGAAGATTCTAAATGTATTCATACTGCACGATATTTTCTAGAACATATGCATCTACATATATCCACTTATTTACATGCAAATGCAAGGGATACTGGAAATAAATGTGAGATTCCTAATTTCCAGTTTGGTTGCTAATTCTCGCCCCACCTCCCTCCCCACGCCCCACCCCCCACTCCATTCCCTAAGTTCTAAGTGCTATACATCATCGATCTTCTTGCCCGTAATCTTACTACCAATGTGGCACATTAATACCAGTTGTTCACCACCCCAACTCTGTATGCTTTGTTGTAGCTTAGTTAAATCATTGATAATAATAACAGAGATGAACACACTATCCTGGATTCACATCTGCGCCTAGCTATTGTTGTAACTATCGAATTTCCTTTCTCTCTTGCTCTTTCCATCTTCCCTGTACCGCCCTGACCAGCTGTGCTACTTGTGGTGCTACAGGCGTTTCTCCGGCTGGACTCTCCAAGTAATCAACCAATGTCATCAAAACTCGGAACTGACTCCTTTCTGGACATGGCGATGCAAACCACGCACTCCTGTATTATATTATCTTTTGGCTATTCATTGCCACTCTGCCTGCAAATTTTAAAGCTGACAGTGGACTGAATATATAAACGTAGATCTCCCCGCCACACTGGTGTATCGCAGTGACGTCAGCTGCACAGAAATATCTGAAACCGGCAGCTCAAAAAGGTGAAACTAATGACAACGACCTGGCCAAATAGTTGTGAATGCATGGGGGATGACGTGGATTTCCTACATAGCACCTGGTCTTTGAAACGCATGACGTTACATTACATCAGGTGAAACTTGGGCAAAGAAACATTCAGCTGATAATTATGTACATTTTCCTTCTTAGTCTTCTGTAATCTTCAATGTTGAACCATACTTTGAGGAAGCATTGAGAGTGGCAAGGGCGTAGAGGTTACTTTGTGTAGTTGGGTTCAATCATCAAGATTCCCTCGGTAACACGAGTAAAGACCGAGGTGTTGAGTCCTAAAGGGCATAGCTGTTAGTCTGGTTCTGGGTAGGTGGTGACTGAACCAACAGGAGGGAGAAATAAACTTGACCTCACCTTCACCAACCTACCTGCCACAGAAGTACCTGTCCATTAGCCTATTCGTCGCAGAGGCCACCTCAATATCCGTGTGGAGGCGAAATTCCAGTTTATCAATCAGGATTCCCTCCATCGTGTTGCCTCACTCTACCACAATTCTAGGTAGCATATATTTCGAATAAACATTACACCTCATGAATGCACACCCATGAGCCGCTGTGGGCCACTACCCACAGAAGCAGAGATTTACTCAACTACAACCAGTGGACTCGTGGATCGGCATATTTACAACTATACCATTACCACATACCCTCCTGCATTTTTCCTTGACCCCCGCTTGACCACTTGCAAGTGATCAAGCAGGGGTCAATGAAAAGTGCAGGAGGGTATGTCAGGAGCAGAACCAGGCATAATGCCAAAGATTAGGTGTCATTCTGGTGAAGCAACAACACAAGAATACTTCAGTGCCAAGCAGCGTAAGCGGCCAGTGTCCTCAATTGCTGTGTGATTCAGCAGACAACAGAGCAGTTCAAAGCTCTGCAGCCCATTGCCATTCAGTCACGAATTGCTTTGGCCCATTAAACAACTCATGGAGGGGGAGACACCATATATGTCCCTACCCTAAAAGATGTGTTTGTTAGGGCAGTGGTGGAGAGGGAGCTCTTCAGTCAAAAAAAATGCCTGCAGCATAGTAAACATTCTTCAGTCAAAAATGTCGATTGGATGATCCATTTAGCCACCCCAGTAGGTGTTCAGCTTCATGGATGCTGGACTTCAGCCCATTCGATTCACTCCACGGGATACCAAGAAACGGCACAAGGCAAAATATACTGTAAAGGTTATGGGCACTGACAATATTCTGGCAATGCTCCTGAAGACTTGTGGTCCAGATCTTGCAACGCTCTTACCAAAGCTCTTCCAGTACATCTACAACACTGGCATTTATGCGGAAATGTGCAAATAAGCCCAGTCAGCTTCTTTTTTATTAGATGCAGTGCAAAACAAACCGGACAATTAGGGCCACATCCTCCTGCTCTTGAAAATACGCAAAGTTTTGGAAGGGGTCATGTATACTCCGATAATGCGGCATTTACTTAAAAAAAACCTTCTCCCTGATGTTCAGTTTTGGTGCGCCTGAGCAACTCAGCTCCTGTCCTGATTGCACCCTTGGTTAAAACATCGACAAGAGTCTGAAAACCAGAGGCGAGGTGAGAGTATCTGCATTTGACATCAAGAATCATTTAAGCTAATGTGCCATCAAGAAGCCCAAGTAAATCTGGAGTCAATGAGAATCAGGAGCCATGCCTTGCACACAGGATGATTGTATTGGTACTTGGAGGTCAATCAACACAGTTCCTGAGTATCATTGCAGGATTTCCTAAGGTTGGGCTCTAGACCCAACCATCTTCAAATACTTCGTCAATGAGCTTTCTTCCATCCTAAAGTCAGACGTTCGTATGTTCACTCATGATTGCATAATGCTCAGCATCATTCAGAACTCGCATATATTGAAGCTGCCCATGTCCAAATGTGGTAAGTCCTGAACATTGTTCGAGAGTGAGCTGATAAGTAACTAGTGTCATTCCTGCCATTGAAACGCCAGGCAAAGGCCATCGCCACCAGCCGAGGCCATAACTATCGCCTATTGATATTCAGTGGCATTAAAATCGCTGAAATTCAACGAACAACATCCTGGGGATTGCCATTGACCAACAACTGAAATAGACTAGCCACATAATTACTTAGCCAAAAGCAGAGGTCAGAGGTTTGCAATACTAATTCGATGTCTGAAATCTTGCACCCCCTTTCCCACACCTCCAAAAGCTGCCCATCATCTACAATGCACATCCCAGGAATATGATGGAATACTGACCATATGACAGAATGAGTGCAGCTCTAAAAAGACCCAGGGATCTTGACATCATGTCACATAAGGGCACCAACAAGACTGGCACCTTATTCACAAACATTATTGCCATCCACAAATGACACGTTTTAGCAGCAGTGTGCAACATATGCAATATGAGCTATTAGAACTCAGCAAGTCTCGTTAGACATGATCTTCTGAACCCAAGACTGCTACCATTTAGATTGACCAGAACAGCAGATGGCTGGGACACTAGTACCTTGATGTTCCCTCAGGTCGCTCAACACCCTGGCTTGTATATCTTTGTTGTCTCACTGTCGCTGAGTCAAATTCCTGGAACTCATGACCCCAATGCACTGTATGTGCAGCTCAAAGCATGCACTGCATTGGCTCAAGGATGCAGTTTATTAACACCTTCTCATGGGCAATTAGGGATGCAGAATCAATGCTGGTTTAACCAAGGACGCCAACATTCCAAGAATGATTCTTTAAAAATAAAATCGCAGTTTTGTTTCAAGGCAAGGACTGGAGCTGCTTCCTGCCTCTTGCTTGTCCGAATCGCAAGTTACTCTTGTTAGTGACAGTTAACAAATCCTAAAGTAATGTCATACATGTGGCTTCCACTTCTGTCAGAGTGAGTAAATTTCTCTTCGCTGATGGATCGTGATGTCCTCACTGTCTACAACTGTTCAACAACTCTGAGTCGAACTTTCTCGAGATGAAGAAATTCACTACAGTTCTGCATGCATTGGATAGCATTACAATCGCAAGTCTTCCACGTCCTGCACATCTGTTACGCTTCTGCTGCTCTCACAGACGGACTTTAATATTTTTATTAAAAATTGTTTTATACAGTTAATTTGTCAGGTTAATAGTTTTGTTCACGCTTAACTAATTCAATATCTAGCTAAAATGCTAAAAGTATAAATTATTAGAAAAATACATATCCCTGGCCATAGTGAAAACAAAATACCAGCTGTATAAAACTTCTCGCTCTGCACCGAATTCCCCAGCCAAGAATGTCTCAGTTTCAATCTGCTTAGCAATCCAAGCAATTTTACTAGGCAATTCACTGCAGATTTATCAGGATATTTACCTCGCTACATACTTATTTCACTTGTATGAATAAATCCAATATCAAGAAGTTACTATGTAATATTGCCATTGAGCTTCCAATGTGCTTTATGTGCTCCAATACCATTTTCCTAGGGTCATATATCCTGCATTCTTATTGTTTTACACGGAAGCTAATTAAAGATTACATTTTCAAGTTTATAACTCACGGCAATTGTAATAGTAGCCTTCAGACGCAACCGCTCAAGACAACTTTTTAAAAATATTATTCTTAAACTCCAAATAAGCATGCTACATTTTAGAATTTAGAATATTAAAGATGATGTATTTGAAGCATATTAGAACCAGAAGCAATTCGACAGTTCAAATACTAGCAGCATGTTTCTACTTCTGCACAATCTATAGCCGGGGGGAAGATTACAACAAATAAGGGTCCTGTTTAAGACAGCGATGAGGAGATGGTACTTCTAAGGGAGGCTGTATGTATTTAGAATTATTTCCACTGAAAACATTGGAGGCTGATCAATGCGTACATTAAAGGCTTATCTTTTACTTTTGATTTTTGATTTTTGAACGATGAGGGATTCAGGTGTTATGGATGGGGATGATCAAAGTGCAGTAAAGGCCGCATGCAATTGCACCAACCGTCATCTTATTGAATTGTGAAGCAGGCTAGGTATTCCAAATGTACCATTCTTGCTCCTGTTACTTATATTCCTCCCAACGAAGAATAAAACGATAATTATAGGAGGACTTAAGATTTCTGTATTCTGATGCACGGTATAAATCTAAAAAAGTAAACAAATCCTGACTGCCATTTATAAGCCACATATTTGAATAATCTTTACCAGCATTGCCCCAACAACAGTCGCACAATAATTGGCTCACGAGCAACACTTCAATAGCAATTAAAATGTGCACTAAATAATAACCATCCTTGCTGCCTACATCGCACGAACAATATCAAAAATTAACTCCCAACTTAATATCACCTGTTAACCACAATGAAATGTGTCCACGGTCACTGCCTGGAATTGCATATAATTTAGAGCACAAAAGCAAGTCTTTCCAACCAACCTATTTATGCTGCTTTCTCTAGGACATAAGAAACGTCTGCCAAGTTTTCATCACTGCATAGGCCCTTTTGCTCCCATTCAAGAATACGTAAGGAAAGCTGATTGACATCTGCCACCCCTCGTCCAATGCAACACAGCCCCTTGATGATAAATACAATGTTTGAGAAGCAACAAAGCTGTCAACACTCATAATCTCCACCGGTTGGGAGACTTTTATGTCCATCAATGTTGTGTCATAGCACCCATACAGACAGTGGTAGCCAAGTCCAGATTGGCGAACCTTTTAGAATAGGCCTGCAACATGTTACAAAGTAGGGAACTATAGGGAAAAGCTTCATGGTCTCTCCATGACAGTAACAACATTGGTAAGAATGACCATGGAAGCGCAACTGCGATTATTAAGTCGACTATTCACATTAACGAAACCCTCTATGCTATAACCATCTGCTAAATGTGAGGGATTTAAAACCCGTTTGGAAACTAAAGCAATCCAACCATGCAACACAGTCGATGATTAGAAGCTACAGAATTATATTCAACCACCATATTCCGTTGCTTGCCCCAACATATCTCGCGCTTTGCCACAATCATCAAGTTTGTTTGGTCAGGTTGTTTCAAGGAAGAATGTAGCAATGCATGCCAGCAGCAGCAACGAGCATAACTATGACTCAGGTGACAAGCTGAAGGAGATACAATGCAGGAGTGAATGTTTGTCATTCTGAGCGGGCAAATCGTATGAGTATCGTCCTGAGGAACAGTGCATTTGATATTTCTCAATTCGAATTGCTCCGCCTGCCTGTAGAGAGGGAATACAACAGTGTTTTCTGCACTCAGCTTACCTCGGATATGCTTGCCAAGATTTGCAGTCGTGGGTATAGAAGGATGTATTGGTTGTGGGGTGTTGTGTGGGAGCTAGTGGGGTCTGGTGTAGCAGACTTGTATCCTCTCGAGAATGTGAGATATACCCAACGATAATACATGTCTACAAGAAGTTGAATAATTGGATTTGATCCACCGGTTCAGCACATCATTCAGCCCTCACTGTAATTTCCGAGATCAAAGGTAGTATATCTAGCAGATAGTCTTAGATCAAACGGTGCATCTCTCAGAGCTATCAATGAGGTGGATGTCATCCAAAACACGTATACCTGTTGATTGGCAACATAACTGTCAATCCTTCTGCACCTGTGTGCAGAGGAAGCGGAGTGTTGCAGGACAACGTGCTCTCTAACAATTCTGAATGAGTCACCCTCCTACAAAAACAGGCAACCAGCAACCAGTACAACTTGGAAGCACAGGAGCTGCAATCATTAGAACATAATCATCTGCAAGCTATCCTCTAAACACATTCATTCCACACTTGGAACAATATTGTTCTGTATTCACGGTCACTTTTTTAAAAGCTGTAAATTCCTTCCTTGCTTTGCGTGTGCTTCACCACAGTAGTTGAAAGAGCCGTTGTTCACTAGATCCACCTCATGGACAGTTAGGGGTGAACAGAAAATCCCGACTTATAATTACCCTACATGTACACGCACAAGAGAGTTAAATGAAAAATGAAATGTTATCTAACGAGCTACCAAGCCACAAATTATTAAACAGGGAGTAAGTATGATTAGTCAGCAGAAAATCGCGATCAACAGCTACCACCCCCTTGATATTGTTACTTTGTTTCACAACTTTCCCGCGTTCACACATCTATACAGTGAAATAATACAAAACGTTCTGCCAAACAGTGTGGGGGACGAGGTGGTGGCATTCAATGTCCAATTCGTCCTATTTCCAAAGTCATTTGGTCATTTATTGAATGGATTATGAAAACATGAGCTCATTCTGTTTCCCAGCACCGTGACATGGCTTATTGTCCATGTTAGCCTCTTGCATTACGTTTTTACCTTAACTATGAGAAAATAATTTCCCTTTGATCATCCACAATAGTATGACATCACATTGAATGTTTGGTATTACGAAAGTCATGTAATAACAATTTGATAACATTTAAAAATAAAATTGTCCCTTTATAGCAATTTGCGAATTTTGAAGCATAAATGAGATTAAACGTTACTCAGCAGTTATGAGTTAATGAGTCACAGTGTCTTAATTGGATTTTTCTAAGCTAATTTGGGAGTTATCATACTCTTCTACTCCTTGGAGAGAGAATAAAAATGAAGCAGTAAGTGCTAACATGACCGTACTTTCACCGAGACAAGGCTCAGGCTTTGCTCACGTTTCGGTCTACTAATCACTAACCTCACGCTTTCCTACTGCTAAGTTCATTATCAGTTCAGTTATTTTAGCACAACGAAGCATAATTGAAAAAGAGGTATGTATTTCATTTCATAATGGAACGATTCCAGATATAGCTCTATCTGATGTATTATTGTGCTTAAATTAGGTGGCCTTACATTTCTTTTGCTAGACATCAGTTAAGGTGCTTTGAAGACGTAACTATGGGAAGGGGTCTGTAATGGCTGGCTGTGTTTTCTATAATTTCCTATGATAATTTCATTGAAAACAATCAGCCGGATTAGCATTTATTTTTAATATAGTTTTCGAACACTTGCACAACTATTTCTTTATAAACTGAATTGTGAAGGAGACGGCACAACAATCTCTCAGGTTTACAGAAAGAACAGGGCAAGAATAGGTTATACTAAAGTAACGCTTATGACTTAACAAAATATCCCAAGGAGGTTACCATCATTATTCTTACTTTTTTATCATTTATGCTGCACTCCTGTCCTTAGATTGTCTGCACTTTCCTGTCACACGTTGATTATTACTCGCCTTCTCACTACCCAGGTCCTAAGGTGACTTTGTTCCTTTTCTTGATTTTTCAACGTCCCTTCAATTCTTCCCTCTACCGAGAAATTAATTATTTTACATTCAAATCTACAACCCAAGTTATAAGATTCGACAGGGCACTGGCCCCAGCATGGTGCAAATGAGGCCCCGCCCAACGTAAGATCTCCCTCCTTCCCCAATACTGGTGCCTGTAATCCTTGGAAAGGAACCAGTATCTCACGGAATAATGTTAGAACCACGAATTTACCCCTCTAATCTTATTTACCCTACCCCAGTTTGCAAATGGTTCAGCTAGTAATCTGCAGTGTATTACCTTTGTGTTTCTGCTTTTAATTTAATCAGCTGCTGCTCATAGTCCCTCAGCAGAAACTCCTTCCTACTCCTAGCTATGTTGTAGGTACACACGGGCACCACAAAAACTGGATCCTTTCAATTGCAATCAAAGTTCCTCTCCAGCCCAGAAGAGGTGTCCTTTACCTTCGCAGCAGTTAGACAACACAGCCTTCAATAAACTCTGACTGTGGTAAAAAGAAAAATACCTGTTTACCAAACTGTACTACCCCCTGTAACAGTTAGATGAATGTTTGATCCCACACTTGAATGGAGCTTAGTCCCACATTTCTGTGGTCCTTCGCTTATCCGCTGCAGACTGTGCCCTCGTGCAGACCAGAAGCAAGAAGCTCGTGCATATTGCAGAAGAGAGCCGGCTGAGGATCCCCCAATAATATATTTTGGATCCCCATACCTGTCTTACTCACAGTCGAACCATCCTATCCCTGACCACGGGCCAAACTTTAAAAATTAGTATCAAGAATGTGACTGCCTCCTTAAACACAATATCCAGGTAATCCTAACATTCACTGATGTGTGGCAATGTCCGCAAATCAGACTCCAGCTCATCAAAACTGTGCTAAAGTTCCTCGAGAAGGCAACACTTGCTGAAGACATGGTCACGGTGGATAGCACCGGCGCAACCATGACCCACATATCGCAGGTGCAACACATCGCCTGCCCAGCCTCCTCCATTCTTCTTAATTAATTAATGTGGATGTTAAATTTTGAAAAGTGAATTTCTTAACTGCATTTTTCAACTGTAAACGATGTCTCCTCATATAAATCACTTGGACAAAAAATAGAAATGGAATATGTACACACTAAACACCTACCTGTTCTCCTGTAGTGTCACATTTATGCTCTGAAAGGGAGAGAAAGTTCTATACGGCCAGTTTTTAATGTACATCTGCCTACACTTCACATGCAGGTCCGATCTCTATGTTTTCCCGTCTTTCCTCTGCTGTTTTAAACTGTGAAACTCTTGGCTCTCCTCTCACCGTTTTAAACTGTGAAAATCCCACTACCCTGTATCTCTTTCGAAATGTCAATATCCCTTGTCTCCTTTTGCTGATGTAATATGAAGAGAGAGAAAGACAGAGAGAGATAGAGAGAGAGAGAGAGAAGAAGAGAGAGGGAGAGACACAGAGAGAGAGTGAGAGTTAGGGAGGTTTGTAGAAGAGTCTGCATGAGCAAGTTAGCATAAAATGTGTTGATAGCAATCCATTACGAAGTTATGATGAAACCTGAGGCTGCAACTTGAAATTGAAGATAAAACTTTTGCCTTCGTTCTAATTGTCCCTCGACAGATCAGCCCTTTGGCATATTCCAGCTAGCACACATCTGAATTGAAACATATTCAAGTCAGTGAATTTTTCTAATGTTACAGCTTTAGCTGTGGACAAAGTCAGCAGGTGGAGTACAGCTACATTATTAGGGAAAGGAATTTATCTTGCATTGAATCTTTTCATCAGAAACGTGTAGAATTGGTGGGGTCAACTTAAGCAGGGGTAAAAATAAAAAAAAGAAAAACTGCGGATGCTGGAAATCCAAAGGGATTCAGCAGGGAGTTCTGTGACAGTATTTAACCTGATCAGTTTCAATCCGCATAGGAATAGTGGCATCAAGGTCTCCTTGTGTGACCGTGCTAATCCTCCGATGGCACAGGGATTCATCTGCCATTGATGGACCCACACAGAAATGAATAATTCAAGCTGCGTTCATAAACATCAAGATTTCATGTGAGATTTTTGAACAGGTCACATTCTGTAAGGCACATTTCGCCAATTTCATGTAGCATCAACATCTCTGAATTATCCATCCACCGTTTTTGATTTGTTTCAATCTCCTTTACTTGTTCGATATCATTATTGCATCAACATTCAGCAGCAATATGATAGTTGCAATTTAGCTATTTCAAGTACATGGCAGAATGATAATGCTACTTCAAAAGTCTACAATGTATTCCTATCGTTTCACTCGTAACTGCTACATCCCATTTCGATGCAAACTTACATCAGCTTCGTTTTGATCAAACTAGCCAGCTGTATGTAAAAACTTTAGTGATTTCTATACGAATAAAAGCAAATCTGCTTGATACATATCCATAATCAATGACGTCAAAAGTCATTGCACAACCCTGTCCAAACTTTAGTCCTAATGCCCTATTCTATCAAAGCGCTTGATTAATCTATAATCAATCTTACTACACCTTTCAAACTAAGCCAAGATGTGAATTTATTAATGGGCCTATTCCTGGAACTAGGCAAAACATTTAACACTACAAAATTAGCATCCGCTCCCAATATACTCAAAAGAACTCTGTAATTTATGAATGCTAACTCCAATATTGCAATCAATTCTAATGCGTCGACCACTTAAATAAAAGAACTTTTCTGCTCGGCTCCGTCATTCAGGAACATACTAAAAATGCAGCCACATTTTCACTACATATCCCTGTTTGAATTGAATAATGTTCCAAATTAGCAAACACGACTGGGTAGTAATGGGGGATCTGGCCATGTTAGTGGCCTTGAATGTAAAGGATAAAATGTTGGATTGTCTCTTGTTGGAAATGGCCATTGCCTGGGATTCAGTCGCACTAGTGTGACTTGCCACTTATTAGCCACAGCCTGAAAGTTCTTCAATACTTCTTGCATATGAGTAATGACCACTTCAAAATCTGAGAAGTCAGCAAGTATTGTATGCATTGTTCAATCATAAGGAAACCTCATTAATTCTGCCTTTATAATGCAGGGAAGATAATTGAAGAACAACATGAAATGGCTAGGCATCGGATCCTGCTATGAGGAACTGCCGCAGCGATGAGCTGGAACTGATATGATTTACATCTAACAGCGGCAACCATCTTCCTCTATGCTATATGAATGCAACCAATAGAGAGACTTCTCCCTGGGTTACATTGACTCCAGTGTTGCTCGGGGTCCTTGTCGCCATTCTAGGCCTTGATGTCAAGGGTAGTCACTTTCACCTCACTGCTTAATTCCAGTTCAATTGTCATGTTTCAGTCAGGGCTGCAATGAGGTTAGAAAATACGTGGCCCTATCCGACCGTAAATTGAACGCTAGTGTTCTGGTTATTACTAAGAAAATGTAATTTGACAGGACTTTCGGCGGCACATTACATCCTGTGAGACTAGGTTGATGGGTGGCAATTGGGTTGGTGAGCATTTGCTCGGCTGTTAAGTATGAACATAATAAAATATGAAAGTATAGGAGGGCAAAGTTGGCTATGCTGGCTGGGAATGTTTATGAAAACGATGGGAGACAGACAATTTTTAGACATTAAAAAAGCATTACATGGCCTCAGTGAAAATGACTGTTCCGCATAGTCACATAAGGCAACGGGAAAGATGGATCAAGCATGGCTAAAAAATTACCTTGAATTCCGTTAGATGTAATGAAGAAACCTATAAAACTGCCAGCAAATTTGGTAAGCCCGAGGACTGGGAGTGAAATAAATTCCAGTAAACGAGGGCGAAGGAACAGGAAAATGAATGGGAAAAAATAATATGAATCCAAGCCGTCCAGAAACAAAAATGGAAATGGAATAGCTTATTTAGGTATGTATAGGAACGATTAGCAAAGACACATGTGGTAACATTGCATTCGGAGACAGAAGAATTAATAATGGAAAGTAGGGAAATAATGGAGAAACTATACGATCACTTTTTGACTGTGTTTATAAAGGAAGATACAGCAAACTCCCAGAAATACTGGGGATCCAAGGTAATTGTTAGAACAAGTTGCTAAATGAAATTGATGGCAAGGAAGAAGCAATACTCGCAAAAATAATTTGAATGAAGTGCCATGAATCCTTTGGAACTGATGTATTACGTCAGAGAGTATAGATGGTGGTGGCTGTTGAGATAATGCATGCGTTGGTGATATAGTTCATAAGTCTATTGCTTCTGTATAGGCTGCTCCAGAATGCAAAATAGCAAAAGTATGTACACTGTTTAGGAAAGGGTGGCGGGGCAGGAAGAGGGATGGGGGCAAGGAAATGGAGAGATGCAGACATGTTAGTTCGACATCACAATCCGGGAAACTGTTAGAATCTATTCAAACAGGTATGGTAACGAAACATTGTTTGTGGTGGGCTGGGTGGGGGGTCCGTGAAATAAACGTTATTTCGTAATGCCAACATGAATTTATGAACGAGGAACCATGTATGACAAACCAGTTGGAGGTTTTTCAGGGCGTTACGTTTAGCAAAGATTTAGGAGTAACAGTGGGTGTGGTGCATTTCGTTTTTCAAAAGGCTTTTGACAAGTGCTGGCTTAGCAAGTTATAAGACATTATTTGAGCAATTGGAATTCAAATTAATATAGGAGTGTTCAATGATACTTGGTTAACAGGCGGAGAACAGAGAGAAGAGATTAAATGGAAGGAAGGCTGTTACTGGTGGTATACTGAAAAATAAGTTCAAGCGCTACTGATTTTCTCAAAATTTACAAATTATTTGGATGCAGGAACCAAACATAATTATTCCAACCTCTCTGTTGACGCAAACGAACGTGGGACTGTATGTTACAATAAGGTTGCATGGAGACCTTAAAGGGATTTTCACAGGCAAAGTGAGTCTGCAAGGACATGGCAGTTAGATTATCAGTCAATGGGTTTCATGTCATTGACTTCGCAGAAACAATCAGAATTGCAGGTTATTTCTTAAATGTTGAAGCACTGAGAAGCGTTGACGTCCAACGGGTCTCCAGCGATCTTGTTCTTGGTTCACAAAAAGCTAGCATGCAGGTGCACTGAGCAAATTGGAAAGCAAACAGAATGTTGGCGTTCACCACAATCAGATTGGAATGCAGCTTTAATTATTTACATAGCCTGACCGAAGACCAATGAAGTTCCTTTGCACCCTTCTATGGAGTAGAGTGGTCGATCAGCAGAAGTCTGAAGTCTTGTCGGGATCGCACTTGGGATATTATGCATTGTTTTGTTCGCCATACAAAAGAAGGATATACTTTCAAGAGACATAGTTCAATGGATGTTAACCTGGCAAATCCCTGGAATGGTGGCAACGTCTTCTAAGGAGGGCAAATTGGCACTGTCTTACCAGAATTTCGAAGAAAGAGAGGTGATTTCGTTTAAACTTACACAATTCTTACAGGGCGTGAAATAATAGATCTAAATTTGATCTTTCTCCTGGCTGCTAAATCTAGAGCCGGGGGCTCACTCTCAGAATAAGGAGAATGCCATTGAAGACTTTGATGAATAAAGACTTCATCGCTCAGGTGGTGGTGAATCTTAGGGATTATCTATGAGGTTTAACTTCAATCATAAAGCATGCTAATGACTTAGATAGATTGTTCTGACACCAACAAATACGGGATATTGTGGGAAAGTGGCGTTGAGTTAAATTATCAGCCATGATCTAAATTAGTGTCGAAGCAGACGTGATGTTGCAAATGACCAATTTCTGCTCCAATTCTCCTATGTTCATATCTTCCTCGAGCTGCAAATAAGAGTGCGACATTCTTAGCATACACTGAAGGATGAAAACAAAATGTCTAATTTATCATTTGATGATTTCAAACAGCAGCCTGTCCGGTGGTAACTGATCCACCGACGTGGCACAATGGTCTGCCAGAGACACATTTTATCATCCTACAAAGTTGAAGGTTTCATCAAAATCGGTGAGCAGGGGAGCCACCTTCCAATGGCCTCAGTTGTAGGAAACTTAAGTTGAAGAAGCATAATATGTGCAGACGTTACAGCAACATCCAGTTGAAGAAACTCCGAAGACCATTTATTAATCTTCCTGGTGAATTAGGGGAATCGCCAGGCTTCAGAAACATGCTCAAATGAGTGTCAGGTGTATTAAGATAGTAAAGTGCTTGAGAAGATAAAATGTAGCCAATAGTTGGCGCTCGCATGCTTTGAAGTTAATTTCGGATTTTGATTTGCACGGGTTCATACACAATTTGCAGCAGGTGTTTGCCTATCCGTTGAAACAATGATATTTTGTAACGAGTTTCAGTAGAGGGCACGTCCAGGTTCAATGGCCGCGAATGGCCTGGAGCCAATCGACTTGGCATGAATAACAGCCAATCTTCTCCAAGTTCTGTGCTGCGTGATGTGTTTTGGTGGTCCAATCCTTGACTCTTTAATGAAGTCATTAAGCTGTTTGGCAACAAAGAACAATGCGGGATAAAATTCCATTGAGAACTTAGCAATGCTACAAATATTTTCGCCTCTGGCGTTGCTGGCAGAATTGGACGCCTCTGCACGTTGGCTACTGCTTGTTGCACACCGCTGAGAATAAGATGTATCACAGGCATTGGATGGAAAATGACATCCTCCTTCGCAGCTCTACCTTTTAAGTGATAAATTTAAGATCATATGCAGTCAGAGAGATGACAATTTACCTGAGAGGTTAACGGTCCATCAACAAATTCAGTGGCCAATGCAAGGTGATTCACCTACTGATGCAACACACTTCATTTCGGTGAATCTTTGAATTTTTAAACAGTGCGCTCTTGAAAACTAGTGGCAGATTTGTGAAAGGTTTGTGGCAAACGTGCATGAGTATCCTTGCCATTGAATGGTGAATGTAAATTGGTCGAGATCTTCCCTAGCTCCTAGAATCCCCCAAACACATTAGATCGATTGTTTTTTGGGGGGACGAACTATATTTTTTTATAGCAGAAACGACAGCAGATGTAACAAGAATTGTTACTTCCGTTCGATGGCAACTTGCATAGGGGCAAATTTACTTATGACTCAGATAACTGATACGATGTCTCCACCAGTGACCTGGCATGCATATCAGCTACATACTGAATGCATCATAACATGTGTCTTCCGTGAAATACCTGCATCCAGTAAGGGATGAACAAATTATATAATAAAGGGCTTGCTTTCTTTAGGAATGGGAAATTGCGTGACTGTGGGCTCTCTTCAAATGCAATAGGGAGGTTACTGATGCTCACGTAGTCCATTTAACATGATATTTCTAATCGTTGAATAATGAGGGCATGCGCTGCCCAAATTCGTAAAATTCCCATTGTTACCTCAGCGGTAGCAAGGTATATTTTCCACTTCTACTCATTACAACTTCAAGACATTGTCCTACTAATCGGTAGCTTTAAGGTTTGGAATCAGCAGTCGTTATTCTTTCTGGAGTTATTGTGGCACCTTAATTAACATGAAATGATTAGGAAATATATGCTAAATAAGACATTATGAATTAGGCATGGCGGATGAAGCATTGCGACTGCATAATATGTGTATTCGTGAACAACAGTTTGATCCATGGCAAACCCACGTGCAGTAATTGCGATAGAATTCAGGAGCTTAGTCTCAGACTCATTGAATTGGAGGCATAGATGTAGACACTGGAATGCATCGGGGTGAGGGTGGGGCGGGCGCGGGCTGGGGGTTTCTAGTTATCTGGATGCTTTGTTCCAGGAAGCATACTGTCATCGGCACAAGTCAGCATGCTTTCACGAAAGAGGAATCCTGTTTAAGGAATATATTGACGTTTCTGAAAATGTAACGAAATTGCTAGATAAGGAGGATCCTTCCGCCATTTCCTTTTCACGTGTGTGTCCCATTGTTAGGTCTAATTTGCTGCATTCCAAAATAGATTTATTTCTTCAACGTTTGGTGGCCGCTCTGGACATGAGTCCACATTCTCTCCAAAGGGAACTCATATTTATTGACCCCATTGTATGTTCTGACTCAATTATGCTGCTTGTAGTTCTGCGTGAGAGAGAACACATTTTAGCAGCAGTCAGTGTGCGTTACCAGTGATATTTCATTCACTACAATGGTTGAAATGGGTGAAGAGCTGCTATATTATTCTCTTCTAGGTTCTATTTCTTGAGAACGAGGGGAGGCTCTACTAGCTAAGGGGTTTCCGGATGGAAGCCTATACCGTTGGGCTCTGGACAATATTAATAATCATTATGAGGGCGAGCAGAGACAACAGATATTGTGCGCTATCATAGGAGTAAAGCCTTTGGGAGCACCATTCATCTTTCAGTGATTGTGGAGCTAGAAGTAATGCAATCACTTCCGGCGAGCCTGGGAAAATCTTTCCCACTTCAGTGCCGGGGTCCTGAGACCATTAAGGAATGGCTACGGCCTCCAGACTCGTGTCGATGCGACTCAATTAATCCTGAATGCATTTAGGTAGTAATTGACACTGTATTTGGTGCGTTTCGTGGAACGGGCTCTAAAATGATTCACGAGGTTACCTTCAGCTTCTCTTAAATGTTGTTACAAAATGATTTGCTCTAAAACAAATGCCTGGATATGGGTCGTCATTTTGTCTTCAGCCTACCTCGCGTTACCAATCTTTTTACTGTCAGAACCTTTTGGCAGCTCAAAGCAGCTGACTGCCTTATAAAAAGGAGGGATAATGCGATATTTAAATATGATCAGGCAGGATGGACCGGGGAGTGTCGAGCGGACAGTCAACGTGGGAGTGCGGGTAGCCGTGTCAACGATTTTTGGTGGGCATCAGTCAGTTTGTCATGATGCTAATCGAGTGCGGTGGATAGATCAGTGGCCAGGAAGCTTTTGTTCTATTCGGGTGGTGTTTGGCGACTGTGGTTGAGTTTCGGATAATTTCTGCGGTGGAAATGGAGAGTGGGCTGTATAGCCAGATGGACATAGCCTTGGGGTTCCGAGGTTCACCCGTGCTGTGGAATAGCAGCCAGTGTAAAGCTGGGGATGTTTGGGGGCGGGGGTAGTCAGCAGTGAGTACGTGTGCTTGATATTGTTGCGTTAACGGGATGATACAGAGGATATTTAAGGGAATTTCAGAACGAGGGAGGTGGAGGGTGGCGGTGGAAGTTGGAGTTACGTGGTTGTGGGAATTATTCGAGGCGTTCTTGGTTAGTAGTCACAGGTGTGGCGTTTCCCTGGGTGTGAAGAGATTCGACGCCTGGGACCGGAGATCTGGGTATTCGGTAGGGTGGGTGAAAGATTTCGGTTGGAGAGGTTTCGCAGTTAGTCATAGGGTGGAGGCTACGTTTGGGGTGGGAATAGTCAGAGCCGGAGAGAGCAGTCGGATGGTTAGAAGTGGAGTCGTTTTATGCAATTGTGTGTCAGGCTGCACCATAGAACTGTAGTCATCTGCTGCTAGAAATGATTATTCTTCTCAATTTTCTTGGGTCGCGATCGCCTACACGTGTGGTTTGTATTTAATCTTTGTAAACAAAAGTACGTCTTCCACTACAAAACAAATTCCTTGCAAAAAGTGCGTGATCTTTGCACCTCTGAGTGGAACAAGGGGACGACTGGGCATTAATAGTGCCTACGTTCGCACTAATTGGCTTCCTCTTTCGTCTACCTGATGACTATAAGCCTTTTGAACGTATATTCCATGCTGTGAGAAAGCTCATGTTACTTTGGGCAACTGATTCTCCCATTTCCCATTTAACAATACTGGGCACGATGATGAAAAGCAAACCCTGGATTTACAGTCTTCCAAACTTTCTCTGGGTTTATCCCTGCCCTGGTTTGATTAGTAACTGTACTGTAATGATATCCGAAGCAAGTAGGGTTGACTTGTCAGGTTTTTGTTTCTGATTAGACATGCTTCTGCAAATGTCCACTTTCCATAATCCAAGTTCATGTGTCATAAAGCCTCGGAATACTAATGTAGAGTCTTTTGTAAAATAGTATCTTACTCGGAGAAGGTGGTGCTAAAGTTAAACTGACCCTCTGCTATCAAAATGCCTTTTATTTTTCATCAAAGCATTCCCACACCTCAATATCGCTCTCAATATTAGTCCACATTCCCTCCAAGGTTAAAGGGCCTTAGTTCACGAATGCTTTTTTTTACTGAACTATTCAAGTTGTGGTTTCCTCCATTTGATAATGGAGCAGATTTTGCCTTCTGCCACCGATATAGCATTTTATACTATGTTCATAAGGGTGCTCAGTTGCTGAGCATCTTTTTTCCTTGAATGGTTCATTATCCTGAAGATGAGAGCCGATTGTGTTGACTACAGGATTTAGGGCTTGCAGCCCAGAATGGTCGGGTTAGTCCATTGGTTACAGCCATTACCAGGGCGAACTGGGAAAGCAGGTGCACTGACCTCTTGCCATAGGAACCTCTGCTGGGGCATTGTTCAGCGCGTTATTGACTCCCGTGCTGGTTCTAATGCAGTCATATATGTGAGGCAGGTGAACTAATTCCCTCATTGCTGGCATCATGATTCATTTGATGGTCATTCAGGATAACTCTGAGCGCCCTCCACGACTCAAGTTATGCTTAAGCAATTTATTTTGAATGGAACTACAGTTTATGAGTGGTATCTCTGAATGGACTCTTTCGTTGCCTTGAGTGCAAATTGGAGTTGTTGTTAAGTGTGGTTTCGAATTATGATGTTCTGCCTCAAAATCTTTGATATTGTGTCTCAAATTGAATTGAGCATTTGTCGCACTGCCATTACTTCCAGATTGTGAAGGTAGTTCATGGTGGCTGAATATGTAAGAATGCGGCTCGCTTTAATATTAGTGTAGTAAATGATACTTAGAAGGGATTTGCAAAAACGACGGTAAAGAACCAAATTCGTTCATCTTAGACAAGTATGATACTCTATTTAGAAGGTGGTTAATACGATATCCCAAAACGGGAAACTGATTAATATAAATTCTATTATTACTAGATTCTCACACCCTTGCAATGGGGAGAGAGGGCGAGATAATGAGAGAGAGGGAGAGTGAGAGCGACAGATTGGAAGATAGAGACCGATAAAAAAGAGCGGAGCCATGATGAATGAAACTTCGAAGAATATTAGCATAAATGTTGGCAATTAGACTGAACTAGCGTCCCAACTTGATTGTTTTCAAATGTTGTTTTTCACCTTCTTGACAACGAAGCGTCATGGGTAATCCTTTGCTATTAGTCATGTCGCAAATTTACACTCAATGTTACTTACAGACACAATGATAAATGCTTCACAAGAATAATTTATTTTCCATTTTCAGATTTAAAGAAGAAGGAAGAAGGTAAATGCAGAAATGAAGAAATCAAATCTGGAATTTAAATATGATTATTGACAAGATTGTATTTTGATGGCCACGGTATTAGGAACTGCTTCCGCTTAGGGTCACTGATTATGAAAAATGTGATGTGAATGTAATCTTTGTAAACATACGTACATCGTCCCCAACCATGAGAACCTGTTACAAAAGTTAGTGATCTTAGTGTCTCAGAGAGGAACATGGGGGAGACTCAACATTCATAATGCCTATTGGCGTACTCCCTGGCTTCCAATGTTGCCTAGCTAATGGAAATAAGTCATTTGAACGTATATTCCATGCTCTGACAAATCTCAGGTATCCTGAAGGAAGTTATTTTGGGCTACTGATTTTCCCATTTCCCGTTAAACCTTACTAGGCAAGCTCATGAGGAACTAAGTCTAAATTGCCAGTGTTCCCTTCCTTCATCTGGGCAAGTACATATGACATAACGCTTCGACTGCATAAGTATCTTTTTGTTTTAATTGAAATAGCAGCTTACACTGATAACGACTTTAAATTTACATTCACGTGCTGCTATCAAAATGCATTTCTTTTTTCAGCAATTCTATTTCACGCTTCATGATTATCCTCAAAAATAGTTCACATTATATACAAGGACACAGGACTTTCAATGAACTATTCTTTTTTTAACTATTCATGCTTGTGATTTCTTTATGCCCAAATGTAGCAGAATTTACCTCCTGCCGCCAGTATTGCATTTTCTATTATGACTAAACGGGTAGTCAGCTGCAGCAGAGAATCTGTCCTTTGATTGCACTTTTTCCTCAGACTGAAAAGCGCTTTTAATTGGAAACGTGATTTTATTTTTGCAGTCTAACAACAGAGCATCGTGGGGCTAAGGCCATTGGTTACAGCCATTACCAGGGCGTAATGGGAAAGCTGTTGCAGTGACATATTCCGTCTGTGACTCCAGCTGTGTCATTTTTCAGCAAATTATTGACTGCAGTCTTGGATGTATTGGAGTCCTATATGTGAGACAGGTGAAATAATTCCCTGAGTGGAGAGATCTTGATTTCTTTGAAGAGCATTCACGACAACTCCGAACAACCTCCACGTCTCCAGTAATCTTGAAGCAATTTAAATTGTCTAGACCTACAGATTATGGATGTGGTCGCTGAATGGACGCTTTTTTTTTACCTTGAGGAAGAATTGGATGTGTCGTGACTGTTGCTTTAAAATATCTTGACTTGTCGCAAGAACTTTGACATTGTAACACACGTTTTCTCGAGCATTTGTCACGATACTGAACTACATTACTACCCTGTGAAGAAGATTCATGGCGGCTAATTGCATATTTTCTGTTTGTAACCTTCGAACTTTTGTGGATAAGTGCAGAATTTGTTAAAGTTTACATTCAATCATATCATTTCCGTATTTACTTATCGGTTACGTGATGGTTTATTTGTATTTATAAAATAGTAAGAGGCAATTTAAGTTCTTTCGAAATAAACTGGTCTTTTTCTTCAAAGATGACATCCTCATCCTGTGCATAGTCTCTAAACTCAGTGGACCCTCATCAATTTCCATTCAGCGCGATACTGGGAGCTTCCCAAATGTCCTGAATCAAAATTCTCAACGTAGAGTTGGAAACGGGCAAGCATTCATCCTGGAGAAATTGATGTTTTCCGTGTCACACTGCCTTTCCTGTTTCTCCAGTTCAGTCGATAACCAGTTCCTTCTTCACCCTTCTGAGATGTAGTTTTTCTCCCTCTAACTCAACATTACTTTCCACTAACCAGTTGCTACTTTAAAACATAAACATATCCTCACGGTTTGTTGGGCTTGCTGTAGTTCTCACATCATTGGTTTTGTCTCTCTGAATCTAGCAGCTGTTGAAGAAAGGTTACAAATTTGGTTCCATTAATTTTCACAACTGTTTCTTCCCCTGTGAAACAATCGTTTTAGCTTTTATATAACGGGATCACAAGTTATATAACAATGTGTCCTGCATCAAAAGTGAGGCCGTACAAGTTACAATCAATGGACAGAGTCAATTGGGGGCAATGATGCAGAAGTTTTTTTTTTGCACAAGAATGCTGCTCTATTTAGAATATGTTTGAAATGATATACCACAAGGGGGAACTTAATGAATATAAATTGCTATCATTTCTAGGATCACAAACTCTAACAATGAACAGAGAGCTAGAGAGGGAGAGAGAGAGAGAGGGAGAGAGAGAGAGAGAGAGAGAGGAGGCATGATGGGTGAATCCTGTGGAGACATTAGCATAAATACTCGCCTTTACATTGAAATTGCGTCCCTACGTGATTATTAGTAAACATCGTTTACCAACTTCTCAATAAGGAAGTGTCAGGGATGTTGCATTCCTATCAGTCAAGTCTTCATTTTTGACTCATAGTTACTTGCAGGCAGAAGCTAAATGTTTCGCAAGCACCATTTTATTTCTTACCATTTTCAGAATTAAAGGTGAAGGAAGAAGGTAAATGCAGAATTTAAGAAACCAAATCCAGGAATTAAGTCTGAATATAGACAAGGTTGTCTTTTTATGGGGATGGTAGTTAGAACTGTTTCTGCTGAGGATCGTTAACTGCTGAATGTCTGGTGTGCATGTAACCTTGGAAACATAAATGCGTCTTCCACAACCATGATGAACTCTTGTGTTTTATTTTTGTTGTGTTCTATGTTTCTCTAAGAGGAAGAAGAAGAAGACTGGGCTTTCATAGTGCTTACAGTCGTACTACCTGGCTTCCACATTCACCTAGCTAATAGCTATAAGACATTCAAATGCATATTCTATGCTCTGAGAAATGTCATGTTTCTTGAAGGATGATATTTTGGGCTACTGATTCTTCAATTTGCCGTTTATCATTACTGGGCAAGTTTATGAAGAACTAAATCTAAGTTGAACGCATTCCATTCCTTCCACAGGGTTTATATGTGCCCTGGTTAGCAGTATTGCAAATCTGCCGGAAGAAAGAAGGGCTGCCTCGTCAGAAATTTGTTTCACCTTATCTTCTTCGGTTGAAACGTCCACGTTCCTTCTCCCAAGTGACTTTGAAATATTGCTTACTAGTGCATCCATATCGTTTTTTATAGATTTAAAATAGTAGCGTCCTCTGATAAGGTGGCCTTACTTTAGATAGATTTGTTGCTATCAAGTTGCATTATTTTTTTTCCACAAAGGTTTCTCAAATTTCATGGTCATACTTAAAATTGAGCCACAGTCTCCCCAAGGTGAAAATACCTTCATTCATTAATTCTTTTTTTTTAACTTAAGTACCCATACTTGTGGGTTCTACTTGCAATAATGGAACAAGTTTTACTTCTAGACGCCGATATCACGTTTTCAACTCTATTCACATGGATGGTCAGTTGCAGAAGGTCTTTCTTCAATCTATGGTTCCGTTCCCTGTGGCTGAGCAGCGGTTTTGTTCACTACCGGATTTTGGGTTTGCGGTTGAATCGAAGATTTTCGGGTTAAGGACAATGGTTACGGTCTATAGCAGGGTAAACTAGGAAAGCAGGTGCAGAGAGCTTTTGGAGTACTATCCCTTGCTGTGGCACCGCTCAGCGAGTTATTGACTACAGTTCTCGTTGTTATGCACTCAAATAAGTTCAAAAGGTGAAATAGTGTCCTTATTGCGGAGATCGTGATCCTTTTGTCGGTCATTTACAGCAACTCCGAACAGCATCCACACCGCAAGTTATCCTTCAGTTATTTAATTCCTGTACAACCACTGCTTTTGGGTGGTTTTGCAGAATGGAGCGTTCAGATTCTGGGCTTGCAAATTGGACGTGTCGTGGCTATTGAGGTTGTGATTCATTTCTTGAGTATTTATCATGCTTCCGGGCTTCATAACTGCCAGATTGTGAACGTGATTCATGGCGGCAGAAGGCGAGTATTCTGTTCAAAGCTCTATTACTTGCGTGGTTAAAGGTCGAATTTATTCAAGTTTATGTCCAACCCTTTCCTTTCTATGCTTAGCAATTATTTCAGAGCATTTTTAAATCGTTTTATAAAATAGCCAGGGGCAATTTCTGTTCTGTCAAAATAACGTGTTCTCTTTGATGTCTTCTTCGTACTACGCGCAGTTTCTAAACGCAATCAACCCTCAGCAGTTTCCACTCAACGCGAACCTGAAAGCTCCACAAAATGTACTTAATCAAAACTCTCGATAGGGAGCCGGAAATGGACAACAAATTATTCCACAAAAATCGATGCCATCCACATCATAGTTGCTTTCCAGTCTTTACTGGAAATTCGATAACCAATTCCTTCTCTGTCTTTCATGTGAAGATATTTTATCCCGCCAACTCCACGTTTTTTGCCTGAACGAATTCCAATTTGAAATGTAAACATATTGTCACGGTTTCTTTGTGCTTGATGTCACTCTCACATTACGGAGATGGGGGTTCACCTCCCTGAATCTAGCGTTCAATGAGATTGCATACAAACATTAATTTTCTCTCTGCAATATTTGCTTTAGCACTTATATAACGAGACCCCAAGTTGGGCGGTGATTATGTAAGAATATGGTGCACATTCAATTTTAGAACCTACAAGGCATGCTCAAAGGGTTTGGTCAATCAAAATGAAAGTCGCATCTATTAGTCAAGAATACTGTAAAATTTAGAGTGTGTTTAATATGATTTCCGTATTTGGAAACATACTGATCTAAAATGCTATAATTAGTAGACTAAAAACTCTTATATTGGAGGAAGAGAGATAAAGAAAAAGAGAGAGAGAGAGAGCAAAGCCATGATGGGTAATCCTTTTGGGAATATTTTCATAAATGTTGACCTTCACATCGAACCTACGTCCCTTTTTGACCTTCACATCGAACCTACGTCCCTTTTTGATTGTTAATAAACTTAGCTTTCCAACGTCTCGACAAAATAATGTTATCTGTGTCGTTTTCTCTCAGTCATGTTTAGATTTTCTCTGAATGTTACTTGCAGACAGAATGTTTAATGCTTCACAGGAACGATTTCTTTTTCCATTTTCAGAATTAAAGAAGAAGGAAGAAGGCAAATGCAGAATTGTAGAAAACAATCATTGAACTGAAATCTGGTTCTTGACAAAATTGTGTTTTGGTGGCGATGAAGGTGGGAACTTTTTCCGCCAAAGTTTTGCAACCATCTGTGCGCAACGGCAAATATTAGGATAAGTTGGAACAATTTCTACGCAGGCAAGAGCAAAAAAAAAGAAAACCCTGTGTTTGAATACTTGTCACGTTTCTTTTTGTTGAAACAGGGCTTTGGCTCAGGCCAAGGGATGCCTAAAACCCATGAAAACCTAAGGGGCGTGAATTCAAACATACAAAGTTTCAAATGGACAGACGGCAGGAATATGGTATTCATAGAAAAAAGCCAGACAAACAAAATAGATATAATTAGAGGAACAGGGGCCAGATGGCACTTAGGAAGATTCGAATGCTACAAAGCATCGAGGAGTGCCACTGTTAATTAATTTTGGCACTACAACTTTAGGAAGGGATGATCTAAATTCAGGAACCCAAGATTTATAAGAGGTTTTGGTTTAGGTGAGAAAGAAAAATGACAGGAATCACTTGTGGTAATGACATACCGCCCCCTCATTGTAACAACATCGTAGAACAGATGTTCAGACAAGTAATAAAGATAGATTCCCGATGGTGCAACAGTGATTATGGCAGATTTTCATCTACACATAGATTGGGAGAAACATGATGCACAAAGATAGCATTGATGCGAATTTCATTGAATGTTTGCCAGATAGTTACATGTAACAGCACCTTGTGGAGCCGACCAGAGAACAGGATATACGAGGCCTGGCATTGAACATAGAATTTCATTAAATGTTAAATTACTAGGAAGGTACCCTTTGGTAACTGTTTACCTAGAGTGGATGAATTTTACACTCATTTCGAGGTCGAAACAGAAGGTATTTTCAACCTAATAAGGACAACCGTAATGGCATGAAAGCAGTGCTCCCTAACCTGAACTGGCAAATGAAGTTAAAGGACATATCAGTGGAAGGCTCAGTAGCAGATCTTTGAAGGGGCATTTCTGAATACGCAGAATAGTTATGGAGAAAAAAAAAAAGTTCCAGAGAAAGTACCCACTATCCGTGGTTCAAGCATAATGTTAAATATGGTATCAAACGTAAAGGAAACACATTAGCTAAGTGGAATTTCTAGTGGAAGCTAAGGCGTTTGTAGTTAATTAAACTTGAACTTTGCTTCGAAATCACTATACAGTATACTATTAACCTCCTGGAAACAGCAGTAAAGCAGGAACAGCAAGGAAGGAAGGAACGAGGAATAATTATAATTAATCGGAAAGTGCTTTTGGGAAAATCAGTGTAGTTCCTTGCTAACAAACCTAAGGTCCACATGGCCTTCACCATAATTTCTTGACATAAGTGACAATGAGATAGTTGATGTACTGGTTTAAATTTTTTCAAATTTCACTCGAATCGAGTAAAGTTACATTACAATGGAAAATATCAAATGTAACCCATTTATTCATTAAGGGTGGGAGTCAGTAATTAGCAGCATATAAGCAAGTTAAGCTTAACATCTGTCCTAGTAGAAAATTATAGGTGATATTATTAAATATGTTATAACCTGTCACGTAAAAAAAATGAAGACAGTTTGGCAGAGTAAACAGGTTTTTTGCGAAAGGGATATCACGTTTAACCACTTTTTGGTGTTTTTTGAAGGAGTCAATACTGCTTTGGAAAAGGGAAAAGGGTGGATGGCAATCTACTTTGTTTCTCAGACGTCATTTTTTAAGTGCTTCATGAAATTTTATTGCAGAAAATCTAATAAAAAAGCTCATTTTGCACTGGCTAATTTTTGCCACGATAGAAGACCGGGTAGCTAATAGGAATCAGAGAGTTTCTATAAGTTGGTCAATTTAGAGGTTTGCAGGGTGGAACGTCTTCTGTCACCGGGATCAGGAATGGGCACTCAACAGTTTACAATTGATATACCCGGCTTGATTGAAGGGATGAACGAATGGATGCCTTATATACTGAAGGCTGAAAGAAAGGTAGGAATGCAAGTTGTGAGGAGGACGTATTGTATGTAAGAAGAGCGATACATAAGGTTAGTGAGATGGCAAATATTTTGCAGATTGAGCATAATTTGAGAAACTGTGAACTTGTTCATTTTTCGAGTAAGAATAAAATTAAGGCGTGTTGCCTGAATGGTAAGAGATTTCACAGCACTGAGATTCAGATGTATCTGTGTCTACTAGTGCATGAATTATAAAAAAAAAGTTGTCAGCAAGCAGGAACGGCAGGTAATTCGGATTGCTAATATAATGTTATAATTTATTGTGAGGAGGATTGATTGAAAGATCACAGATGCTATGCTTCAATTTTACATGGCTTTGGTGAAGTCGCATTAGGGGTATGGTATGGATTACTGTTGTCCGTACTAAAACAAATATATCAATGAATTAGAAACTGTTCAGATAAGGTTTAGAACTGTGTTTTTATCGGAAGTCAAAGGCAATTGGTTTTGTCTTCCTAAGGGTATATCATTTCGTTGTAGAGGACATGTGTATTGTGGAAAAAAGGAAATGTCTAATCACTGACCTGGACATTCAGAAAAATACTAACCCTTGAGGAAATCGATAACTTATAGTGTATGTGAAGAGAATCGTGATTTTTTGGCAACTGTTATTGCAAGGAAAATGCACCACTGATGGTGACTGACAGTTAGCTGCCAAGCATGGCTTGAAAGTTAAGCCAGCCAGCGTGATCCAGATGGTTCCAAGTCTTGCCCCGAGGAATGAAGCAGTGAATGATAATCACAGAATTACAGAATAACAGTGCATAAGAGGCCGTTCGGCCCATCGAGTCTACACTGACACGTGATAAACACCTGACCTACCTATCTAATCCCACTTACCAGCACTTGACCTGTAGTATTGAATGTTATGACGTGACGAGTGCTCATTCAAGTACTTTTTCATATGGTGCGACACAACCCACTGCCAGCACCCTCCCTTGTAGTGCATTCCAGACAGTCACCACACTCTGGGTACAAAGGTTTTTCCTCACATTCTCCCTAAACGTCCTGCCCTTACCCTTATATTTAGTCCCCCAGGTGACTGACCCTTCAACTAAGGAAAATAGGTGATCCCTATCGAACCTGTCCATGTCCCTCATAAACTTGTACACCTCGATTAGATCACACCTCTGTCTTCTCTGCTCCCACTGAAAGCTCAAGTCTATCGAACATTTCATCATAACTTAATTGTTTCAGCCCAGGCAACATCCTGATGAATCTCCTCTACACCCCGTTCAATGCAACCCATCTTTCTTGTAATGTGGCGACCAGAACTGCATGTGGTACGCCTGCTGTGGCCTCACCAAGGTTCTATACAATTGCAACATTCCCCCCCTACTTTAATAATCTATGCCTCAATTGATAAAGTCACCTGTCCTATTGTCCTTTTGTACCACACCATTAACATGCCTCTCCACCTTAATGAGATGTATGGACACTCAGGTCAAGATCGTTTTCTTCCTCAGAACTTCCTATTGCCATACCGTTAACTGAATACTTCCTGGTAAAATTACTCCTTCCAAAGTGTATCACCTCACACTTTTTAGGGTTAAATTCCATCTACCACGTAACTGCCCCTTTGGCTCATTCAGTCTATATCTTCCCCTAGCCCAAGAAACCCAAGCTCACTGTTAACCACCCGGCCAGTCTTTGTGTCATCCAGAAACTTACTATCCATATTCCACACATAGCCATTTAAGTTGTTTATATATATCAAGCTTAATGCGGAGCAATGAAAGTACGTGACCGTCCTTTCTGCAAATCCATGGAAATAGGCCTCATTGCAAAACTAAATGACAAGCTCAAATTTAGAACCTGTATAAAGTTTAGCTCATTGCGTATTAATAAGGAAATGTTATGGAATTGCGGAATAATGTCTGATGTTGGACAATAGTTTTGCAGCTTTTGAACAATGACCTGGTGAGGTGCCATCTGTATCATAAAAACAAAGAAAACTGCGGATGCTGGAAATCCAAAACAAAAACAGAATTACCTGGAAAAACTCAGCAGGTCTGGCAGCATTGAGGGAGAAGAAAAGAGTTGACATTTCGAGTCCTCATGACCCTTCGACAGAACTTGATTTCGAGTCCAAGAAAGAGTTGAAATATAAGCTGGTTTAAGGTGTGTGTGTGGGGGGGCGGAGAGAGAGAGAGAGACAGAGGTGCTTGTGTAGACAAACAAGCAGTGATAGAAGCAGATCATCAAAAGATGTCAGTGACAATGGTACAAAAGAACACATAGGTGTTAAAATTAAAGTTGGTGATATTATCTAAACGAATGTGCTAATTAAGAATGGATGGTAGGGCACTCAAGGTACAGCTCTAGTGGGGGTGGGGGGAGCATAAAAGATTTTAAAATATTTAAAAATAATGGAAATAGGTGGGAAAAGAAAAATCTATAAAATTTATAGGGAAAAAAAGGGGAAAAAAGGGGGAAACAGAAAGGGGGTGGGGATGGGGGAGGGAGCTCACGACCTAAAGTTATTGAATTCAATATTCAGACCGGAAGGCTGTAAGGTGCCTAGTCGGAAGATGAGGTGTTGTTCCTCCAGTTTGCGTTGGGCTTCACTGGAATAATGCAGTAAGCCAAGGACAGACATGTGGGCAAGAGAGCACGGTGGAGTGTTAAAATGGCAAGCGACAGGGAGGTTTGGGTCATTCTTGCGGACAGACCGCAGGTGTTCTGCAAAGCGGTCGCCCAGTTTACGTTTGGTCTCTCCAATGTAGAGGAGACCACATTGGGAGCAACGAATGCAGTAGACTAAGTTGGGGGAAATGCAAGTGAAATGCTGCTTCACTTGAAAGGAGTGTTTGGGCCCTTGGACGGTGAGGAGAGAGGAAGTGAAGGGGCAGGTGTTACATCTTTTGCGTGGGCATGGGGTGGTGCCATAGGAGGGGGTTGAGGACTAGGGGGTGATGGAGGAGTGGACCAGGGTGTCCCGGAGGGAGCGATCCCTACGGAATGCCGATAAGGGGGGTGAAGGGAAGATGTGTTTGGTGGTGGCATCATGCTGGAGTTGGCGGAAATGGCGAAGGATGATCCTTTGAATGCGGAGGCTGGTGGGGTGATAAGTGAGGACAAGGGGGACCCTATCATGTTTCTGGGAGGGAGGAGAAGGCGTGAGGGCGGATGCGCGGGAGATGGGCCGGACACGGTTGAGGGCCCTGTCAACGACCATCGGTGGAAAACCTCGGTTAAGGAAGAAGGAGGACATGTCAGAGGAACCGTTTTTGAAGGTAGCATCATCGGAACAGATGCGACGAAGGCGAAGGAACTGGGAGAATGGGATGGAGTCCTTACAGGAAGCGGGGTGTGAGGAGCTGTAGTCGAGGTAGCTGTGGGAGTCGGTGGGTTTGTAATGGATATTGGTGGACAGTCTATCACCAGAGATTGAGACAGAGAGGTCAAGGAAGGGAAGGGAAGTGTCAGAGATGGACCACGTGAAAATGATGGAGGGGTGGAGATTGGAAGCAAAATTAATAAATTTTTCCAAGTCCAAACGAGAGCATGAAGCGGCACCGAAGTAATCATCGATGTACCGGAGAAAAAGTTGTGGAAGGGGGCCGGGGTAGGACTGCAACAAGGAATGTTCCACATATCCCATAAAGAGATATGACAGCTATGCCTGTCTCTTTATGGGATATGTGGAACATTCCTTGTTGCAGTCCTACCCCGGCCCCCTTCCACAACTTTTTCTCCGGTACATCGATGATTACTTCGGTGCCGCTTCATGCTCTCGTCGGGACTTGGAAAAATTTATTAATTTTGCTTCCAATCTCCACCCCTCCATCATTTTCACGTGGTCCATCTCTGACACTTCCCTTCCCTTCCTTGACCTCTCTGTCTCAATCTCTGGTGATAGACTGTCCACCAATATCCATTACAAACCCACCGACTCCCACAGCTACCTCGACTACAGCTCCTCACACCCCGCTTCCTGTAAGGACTCCATCCCATTCTCCCAGTTCCTTCACCTTCGTCGCATCTGTTCCGATGATGCTACCTTCAAAAACGGTTCCTCTGACATGTCCTCCTTCTTCCTTAACCGAGGTTTTCCACCGATGGTCGTTGACAGGGCCCTCAACCGTGTCCGGCCCATCTCCCGCGCATCCGCCCTCACGCCTTCTCCTCCCTCCCAGAAACATGATAGGGTCCCCCTTGTCCTCACTTATCACCCCACCAGCCTCCGCATTCAAAGGATCATCCTCCGCCATTTCCGCCAACTCCAGCATGATGCCACCACCAAACACATCTTCCCTTCACCCACCTTATCGGCAATCCGTAGGGATCGCTCCCTCCGGGACACCCTGGTCCACTCCTCCATCACCCCCTAGTCCTCAACCCCCTCCTATGGCACCACCCCATGCCCACGCAAAAGATGTAACACCTGCCCCTTCACTTCCTCTCTCCTCACCGTCCAAGGGCCCAAACACTCCTTTCAAGTGAAGCAGCATTTCACTTGCATTTCCCCCAACTTAGTCTACTGCATTCGTTGCTCCCAATGTGGTCTCCTCTACATTGGAGAGACCAAACGTAAACTGGGCGACCGCTTTGCAGAACACCTGCGGTCTGTCCGCAAGAATGACCCAAACCTCCCTGTCGCTTGCCATTTTAACACTCCACCGTGCTCTCTTGCCCACATGTCTGTCCTTGGCTTACTGCATTGTTCCAGTGAAGCCCAACGCAAACTGGAGGAACAACACCTCATCTTCCGACTAGGCACCTTACAGCCTTCCGGTCTGAATATTGAATTCAATAACTTTAGGTCGTGAGCTCCCTCCCCCATCCCCACCCCCTTTCTGTTTCCCCCTTTTTTCCCCCTTTTTTTCCCTATAAATTTTATAGATTTTTCTTTTCCCACCTATTTCCATTATTTTTAAATATTTTAAAATCTTTTATGCTCCCCCCACCCCCACTAGAGCTGTACCTTGAGTGCCCTACCATCCATTCTTAATTAGCACATTCGTTTAGATAATATCACCAACTTTAATTTTAACACCTATGTGTTCTTTTGTACCATTGTCACTGACATCTTTTGATGATCTGCTTCTATCACTGCTTGTTTGTCTACACAAGCACCTCTGTCTCTCTCTCTCTCTCCGCCCCCGCCCCCCCCCCCCCCCCCCCCCGCCCCCCCACACACACACACCTTAAACCAGCTTATATTTCAACTCTTTCTTGGACTCGAAATCAAGTTCTGTCGAAGGGTCATGAGGACCCGAAACGTCAACTCTTTTCTTCTCTGCCGATGCTGCCAGACCTGCTGAGTTTTTCCAGGTAATTCTGTTTTTGCCATCTGTATCATGTCTGACATGAAAAGCACCTGTGAAATGTTGTTTACTAAACAGAAAAAAAATAAACTCAGAGACCAGGAGCAGGATTCGGCCTTCGAGCCTTCTCTGCCATTCATATGATCCTGACTGATCCTCCAACTTAATAGCTTGTTCCCACTTTCTCCCCATACCGTTGGTTCCTTTCATCCCAAAAATATGTGGAACTACTCCTTGAAAGACTACAATATTTTGGTTTCAACGAATTTCTGTGGTACCGAATTCCTGATGCTCAGCACATTCTGTGTGAAGACATTTCTCTTCTTCTCTGAACTAAATGGCCAAATCCATATCTGCAGACTGTGGCACCTGCTTCTGGTCTTCCCCACCATCAGGACCTTCCTTCCTGCAATCAAACTGTCTGATCCTGTTAGAGGTTTCTACGTTTCTATGAGACGCCCCCTCATTCTTCTGAACTATCTTGAATATAATACTAATCGACTGAATTTCTCCTGATACCTAAGTCCCGCCATCTCAGGAATCAATCGAGTAAACTTTCGCTGCACTCCCACGATAGCAAGTACATCCTTTCTCAGATAAGGAGACAAAATATGCAGGAAATATTACAGCTGTTGTCTCATCAAGCCCCTGTACAATTGCAGAAAGACAATGCTATTCCTGTACTCGAATTATTTGTCTATGAAGGCCAACATATAATTGCCATCTTTACCGTCTCCTGAACCAGCATGCTTACGTTCAGCGATGGGTGTGCAAGGACACCCATATCTCTTTGCACATTTCCCTCTCTCAATTTATAGCCAATAAGATAATAAACTATCTTGCTGTTTTAGCTATCAAATGCATAACCTCACAGTTATCCACATTTTACTGCATCTCCCATGCATTTGCCCGCTCACTCAGTTTGTCCCGATCACACTGATGCATTTCTGCATCCTCCTCACTGCTCACCCTCCCACCTAGCCTTTTGTCATCTGCAAATGTGGAAATATTACATTTAATTCCCTTATCTAAATCATTAGTATATATTGTGAATAACTGCCGTCTGGCACTGATCCATGCAGTAACCCATCAAAAACTGCCTGCCATTCGGATAAATATCTATTTATTCTCGCTCTTTCTTTGCAGTCTGCCGACCAGTTTTCTATGCATCTCAGTACAGTACCCCTAACCCAATGCTCTTTAGTGTTACACGCCAATCTCTTAATTGGGCCTTGGTCGAATGCCTTCTGAATGTCGATGTAAACCACATCCACTGGAACCCCCTCATCGACTCTAGCAATTACATCCTCAAAAATGTCCAGTGGATCAGTCATGCATGACTTTCCTGTCATACATCGATGCTGACTCTGTCTGATTCTGCTGCTGTTTTCCACGTGCTCAGCTATTAATTATTTTACAATGGACTCCAGAATTTTTTCCCCACTACCGATACCAGGCCGTCTGGTCTATAATTCCCTTTTATATCTCTTCTTCCTTTTTTCTTAATCGGGGTTACATTTACTATCCTCCAATCATTAGGAGCTGTTCCAAAGTCTATAGAATCACGGAAGATGCATCCCCTTTTTTCTACAGCCACTTCCTTAATTAGCCAGGGATGTAGATTATGAGCTCCTGGGGATTTATCGTCTTTCAAGCCCATCAATTTGACCAACACCAATTCCAAAGTAATAGTAATATCGTTCATTTCCTCCCCCTCACGTTACGTTAACCCTTGAGATGTATCGCCTGCATACCTGGAATCATTCTGGTACTGATATTCATTAATAACCTTTTGCATTTTTGTAATTGGCAGAAAGTATTTTTGGCTCGATGGCAGCATTCTCTTAGTGGCGAATGGCAGTCTAGGTGCTACTGCAATGTGGCAGCATGAAGCTGCTAACTTCATTTGTTGGTCCGAATTTTGAGATAACCTGAACTTCCAGTGGCATTTAGGCTAGATTGTGGCAGTTTCCCAGGCCAATACTGAAGGCCTTATGCTTGTACATGAGTTTGCGGGGTGAAACACCCGAAGTGATCTTATCAGGGTAACTATCATCCTGCAGGTTGCCTTTGATGCGTAAAATTTCTGCATGAGGCTTGCAAGGTGAGCAAATGGTTTCTGGGCTATTTTATCAGGTGGCTGATATGTCTAATGATGTAGGATGTGAAAGTGTAGGAATCCCAAAGCATATATTGACCAGCGAAGTTAGGCCTGCCCTAGACTGCCGTGGTGAATTGCCTGGCAGATTCTGAACTAAAACATCAAGGAATAGGAGTTATTTTGATTGCTCCGTTTCAATGGTGAATTTCAGCTTAGGATAGTGGCCTTTGTGAGATGACAGGAAATTGCAACATGAAGTGTGGATAGCCATGCAAGCCAACGAAGATGTTTGAGAGAGCTGGGACTCACGTGAATCCCATAGCAACCCGAGTTATTTGATCCTACATGGTGTATTTTAAACTGAACTCAAGAGCTGGAGTTACGGAGTGAATAAAAACAATAAACACTGATTTATGCAATTATGGCAGTTCAGTATGTCCATGATATCGTACTGAAACCAAAATATATATTGCGAAATTTACTGGGAAATTGGTGAAATGCCGAGCAATGTGACATTAGCAAATGGGCAGAACTGGCATTCACAAATGCGAAGCACTTCTTCACCATGTTTGCGGAAAACTTGATGAGAACTGAATGTAGCATTTCGCCCAAGCAATTGAGCTATTCATGTTGTGCATAAACGGTCACTGTTAAGATAGGGCTTCAAGAGACATCACATTAGCTGGTCCTGGGCAGACCATGAATACATGGACATCGAAGATTGAGGATGAATGCCATTCTATCTATGAGGAGGTTGCTTTGTTATGTATATTTTCTTCAGCAATCCAAATAGTAAGAAATCTCAACTGTTCAATATCCGATGCAGGAAAATATGCGTCCAACTGATAATCAATGATCAAGCAGGAAGTGTTCCACGTGATACAGTGCTATGGATTGTCATTATAACTGTGGACGAATTAAAAGGTACTTTATAGAAGTTTTCTTAAAAGCAGTGCATTATTCTGATAAGGGATTGTACCAAGTATAGAACTCTGGAGGCATCAGATGTTAAATTGCCTGAGAGAAGTCAACATTGGTGATACATTTGTCACGACTGGGTGGGCAATGATGAAACTCTACCCCAATTCCGATCCAGCATTATGAAAATACGCTTAAAGAGGATGACCCATTATGTAAAGAGAGAAATTGTTTTGGTTCCTATTTCAGAGCATCGTAATATAAAATATTGTGAATTGTTTAAGCATAATAGTTTTACGATGGCAAGTGAGATAAATTGAAATTGGGCCTTAAATCCTTGAGTTCGTAGAAACATACATTTCGATTGGAAAGGGAACACCACAGTCCTTGGTGGAATTTGACACCTTGAGCTGAAATATCATTTAAATTTCGACGGACTGAAGGTGAAGTGTTTTCTCCGGTCGGTGCAGTTCGCTCATTTGAGTGTAAAAAACACAACATTTGTGGTGTCATAACAATAAGTAATACAACTGAAGTCGGAGGCGAAATGGGAAATTGGACGATCGGCAATGACCGTGAATGCGCACATTGGGAAGACATTCAATCGTTTGTAATGGAAAAATAATATGCTGTAGCAACTTTTGGAAAACCATTCAAAAATCCACATTTTAAATGAAAATTATGCATGGCAAGGGCTCCATGATTTAGAAAGAATGGTGGCCAGTCAAATTTCGCCAACAAGTAGAATATTTGCTACTCTTGATGGAATTTAATAGAACATGTGAAACAGAAAACACCGGAGTGGAATCTCGACTCGAGCATAGTGTTATGCCCTTTAGCTCCTATGCCTTTCCTCCGGTATTCCAAAAACTCGAACTTCAGTATAGGGGGCGTCATACCCGAAAAACAAACAGATTCCAAGAATGCCAGATAACTCAGTATCTTGAAGACATGTATCCAGTCTATGTAGTTTCAACAGTACTTTAATTAAAACCTTAACATTGAATGAAATTTCGAAGGTAGCGGCCACAAGGACAACTGATTCCTTGTAAAATCTTCCACTGCTAAAGTATCAAGGAAACTAGAGCAACGATTTAATAATCTGATAAAAATCCTGGATTTTCAGTGATGATTTAGGTGAATAATGCAATTAGTTTTTTTGACGTTGAAACATCAAATTGAAAGAGCTTTTTCAGATGATGCAGGAATACTTCTTCTGGTGTACGGTGACAAACATATATTTGAGACTCATGCAGTTTACCTTAACATAAGGGTCGTGCAGGACTATTTGCATAGATTGCCAAGTACGGTAGACAGCCATCTATTTTTGCCAACGCTGAATTACATTGACTGTCGATTCATATTATCTTGATATTAAATGTGTTTTTTTTATGTTGCAATTCGCTTTTAATTCACGTAAATGCTCTTTCAGATCGTTCTGCATTTAAAATTTTACTAAACGGGGCCAGTTATTTTCTAACTTACATTCCAATTGTTCCAAACTTGAAGTCAGTGTTTCATTTGTGGAGAACAGGATGTGCCAACATATTTTCAAAAAATACATTTAGCATTCTTCATTATAAAGATTAGTCATAACAACACATCCAGACATCAGATCACTGACACAAATAAATGGCTAGTTGGCATTCATACCAGGCATTCATTGAACACACTCCTTGACGCAGTTATTGAAGATTCATCTTATTATGTGTACCACACCGAACAGTTGATGTTTTTGTTTACCTAGTTGGTCGCTTATATAACAGGAAACAACGCAACAGCACCCTCATCGTTCGAAAGTTTGACATATGCCAAACGCTGCTTTTGGGGAAATTGTGGTTTAACATTCATAACTACAGTGATTTAAGGGCCGATGATTCTCCACAATCTACAAACCATCTGACAAACTGTTAATGTTTACTGCCTTTGAATCCTTTTTGACTGAATTATTGTCCTCTAAGTGACAAATCATTCTGACCAATTGGATTGAATCCCTAATTGAGCATGTCAACTTGAAATGAGATGGCCTGTGATATCACGAAAGTATATCTGAAACTTGTTCTGATATCAGGGTTATTTCGATTATTTATTCAAACGAGTGCACTGTGAACTCTCACAGAGCTGACAAAATACCAGGAAGTGACGGCATTAACTATGTGATTGCAATGCTATGCAAATGATATTGAACAGGCTGTATAGTAGATTTAGGAAAGGATGCAGGACACTCAGAAAAGAAGAAAAAAAAAACAAGAGAGAAATAGGGAGAGAGAGAGAGAGAGAGAGATAATTCCCTGCAGTGAAGCACTCTATTAATCATAGTTTTGGGAAACGGACGAATTGTATCTTCAACTATAACCATGTGTTGTAAGCACACAATGCCTGCAAAAGTCAAGGTGTTAACAGCAAGGCTAACATCTACGGGGTTCCTTCTTTGGTTTTGGAGTTTACTGCAGACGTGCAGCTGCTGCTGCTGCTGTTGTGTAGCAGCTGTGATCCGCACAAATAAAGCACAAGATGGCCTAATGCCAGATGTGGGTTGATTAAAGGAGTTTGCAACCGTTCACCTAAATATGAAAAATTTTCAGAATTAGCTGAAGTTGTTGTTCGTTATGCCGGGTGATTGTTTAACAACAGGAAGAGACACACTAACAAAATATTTCAACAGAATGGCATATATCAAATGCCGCATTAGTTGAACATGATGCAACATGCATTATTAAAGTGACTACATCTCCCAGAACTGACAAAATGCCAGAAAGGTTGGGAAGCAACTTTGTGCTAGCTTTTCTATGCTAACGATTTATGATCAAGCCTTATGGTATTATTGAGAGAGAGAGAGAGACAGAGAGAGAGAGACAGAGAGGGAGACACATGTTGGAGGGGGGGGGGTGGTGGTAAGGCAGACGCATGGAGGGTGATTGAGATAGAGAGATATCACTTTCCACCCACTTTAGAAAAAAGCGACAGATGGATGTGTTTGCCAGTGCTCGCCCATTGTTTTCTTTTTACCTAAGATTCTTCATGAAGGCTACAAATTTATAAACTCCTTGCTCTTGCATTCCATAGAATAAAAGAGCAGAGAGCTTATGCTGGACCTGTATAAAACGCTAGCTAGGCCACAGCTGCAGTACTGCATACAGTCTTGGTGAACTTAAAATGGAAATAATGTGTCAGCGCGCGAGAGAGCGCGGAGGAGACTTACCTGGATGCTGCCAGGGCTGGAGGATTTGAGCTACGACGCAGGATTCGATAGCCTGATGTTATTTTCATTGGTGCAACAGAGGTTCGGAGGGGTCCCAATCGATGTTCATAAGATAATGCAGGTAATAGATTAAGTTGGTTGGAAGGCATTTTCCCATTAGTGGAGGGGTCAATAATTATGGGTCAAGACTAAATGTAAGTGTTAAAAGGATAGGAGGGAATTGAGGACATATATTTTTCACCCTGAAGTTGGTTGGAGCCTGGAACTCACTGCCAGAAAGGATGGTTGAGTCAGACTGTGTCGTAACATTTATGTAGGTTTCAGATAGTCGATTGCTTTGACATTGACGCCAGGGCTACGGCCCAAATTCCGGAAAATGGGATTAGTATTGCGATATTGTTGTAGGCCGGCTTGAGCAAGATGGGCCGAATAGCCTGCTTTTGGATGGAAACGTCTATGAGTCCATGAGTCTATAACAACACAAGGAATTGGACCGCGAAGTTCCATGAAAGCATAGCCCCGAGTTTGTTCCTGCTGCTGATGGTGTGGGAATTTGTCATTCCCAATAAATATGGGTGGTAATAGCTTTATTTTTATTCTCTACAAGAACTGAGCATTGAAGATGAAAGGAGATGGACAGGGCATAGATTTTTTAGAAGAATTAGATATGCATAAAGACGGTTGCAGAGCAATCCCCTTCTAATTGTGCATTATTCACTTTGATGAATGACATTCAAATATCTGGAATAGTATTTGTATTCGAGGTCAACCTCAACGCGTTTCCTCATCCTAATCATTAAACATTCGATGGTACAGATCTTGAGTATTTCTGAAGTAAAAAAATAAAAATATTGCTTTTTCCTCTAACACATATCAGGCCATTCGTAAGAATATCAATGACAGGGGGGAAATTACAATTTATAGATGACGTGAAACAATGCAAGTTGGTTGGAATGTGGTTTTGCCATGGAGGATTCACCACTGATGGCGACTGATATTTAACTTCCACGATTTGCTAGAAAATTAAGCCAGGTGTATTGACCCTGATTTGTAAAGGTCTGAGGAATGAATCAGCGAATCACTCTCTCTTATTTGGTTCAGCTGAAATTGGTGCAATGAATTTCAATTTAATTTCTATCTGCAATTATGAGGGCCTTGTGTATTTATATATATGGATGCAGTGCCTCAATTTCGAACATCAGATAGGCAATGAAATTCATCTACCACCTTACTGATTTGTAGTATTGGCAGAAATGTGGTGTGGCTTGACAGCAGCATCTTCTTAGCTGCACTGAAAAGAAACAGCGTCAAACAGCTAACTTGACCCGTTTCTTACATTTAACTCGTATGAAAACATAAAACAGAGTTGAGCCTTTTCAGGACCGAAACTGATTGCCTTAAGCACGTTCAGGAGTTTCCGTGATATACAGCAAGAAATAATCTGATCCGTCTTATCATCATTTAGTGGGACTCCTTTAATGCTTCTTAGTTTAACTCCAAGTGTGCATGCTGAGCAAATGGTTCCTGCTCTATTTACAAGGGTACCAATAAGACCAATCTTCTATCATGAGAAATTGTAAGAACCTCAAGTCTATATTGACGATTGAAGCTAATTTGTTAAGACAGTGTTAGAGAATTCTGAAGCAGATTTGTCATAGGCAGATCACAGGAAAGGCTGTCATTTGAGTTCTCCAATTCAAATATGAATTTGGGCTCAAGACGGAATCCTTTAACACGTGTAAGGAATATTTCACAGGTGTTTCCTGGTCAAAATATCGCCAACTTAAGATCTACATACCGGAAATGTGTGAGGGATGGAAAATTTAGTGCCATTCCATGGAAGACGTTTCCCATGGAATCTGACAAAGTTGTTTGCGAGCATTGGGCCCAGAGGGGATTACATGACAACACCATTTATTTGAGCATACATGGTGTCATTAAAACTGCTCTCCACAGCAACCTAAGTTGATATGTTAATGGACTACTCGTGCGAGCAATGGCTCCGGCCTTGATGGTGTAGATATAGTTCTGCAGCGCAAAAAAACTATGCCTTCCTTAAATGAGAGGATGGCTAAAAAGCTAGAAATGCCAAATAAAAAAATGGCAGGAGCATTTCCAGCGATTTTCAAATCTTCTATGGCCTTTGCAAATGTGAAAGAATCTTTCACTGTCTATGTAGAGAAAATAGTCAAAAATTGTTGCAGCACATTCATTTTGTGCACAAACCATCACTGATAACCTGAGGCATAGAGGGGTCTGGCTTTCGAGTACCTTGGGCAGCCTACAAACACATCTTGAAAACGAACTCGAGAATGAAAGCTTTCATAGTTATCACAGAGTAACTTAGAGAAGTCTCTTTTGGAAGCAATCCCACTGATAATTGCAAGAAATTTCTGCTCGTCAATATCCGATATAGGGAAGTATTCTTGCAACTGACAAGCAATGGTGAAGAATGGAGATGTGGACCTAATATAGAGCTGTGGATCGTCAAAATTACTGTGGATGAAGCGACTGCTAATTCATGTAACATTTTTGAACAGCATAAAGTAAGCCAGATAAGGACCAACTTCAGACCTTCGGAGACATCTGAGGTAAGGCTGCTTGAATTTGAAGGAAAACTAATGCTCGTTACTTATGCGCTACAACTGGGTGGACAAAGAGAATAATCATGCGCAATTCAGCTCAAACATAATGAATGAAGATCATCTGTTTAATTTGTAAATAAGGGAATTGCTTTTTTTATTTTCCCCCCTCCCTTTCCCAGCCGCGTTATTTTAAATTGTGTGCCGTTTTCAAGCAGCCTTTTACTATGATGTGAACTGAGATTAAGTGAATGTAGGACTTAAAGCCCGGGGCTAATAGATTGTAGATGCAACAACACTGCCTTTGGTGCAAGACGGTGCATGGGGTTGAAATAACATTTGCTGTTTAGAAGTAACTGACAAATTAAGTGTTTGTTCTTGCTTGGGGCCATTGGTTTAAAAACGCGTGAGTAATCGAACAGAAATTCTATTGACATGGCTATTAAAAATGCAATGGTTGTCCGAAACTGGCCGGGAAATTGGAAGGTCTGGTATGGCGAGGATCGGATATAAAGTTTTGGAAAATCAATCAAAATTCCTTATTTAATGCGAAAGAGATACCTAGTAATAGCTCCATGATTTAGAGAGAACGGGAGCCTATCAAACATTCATCAAACATGGCAATATATTTTAGCAGTGATGGACTTTAACAGAGAATATGGAACAGAAAAAACGTGAGACCACACTGGACTCCTGCCTTGCTCTATGCCGTTCTGCTTGCGTGGGTACCGCCAGAAGTCCCAAACGCACGTTTCTCTGTAATGCAAATGTCATTCCTAACATGCAAATTAATCTCCAGAAAACCAAGAGAATTCCGAACATCAAATACACTATCTAGGATATTCTGCTTGAACAGTGCTTTTTTGAGCCCATTAAAATTCAGAGCATTCACGACACAACAATCATCAGGTTACTTGATCGGTTGCAAATGCTCTCACGACAACCATTTGAAAAACGAAGGACACATTTAAGCAACCAGAAAAATCAGAATTGAGGTCATGATTTAGGCTGTTAATGCAATTTTTAATTTTGATCTCCAGAGACCAAGGAACAGAGTTTTTTTTTCAATTTATGTCATAATAATTATTCAGGTGTAATGTGGCAAATATTTATTTTGGACGTATGCATTGGAATTTGATGGAATGGCATTGAATGGCTATTTGCAACACGATTGCCACGTTCTGGTATTTGAATTTAGTGAGCTAGGCTGACATGTATGTTTGATCCCGCTGATTTGCAATCGCTGTCATTCAGAAAAGCTTGATTTTTAAGGTGTAATTCCAGTTCCCAAACCTTATTTTATTCGCTTCAACGGTCTTTTACATTCTCATCCCTTTAGAATTTTAGAGAAATTGGGTGGCTCGTTTCCAAAACAATATTGAATTCTCGCCACCTTGTGTCCAAATTTCAACTGCTATAGCAGAATGTGTAAACATATTCTCAGAAATTCATTTATCATTCTGCTTTTCAAAGACTGATCAACTAGACAAATAATGGACTAGTTGACTTGATGTAGGATCTTGTTTTTTGCAATCCCTGAATGATTTTGGGAAGGTTCACCTTACTGTGAATAACATTCATTCCGATTTGATATTGTTGTTGTTCTACATGAATGATTCCATAACAACAAACAACAAATACTCAAATACGTCCAATGTTTTGCATTTATCAAACTGTGAACTGTGGGAATTATGATGCAAAACACGTTACTAAGTTTATGAAAAGCATAAAAATTCTCCAGATCATCCAATTATCGGCCATTTTATTGAAGATTCCTCCCTTTCAAACTTTTTTGACTGAATATTATCATTGTTTATCCAAATCATTTTTACAGCTCTACAAAATGGACGAAGCTGTGTCTGTGAATGATGCTCTGTCTGGGAGTGTCAACGGGATATGAAACGGCGAGCGGCCTTGCCAAATTGTACGTGAAATATGGGTTAGTTTTCAGGACGATTTGGATATTCAGAAGTATAAAGTTGACTCTGGCAGAACTGACAAAATGCAAGGAATGTAAAGCTATACCTTTGTGCTTTTATTTCTATATACTTGTCTTTCTTAAGCTTTGGGAGAAATTGAGAGATAGTCTGAGATGAAACAATGAGCGAGGCAGACAGAAAGAGAGTGAGAATGTTGGATTACAAAGGGGTGAATTGGAAGGAGTTTGATGGGGAGAGAAATCTTCGCCAGGATGAAGCGATTGCCAATATTGGACAATTGGCTTTCAGTGAAGTCACATCATAACCAATTTGATGTGTCATCTCATCAAACGAGTGCCCTGGGACTGTTTGTACTTTTGATGCTGTGCTAATTGTTCAGTTAAAGTTAAATGTTTAGAGAAATACACGTTTTAATGCATTTTTTACGACTCACATTTAAAGAAGAAAGGAGACATAAAGGATTTTTCTTTTGGAACAATCGCATAAGACAGCCTTGGCCAGCGACTCTGTTTCAAATGCATGCATTGGCAAATGTTAGGAAGGAAATTACGGCTTTTAGCATGAAGTTCGTCAAAGGCGATTTGCTTCCTCTTCCACATAATTAATTGCAGAAATATCTACCCGTCAAAATCCGGTCAAGGAAATTGCTCGCCCAACAGGCAATCAATTAAAAAGCAGGTAAAGTTCGAAGTGACGTATACCTTTTGGTGATGAAATGTCTGCTAATTTACATAATTTTTCTGAATAGCAGCACGTAAATCAGATGAGGAAATGAACTAAGTATACGTCTTCGGATGCAAGGGAGGTAAATGTACATGGAACTGAAGACAAAACAATACGTGAGAGTTTTTAAGCACTGTGTTGATAGCAAAGGCAACTGTTGCTAAATTTTACTCGAGCATAATGAAGGCCCGTTGAAGGAGGGTCACCTTTTTTAAGGTAGGATTGAAGGAATTGCTTTTCTAATTCGCAGCAGTTTCATGTAATTTCTTGCTACTTATTCAAGCATCGTTTTAACATGATATATAAAATTTGATATAATGATACTTGGAGTTAAATTATGGAGTTCGTTGAACGACAGACTACACATTGGAAGGCAACAGTACAATTTTTGTTGGAAAGCAGCACATGGAGTTGAAATGATTGTTGTTTGGAATGGACTGAATTGTCAACTGTATGCCCCGCGTGATGTTAATTCATTTGAAGGTAATAGTACAGAAATTGAGATTTGATAGCAATATAAAATAAAGCCATCATCCAAATCTGAACTTTTAATTGAACTGGCTGTAATGATCACGAAAAGGAATATTGGAACAGCATTCAATATTCCATAATGGAAAATGAGATCCTGCAACAACTTTCGAAATCAATCAAGCAAAAATCTACATTTTCACTGAAAAGGAGGCACAGTAACATCTAAATGATTTAGAAAGTATTGGCTCCAGTGAAGCTACCATCTTCAACAGAGATAGTGAAACAGAAATCTCTTGCTCGGAATCTCTACACGTGGAATAATGTCTTTCAGTTTGAGTGGGTTCCCTCGCATGTACCAAAACCATGTGTTCCAGAAATGCATGCGTCATGCCCACAACGTAGGTGATACGTTAGAAAGCGAGATAATGTGCCATCCTGACATTTTTTTTCAGAATGTTTGAGCAGCCCCTGAATCATCACCCTTCAAATTTAGGGCAATCGTTGCAACAGCAGTAATCAGGAAATGTGATGCCTTGGAAATGCTTCCACCGCAATCGATTGAAAAATAAAGCACACAGATTTAATGAGTTGATAATATTCCAGGTGTGAGGTGATTATTGAAGCTGTTGATTAAAACGATTAATTTGAAGTACAAACACCAATTTAAGGAGCTGTTTTCTACGTGTAGATTCACAAATATTAGATTGGGATACATGCAACCTGCCTTCATATAACAGAAGTTTACGACTTATTGCTTAAGATTGAAAAAGTCCGGATATATGAAAGGATTGAGAGAGGACTTTGTTTATTTTACCCCCGCTGATGTACACTAGCTGTTCGTGCAAAATGTTTTAACTTTTTCATAATGCCCATGTTTGACACAAAAAGAATACAGAGTAAGATCAAAATGAGTCAGAGAGTGTGGACGCAGCCAATTATTCGACAACCATTATAATATATGCAACGAGTAATGGGTTGTGATGTGGGTTGTGATATATAAAACATCCGAGTGGAAAGTGGAACGGTGCCTATATTTATGCCCTTCTGTTCGTGTGGGTTTCCACTGGTACTCCAAACTGATAAGGCTCAGGAATGCAGGCACCACACCTGAAATGCACATGAATTTCCAAGAAGGCAGATGATTTCGAATCTCCACATGACGTAGCAAGTGCATGTTGTTTCAGCAGCACTCCATTTAGAACCATTAAAATGGAGAGCAACCTAGAGAAAATCAGCCATCAATACATTTGATCTCTGGGAAAGGTTGCCACTGCTATGGTTTGCAAAGGCAATGGGCACAGATTTACCAGGCTGATAAATATCCAGGTTTTGAGGTGATGAATTATTATGGTAATGCAATTAGTTATATTGATCAAGTCACATCAATTGAAACTGCTATTTCAGATGGTTCCATAATGTGCTCCCACGATTACGGTTTCAATTATCTAATTGTGGCAGATGAACTCTAAGTTGATATAAATACATTGTGGGGCTAATTGCAGGTAAATTTCAAAGCCCCATTATATGGATGGAGTGAGCTCGGCCTACATTCATATATGGGCACGGTTGAATTTCACTGAATATGGATTCAGCTTATCTTGATTTTACATTTGTTTTTTTCAGGTCCCAAATCTCATTTAACAAGCGTCAATGCTCAATAAGACCCTTCTCCTGCCACTAAGTATTTACAACCCTTGGCCACATCATTTCTAACTTAAAATTCAACTGCCCGACCTTGAACTCGGGATTTAAATTACTGATAACAGTATCTGGCACATGTCTGCAAAAGTTCCACTGAGCATGGTTCTTCTGGAAAACTGTTAACAACATAATTGTAAAAGATCTGATGATTGGCACAAATATAGAGCTTGTCGACCTGACGTCAGGTGTTGAAAGATCCCTGAAGCAGTTTGGGATGGACCATCTTATTATGAATACGATTCAAAACAATTTGATGTTCTTTTTTTTTACCTTTATAGCATATTTTGCAAAAGCAAACAACTCAACTGTACATAAATATTTCCAACTTAATCTTTGTTGGGAGAGTTTGGTTGTGAAATACTTTGCTTAAGTTATTAAAATTCTGATGATTCTCCAGGTTCTTCCAACCATCAATCGCATTGTTATTGTTGAATTTTCCTGTCTTGAATCTTTTGTGAATAAAATATAGTCTTTGAACTGTCAAGAAATTTTTGCAAGCCAAATGGCTTGAAGCTGTGCCCTTTAATGTCACCTTGACATCAGGTGGCATGAGACATCTATCAAAGTAGAACTAAAATATGGGTGTGTTGTCAGGATGGTTTGGATTTTTACAAATGTAGCTCTCACAAAACTGACAGGATGTCCAGGCATTAAAAACAAAAAAAACTGTGGATGCTTGAAATCCAAAACAAAAACAGAATCTGGAGAAACTCAGCAGGTCTGGCAGCATCGGCGGAGAAGAAAGGAGTTGTCATTTCAAGTCCGCATGTTCCTTCAACAGAGCTCTGTTTAAGGGTCCTGAGGACTCGAAACATCAACTCTTTTTTTCTCTGCCGGTGATGCCAGACCTGCTGAGTTTTTCCAGGTAATTCTGATTTTGTCCAGTTATTAAGTACCATTTACATTTCTTGAATTACATGTAATTGAATTTTGTGCAACATACAAGTTGTTATTCAGAAGGAGGAAAAAGGGAAAGAGAGAAGAGGCGCTTCCAGTCAACGACCAAATGACCCAGGGATATAAATTTCAATGTTGCCTTATCAGCTATTAGTGATGTATCTTCAGGAGCAACTTGACAAATTGCACTACAACGTCCCGTCAAAGCAGTGTCCGCATTGATGTTAGCTGTCGCTCCTGTGGTAATTGATCAACTGAAAAACATATAGATGCAAATAAATCTTTGTTTTTCTTTTTATGATTCAGAGTTAAAGAAGAAAGGAGAAGGTGGGGGTCACAACATTTCCTTTATATCAAATGCATAAACAAGATTGGCGAGCTAACTGTTTTAAAAGTATCTAACTGTTCACTTTGGTAAATAGCTTTCCAGTGTCAGGAACAATTTTTCTGTCGGAAATCATAAGCAATGCGTTTTCTCTCACTAATGATTAGTGATTCGGTGGTAGAATACTTGCGGGTTGCTGAAAAAAACTGTGCCCTGTCTAAGCTTTTTTTGTTACACTCATCAGGACACTTGGAAAAATATCAATCACAAGCAGAAAACGTCTATTTGTGAGGAATGTGTGGAGAGTGTAGATTGCTTGACAACAGGCATCACAATGGCGAATCAACCCACTCACGGTGATTCACAGATAAATTCCAAGTTTTGCTTGACAATTAAGGCAAGCCGCATGAATACAACTGAACAATTTATTGCACTTGGAAATGTGTCTGCGAATGGCTATCTCCACTTTGGCTTAGATGAAACTGGAGAAATCCATGTTCATGTCCTAACTATAAGCAAAGAATAGCTGTATTATGACATCCGGCATGCAGCTGACACAACTGTGCCACATTGCGATGCTTACTGTAAATCTTAAATTGTTTGTTATCAAAGCTCTTGGTATGTTGAGCATTATTTAGCAAATGTTGTCTAATCGCAGAACGCACCTATTGTGGGACAGTAGTTTTAAGTTTTGCAAGCACAGGCTGGTTGGGTCCCACTGATTCCTGTCCCTTATGAAAAGGTGCTGCGACAAAAACAAAAATACCAGGAAAAACTCAGCAAGTCTGACAGCATCTGTGAACAGGGATACAGTTGACATTTCGAGTCCATATGATCCTTCATCAAAATTAAGTCATATAGAAATGAGATGAAAAATAACTAGTAGAGGGGATGGCTGGGCAGGTAGAGCTCTGTGGGGGGCCAGAGATAGTCGGAGGTCAAGGTAATACAGCCAAATATGTCATTCATCAAAGGAGAGAGGGGAGCCAAAGCTGGCGCCACTATCCAAAAAATGTGGCAAAGTCGGACATCAAGGGCAGAACGCCAGACAAGGAAGTGGGAGATGAGCCTCGTGGGGTTGGAGTGGAGGGAAGGATCCTAAATGGGCCAAAAGGTGGAGGTGAAACAATGGATGGAAATAAATTTAAACATAAGAGGGTAAATAAAAATGTGTTTGTAAAAAAATGATAATTTTTTGGAAAAAAACGGGATCGGAATGGGCGGGGATAGAGGAGAGAGTTCAAAATATGAAACTGTTGAACTAAATATTAAATCTGGAAGGCCGCAAAGTGCCTAGTCGGTAGATGATATGCTGCTTCTTCAGATTGCTTTTAGCTTCACTAGAACACTGCAGCAGGCCAAGGATGGACACAAGGACATTAAAGCATGGTGGCACGCCGAAACGGCCAGTGACAGGGAGATCTGTGTCATGTTTGCTGACAGACCGAATGTGTCCTCCGAAGCGGTCACCCAGTCTGAGTTTAGTCTCTCCAATGTACAGGACACTGCATCATGAGCAGCAAACACAACAGGCCAAACTGATGGAAGCGCAAGTGAAGAGCCACCCAAGTCGAAAGGAGTGTTTGGGCCACTGAACTCTGAGGAGGAATGAAGTAAAGGGGTAGGTGTTGCACCCTCTGTGGATACATTGGAAGGTGCCGTGGGAGGGGGTTGACGTGTAGGGGCTGATGAAAGAACGGACCAGAGTGTACCGGAGAGAGCGATCCCTGCAGATATCCGTGAAGGGCAGTGAAGGGAAGATATGCCCTTTGGCAGAACTATGCTGGAACGGACAGAAATTTTGGCAGACGATCCCCCGATCGCAGAGGCTGCTGGGACGACAACCCAGGACAATTGGGACCCCACCACGGCTCTGGTAGGGAATGAACATTGCAAGGGCGAATGCGCGGGAGATAATTTGGACATGCTTCAAGACCCTGTCAATCAACCTGGTGGGAGGAAACCCCCTTTTAAGGATAAAGGAAGGCATGACAGAGGAAGTGTTTTGGAAAGTGGCATCATCAGAACAGATGGAGGGGTGGAAATTGGAAACAAAGCCAACAAATTCTTCTGCAACTGTAAGAATTTGTTGGTATTGTTCTGATTTAAACCCTCCAATGTTTCGACATGATCCTTCTCTGTCAATTCCCTACCCATCGTTGGCCCCTCTGCCTCAATTTCTGCTGATAGACTGTCCACCAAATTTCATTGCAGCCCTGCCGACTCCCACAGCTGCCTCCAATGCAGCTCCCCACCCCTCGCCACCGGTCGGGGCTCGGTCCCAAACTCTCAGTTCCCTCCTCTCCGTCACATCTGTATTTTTTATGATGCCACTTTTCTAAACACTGCATTAGAGGATGGGGTGCGGGCCGGACAGAGACTGGGTGACCGCTTTGCGGAACACCTTTGGTCTGTTGGCAAGCATGACCCTGACCTCCCTGTCGATTTTCATTTCAACACTCCAACCTGCTCTCATGCCCGATTGTCCATCGTTGGCCTGCTGCATTGCTTCAGTGAAGCTAAATGCAAGCTGGCGGAGCAATGCTTCATCTTCTGACAGGGCACTTTACAGCATTCCGGACTTAATAGTTAGTTTAAAAATTTCAGATCGTAAACTCTGTCATCCATACCCGCCCCCTTTCCAATCACTTTATTTTTTTCCGAGCATTGATCAAATTTTACAAGTGTATTCTCTCCCCCCTCCTTGTTTTAAATTTATTTCGATCTGTTGCTTCGTCTCCACCTTTTGGCCCGTTTCCGTCCGTACCCCCCACCCTACCACCGCTAGGGTAATTCCAACTTGCTCGTCCTGCTTTCTGCCCTTGGTGTCGCCATTGACACATCCTGTGGATAGTGTCACCACCATCGGCATCACTTTGTCCTTTTGTCTATGACATTTTTGGCGGTCTCATCTTGTCCTCCACCTATCACTGCCCCCCTCTCGAGCTCTAACTGTCGCATCCACCCCCGCCTACCAGGCTATATTTCATCACATTTCTGTGTGTCTTATATCTGATGAAGGGTCATACGGATTTGAAACGTCAACACTATCCCTCTCTGCAGATGTTGTCAGACCTGCTGGGTTTTTCAAGGTATTTTGATTTTCTTCTAGATTTTTCAGCATCCTCAGTATTGTGCTTCTATCTGAGTGTTTAGGGCATGTTGTTTGATGTGATCCACCAGTCTCTGTATGTAAGATGTACATACCTAGAATCACACAAACATTGAAATTCATATACCTCATTACGCATTTGCGTGATTAGCTGAATGTTCATTTGGCTTGACGCATCATCCTGTTAGAGGAGAATAGCAAATCGAGTGTGAATCAGCTCACTTCACCTGGTGCTCAAATATTTGAGAAGTCTTCAAATTATGGGGAATTCTGAGGTAGAATAGGCACTTTTCAGGGTTTCAACTTAATGTCATAGCCACGTTCATGAGTATGGCTGAAATAAAATGCGAAATAACCTGATCAGCTTAGCGTCACAGTGAAGGACCAAGAAGTGGACGGATATGCTTACAACTGCTGGCTTGTGTATTTTCTCGATGAGCCGTCATGAAATATGGAGTAAATACATGTTTTGTGCATTATTTGTTTACGATTCAGAGCTAAAGAAGAAGGAAGAAGGTAATAACATCTTACCTTTTTTTTCGGATGCATAAAGCACCAATGGCGAGCAAACTCTTTCCAGTATATAAACTGGCCACTTGGACGAATGGCATTCCAGTACCTGGAATGGTGTTTGTGCCGGAGATCAAAGGCAATGTGTTTCCACTTCCTTATGATTAATTGCATGAGATTTCTGTCTGTCCATGTCTGATGACAAAAAGTACTCTCGCAACTGAGAAGCAATGCCTAAGCACAGGGTGGTGAAACTGATTTGGAGCTACGGACCATTAAATTGAATGAGGGTGAAGTGATTGCTAATTTATGTTACGCTTCTGAGTAGCAGACTGTAAATGAGTGGAATAAATGTGCCAAGTTTAATTCTTCGCAGCATTGGAGGTAAAGCTGGATAGAATTGAAGATAAAGCAATTTTGTGATTATTTTCCTGTAACTGTGTGGACCGCCTTTGCCCAATTCAGCTCGACCATCATGAAAGCCTGTTGAAGGAGGATCATCTATTTAAGGTGGAATCGAGTGAATTGCCTTTTTCTCTATTTCACAGCAGTGTATCATAATATATTGGGACTTTTTCAAACAACCTTTCAATATAATGGCAAAAGAGGTAAATTTAAATATTGCTTAAATACTGAGGTTCATAGAAAGACATATTCATTAAAAAAGCAAAAATAAATTTTCTGGGAATAAAGCACACGAGTTTGAAATGTCATTTGCTATTTCGAAGGGCAAAATTAGAATTGTATTTTCTTCCTTAACGTTGCTGGCACAATTCTTGTTTATTGTACAGAACATGAGATGAGATGGCAAAAAAAGAAACACAGGACGAACGTCAGAGCCTGGACTTTTAATTGCACGGGCTGCAATGATAAGGAACAAGGTTCTTTGGAAGGCGTACAATCTTCTTTAATGGAAATCTGATCCTTTAATAGCTCTCAAAACTTCAAACAAAAATCCACATTTGATGTGAAAAGGATGCATGGTAATCGCTATGCTACACGATGCAGAAAGAAAGGTCGCCCGTCATCCTTGCATCAAACTTCGGAATCAATATTACCAGAAATGGACTTTAGCCGTGATTGTGGAGCAAAAAAAATCCTTAAGAATATGGACTTTTGACCTGTGTAGCTTCATGACTTTCGGCTCTTGCGGGTTTCCTGTGATGTTCCAAATGCATGTGGTTCAGGATTGCAGATGTCATGCCAGATTGCATGGGAATTCAGAATCTCTTAAACAAATAATGAGGATATGCTGTTTTAGCAGTGCTTGATTTAGTAACAATCAATTCAGGGCAACCTGGACATTTGATGTTTTGGAAATACTTTCATCATTTTCGTTTCGAAAATAAAAAGACACAGGTTGATAATACTCCACATTTGAACTGATAATTAACGTTGTTAAGCAAGTTACGTACGTTGATCCCCACACACCAATTTAAGGAGCATATACAGATGATGCCATAAGGCTTTTCCACCAATACTGTTACAATATTTCATGGGCAACCATGGCGTCTATCTAGATATAACAGAAGTGTAGGGCAAATGGTTCAACGATTGCAAAGTCGCTGAATATGGAGGAAGTGAGTGAGGCCTACATTTACATTTTCCGGTGCTAAATTGCACTGACTGTCGATTCAGAATCTCTTCATTTAAATAAGATATTTAAGTTTTCAAAACTGTTTTATTTTGCTTCCAAGCTATTGATGATTCTCCTCGCTTCAATTTATATGAGCCGTTTGCTATCTCCATTCTTACTTAAAATGAAATTTCCCCGTTCCTGTTGTCTGTTTTTCTTTTGTCATTAACAGAATCTAAAACAATATTTTCACAAAATTAATTTACCATAATTCATTTCAACAACATAGCGAAACATCTGACTCTCTATGCATATGTAAAACGAGGTGTCTTGACGTCAGGTGCTGATTCAAGCACGTTGGGAAGATTCATCTTATTATGAATGACATTAAGAACACCTTGATGTTGCTTTTTAACTTCATCGCTGTTTACGACCAACACTGTTCCGAAATATTTCAACAGTTATATCAAACGCCTAAGTAGAAATATTAATGCAACATACATTATTGAATTTCTCAAAAGGCTACAGGATCCCCAGCTTCTTCCAACCATCTATCAAGTTGATGAAAATTGCTGTCTTTTAATTCTTTCAGGCTGAAGTAGTGGCGTGAAGGGCCGAATCATTGCTACATCTCCACCAAACACCTTGAAGCTGTGTTTGCGAATGACAGCTTGACACGACATGGCCTGCAGGGCGATTTCGATGTTCAGAAGTATGCTGCTAATTCTCACAAAACGGAAAAAGTGCCAGGAATTTTAAGTAATAAATCTGTGTTTGATTTTCTATTCAATTGATTTGCAAACAAGCTGCAGAACATTATTGGCTTAAACGTGGAGAATTGGGGATCGATCTTTCTATTTAAAATCGGCAAGATAAATTATTTTGTGAGATGGTTAAACATTCTTCTAACAGTATAGCAAGTGAGATAAATTGTTAGCAGAGCTTTGAACAACTAGGTTTCATTGAATGGACAGTGACGCAGGTTTTAGTGATGTAAAACGCATTGAGCTGAAATATAATTTGCTGTAAAGAGGAAACATTTGGATCAATTCTTAATTCTAAATTCGTGATGCTGGCTCATTTCAGGGTAATATCCCGGATCATAAATGACATAGCGATTTATGTTTTAATTCTTACAGGCTGAATTAGTGGCATGAAGGGCCGAATCATTGGTACATCTCCAGCAAACCCCGTGAAGCTGTGTTTGTGAATGTCAGCTTGACACGACATGGCTTGCAGGGCGATTTTGATGTTCAGAAGTATGCTGCTAGTTCTCACAAAACGGAAAAAAGGGCCAGTAATTTTAAGTAATAAATGTGTGTACAACAAAATTCAGATTCTGGACAAGCTATTGCATGCTTATGAAATTATTTTGGTTGGTGCATTGGGAAGCTTTTCAATCTTCTGCAATGGAAATTTATAACCCATACCAACTTCTGGAAAATCAATGAATAATCCTTTAAAATTAAGGCCATCTAGAGAACAGCATTTACTGGGACATTTGATCTCTTGGTCATGAGCACACTGCTAATATTTGGGGAAAAAGTGGATTCAGGTATTACAGACTGTTTAAAAAGGCTAGAATGTATTCTCAAAATTGAATTAGATATTTTGATATAGGCAGATAAATTTAAGGAGCTGAAATTCATGGTGCCATTATGTTTTTCCATATTGACGGTGACATTTTTTTTAGAGAAGGAGATAGTTTAAATTCATAGAACCGGAGATTAAGGGCCATTTGCAGAGCGAAGACAAATTCCCGGAAATTGAATGGATAGATTGACACCTTGAACAACAGTTGTCCCCACTGAATGATACTAAATGTGGATTCAAAATGTCTTGATTTCAGCAAGATATTACAGGGCACAAAATCCAAATGTAACTTTTCAACAGTGTTCAACATCCCCCCGACTTAACGCCTTTCAGCCCTTGCCCATTTCATTCTATTCCCACCTTCAAGTCTATTGTTCATTTGATTATAACATCATCTCACAGAATACTTTCTAAAATCAACGTGTCATAATACATTTTCAATATTAGTATCTAATAATACATACATATACCTGATCATCTGCCAAGATATAACACTATATGGCTGGTTACGTGATATTGATTGATTACATTCCTGCAAGCAGTTTGGGAATATTAACCAGGTTATTAATAATATCCAGATAGGTGGATGTTGTTTCGTTTAGTGTCTAATTCAATAACAGCATGCACCACCACTGTACATTCCTAAGATATGGCATACATCAAACGCTCCATTCGGTGAAATATGACCCAATACACAATACTAAATTGATTAAAGAGCTGATAATCTCCCTTGTTCTAACACGTACCAGTAAAGTTGTTGAATTTCCCCGAATGTGAAACCTTTCTCACAGACTAGTTGACTTGGAAGTGCGAAATTGTTGGTTAGTCCTGGACATTGGGCTCAAGTTTGTCTATGAATGCCAGCTGCAGAGGAATTTGCCAAATATGATGCCAAAATATATTTGAGATATGCGTACCTGCAAAGTTGATTTGGCTATTAACAAATGTACTGTTAACTCTCACAAAACTCAAAAAATGCCACGGAGGTAATGCAGTAATGTTTCGATTCCATGAATATATAATTACATTTTGTACAGGTCGTCTGGAATTGCTGAGCGAGAAAGAGAGAAATAAATAGAGAGAGAAAGGGAGAAAGAGATTGAGAGAGAGATAGAGAGAAGGGAAGAGAGGACAAGGAGAGAGGGATCCTCGAAGTGAAGGATGAATCGGAATACATTGAAAGTTGATAATTTTACTCCAAAGTCTTTCAGAGAATTATTTTCAAGAATAAAGTGATTAAGCGAAGTTTGATACCTCATCAAAGTAGTGGCCCGCGTTAGTTTCTACCCTCGATGCTGTCTGGTTATTCCCAAATCGAAAATTAAGGTGAATACATTTTGTATGCCATTTTAAACATCAGAGTTAAAGAACAAGGGGGACGGTAAGAATATAACTTTCTTATTATTACATAACAACTGCTTACAACCTGGTTGGCGACCAATCTGTTTAAAGTTTAGGCTCTGGTTACATTGACGAATAACCTTCCAGTATCTGCAATGATATTTGAGTCTGAGATCAAAAGCAAAGCATTTCCCTTCCTAATGACTTACTTCAGGAAATGTATGTCCATCAATTACTGAAGTAGGGACAATCAACGACAACGCAGAGGGAGGAGGGCGTGATTTTGAGCTGCGGGCCGTCAATGAACAGTGGCAAATTGACTGTTGATCTTATAAATTTTCCAAAAAGGAGAGCGTAAATATAATAAACAATGGGCAACATTTAGATCTTCGCAGGCACTAGAAGTAATACTGCATGAAGTCGAAGCCAAACCAATGCTTGTGATTTATGACTCAGCTGGGTGGGCAATCAAGCTCCTGTTGGCCAATGTATTCATGAATAATTAACCCATGTTCAAGGGGATTCAACTGCTTAACGTGGAAACGACAAGTGTCTCTTCTATTTCGCTGCATTGCCATGGAATAATTTGTGAATTTGTCAAGTAGCCTTTTAATATGGTTGCAAGTGAGGTAAATTGATAGTACGACTTACAGACTGGACAAGAAATACGTAGCCTGGATAGGCAAAAACAGTGTCTTGACTGGAATACAGCAAATGTAGTTCAAAAAATGCTCTTAAATAGGCACTGATGAGTCAAGTGTTTTCTGTTTCTAGGTGTTGCTTGCTGTATTGAGCTTAAGAGAAAACAACCTGTGATGGGATAGCAATTAATGATACAGCAAACTTCCGGACATCGGCACGAAATTGGACGGTCATTCCGGACATTCAAAAGCACTTATTCCGAAAGGCTTCCATCTTCTGTAATGGATACTTACTTCGTGCGCAAACTGTAGACAAATCAGTCTGGCATTTGCATTTGATGCGAGAAGTCTGCACAGTACGCCATAACTTTGGTAGTATGAGCCAGACAGTCTTCTTTCATACATTAGATTTTGTGCCACGAATAACATACTTTAGCAGCGATTTTGAAGCAGATAATAACTTACTGCTGGCAAGAGACTTGGCTTTCAGCTTGCGTGTGTGTTCACTCCTATATTAAAAATCTTGCAGTTCAGGCTTGCAAGCGTAATATTGAAATGAACATGAATGACCAGAAACACAGATATTTCAGCATATCATGAAAACATGATGAGCACCTGCTGATTTTGCAGTGATTGGCTGAGAAACGATTTCAGTTAAGGGCAAACTGAAGAACAGCAGTCTTCTGGACTTTTGATCTAATAGAAAAAACATGCACTGCAACCTGTTGAAAAGCAGAAGGCACAGGCGTTAGAAATTAATATCAGTCCAGTCATGAGGTGAAGGATTATGTTTAAACTAAGAAAATTCACTGTGCGAATTTCATTTGGCTATTTGCAAGTGTACCGTTAACACTCACAGATCTGAGAAAATGTCAAGAAGGTAAGTCAGTGCCTTCATATTTGCGTTTCTCGGGAAGTGTTATTTGACCAGGACAAGACAGAGAGAGAGACAAAGTGACAGAGATTGAGAGACCAGGAGAGAGAGGATAGAGAGAGGGAGGGAGGGATCTTTGTAATGATGTACCGAAAGGGAAGAAACGCATGTTTGCCCATGCTGTTTTTTTTTTCAATGATGTTGCTTCATGAACCTGATGAAGCTTTAAAACTGGGCGACATCTGTGACACACAACGTAAGCATCAAACCATGGACGAAGCTAAGTTTTGCAACAACCAATAGACCAAATCTTAACTCTGCAGTCCTCCCACATTCAGCTGTGAATGGTGGTGGACAACAAAGCAATTCGCTGGATGAGATGTTTCAACATGTATCACCATCACCAATGATGGACTCGCCCAACAGAGCATTGTGAAATTTAACTCCGAAGCATTTGCAACAAACATTAACCAGAAATGCTGAGTGCAATATCCTGCTCGGAATTTCTCCGAATTAGACAGCTTCACACATGTCAGTCCAAAGAACTTTGTATTCACTCCATGTGATATGGAGTAACGTCTGAAGGCAATCGATACTGAAAAGGCTAAAGTCCTGTCAAAATTCCAGCAGTTGTAAAATAGGCTGCTGCTCCAGAACTTTCAGCGCACGTCACTGATCTTTTCCAGCACAGCTAAAACATTGGTATCTGACCGACTCAGAGCAAAATCGAGCAGGTATGTCCTGTAAGCAAGAAGAGGGACAATCCCATATCGACCAATAACCGCCCCATTAGCCTAAACTTGATTATCTCCATTGTGCATAACCCATTTTTAACTGTGTTTAACGTCCCGCCGGCTTAACATCCTTGAGCCCTTGCCCAATTTGCTTGGATCGTAACATTCATTCTATTCCCAACTTCAAGTCTAGTGTCCATTTAATTATAAATCAGTTCACTGAATACTTTCTAAAATTAACGTGTCGTACTAGATTCTCAACATTCGTTTCTAATAATACTGTCAAACACCTGATCATCAGCCAAATTATAACATGTTATGGCTGCTTGCATGATATTGAGTCAATACATTCCTGCAAGCAGTTTGGAAAGTTTCACCATATTAATATTAAATTCAGAATAAGTGGATGTTGTTTCTTTTCATGTCTGATTCTTTAACAACATGTAACGTCTCTGTACAGCAACATTTCTAAGCTATGACATATATCCAACACTGCAGTCCGTGAAATATGGCCCCATACACGATACTAAATGGATCAAAAATCTGAAAATCCCCCTTGTTCTAACACGTATCAGTAAAGTTGTTGAATTTCCCTGAATTTGAAAACCTTCTGACAGAAAGGTTTCCCCTGAGAAGCGAAATCATAGTTAAATCTTAAACATTGGCCTCAAACTGTGTCTGTGAATGCCAGCTGCACAAGAATTTGCCAGATATTATGCCAAATTTAATTTGAGATATGCGTACCTTGCAAAGTTATTTTGGCTATTAACAAATGTATTGTTAACTCTCACAGAACTGAAGAAATGCCAGGGAGGTAATGCACTAATTTTTATCATTTCCATGAATATATAATTGATTTATATACATGCCGTCTAGAATATCTGAGGGGGAGAAATATAGAGAGAGATAGATTGATAGAGAGAGAGAAAGAGACCGAGACAGTGAGAGAGATAGAGAGATATAGAGACAGAGTGAAATGAAGGGAGAAGTAGAGAGGGAGATCCTCGAAGTAAAGGATCAATCAGAGTAGAAGGAAGATTGCCATTGTTGCTCAAAAGTCTTTGAGCGAAATCTTTTGAAGGATAAATTGATTGAACGGGGTTTGATGCCTCATTAAAGGAGTGTTCCGCGTTGGTTTCTTTTGCCGATGCTCTCTGGTCATTCCAAAATCGAAAACTAATGTGAAGGGAAATACATTTGTTATGGTATTTTTTTGCTTTTCATTGAAGTCAGTTCATGAACCTGATGAACCTTAAAAACGGGGCTATTTCCTTGACACAAAGCATAAGCATCACGAGATGGACGAAGCTAAGCTTTGCAACAACCAACAGACGAAATTCAAGCTTGGCAGTCCTGACACGTCCATCCGTGAATGGTGCTGGACAACAAAGAAATTCGCTGGATGAGATCGTTCAACATGTATCAACATCCTCAATGATGGATTAGCCAATATAGCATTGCAAAAGATAAGGCCGAAGCATTCGCCACATCCATTAACCAGAAATGGTGAGTGCAATACCAACTCGCCCTTCCTCTGTGCTACGCAGCTACAGAAATGCCAATCCTCAAGCCAATTTTATTCACTCCATGTGATATATATTAACGACTGAAGGCAATCAATACTGAAAAAGCTATTGGCCCTGTCAAAATTCTGGCAGCTGTACTGAAGGCTTGAGCGCCAGAACGTCCAGCGCACCTCACTGATCATTTCCAGCTCAACTAAAACAGTGGCATTTTCACAGCTCTGTGCAAAATCGCCCAGGTCTGACCTGTACGCAAATAAAAAGGACAATCCATACTTGGCCAATAACCGCCCCTTTAACCTACTCTCAATCATCTGTGAAGTTATTGACGTGGTCACCAACAGTGCTAACAAGTGGCACTTGCTAAAAACTAACACGTCTCTTTGATGCCCTGTTTGAAACCTAACAACGCTATTCAGCTTCTGACCACGTTACAGTCGTGGTTGAAACATGTTCCAAGGAACTAAACTGACGAGGTGAGGTCAGAGTAACTGCGCCTGTCATCAATGCAGCTTTTGACGGAGTATGACATTAAAGAGCCCGAACGCAACTGGAGTCAATGGGGGGTGTGGGGGGGGGGGGGGGGGGGGGGGAATCTCCGTTGGTGCAGTTATACCTAGCATAAAGAAAGATGGTTGTGGTTTCTGGAGGCCAGTCAACTCAGTTCTGGGATTTCATTGCAGGAGTTCATGAGCGTAGGCTCAACAATCTTGAGTTCCTTTATTAATGCCCTTCCATCCATGAAAATTTACTATGTGGTATGTTCGCTGCCGACAGCACAATGTTCAGCAACATTCCCGACTCTTCAGATACTGAAGCAGACCACGTCCAAAAACAACAAGACCTGGACAATATGTCAGTTTGTTTTCGCTAGTGGAAAGCTGTATTCACGACATACAAGCATCAGGCAATTTACCACTTCTTAAAATAAAGAATTTGAGCACAGGCCTTGATGTGCTATGGCATGGCCGTCACTTGGGGTTTCGATTGGAGAGAAAAATTTCCTGCTAGCCACATAAACACTGTGGCTGCAAAAGCAGGTCAGGGAAGTGATCGCTGTGAGGAGAAACTCCGCTCCTGACTCCCCAAAATCTATGCACCCTCTACAAGGCACAAGTCAGGAATTTGATGAACGAATTGGCACTTGCCTTGATGGGTGCTGTTCCTATGGCACTGGGGCAGTTGGACAGAGTCCAGGGCCAAGAATTACGATTGATTAACAAAACATTAGAAAGGATTGATTCTCTCCACTGCCTAGGCAAAGCAGAAGCAGTGAGTACCATCTTCATGATGTACTGCAGGAATTCAGCGAGGCTTCTTACACAATACTTTCCAAATTCTCGATCTCTAAAAACAAGAAGGTCAAGGGCAGCAGAAGGCTGGTTACACCTCCACCCGGGAGGTCTCCTCCAATTCAATCAAATTTCTGTCTAGGTAATATGTCGCTTTTCCTTAACAGCATCTACATAAAAAATCTGGAACCGCCACTCACTAACATCGATGTGGAGCTACATAAACCAAATTAACTGCAGCAGGTTAAGAATTCAGCTCAATACCACCTTCTCAAGGACAACTAGGAGGAGTCAATAAACAATGGCCCAGCAAGCGAAGCTCACATCCCTTGAAGGAATAAAAATGAAGAAAATTGTGGGAAAACGCAGTGTCACCACTGGACAAAGCAATGTCCCCCTTATATCACTGTTGTCTGTCTTTAGCAATTGCTGAATCTCATATTAAACTGCAATGAAACACTTTCGCTGGACCATTCAGATCTGAAAAAGAACGGCGAAGGTTAAGAGATTGCAGATTTTTTTTACTATAATGAGGAATGCATACAATTCTTTTCGAGAGCAATCTGTTTCAAATGTATGCATTGGTCAAATTGACGAAAGATATTCCAGTATCGGCAATGATGGTTGTTTCGGAGATCAAAGGTAGTGTGTTTTCTCTCCCTAATGGTTATTTGCAGGAAATAATCTGCTCACCAATATCCGAGGCAAAGATTGTATTAATCAACCACAAACAATGGTGAACACAGATTGCTGGATGTTATGGTGAAACGTGTACCGGCAGCAAAATCTGGATTAATATCTGCTAATTCCGGTTGCATGTCTGAACAGCAGAGTGGCAATCGGAGGAGGGTTTGCACCGATTTGAGGCTCCTGAGGCATCAGATTTAAAGGTGCATCAATTTCAAGAGGAATCGATGAAAGTGTGGTTCTTGCTACAACTACTGCGAAAAACATTCAACTCTTGCCCAATTCAGGTTCAGCATAATGAAGACACGTTGAAGATCAATCAACTTTTAAACGTGGGAAAGTGGGGATTGATCTTTTTATTTAAAATCGGCTAGCTGTCGTATTTTGTGAGTTGTTTAAATGTTCTAAAAGGTTGTCATTTGAGATAAATTGGTAATAGGGCTTAAATACCGGATTTCTTTAAAAAACTGCATTTGATTGAACAGTAAATGATGGGCATTTTAGTGGCATAAAAGTCATAGAGCTGAAATATAATTTGCTGTAAAAAAAGAACATTTCGATAAATTCGTAATTCTAACTTAGTGATGCTGGCTCAATAGAGGGTAATATACAGGATCACAATTGACATAGCAAATGATAATACCACAAACGTCCGAGTCTGGACAAGCAATTGCATGATAATGCAACTATTGGGGTTTGGGGTATTGGGAAGGCTTTCAGTCTTCTGCACTAGAAAATTAGATCCCCTATCAACTTTTGGAAAATCAATGAGAAATCCTTTAAAATTAAGGAAATCTACAAGACAGTAGTCATCTTCGCATTTGATCTCTTGGTCATGCATGCATGGCTAATATTTGAAATAAAGTAGATACAGGTATTGCAAACTCATTAAAATCAACATGATAGGCTATTATTTATGCAGCTAATTAAACTAGTTATTTTGATATAGACAGTCCATTTCAAGGATAGCATCAGATGGTGCCAGAATGCTTTTCCACATTGAAAGTGGCAATTCTTTTTTTTTGGAAAGCAGACAGACTCAATTCATAGAACTGGGGTGTTAGGTCCACTTGTAGAGCGAAAGCAAAGTCCCAGAAAACGAGTGGACTGATTGACAACTTGATTAATATTTGTCACCGCTGAATTACACAGAATGTGGATTCAAGATTTCTTGATGTCAACATTTACTCCATGGCGCAAAATCAATTTTCAACTGTCTTTAAAATCCGCCAACATAACGCTTTTGAGGCCTTGCCTATTTCTCTTCGAACGTAACATTCATTCGATTCCCACCTTCAAGTCTAATGTTCATTTGATGATAACATCATCTCACACAATACTTTTTAAAATCAAAGTGTCGTACTACATTCTCAATATTGATATCTAATAATACTGCCAAACACCTGATCATCAGCCAAGATGTATCACTTTATGGCTGTTTGTCATAAAGTATGTCATATATCAAACGCTGCATTCAGTGAAATATAACCCAATACGGATGACTAATTTGATTAAAAATTTCATAATCCCCTGTGTTCTAACACGTATCAGTAAAGTTGTTGGATTTCCCTGAATTAAAAAAAAAATCTTACAGACAGGTTGCCACTGAAGAGCGAAAACATTGTTTAATCCTAAACATTCACCTCAAGCTACGTCTGTGAATGCCAGCTGCACAAGAATTTGCCAGATATGATGTTAAATTACATTTGAGATATGAGTACTTGCTAAGGTGTTTTGGCTATTAGCAAATGTACTGTTAACCCTCACAGAACTCAACAAAGGCCAGGGAGTTAATGCAGTAATTTATAGTTCCTATGAATATATAATTGATTTATGGACATGTCTTTTAGTTTTGCTGATAGAGATTAATATAGAGAAAGATAGCGAGAGCAGGAGAGACAGAGAGAGAGAGAGAGATATAGAGAAGGGTGCAGAGAAATAGAAAGAGAGATCCTCGAAGTGAAGGATAAATCAGAGTACATGGAAGATTGTCAGTGTTGCTCCAAAGTCTTTGTACGAAGTCTTTTCAAGGATAAATTGATTAAAGAAGTTTTGATGCCTCATTAAAGCAGTGTCCCGCGTTGGCTTCTGCTGTCGACTCTCTGGTCATTCCCAAATCGAAATTTAATGTGAATGTAAATACATTTGTTATGCCTTTTTATTCATCAGAGCTGAAGAAGGAGGATGGTAATGAAATATTATTCTTATTTTTAAATAACAGTTGCATAATAACACGGTTGGTGACCAATCTGTTTCAAGCTTAGAGACTGGTCACATTGACGAACAACCTTCCACTGAATGCAATGAAATTTGAGCCCGAGGTCAAATGCAATGCGTTTTGCCTTCCTAAAGACTTACTTCAGGAAATTTCTACTGTCAATTTCCGAAGAAGGGAGTTATTTGCCCAATTGACAATCAAAGATGATGCAGCGAGAGGACGGCATGATTTTGATCTGTGGGCCGTCAATGCAAAGTGGTGAATAGACAGTTAATTTTATAACGTTTCTGAATAGCAGAGCGCAGACAAAATAGATGATGACCAAAATTTAAATGTTCGGAGGCATTGGAAGTAATGATTCATGAAGTTGAAGCGAAGCCAATGCCTGTGACTTCTATGACTGAAATGATTGGACAATGAAGCGACAGTTGTCCAATTTAATCGTGCATAATTAGGTCATGTTCAAGGGGGTTCATCTGTTTAACGTGGACTGGGCAGTTATGTTTTCTATTTGAGTGCATTGTCATGGGATAATTTGTGACTCTGTCAAGAAGCCTTTTAATATGATCGCTAGTGAGGTAAACTGATAATAGCACTTGGAGCCTGCAGAAGACATACGTTGGCTGGATAGGCAACAACAGTGTCTTGACTTGAATACAGCAAATTGAGTTCAAAACAAAATTAGCTCTTTGTCAGGGACTGATGGGTCAAGTGTTTTCTGTTTCTCGGTGTTGCTGGCTGTTTTGAGCTTAAGAGTACACAGCCTGAGATGCGATAGCAATTAATGATACAGCAAACGCATGGACATCAGCACGAAATGTGACGGTCTGAAATGACATTGAACAGCAATTTTTTTCAGAAGGCCTTACATCTTCTCGACTTGAGACTTAGGTCCTGTGCAAACTGTAGACAAATCAGCCTGAAATTTGCCTTGATATGAGAAAGGCTGCACAGTAATTGCTACATACCTTTGGGAGTATAAGCCACACAATCTTATATCGCACTTTAGAGTATATGCTGTGAGTAACATATTTTAGCAGAGATTGTGAAGCAGAAAATAACTTAATAGTAACTAGAGACTAGTCTTTCATATTGTGTGTGTGTTTACTCCACTAATCAAAAGGCTTGCAGTTCAGGATGGCAGGCGTCATATTGAAATGAACATGAATGATGAGCAACAGAGATTGTTCAGCACATCGAAAAAAAACTAGCACCTGCTGTTTTTGTAATGATTGGCTGAGAACCGAATTCTCTCAAGGGCAAGCTGATGAACGTCAATGTTCTGGTCATTTGATGTATTGGAAAAAAAAAACATGCACTGCAATCTTTTCTAAAGCAGAAGGCACAGGCTTTCGCAACTATTGACAGTACAGACAAGAAGTGAAAGAGTATGTTATTAATCTAAGATAATTTAAGTTGTGAGTTTCATTTGGCTATTCACAAGTGTGCCTTTAACACTCACAGAACTGAAAAAAATATCAAGAAGGGAACGGAGTAACTTCATACTTGTGTACTTAAGGCTTTTGCTCCAGAACTTGCAGCGCACCTCGCCGATCTTTTCCAGCACAGCTAAAACAGTGGCATCTTCCCGAATCTGTGCAAAATCGCAAAGGTATGACCTTATGCAAAAATAATGAATATCCCCACTTGGCCAATAACTTTAGCCTACCCTCGATCATCTGTGTAGTTATGGGAATGGTCACCAACAGTGCTCCCAAGTGGCACTTGCTTAACAATAACATGCTCACTGATGCCCTGTTTGAAAACTAACAACATAATTCGGCTTCTGACCACGTTACAGTCGTCTTTGAAACATGTTGCAAGGACCTACACTCAGGAGGTGAGGTGAGAGTTACAGTGCCTTTCATCAATGCAGCATTTGACTGAGTGTGACATTAAGGAGCTCGAACACAGCTGGTGTCAAAACGGGGAATAGTCTACATTGGTGTAGTTATACCTAGCATAGAGAAAGATGCTTATGCTTGCTGGAGGCCTGCCAACTCAGCTCCAAGAGTTCATTGTAGGAGTTCTCCAGCGTAGAGTCCTAGGTCCAACAACCTTCTGCTCCTTCATGAATGCCCTTCCTTCCATCAAAATGTACTAAGTGGGTATCTTCACTGCCGTCCACAACATTCCCCACTCTTCAGATACTGAACCAGCCCATGTCCAAATGCAGCAAGACTTGAACAATTTGTCAGTTTGGTCTAAAAAGTGGAAAGCTGTGTTCACCGCATACAATTGGCACGCAATGACAGCCACTAAAAAGAGGGAATCCGAACACTTGTCTTTAACATGGAGTTTCCAATGGAGAGAAAGTTTACTATGCTAGCCACATAAATGCTCGGACTGCAAGACCAGGTCAGGGCCAGGATCCCTGCGTGGAGGAACACGCCTGCTGAATTCCTAAAGTCTGTCCAACAACTACAAGGCTCAAGTCAGCAATTTAATGGAATATTTCCCACTTGCCTTGATGATTGCAGTTCCTGTGACACTGAAGCAGTTGCACACCGTCCAGGGCAAACATTTATGCTTTATTGAGAACTCATCAAAAAGGATTCACTCCTTCCAATGCCGACGCACAGCAGAAGCAGTGAATCCCATGTTCATGATGCACTGAAGGAACTCAGCGGTGCTTCTTAGACAGCACCTTCCAAATACTCGTCCTCTACTAATGAGAATTGCAAATGGTAACACCTCCACCTGAGTGGTCCCCTCCAAGTCACTCACAATACAGTGTTGGTACTATATCGTTTTAACTACACTGCATCTACGTAAAAGTGCTGAAACGGTCCCTCCTTAACATCAAAGTGGAGGGAATAAAGTAAATGAGCTGCAAAAGTTTAAGAGGGCAGCACACCCCAACCTTCACAAGGGCTACAACGTGGTGTCAATATATGCTCGCCCAGCTAGCGAAGCTCACATCCCATGAAGGAATAAAAACGAAACCATGTGGCGAGATGCAGAGTCACAAGTGGTCAAAATATACTCCCCTCTATGTCTCTATTGTCTGTCTTTAGCAATTGCTCAACCTATTATTAAACTGGGATGAAACAGTTTTGCGCAACCCTTCAGAACTTAAAAAGAATGGCGAAGGTTCGGAGACTTCAGATATACATTTTTTTTTTAAATAAGAATGCATACTACACGTTTGGCGAGCAATCAGTTTCAAATTTGCCAATTGGTCCAATTGACAAAATATCTTCTATTATTGGCAATCAAGTTTGTTTCGGAGATCAAAGGCCGTGCATTTTCTCTCCCTAATTGTTATTTGCATGCAATATCCTGCACGCTAACATCTGAGGCGAAGATTGTATTAGCCCAAGGACAAGCAATTGTGAAACAGGCGGTGTTGGATGATATGCTGAAATCTGCACCGGCAGCACGTTATGGAGTAATATCACCGAATTCCGGTAGCATTTCTGAACAGCATAGCGTTAATCAGATGAGGGTTCTGACCGAGCTGAGGCATTGAGCCATCAGAGTTAAAGCTACAACAATTTGAAGAGGATTCGATGTCTGTGTTATTCTTGCCACAACTGCTGTGCAAAGATTGAACTGTTGCTGAATTCAGGTTTAGCATAATGAAGACACGTTGAAGGTCGATCAAACCTTAAACGTGGAAAAGTGGGGATTGATCTTGCTATTTAAAATCGGCTAGATACACTTTTTTGTAAGTTATTTAAACATTCTTTTAATCGGATAGCAAGTAAGAGAAATTGATAATAGCACCTAATGCCTCGATATCTTCAAAAAACTGATTTCGATTGAACGGACAATGACGCAGATTTTAACGGTATAAAACTCAGGCCAAGTTAATGAGCTGCATCAAATGGTGCCATAATGCTTTACCTGACATGAAGTGAAAGATTATGTAAAGAATCTTAGATAATTTTAATTGTCAGTTTGATTTGGCTATTCACAAGTGTTCCGCTAACACTCACAGAACTGACAAAATTTCAGGAAGTTAAGTCAGTAATTTCATATTTGCGTTTCTCTGTAATTGGTATTTGACCAATACATAACGCACTGTTAGAGAGAGAGAGAGAGAGAATGACAGTCACCCAGACAGATGCACACACGGGGTGACAGACAGAAGGAGAGAGAGCGAGAGAGAGAGAAAGAGAGAGAGAGAGACAGAGCTTTGCAATGATGGACCAAAACGGAAGAAATGCATTTCTGCCCATGCTGTTTTAAATGGAGACGGATCATGAACCTGATGAATCTTTAAAACGGCGACTAGCGTGACAAAAAACACGTGCTGTTTTTGCAGTGATTGGCTGGGAACCGATTACACTTAATGGCAAACTGCAGAACAGCAGTATTCCGGTCTTTTGATCTAATGAAAAAAGCACACACTGCAACCTTTTGAAAAGCAGAAGGCACAGGCATTAGAAACTAATGTCAGTCCGGACATGAGGTGAAGGATTATGATATATTCAAAGAAAATGTACTGTGCGAGTTTGATTTGGCTATTCACAAATGTATCGTTAACACTCACAGATCTGAGAAAATGTCAAGAAGGTAAGTCATTAACTTCATATTTGCGTTTCTATGGAATTTGTATTTGACCAGGGCATAAAGCATTGTTAGGGGGAGAGACTGACAGGCAGAGAGAGATAGAGAGACAGATGGACAGACAGAGAGACAGAGAGAGATAAAGAGCAACAGAGATTGAGAGACCAGGAGAGAGAAAGAGAGAGAGAGATCTTTGCAATGATGGACCAAAAGGGAAGAAATGCATCTTGTTTTTTTTTTCAATGAAGTCACTTCATGAACCTTTTGAAGGTTTAAAACAGAGCAACTTCCGTGACACACAACATAAGAAACAAACGGTGGACGAAGCTAAGCTTTGCAAAAACAAACAGATCAAATCTAATTTCCTGCCATTTCCAAGCGTGAATGGTGCTGGACAACAAAGGAACTCGCTGTATGAGATGGCTGAACATGCAACATCAGCCTTTAGTGATCGATTAGCCTAGCACAGCTTTACAATAGATAAGGCCGAAGCATTCATATCTAACATTAACTTGCAATGCTGTGTTCAATATCCAGCACGGACTTGCTCCGAGGTACGCAGCTTAATGGATGCTAGTCTAAAACATTTTTTTATTCAATCCATGTGATATGAAGTAACGGCGGAAGGCAATCGATACTGAAAAAGTCTATTGGCTCAGTTAAAATTCCGGCAGTTGTACTGAAGACTTGTGGTGCAGAGCATGCACGGCAGCTCGCCGTTCTTTTCCTGCAGAGCTAAAACATTGGCATCTTCCCATCTTTCTGCAACATCGCCCAGGTAAGTCCTGTGCCAAAAAAGAAGGGCGCACCCAACTCGCCAATACCTGCCCTATTAACCTACTCTCAATCATCTGTGAAGTTATTGAAGGGGTCACTAATAGTGGTATCAAGTGGCAGTTGCTAAGCAATAACCTGCTCACTGACACCCTATTTGAAATCGAACAGCACTCCTCAACTCCTGACCACGTTACAGCCGTGTTTGAAACATTTCCCAAGGATCTGAACTCACGAGTTCAGGTGAGAGTAACTACTCTCGTCATCAATGCAACATTTGACAGATTGTGAAATTGAAGGGCACGAACACAACTGGAGTCAAAACTGGGAAAAATCTCATTTGGTGGAGGCAGACCAAGCACAAACGAAGTTGGCTCTGATTGCTGCATGTCAGTCAACTCTCAGTTTCCGGACCGCATTGCAGGAGTTGCTTAGTTTCGCATCCAAGGCACAACAATCTCCAGCTCTCTCATCGATGCCCTTCCTTCCAGCAAATGGCCCTAACCCTAACACTAACCCTAATCCTAACCCTAACCCTAATGTTCACTCAATATTGCCCAATGTTCAGCCACATTCCAAACTCTTCAGATACTGAAGCACCCATTGTCCAAAATGCAACAGGACCTGGACAATATGTCGGTTTCAGCTGTCTTTAGCAATTGCTCAACTTATCATTATTCTGCACTGAAATACTTTTGCTTAACCATTCAGAACAGAAAAGGAACGGTGAAGGTTAGCAAATTTCGTTTTTTTGTTTGTTTTATGAGGAATGCATACAACACCTTTAGCCAGCAATCTGTTTCAATTGTATTCATTGGCAAATTGACGAAAGATATTCTAGTATCAGCAATGATGTTTGTTTGAGAGGTCAAAGGCAGTGCGTTTTCTATCATTAATTGTTATTTGCTGGAAATATTCTTCATGGCAATATCCGAAGCGCAGATTGTATTCGCGCAACCACAAGCATTGGTGAAACAGTGAGTGTTGGATGATATGTTGAAATGTGTACCGTTAGCAAACGTGGTGTATTGTCAGCTAATTTCGGTAGCATGTCTGAATTTCAGAGCTTTAATCAATGAGGGTTTGGAACGAATTAAGGCTTCTGAGACATCAGAGCTAAAGGTGCATCAATTTGAAGTGGAAATGATGTTTCTGTCATCTTGTTACAACTGCGATGCAATGACTCAACTGTTGCCCAATTCAAGTTTAGCATACTCCAGGACTCGAAACTAATTTATGACGCTATAATGGTGTTTTTGATCCGCCCGAGTTAAGACCTTTGAGCTCTTATCCGTTTCGCTTCGAACCTAAAATTAATTATTTTCCGAACTTTAAGCCTAGTTTTCATTTGAGATAAAATAATCCCACGGAATAATTTCTAAAATCGATGTGTAGCGCTACATTCTCAAAACCACTAACTAACAATATATCCAAACGCCTGTTCATCTGCAAAAAGTGCTTGATGCGTGATAATAATTAATTTCACCCTTGGAAGCAATTTGGGGAGATTCACTTGTTATTAATGACATCCGAAATAAGTGGAATGTGTTTTATTTCGTGTCTGATTCTTTACTAATAAACATCGCATGCTTCTTTCATGCAACACTTCATGCTATGATCAACATAAAACGCTGCATTAGGCGAAATATGGCCAACAATAAGTTACTAACTTGATTAAATAAGCCAATGATTCCCAATATTCCTAAAAACGTCATCGTTTCTGAAGCAACCTTAATTTGAAGAATTTCTGGCAGAACCGATGCCCCTGAAGAGCGAAATCATTGCTTAATGGTTATCATTGTCCTCAAGCAGTGCCTTTGAATGTCAGGTTGACGTTGTATAGCCTGCTATGATGCCAAATTACATTTAGATATTCTTGCCTTGAAGGTTGATTTGGCTATTAACAAATGTACGGTTTACTCTCACAGAAATCACAAAATTCCAGGCAGGTAATGCAATAATTTTTCGCTATCAAGAATATGTGCTTGATTAATGAACTGCTCATCTGTTATTATGGAGGGAGAGAGAGAGTGAGAGAGAGAGAGAGAAAGATAGACGTAGAGAGAGAGAGAGAGAGACGGAGAGAGAGAGAGAGAGAGAGAGGGAGAGTTCCTCAAACTGACAGATGAATCGGAAGAATCATATCATTGCCAACCATGAACCGCAGGCTTTGATCTCAACCACTTGATGAATAATTTGACAAAATGAATCTTGACGCCTCATTAAAGCATTGTCCTGCGTTGGTTTCTGTGTCGATGCTTTCTGATCATTCCAAAATCGTCAATATTTCTGGAGGGAAATACATTTTTGTTTCTCCCTAATATGCATCAAAGCTAAAGAAGGATGGCGAAGGTAGCGCATATCAATTTAGGTTTATATAACAACTGCATAAAACATGATTGGCAAGCAAGCTGTTTCAGGTTTATCTATTCCTCAATTTGACGAATAAAATTCCAGTATCTGCAAAGATTTTTAAATCGGAGGTCATAGGCAATGCGTTTCCCCTTCCTAATGATGAACTGCAGGGAGTTCCTGCCCATAAACTTCCAAAGTAGGGAAGCATTTGCGCAACTGACAATCATTCATGGTGCAAGTGGAGGAGGACGTGATGTTCAGCTGTGGCTCATCACCACAAATGCATTAAATCGACTGTTAATTTTATAACTTTTTCGAACAGCAGAGCGTAAACAAAATAAGTGATTGGACAAAGCTTAGATCTTTGGAGGCATTGCAATAAAATGTTAATGAAGTTCAACTGAAACCAATGTTTGTGACTTTTTTTAATTCAACTGGTTGGGCAAAGATGAGACTGTTGTCTATATCATTCTGGCATAATGAGCACATGCTGAAGTTGTTTGACCTGTTTAACGTGGACATGAGACTTCTGTTTTCTATTTCACAGCATTGTGATATAACATGTTGTGACTTTGACAAGAAGCCTTTTAATATTGTTGCAAGTGAGGTAAAATGATAGTTGGACCTAAAGCCTGGAGAAGGCCGATTTCGACTGGAGAGCCAACAACAGTCTTTAGTGGAATACATGGAAATGAAAAATAATTTATCGTTTGGCAGCAACTTACGGGATAAGTGTTTTCTGCTTCTAAGTGATGCTAGCTTATTTGAACTTATTAGTGCACAACTTGAGATGGGATAGCAATTAATGACACAACAAAGTTTGGAATTAAATTGGACGGACTAGAATGCGATGAAATAGCACTGTTCAAAAGGCGTTCCATCTTCTATGCTGGATAAATTGGCCCTGTAGTGACACTAGAAAAATCCACGTAAAATTTGCATTTGATGTGAGAAATGCTGTACAGTATGAGCTACATGGTTTCGAGGGTATGAACGCCAGACAAACTTGTATGAATCTTTAGAATATCTGTGACGAGCAATATTCTTTAACAGAGACTGCCAAGATGAAAATTCCTCAGTTCACAACAGTCTATTGGCTTTCAGATTGTATGTGTTCACTGCACTGTTCGAAAATCTTCTAGATCTGGAATGCAGGCATCATATAGAATGCAAATTATTGACCAGAAACTCAGATAATTCTGCCCTTGGAAGTCCCATGTCTGGCAGCTGATGTTTTGGCAGTGATTGGCTCAGAACGGTTATCAATTAAGTGAAAACCGAAAAACAGCAGTGATCTGGTCATTTGATGCATTGTTAAAATCACCCTTGCTATTTTTTTTGAAAAGGAGAAGGCACAGGTATACGGAACTAATGGCCGTCCATATGGGAGGTGAAGAATTATGTTGTTAATCGAAGATATGTGTACTGTGTGAATTTGATCTGGCTATTCACATGTGCATTGTTATCTCTCGCAGAAGTGACAAAATGTCAAGATGGTAAGGCAATAATTTCATGTATGCATTTCCCTGTAATTGATATTTGAGCAAGACATTAAGTGTTGATGAGGCGGGGTGGGGTGTGCAGGATTGTGGGTGATGGAGGGGGGTGATAGAGAGAGTGAGATACAAGAGAGAGAATTAGAGAGACAGAGAGACAGAAAGAGTGAGATCGAAAGATCTTTGCAGTAATGGAAAAACATAAGAAGCGTGTGGTTACCCATATTCTTCCTATAGCTTGAAGTGAAGTCGCTTAATCAAACTGTGGAAGCTTTAAAACAGGACTACTTGCATGCCAAACAACATAAGCAACAGATGATAGACAGAGCTAACCAACATGATAACTAATCGATCAAATGGATCCTCCGCAGTCCTGTGTCATCCAGCCATGAATGGTGTTGGACAATAAACAACATCGCTGGACTTGTGGCTTCACTAATATCCCCATCTTCAATAATGTAATAGTTCAGCAGAGCAATGCAAGTATTACTTATTAAGGCCGCAGCAGTCGCAACAATCTTTAGCGAGAATTGTTGAGTGCAGGATCCAACTCCGCCTCTCCGGAGGTCCCCAGCATGACATTTACCAGTCTAAAGGCAATTCGATAGAGCTTGGCCTAATTAGCCACGTGGTTTTGGTACTGCGTTTCTAACCCCAAGATCAAGAGTTCAAATCTCACAATGGCAAACTATGAAACAATGTAACTTCATCTGAAACAGATGGAAAGGATTTGTGTTTGAAAGAGTTACTTCAAGAAGGATTGAATGCACCTGACACTGCAAATACTTTTGGCACTGACAAAGTTCCGGCAATTGTACTGAAGTCTTCTGCTCCAAAACTTGCAGCACACCTAGCAGATTTATTCCATACAGCGAAAAACACCAGCATCTATAAGCTGTGTGGAAAATCGCCCATGCATAGCCTGTAAACAGAAATCAGGGCAAGTCCAAGCCTGCCAATTACTGTCCCATCAGTGTACCCTCGATCATCGGTTAAGTAATGGAAGGGGTCACCAACAATACTATCAAGCGTCAATTGCTTTGGAATAACCCGCTCAATGAACACCAGTTTTGCATCTTTACAGGGCTGCAAATCTCTTGAGCTCGCTACAGCAGTTGTTCAAACATGGTCAAAGAACTGAACTCCCGAAGTGAGTTGTGAGTCGCCGTTGACAACAAGGCTGCATTTGACCGAGTGTGGCATCAAGGAGCCCTAGCCAAACTGGAAGCAATGGGAATCGGGGGGAGGGGGGGGGGGTGTTGTGGCGGGGGGGGGGGGGAATTTTTAGATTTTTGGATCCATACCTAGCACAAAGGAATTTGGTTGTGGTTCTTGGGATTCAGTCATATCAGCTCCAGGACAGCACTGCAGGTTTCCCTCAGCGCACTGTCCCAGAATCAACAGTCTTCAGCTACTTCATCGATGCTCCTCCTTCAATCAAAAGGTCAGAATTGGGGATGTTCGGTGATGATTGCACGCTTTTCAGCAACATTAACGACTCCTCGGATACTGAAGCAGCCCATGTCCAAATGCAACAAGACCTTGAAAATAACCATGTTTTGGCTGACAAATGGAAATTAACATTCACACCTCAATAGTGTCAGACAGTTGACCACCTGCAGCTAGTGAGATCCAAACCATTGGTGCTGGATGCTCCACGACATTTCCATCAATGGTGTTTACCATTGCTCAAAAGGGTTTCCGGGCGAACCATATAAATATGCTGGATACAAGAGCAGGTTAGTGTCCAGGAACCGGGCAACGAGTAACTAGCCTCCTGTTTACCCAAATCCCGTCCACCATCTACAAGAAACACGTCAGGAATCTGATTTAATACTTGTCATTGTCTACCTGAATGCAGCTCATATATTATTGGAGAAGACGAAAACAGTCCAGGACAAATCAGTTCACTTGATTGGCAACACAGACATAAACATTCACTCCTTCCACGACCGACACACATTAGCAGCAGTGAAACACATTTACATGATACAATGCAGGAATTCAACATGAAGCATGAAGCTGAAATATAATTTGCTGTTTAGAAGAAACTTATGGATCAATTGTTTGATCTACCTTGGTGATGCAAGCTCAGTTGAGGTTTACATCACAGAATGTGAGATGAGTTCGCTGTTAATAATGCCAGGAACGTCGGGGCCTGAGCGGAAAATTGGACTGCGTGCAACTATGGGGAAGTGGGATATGTCAAAATTATTTAACCAGCTGCAATGCCAATTAGCCCTGAGGGGAACTCTCCAAATATCAATCATCAGTCCATATTCGATGCGAAAATGATACACAGTGTGAACTACAAAATTCAGGCTGTGATGACCCAAGTCAACCTTGCATTAATCGTTAGACTATATGATACCAGTAATTAGGTATAACAAAAATTGTGGAACAGAAAACACTTTAATGGATCTGGACTTTTGATTATTGTAACCTCATGCCCTTCTGCTCATGTGTATTGAGTCAAATATTCCAAAAGCATGAGTTTCAGGAATGCAGGCACATAACCGGAAATACCCCTTAAAATTCAGAATCGCAGAGCATTTTGAAACTCGATAGCAACTATTCATAGCCTATGGAGTTTCAGCACTGCATGATTTTTCAGCATCAAAATACTTTGCAATCCAGATTTCAGAAATCATCAGTGAATTTGATTTCTTGGATATGCTCCCATGCCTATCGTTTGAAAAACAGAGGACACAGATAAAAGAAGCTGATGAAAATTAAGTGAAGCTTCATATGTTAATTATATTGGTCATTTCGATCTAAGCACGGCAATTGAATAATTTGATTCTGGACGTGTCATTTTGCAATTCCAAATGTCCTATTACAAATATTTGGGTCGAAGGTAGTCTACCCAAATATTGGTTCACGGCCTAGTCTATTGTAGAATGGTTGAAAAATTCCAGAATATGAATGGAATCAGCAAGGCTTACATCTTGAATTGTCCCCACTGAATGACATTGAATGTGGATTGAGAATGCTTTGAGGTTCAAGAAGGTTTTACCAATCTGCATTATTTCCCCTCAACACCTTTTAATGTCCTCCTGCCTTGGAAAACGTTGAACAGATATTAATTTATTTTGTAACTTAAATTGTTATTCTTCTGACCATGAAGTCGGGAAGTCTTGATTTCATATAATGACAAGAGACACTTCCAAAGTAATTTCGAAAATGCCTGTATTATGATACATTTGAAAGGCTATTACCTAGTAATATAGAGAAACACCTGATCGTCTGTGCCAATACAGGACAAGGTGATCTGATTCCAAATTTTCTTTTATTGAAATTATTGATGCCGTTTTTTAAGATTAATCTTATTATAAATAATAATCAGTCCCAATTGAGGCTGTAGTTTTTCGCTGTGTATGACTCTACAACGACAAGCAACGTCACATTACTGAAACATGTACACGTTTTGACGCAAATGAAACGCTGTATTTAGGAAAGTATGATGTAAATTACGTTGGCAAATTGTGAATTAGACGGACAATTCCATAAATACTTCCAGGCATCTGTCAAGTTGAAGCTTAGGTGCTTAAAATACGTCTGGCTGAATCACGCCACGGAAATCCAAAACATTACTTCATCTGTAATAAATGGCATGCAACTGGGCCACTGAATGTAAGCTTGAAATGAGCTGGCCTGATAACTCAGCAGAATTGAGATGTTGATACGTTGTCGGGTCGATTTGGATATTCACATGTAAACTTTTTACCCTCACTGAACCGTTAGAATGCTATGAATTAACACAACACCTTTGCATTTCCATGTCTATGTAAGTTACTTTTGAGCAATACGCCTGATATTATTGAGAGAGAGAAAGTGAGAGAGAAAGAGAGTGAGAGAGTATATGTGTTATGTGTGAGAGAGACAGAGAAGGCCCGGGGTCGGGGGGGGCGGTGGTGTGGTGCGGGGGGGTGGAATTGGTGGAGGGTGTTGGGCACTGTACCAGAGAAATTACCCGAAGTGAAGACCCAGCTCGAAGACTGAAATGGTTGACAGTGCAGGCCTCTTGCGTTTTACCACAACTTGCACAAATTGTCAAAACACAGCGTGACACCTGGTGAAAGCAATCCCCCATGCGTCTGCCTTCTTTTGATGTGCCGGCTATTGGTTAATTGAAATTATATGTGGAGCCGCTTTCATAATGTATCACTTTTTCACATTCAGCGCTAAAGGAGAAGGGAATTCTGATGGACAAAACAGTGTTTATACAAATAAAAATAAGCATAAACACCGTTGGCTACCAATTTCTTTGAAATGTATGCGTTGGTCACAGTGACGAAGTGCTTTCCAATATCTAGAATGGTGTTTGCCATTGGCATCAAAAGCAATGCCTCGTCAATTCGTAATGGTTATTTGCTGGAACATTACGCTCATCAGTTTCCAACTGACAAACAATGATGAGGCAGGGGAAGATGAGCATGATATTGAGAATTGTATCCCCAAAATACAGTGCGAACTGGCCGGTAATCGTCACAAAAGTTATGATTTCCAGAGCTAAATCAGATAAAGGATTGGACAAAGCTCATAGGTTTGGAGGCATCAGAGGAAAACGTACATGAATACCAGGAGAAACTAATTTTTCTGACAAGATTGCAAGAGCTGTGTGTGCAAAGAGTAAACTGTCGCTCAATTCATCTCGAGCATAAAGAGAATTGGTACTCTGGAGGATAATCTCTTTCAGGTTATAAAGGGGGAAATGCTTTCTTCCATTTATTAGCAGCGCAATATATTAATCTATGTGATTGTCAAACTGCCATTTGCATGATGGCAAGTCAGGAAAATATGATAGTAGGCTTTAAATCCTAGATTTATTAGAAACAGGCTTCAATTGGAAGGGCAACAACACACATGTCAGGTGATGTTTTATGCTATAAATTAAATTAGTTATATTGTTCTGGGCACATCAATTGAAAGAACTTTTACAAATGGTGCCATAATGCTTTGCCATATGGAGGTTGAGAAATATTTGTTTGGGACACATAAAGCCTCAATTCATGGAATGGCAGTGTAAGGGCGTTTGAACATTGGAAAGTTAAGTCCCAGCATATGACTGGAGTGAGTTAGGGCTTCAAAAATGTTCATCCCCGTTGAATAACACTGATAGTGGATTTGAATGTCTGGATTTCAAACATCCTATTCCAGAATCCAAAACCCATTAACGATGCTTCGACGGTGTTCCAGATATTTCGGAGGATACCAAGGAACACTTGACTTTTTCCTTTCGAAACTAAAATTACATTTTACTTCAAACTTTAATGCTAGTTATCATTTGATGATAACAGATTCTCACAAAATACTTTCTAAAATCAACGTGTCATGCTACATGTTCAAGAGTGGTAACTAATAATTTAGCCAAACACCTGATGACCTGCAAAAATATAACACAATATATCTTGATGCGTGATGATGATTGATTACACTACTGGAAGCAGTTTGTAGAGGTTCATGAAATTATTAATAACATACAGAATAAGTGGATTTTGTTTTTGATTCTTCAACAACAAGTGACGCCGCTGCAAAACAACATTTCTATTTTTGGCATGCATCAAAATCTTCTTTAGGCGAAGTATGGCGGACCAGACATTACTAAATTGATTAAAAAGCTGCTGTTCCCCATATTCGCACAAACAGCAATAACGTTTTTCAAGTTCCATTCATTGGAAAGGTTTCTGACAGAAAAGTTCCCCCAAACAGAGAGATCATTGTTTAAGCTTTGCCAATGACCTCGAGCTGTGTCTGCCAATGTAAGCTTGACATGATTGGCCAGATATGATAGCAAATTACAGTTGTGCTATGCGTACCATGCCAAGTTTATTCGGAATGTTCACAAGTGTACTGTTAACTTTCATAGATCTCACAAAATGCCAGGCAGGTAATGCATTAATATTCTGTTTCCATGACTATGCAATTGACTTTTGAACAGCTCACCTGGTATAATTGAGATACAGAGAGAGAGAGAGAGAGAGAGGCGGAGAGAGAGAGAGAGAGAGTGAGATCCTCACTGGGAGGAATAAATTGGTAGACACCTATGATTGCCAGTGCTGATCCAAAGTCTTATAAATTTGTCTCTTCATGAATAAAGTGACAAAACGATGCTTCAATCCTCAGCAAAAAGGTGTTTCGTGTTTGCTTCTGCTGTAGATGTTCTCTAGTCATAACACAATCAGAAATACACGTTGAGCAAAATACAATATTTGATCCATGTTTGTCCTTCAGAGCTAAAGAATAAGGAGGACAGTAAGAATATTTCCATCTTATTATTAAATACTTACTGCATATAACACGGTTGGCGAGAAATGTGTTTCAAGTTTTGCGAATGGTCATATTAATATATAACCTGCCATTAACCTAAATGATATTTGAGTAAGAGGAAAAGGGAAATGCGTTTTCGCTTCCTCATAACTAACTTCAGGAAATTTATGTCAGCCAATATCACAAGCAAAGAGAGGAGGGCGTGATGTAGAACTGTGTGTCCTCTCAACCCATGTGGATAATTGTTTATTCATTTTATAATGTTTCTGAATAGCAAAGCATTAACGAAATAAGAGGTTGGGCAACGTTCAGGTCATCAGAGGCATTAGAGTTAAAGTTTCATGAAGTTGAAGCGAAATCAATGCTTGTGAATCTTTGATTCAATTAGTTTGGGCAAAGGAACGCCTGTAGCGTATAAGAAGCAGATGTTGAATTGGGAACACCTGTTTAAAGTGGAAACGAGAATAGTGTTCTCAATTTCACTGTATTGTCATGTAATATATTCTGACTTTTTCATGAAGCCTTTTACCTTGGTCGTAAATGTAGTAAAATGATGGTGCTACATACAACCAGGAGAACGTCAAATTCGTCTGGAGAAACAACAAAACTGCCTTTAGTGGAATTCGGCACATGGAGTTCAAAAACAAGTTGCACTTCGCCAGGGAGTAAAGGGTCAAGTGTTTTATGTTTCTTGGTGATGCTGACTCATTTGAGTTAACACTGCAGAACTTCAGATTATACAGTTATTAATGATACGATAAACGTCCGGGCATAAGCAGGAAATTGGGCTGCCTGAAATGATGTGGAGCAGCAATGTTCAGAAGGCGTTCCAACTGCTGCACTGGAAAATTAGGTCCTGCAACTCTATAATAATCAATCAAACATTTACATTTGAAGCGGGAAAGGATGCACGGTAAGAGCTACATTACTTAGTGATTATGAATACCAGACAATCTTGTGTCAAACGTTTCAATATATGTTACGAGCAACATTATTAAACAGAGATTGTCAAGCAGATAATACATTAGTGGAGACTAGAGTCTTGGCTTTCAGCTTGTGTGAGCGTTTACTCGATGGTTCTAAAAGCTTGTCGTGCAGGAATGCCAGCGTCATATGGAACTGCACATGGATATCCAGCAGCCAAGAGAAGTCCGAACCTCGAAACCCTGTGACTAGCACCTGCTGTTTCGGCAGTTATTGGCTTAAAATTATGTGCAAACATAGAAAGTGCAGTGATACGGTAATTTTTATATATTGGACAAAGCACCAACTTCTACCTTTTCAAAAACAGTTGGTACAAGTATCAGAAACTAATGACAGCCCAGATGTGAGGTGAATAAGAATGTTGTTAATCTGAGATATGGGAACTGTCTGAGTTTGAATTGGCTGTTCACAAGTATACTGTTAACCCTTACAGAGCTGAAAAAATGTCAAGATGGTAAGGCAGTAACTTCATGTTGGCTTTACTCTTTAAATGGCATTTGACCAAGACATAAAGCATTGCACGGGTGAGACAGCAAGAGCGAGAGAGCGAGAGAGAGAGAGAGAGAGATAGACAGCAGACAGACAGACGGAGAAACAGAGAGATAGAGAGATAGATAGATATAGAGAAAGAGCAGAAAGACTGAAGACAGAAAGAGCGAGAAGGATAATTGCAGTGATGGGCAAAATGTAAGAAAAGCGTGATTGCCCATCTTGTTCTCTTGGCTTTAAGTGAACTCGCTTCATGAACCTAATGAGGCATTGGAAGAGGACTGATTGTGTGCCGAACAACATAAGCAGTAAATGATAGACAGAGTTAAGCGATGCAACAAACAACAGGTCAAAGCTTTGCTCTGCTGTCCTCCCAGATCTAGTTGTGAATGATGTTGGGCAATAATGCAGCACAATGACGGAGGTGGCTCCACGAATATCCCTATCATCAGTGATGGAATATCCCAGGACAGCAGTGCAAAAAATAATGCTGAAGAATTTGCATCAAACTTCAGCCAGAAATGCCAGAAGGATGATCCATCTCGGCCTCCCCAGGAGGTCCCCAGCATCATAGATGCCAGTCTAAAGCCAATTCGATTCAGTCCACGTGATATCAAGAAGCAACTGAATGCATTGGATGCTCCAATGGCTCTGGGCCCAGATAACACTCGTGCAATTGCACTGAAGGCTTGTGCTGCTGGCTACAGCACATACGACCAATCTGATCAAATACATATACAACAATGCCATCTACCCGCCTGTATGGAAAGTCGCCCAAGTTTATCATGTCAACAACAAGCAGAATAAGCCCAACCCGCCAAATTAACGCCCCATTAGACTACTCTCGATCATCTGATAAGTCATGGAAAGGTTCACCAATAGTGCTATCAAACAGCACTTGCCTAGCAATAACACTCACTAAAGCCCAGTTTGGGTTCCTCCAGGGCTATTCAGCTCCTAACCTCGCTACAGCCATGGGTGATACACGGTCAAATGGACTGAGCTCCATAAGTCTGTTGAGAGTAACACCCTTGAATTCAAGGCAGCATTTGAACGAGAGTGTCATCAAGGAGCCCTAGCAAAACTGGAGTCAAGGGAATCAGGGGGTAAATTTACTTTGGTTGGAGTCAAACATAGCACAGAGGCAGAAGGCAATGATTCTTGGAAGTCGTCATCTCAACTTCAGACAGCACCACAGAAGTTCTTTAGCGTGGTTTCCGACGCTCAAGTGTCTTCAGCTGCTTCAGCAATGCATTTCGTTTCATCAAAGGCTCAGAAGTGAGGATGTTAGGAGATGATTGCACAATTTTTAGCAGAATTCACGACTCATCAGATAGGGACGCAGCCCACGTCCAGCAAAACTTGGACAATATCCAGGTTTGGGCTGACAAGTGTCATGTTACATTGGCACGCAATAACGTCAGGCAAATTCCGTCACCAACAAGAGAGCATTCCAACAGCGACCCTTGATGTGAAATGGCATTTCTATCACTGGGTGTTATCATTGATCTGAATGATTACTGGGCTAGCCATATAAAGAGAGTGGCTACAACAGAAGGTCAGAGGCTAGGAACCGTATAGCGATTAACATGCCTCCTGACTGGCCAAAGCCTTTCCACCATCTACAGGCACAAGTCAGGCATGTGATGGAATAATTCCCACTTGCCTGGATGAATACTGTGGATATAACACGGGAGAAGGTACACACCATCCAGGACAAAGCAGTCTACATGATTAGCAAAACATCCATAAATATTTACTTTGTCCAGCACCAATGCACAGTAACAGTGGTGAGAACCATTTACATGATACACTGCATGATCACAGCTTTTGTCACGCGTCAGCGCTGACTCGATGGGCCGAAGGACATGCTCTGCATTGTGCAATTCTGTGATTGTGTGAATTCACCAAGACTCCTTAGACAGCACCTTCCAAACCCACAACCAGGACCAACACGATGGACAAAGGCAGCATGTGGTGAAAAAAGCTAAACTTGTAAGTTCCACTCCAAGTCACATAACATCCTGACTTCTAAATATATCACTGTTCCTTCACTGACTCCGGGTAAAAAGCCTGGAACCCCCTGACTCACAGCTCTGTGGATGGACCAATACCACATGAAGTGCAACAGTTCAAGAAGGCAGCTCACCACCACGTTCTTAAGGGGAACGGTTTAGATAAAATAAACACTGGCGCTAGGCAGCAAAGCCTAAATCCCGAGGGTGAACAAGACGAAAGAACCATATTGCCAAACGTAGAATGCCACCTGGCCAAAGCTGCCTGTCCTGTATTTTTCTATTGTCTGTCCTTGGTAATTGTTCAATCTCAAATAAATCTGGACTGAAAAACATTTTTATTTTTGTTTTAACCATTCAGACCTGAAAGTGAAGGAGGAAGGTTAGGACATTACAGTTTTTTTTTTATGACGAATGCATGCAACACCTTTAGCGAGCAACTAAACTTTCATCATTGATAAAATTAACGAATGATATTCCAGTATCCACATTGATGTTTGTTTCAAACGTCATTGGCAGTGCATTTTCTCTCCCTAATGATTATTTCCAGGAGATTTCTTCATGCCAGCTTCTGAGGCGAGGATTGTGCTGGCCCAACAACTAGAAACGACGAAACAGGGATTTTTGGACGAGATGGGGAAATGTGTTTGGTTATCAAAATGCGGGGCAGTGACAGCTAATTTATATAGCATGTCACAATACTAGATCTTAAATCGGATGAGGGTTGGGAACGAGTTAAATGTTCGGGAGGCATCAGAGTTAACACGGGATCAATCTGTAGAGGAAACGATGTTTGTGTTATTCTTGCTGCAACTGGCTCTGCAAACATTCGACTCTTTCCAAGTTCAGGTTCATCATAATAGAGACACGTTGAAGGATGATCATTTCTTCAACGTGCAAAGGGTGGATATATTTTTCTATTTTAAATCAGCTTGATGTCGTATTTTGTGACAAGTTGAAACATTTTTCTAATACGACAAGAAATGAGAAAAAAACCATAGCCGTACTTGGAGCCTGGATTTCGTCGAAAAACTGAGTTGAATTTCAAGGACACTGATGCAGGTGTTAGTGCGATAAAATAAATGGAGTTTAAATATCATTTGCTGTTTACAAGTAACATTTGGATCACCTGTTTCATCCACCTTGTTGAAGCTGGGTAATTTGAGGGTAACAGCACAGAACGTGAGGTGAATTAGCCGTTAATAATGCCAGGAATGACGCGGCCTTAATGGGAAATTGGACTCTCTGGAAGTATGTGGAAAAAGGGCTTTTAGAACAGTTTTATGGGATAAAGAAGAAAGAAAAAGTTTACTGCAGGTCTTAGATCTCATTTACTCAGCTTCAAAGCACTTTGTGTTTCAATTGCCATTTAAACTTTTGAGTTCTTGTCCATCTTTCTAAAAGCCTATAATTCAAAGGTTCTAATCGTGAGGTGGCGATTTTACATGCGTTTATCAGAATTCCCCCAAATTTTTAACAAAACAATGTTGTCATTCCTCATTAGAATGGCTAGTAATAACAGCTTAGCCAAACATCTGATTTTTACACAAATACAGCACTAGGTGACTTGATACCAGATATTGATTAAAGTAGTTTGGGGACTTCATCTTCTAATGAATAACATTCAGAACAAGTTCATGATGATAAAAGCAAAATACACTGGATTTGGGAAATATGAAACTAAAACAGAAAACGTGGAAAAAAAAATCTCATTGCGAATGACAGCACCTGCAGAGAGGCAGGTGGAATTAAGGTTTCGTGTCAGCATGACACATCATCAGAGCAGTTGATCATGGTGTTTATCCTGATCGATGATTTAATTATAGAAAGCATCGCCAATGTCCCTAAATGTATCCAATGTTTAACATTTATCAGAGGCCGCATTAGTGGAAAAATGATATAAGATGCATTACTATAGTGATAACAGTGCTCATGAATCTCCAAGTTCATTAAACCAGCTATCTTGATGTTGAACATTCATTCTTCTAAATTCTATCTTGCTAAATCAGTGTCCTTGGCGAGCCATATCATTGTCACTTCTGGACTACGTGGTTTGAAGCTGTCTGCCTGACTGACAGCTTGATATGAGCTGGCCTGATTCGTCTACAAAGTCGATTTTAAACATGGATTTGTGTTCGTGATTACTTGGATGTTCACCAGTAAAATGTTAACATTTTACATAACTCTGAAAATGCCAGGAGGTTAACGCGGTAACTTCGCTTTTGCATTTCTCTGCAGTTTACATTTCAGTAAGCCGTATTATAATTTTCAGAGCGAGAGTAGGTGAGAGAGAGAGAGAGTGCTAGTGGAGATGTGTGTTTATAACAAAGAGAGTGAGACAAAATCCTCGCAGTGAACCACCAACCGAAAGACGCACATGATTGCCAGTAGTGGCCTACTACATTTAAACACGGGGCTCTTCATGGTCAAGTCGACATTATGCAGCGTCACATCTCGTCACATCAATGTACGGCGTTTGTTTCACTTGACGATATAATGGCAATTTTACAATGGAAAATTAATTTGGAGGGAATTACAATTCGTTTTCCTTTTAAAACTTCATAGCAAAAGAAGAAGAAAGAAGCCATGTGCATGGCATTTGTCCTTTTGTAATTAATGCATAACTTCTGATTGGGGACCACACTGTGTTTTATATTTTTTCAACTTTCGGACATGAAATTATTTTTCATAGAGAGAGGGTTTGAGACAGGCAGTGTTTGTTTGTGTGTGTGTGTGTCTGTCTCTGTGTGTGTGTGATAGAGTGAGAGAGAGATCCTCGTAGAGAAGATCCGACGTGAAGGCGCACATGCTTGTTTATCGTGGCGTATTATCTTTCAGCAAGGCCTCTTCATGAACAATTCGGCATAGCGTAGCGTCATATCAGGTCATACCACTGTCCTGTTTTTTGTTCCTGATGACAATGGTGTGGTAATTTTTAAACGAAAAGAAAGAAGGAGGTAATTTCAATTCATTTCATTTCGAACAAGTTCTGAGTTAAAGAAGAGAGAAGGCAGGGATATATTATTTTTATTTTTACCATGAATGCTTATAACACGATTGGTGAGCACAATGTTTCAAACTTTGACTATGTTCACATTCGAGTATCCTGTGCGGCGTTTCTTTTGGAACCCAAGCACTACACGTTTTCTGTTCATGTTGATTAATCATTTGCTTGCAAAAATCTTCTGTATTTCTGAAAAAAATACACAAATGCCTACTCTTTTTCGTGTTGCTCTCAATAAAACACTCGTGAAATTAACAATCACGGTGTAGTATTTGCAATTTCTACTGTAAAATGAAAGCAGCGCTGATTGGCTGGCCGCGGTGCCATGGAGAATGCACCACTCGTGATGACTGATGGTTAACTGCCAAACAATGCTTGGACACACTGAGCATTATTCAGCAAACGTGATGGATTCGCAGAATAACATCTAATGTTCCATACTGTGTCTAGATTTTCGCAAGGAAGCATTGGTCAGGCACGTGAAAGGAATAGCCGCTGGACTGTGGATTTTGATATGATCCGGCAATCATTGGGGCGTATTGCCATCATTCTTAAAATCAGAAAGGCATTGAATTTCATACACAGGTTTACTTCTTTGTTTCAGAAGCAGAACAACTTTGTGGGATGACAGCAGAATCCACTGAAAGACGAAAAGCAATCCAACTGGAGTGCAGAATAGCAACGTTAGGAATCGATCTGCATCCCGCTCTCAATTGTTCCGATTTAGATGATGGAAGCTGTGTACTTCGTATATCGAAAGTTAACGGTATGAGGGCAGCCCATGAGATTGTGTAATATACAGCACATAATGATCTGATCAGGGTAGCCATTAACCTGCAGGGGGCATTTGATAACAGCCTTATGTCAACGTGGAAGTTGCCAAAAATACAAATGTTATAGTGTGTTGGTTTCTAAGGAAATCTAAGGAAATCACACACATAGAACAGGGAATGAACGTTTGCGGTGGACATTGGCAGGGAATCGCCTGGCTAATGTCTCAACCTATCAGTGATGAAGGGGCAGTTCATCTGAATGCTCCAATTTCAAAGGCGATTGGGAGAGCAAATGTGAGGCCATTATGATAAGTAAGGAGACTGCTTTATGCTACTGTGGTTTAACTACATGCTAAACATTATTCTCAACTCGGAAAATATACAAGAGAGGAGATTCGGTGTAATTTCCCCAAGCCATGTTTCTCTTGGAACCCCAAAATATTGTTTGTGAATTCTGGGCCTAGCACGGATCCCATGGCAAACTTCTCTATTTGGGCATGGTGCCTTTAAAAATGAATTCAACTGAGTGACCTGCGGACTTCACAATATCCAGAAGTATTAATTCATGCAATTGTTGCCGGTCTAGATGGTCATCGTAAATTCTGTTAGCGCAAATGCCGCTGTTTCCCTTCAGCGCCACATTAACGAAATGGCCAGTAACATCAGTTGAGCAAATGGCCACAGCATTTTGTTCAATATATTAGCCATGGATGCACTTGGCAAACATTAGTGAACCAATGGCTATGTTCAGGTAGCGAACTGTAAGACGCACTCTGGCAAAAGTTTATCACCGTAGATAAGACATGTCTCATTTTAGAAACCTTAATTACTAGTTGTAAAATATTCATGATCGAAATATGTCGATGTAGGAAAGTATTCTTCAAATTGAAAGGCAAAGACAAAGCACAGAATGGTGTACCTGATGTATAGCTGCCTATCTTCAACATAAATGTCGAGCAAATCACTGTTAATAAAAAAAAACGATTTCAAATAGCAGAGCGAACATCAATGATGGAATTGGACTAACTTAAGATCTTCAGGGGCCTCAGCGTTAAAGAGGGATGATGTCCAAGACAAAGCAATGCAGGTGACAGTTTTTGTTGCTCCGACTGGATGACAATGAGGCGATTATTGCTCAAATGAAATGGAGCATAATGATAACTAGTTAATGGAGGATCACGAGTTTAAGGCTACAAAGAGAAAATAGTTAATTCTCTCAATTTTGCAATTGTGGAAAGCAGAATTTATTCATTTCTTCAAGGAGACATGTAACGTGGTGCCAACTGAAATTCAGTGACAAAAGTCCATTGAGCGTCGATTTCGCACCAAGCTAGACTCCGACTACAGAGACAACAACACAATCTTTGATGCAATACAGCACGTGGATTTTAAATATTTTGATTCGAAGGGCCTGAACGGTCAAGTATTTGCTCTTCCTAGGACATGCTGCCTGATTGCAGGCTAATAGAGCCGACAACGACAGCGAGAGAGAGAGAGAGGGAGGGAGAGAGAGAGAGAGAGAAGGACAATGCCAGAACTGATGGACAAACCGGAAGACGCATATGATTGGTAGTTCTGACCTATTAAAATTTAGCGACGTGTTATCATCTACATATTGAAAAGAACGCAGCGCCACATTTCAGCAAAACAATTCCCTGCGCTGATTTCTGCGTTAAAAGTTGAATCGAAGATAGGTGGGAATAGAAATACCCTCTTTTATTCCGTTAATCCATTAAGAGCTAAACAAGAAGCGATCACTTAAGGAATACTGTCAAATCATATAAAATTTGGATCAGCGCTAGCTACGATGCTTCTGCCACTTAAAACATTGAGTAGATTGCCATCTTATTTCTGAAATAAAATTCAATTGTTCCGATGCTGAAGCGGCGATTTCATTTGTGGTTTTCAGAATGCCCAGAAATATATAAAAACAAAATATTGTCATTCCTCTTTCTAACGGCGAGTAATAACAACATAGCCAGACTTCTGATGATTGCACAAATATTTCACTAGATGACGTGATGCCAGATATTGATACAAGCAGTTTGAGAACGTCCAGCTTATAATGAATTACATTCAAAGCAAGTTCATGATGTTAATAACAAAATACAACGGACGCTGGAAATGTGAAACAAAAACAAAACATTTGGAAAAAATCTCCGCAGGTTTGAGAGCACCAGAAGACAGAGAAATCGTGTACAGATTAGGAGTCAGCACGGTCCTTCATTAGAACAGTTGATGATATCGTTTATGGAGAAGATTGATTCTAGAACAGCAACCAGCGCAAGTGCTTCAAAATCACGCAAAGGTTTCACGTATATCGAAGCCCCATTTGTGGAAAGTTGATGTAATCTACATTACTAAAGTGAGTAAAGAGCTCATGAATTTCCAGGTGCTTCCAACCAGCTACCTTGTTGTTGAAGGTTTTTGCCTCTGTATACCTTCTGAATGAACCAGTGTCCTGGACCAGCCAAATCTTTGTCCTTGATGCGCCAAATGGCTTAAAACTGTGTCTGAGACTTGCAGCTTGAAATTTCCTAGCATGACACATCGGGAAAGTAAATTTTAAATGTGTTTTCTTTTGGGATTCATTCGATTTTCAACAGCATTCTGTTAACATCTTACACAACAAGCAAAATGTCAGGAAGCTAATGCAATAACTTTGTGCCTGCATTTAATTCCAATTCACATTTGAGTAAGCCATATAGTACTTTTTAAGAGCGGGGGCGTTAGAGAGAGGCATGGAACGTGTGTGAGTGTGTGTGTGTGTGTGTGTGTGTGTGTGTGTGTGTGTGTGTGTGTGTGTGTGTGTGTGTGTGTGTGTGTGTGTGTGTGTGTGTGTGTGTGTGTGTGTGTGTGTGTGTGTGTGTGTGTGTGTGTCTGTGTGAGAGAGAGAGAGAGAGAGAAAGAGAGAGAAAAAAAAGAGATTCCGTCACAGAGAAGAAGCAACCGGAAGACACACATCATTGCTTATGGTGGCATATTAGTTTTCAGCGAGGGCTCTTCATAAACCATTCAGCATAGTGCGGCATATATCGTCATATCAATGTCCCTTTTTTTTTACTTTCAGTTGACAATACTGTGGCACATTTTTAATCCAGAAGAAAATTGGAGTCAATTTCAATTAATTTTCTTTTTATAAATACAGACTTAAAGAAGAGGGGAGAATGGAGGGACAAATATATTTTTCTTCTTACAATGAATGCATGTAACACTATTGGTGAAAATACGTTTTCAGATTTTTTTCAATGTTCACCTTCCCGTATCGCAAGGCAATGGCAAAACACTTTCTCTTCATAATGATTTGATGTTGGATTGCACAAATCTTCTGTATTTCTGAGAAGAAAAACAAGAGGGATGCCTCATCATTCGGTGCTGCACTCATAAGAACACTCGCGAAATTAGCAATCACAGTGGGGCATTTGCAAATTACAAGGTAAACAAAGACAGTGCTAATTGTTTCGCAGGTGTCAGCACACTTGAGCCTTATTCAGCCAATGTTACCAAATGAAGGAATCGCATCTAATGCTTGTAAATGTGTTTTAATTTTTGCAAGCCTGGACTGTTCAGGCATGTGCTGTTACCAAGCCCTGTATGGTTCGGAGGTTTTAATTGATAAGATCCGTCAATACGTGGGACGTATTTCCTACATACCTAAAGTCACAATGGCTCTCAAACTGATACGCCATTTTACTAATTTTTTCCACAATATAATGTCTTTTTTGGTGATAACAGCACGCATTCAGAGACGATTGGCCATCTAGTTGGAGTGCAGTGCAGTCACGTGAAAAATTTAGTTTCACCTCGTGCTCAACATTTTTGATATAGCTGATGTAGACTGGGCAATTTGCAGGGCGAATTGTGATTGCCTGAGCCCATCCTTGAGTTTGCGCGATATACAGCATGTAATGATCAGATCAAAATCGCCTTTAACCTACAGGGTGCACTTGACTTCTACAAGAAGTTTGCCTGGTGACCAAGTGACTCGTGCCTTGTTTGCAAGTTTGCCTATAAGACAAATGTAATAGCATGTGGATCTCCCAGAATCTCAATGCATGGACTGGGAACTGAATGATTGTTTTCGGCAGTCATTGACAGAGAATTTCCTTCTAGATGTATCAACCATTAGCTCAAGGATGGGCAGTTGAGCTACCTCAAAGATGAAAATGAGCACAAGATGGAGCCCTTGATGGCAAGTAATCAAATTGATCCAATCAACTGAGATTTAGGTACATACCAATAATCTTCAGCAACTCGGAATACATGCAAGGGGAGGAGGTCAGCTGTAATTTATCCAAGACAGGTTTCTGATGGAATCCTAAAAAAAGATTTGGGAGAGATGGACATAGCGTGGATCACACGGCAAGACCATATATTTGGATATACATGGCGTCATTAAATGCGAACTCAATTGTGCCTGTTGATGGCTTTATAAGGTAAATCACCATTGATTTACAAAAAATGTTGTGGGTTTGCACCGCGTAGGTCAGACATGTCTCTTCTTAGCAAAGTAACGAAAAGTTGCAGGAAATTCCGGCATGTTAATATTCAATGTAGGCAAGTATTCTCAGAGTTCATTGGCAATGCGAGGGAGAGACCTGTGTACGAAGTGCAGTGCTGTGTATCGTGAACATGCATGTCAATGAACTCAGTGTGTATTTTAAAACATGATTTTAAATAGCAGAGCATAAAGCAGAGAAGGGCTAAGTTTTGATCTTGACAGGCATCAGAGGTAAAGACGCTTGGCCTTCCACTGGAATCACTAACGATGACATAGTTTTTAGAATCCATCTGTGTGATAGTGAGGCGACTGTTGCTCAATTTAGCTTGAGCGTAATGAATACTCGTTAAAGGAGGTTCACGTGTTCAAGATTAAATAAGAGAATGGTTATATTTTCTCCATTTCACAGCAATCCAATGCGATATTTAATGACTTTTAAAAGAAGCCTTTTAATGTGATGCATAGTGAGAAGAAAACACACTGGGTCTCAGAGCCTGGAGTTCGCACAAAGGCAGAATTCAATTGGAGAGACAAAAACATATTATTTAGTGGAATACAGCACATGAAGTTGGAAGGGTGAAGGTTCCAGTTTTTGCTCTTCCTAGGTGAAGCTTGCAGGGTAGAACATGATGTTGGGCAGCAATTGACAACAGAACAAATGTCTGAGGCCGCACTGGAATTTGTACTGTCTGCAAAGATCAGCTGCAGAGACAATGTGAAGTTAACTAATCTTCTGTAATAGAAAATTAGTCCATACAGTATCCGTCGAAAACACAATTACAAATCAGCTATTGATGAGAATTGAATGCTCAGTAACAGCTGCATGCTTTATGGAATAAGCAAGCCAGTCAAACTTGCACAAAACTTTAGATTGTACGCTTCAGGGAGCAGAAACTAATGAGTAGATTGTGAATCAAAAATCACCTTATTGGGCACCGACCTCTCAGCCATCATAGCTCCAAGCCCTGCAGATCGTGTGGGTTCCCTTTCACACTCCATATGAATGTGCTGTAGCGATGCACGTGTAATACAATAAATGCACATTAATATTTCGAAACACAGGATTTTTTTATGTTCAAATACCCATATCTCATGTCTGCTGTGTGAGTAGCTGTTTGATCTATCATCATAAAAGTTCAGTGCAATATGGAGAACTGCAGTCATCAGAACAATTGATTTGTTGGAAATACTCCCACAGCTACCATTTGAAATACAAAGGATGCAGGTATAACAAAATGGTGAAAATCCAAAGGAGAAGAGATGATTAATGCTGTTACATAATTACTTATTTTGACAATTGCATCAGTTGAAGAGCTTTTTCCTTTCTGATTGTGCAATAATCCACGTTAACGGTGGCAACTATTTGTTTGGAATGCATGAATTTAATATCAATAAAATGGCATTATAAAGACAACTTGTTTTGTGATGGCAGACTCCTTGAATATGAATGATGTGCGTGAGGCCTGCATCAAGATGTTTCCCTGCTGAATTACACTTACTGTGAATTCAGAAAACATTGATATTAAACATGATATTCCAGGTCACAAAAGCTATTTATTGTGCCTTGATACAAATTGATATTACACTGCGTCTAAACCATTGACCTCTTGGCCAATTTGTTTCTAACCTGAAGTTCATTTTTTTTCGCTCCTGAAATCGAGTTATCATTTGAATATAACATTATCTCACGTAATATTTCAAAAAGCCATGTATCATACTACATTCGAAATACTAGTAATTAATAACTTAGCCAAACACCTGATCACCTGAACAAATAAAGCACTCGAACGGCTTGGTGTGTGAAGTTGATTGACTACAATCGTAGAAGCAGCCTGGGAAGGATCACCTTGTTATGAACAATATTCAGAATATGTCGATGTTTTTATCTTGTTGTCTGATTCTATAAGAAAAAAAAAAACAAGGCTAGTGTACAGGAACATTTCCAAAGTTTGGCATATGTCAGACGCTGCATTTGGAGGCATATAACATAATATACGTTATTAAATTGGTGGAAAGACTGATGAATCATTATATTCCTCCAAAGATTATTCAAGTTAATGAAGTCTTCTGCCTATGAAACGATTCCAACTGAAACGTTCCCCTGAAGAGCGAAAACTTTGTATAACCTGTACCAATGTCTTTTTCTTGTCTCTGTGAATGTCACCTTGACAACAATTGGCGTCATATGATGCCAAAGCAGAGATGAGATATGCCTAAACTGACCGGTTCATTTGTTTACTAACAAATGTACTCTTAACTCTCACAGAACTGACAAAAAACCGGGAAGGTAATGCTGCATTTTTTCTTTTCCATGGATATAGATTTGATTTTTGAGCAGGCCGCATGGTGCTACTGATAGAGAGAGGCAGATAAAGAGTTAGAGAGAGAGAAGGGAGAAAGAGCAAAACGTAGAATGGCATCTCAGCAAAGCGTTTCCCCGTGTTGCTTTGCGTTTTATATACTATGTTGAATTGAACCTAGCTGAGAAGAGAAGTATTTTCTTCAAATTTATTTTACCCGTTCAGAGCTAAAGCAGAAGATAGAAGGGAATGAAGGGAGCTGCATGCCTCATTTAATTCGCTTGAACGCTTTTTTATGATCCACCGGCCTTTATAATCATTTGAGTGCTTGACCATTACTTTTCAAAAATAATATTCAAATGCTCTATTTCTAATGTCAGGACATCATTTGATGTTAACAGAATCTCCATCATGGTTTAAAAACATCAAAATATTAATCCTTTTTTGAATGACGAGTAATAACAGCAGAGTCAATAATCTGGTCATTTGAGCAAATGTAGTACGAAGTGACTTGATGCCAGATATTGACATAAGTATTTTGGGAATGTCCACCTTTTTATTAATGTAATGCAGAATAGGTTTATGATGTTAAAAACAAAACAAAAAATGGATGGCTAAAATCAGAAACAATAACAGAAAATGTGGAAACATCTCAGCAGGCCTGCGGATAGAGAAACAGAGTTAACGTTAAGTGTCAGCATGACTCTTCATCCGAGCAGCTGATGATATTATTTATCTTGATGGATCATTCTGTAACAGCAAGCGACGCCACTTTAATAAAATTTATCCAACACCTCACATTTATCTAATGCTCATTATCGGAAATATGCTGTAATATACGTTTTACAAAAGGGGTTAAAGAGCAGAAGATTCTGCAGATTCTTCCAACCAGTTCTCGTGATATTGCAAATAGTTGATGTTAAGTTATTTGTTACGGCAACAGCGTCCTTGACGAGCCATATATATTTAATAATCCTGCATCAAATGGCTTGAAACCATGTCTGTGAATATCCGATTAACATGAGATACCCTGAGATCTCGTCAGACTAGATTTTAAATATGCGTTTGTTTTATGGATCACTTGGATATTCACAAATACACTATTAACAACTTATGGAGCGCAAAACGTGCCACGAAGGTAATGTGGAAAATGTGTGCTTGCATTTCTATACAATTGATATTTGAGCAACCCATGTGCCTTTTTTCAGAGAGAGAAAGAGAGCATTAGAGAGAGGCAATGGGTGTATATGTGTGTTTGTGGTGGTGGTGGGGGGGGGGGGGGGGGGGGGGGCGGGGGGGGGGGGATGCGGTGGGGGAGAAAGAGAGAGATACGGAGATAGAGAGAGTTCCTCACAGAGAAGAACCAACCCGGAAGTCGCACATGGTTGATTAGGGTGACCATAGCTTCCATCGAGGGATCTTCATAAGCAATTCGAATTAGCCTATCGGCAAATCTCGTCATACTGCTGCCCCCTTTTGATTTTTGTTGGCAATGCTTTGGCAAATTTTGATCGGAAAATAAACTTGGAGGGAATTTCCATTCGTATTGCTTTTAAAAATTCAGAGTGAAATAAGAAGGCAGGAGTTAAATGCATGACATTTTTTTTCACTATGAATGCATGTAATACGTTTGGTGAGCACACGGTTTCAGAATGAGTCAATGTTGAACTTCCAGTACCATGTATGGCGTTTCAGTTGGAAGCCAAAAGCAACACATTTCCTCTTCACAAATCACAGTGTTGCTTGCACAAATTTTGAATATTTCTGAAAAAGAAACAAGAGACCTGAGTAATATTTTGGGCTTGCCCTGATATGGACACTCACGAAATTAGCAATCATAGCGGCGATCTTGCAAATTATACTGTAAATGAAGGCAGTGCTGTTTTTTATCACTGGCAACGTTGCCATGGTTAATGCACGAATGATGGTTACTGTCGCTTACTTGGCAAACAATATTTGGAATTGAAACCTTGCAGTTTTATCCTAACTGGTCTAGGCATTTCCCTGAGAAATAAATCAGCGGGTGACAGCCCTTATTTGGCACAGCTGAAACTGGAACAATGTACATACATGTTCTTTCTGACTACAAAGGACTGCGTGTGGTGTATTAATGACGTTAACTTCCAGTGAACGCAAATGTGCCACATTGTGAGTCAGACTGATATTCTTAAATTACGTATTAGCATAATTATCAACACACATAAGCATTATTCAGTACATCTTTGTGAATCGCAGAATCATGTTTAATCTTGTACAGTTTCTCTTACTTTTTACAACCACGGTCTGTTTGGGCATGTTTCGTTATTGCCTGAGCAGTGGTTGGGCTGTGTGGCTTGATACGTTCCACTTATGCTTGTGGCATAATGCCTACATACCTAAATTCACAATGGCGCTGAAATTCAAACATCAGGTTACTAACTTGTGTCACAAACATAAAGATTTTTTCGGTTGATGGCAAAATCCTGTTAGAAGCATTTCTCAATGCAGTTGGTTTGCAGAGTAGCCATGTTAAGAATCTAGCTTCACCTCGTGCTGCATTTTTTGATATAACTGATGCAGATTGGGCACTTTGCAGAGCGAAAGGTGATGGCCTGGACCTGTCTTTGCGTTAGCATGAGATACGGCACGTAATGATTTGATGAGGCTAGCCATTAAAATACAGCTGTATTTGATACGCCTTATGACTACATGAGGTTAGTTTGGCGAGAAATTGGTCGTTTCCTATTTACACATTGGCCAATGAGAAAAAATGATATAGCGTGTGGATCTCTAAGACTCTCAAAGTAAATACAGGGAACTGAAAGTATGTTTATGCTAGATATCGACAGGTAACTCACTGTCTTGATGCCTCAGCTACCGGGTGAAAGATGGGCAGTTGATCTTACTGTTCAATTTCAAAGATGAATATGAGAGCAAGTTGGAACCTACTAAGACAAGTAAGCAAATTGTTACTTTGTACTCAGATTTAGGTATAGACTAAACATCATCCCCAAATTGGAAACATACAAACTTGCAGGTTACATCTCATTTCTTCCAAGACACGTTTCTCTTGGATTCCTACAATAAAATGTTCGCGAGGGCTGGGCCTAGCATGGATCCCACGGCCACACCATCCATATTGGCGTACATTGCGTCATAAGTGACTTTTTCTAAAGGTGTTGCCAGGGCAGATTATTTATTAGCCTGCCTTAAAGCCTGGAGTTGCACAAAGACAGACTTCAATTGGAGAGACAGCCACCCATGCTTTTGTGGGATAGCACATGGACTTGAAATATAATTTTCCTCTTTGAAAGGTCTGAAGTGTCTATTGTTTGCTATCCTAGGTGACACCTGCAGGGTAACATAGTAGAACACGAGCCCTGGCAGAAATGAACAAAACTACAAGCGTCAAAGGCTGCAAGGGAATTTTGAATGTCAGCAATGATCGGCAGGGACATTGTGAAGGCAATCTATCTTGTGTAATGGAAAATGAGACCCTATAGCACCTCTCTGATAAACAAGTGGAAATCTGCATTTGCTGAGGAAAGAATGCTCAGTAATATCTACTTAATTTATAAATTAAGGATGTCACTCAACCTTACATGAAACTTTAGTTTATATGCTACAGGCAAAATACAATAATAGAAATTATGAAAAAGACAGCACCTTATTGGAAATTGCACTCTCAGTCAGCGTTGCTCCATGCAACGGTGCTGATGCGGGTTCATTCTGACACTCCAAAGCCAGGAATGCAGGCGGCAAGCACTAAATGGACATTAATTTCTAGAAAAACTGAACATTATTAAGTTTCAAATACCCGTATCTCAAATATGCTGTTTGAGCAATGCTTGATTTTTCATCATAAATATTCAGGGCAGTCTAGAGAACAGCCGCTATTGCATCTGCTGGAAATTCTCCAATTGCCTGCATTTGAAATACAAAGGACGCATGAATAACAAATTGATGAAAATCCAACTGTGATGAGATGATTAATGATGTTTATTAAATTACTCATTTTGATTTTTACATCAATTGAAAGAGCTGTTTTTGATGGTGCAATGACGTTTTCACACGCTAACGGTGACAAATATTTGATTGGAATGCATACAGTCTGCACTCATATTAGGACAGTGCAAGGACCAAATACTTAGCAATAGCAGATACCCAGAATGTGAACGAAGTACATCAAGCCTGCATCGAAATGTTTCCCCATTGAATTGCAATTACCCTGGATTCAGAATGCCTTGATTTTGAACAAGAAATTCCACGTGTCAAAAGCCATTATTACGCTTCCACACTAATTGAGGTTACAATGCCTCTAAGCCTTTGAGTCCTTGGACAATTTGGTTCTAACCTATTTTTTTTTCCTGGTTGAAGACGAGTTTCCGTTTAATGATAACATTATCTCACAAAATATTTCTAATATCCGTGCACCATGCTACATTGGCAACGCCAGTAACTAATAATTTTGCAAACAACTGATCATCTGAACAAATACAGCACTAGAATTGTTCGGTGTGTTATGTTGATTGATGACAATCGTGCAAGCCCTTTGTGAAGGTACAACTCATTAGGAATCCCATTCACAATAATTTGAAGTTGTTTGTCTTCTTTCATGAATGTATAACAGCAAGCAAGGCCACTGTACAGGAACATTTCCAAGGTTTGGCATATGCCAAACGCTGCCTTAGCAAAAATATAACGTAATTAACAGTATTAAATCTGTTCAAATACTGATGGTTCCAAATATTCTTCTAAAGACTAGTCAAGTTGATGAAGCATTATGACTTTGAAACGTTTCTGACAAAAATTGTGTCCTTGAAGAGCGCAAACCTTGTTTAATCTGCATGAATGCCTTCTAGCTGTCTCTGTGAATGTCGGCTTTACATGTTGCCAAGGTAGAGTTGAGATATGCGTACATTGTCTGTTTGATGTGGTTATTAACAAGTGTACTGTTAACCCTCACAGAACTGGCAAAAAGCCAGGAAGGTAATGTTTTATTTTTATCTTTTTCCATGGCTATGCAAATGATTTTTGAGCAGACCGTCTCGTCTTATTGATAGCCCGAATCAGAGGGAGAAAGAGAGAGAGAGAGAGAAAGAAGAGAAGTAATTCCAGGAAGTGATGTTACCGTTGGGAGACGCAAATGCTAGCCGTGCTGCCTTTTAGACATTTAGCTTAATCTCTTCATGTGCAATTGGACAAAACACTGAGTGACATGTCAGCAAAGCATGTTGCCCCGTTGTTTGGATTTGTCGGAGCATTGGCGATTGTTGAGTCGAGGACTGCCTTGAAGAGAAATATATTTTCTATACCTTTTGTCCATTCAGAGCTAATGAAGAAGGGAGAAGGCAAGGGTAAGCTTCAAGTCTCATTTAATTCGCTTCAACCATCTTTATGATCCTCCAGCATTTTAAGCTTTTGGGATGTTGACCATCTCGTTTCTGACATTACATTCATGTGTTCTTATACTGAAACAAAGACTTAATTTGCTGTTAATGGAACATCTTCAAGTAATTCCAAAACATCAAATTCTTATCGTTCATTCGAACTGCGAGAAATAACAGCAGAGACAAACAACTAGTCACTTGCACAAATATTTGCACGAGGTGACTTAATTCGTATATTGATAGAAGCAGATTGGTAATATCCTGTTTATCTGAAGCACATGCAGGAGAAGTTTATTATGGTAAAAGAAAAACACAAGTGATGGGTAAAATGTGGAGCTAAAACAACATATGTGTTAGAATTTCAGCAGGTCCGACAGCACCTGGGAGAGAGAAACTGAATTAACGTTACGAGTCAGTGCAAATCTTCATCAGAGCAGTTGATGAGGCTGTGTGTCTTCATTAATGATTCTATTACAGCAAACAACACCTCTGTATCAAAATCTAATCAACATTTCTATATATCAAATGTTCATTATTGGAAGCATAGTGTAACATTCATTGCTAAAGATATTGTGGAGCTGATGAATCTGCAGTTTCTTCCGACCACTTTCTTCAAGTTGAATACACAAGTCCTTAGAAGTAATTCTAACTGAAACAGTGTCCTTGTAGAGCGACATATTTATCACGTCTACACCAAATAGCTTGAAGCCGTGTCTGTGGAAACCTGCTCAACATTTAACGGCCTGAGATCTCGAACAGTGGATTGCAAATATCGTTTTGTTTTCGGGATTATTAGGATATTCACAAGGATGCTGTTAACTTCTGACAGAACTGACAAAATACCAAAAGGCTGAGGCAGTAGCTTTGTTTTAGCTTTTCTATTTAATTGATATTGGAGCAAGGAATATGGTATTAGTGAGTAAGAGAGAGAATGTCAGGGAGAGGCAGAGTGAGTATGTGTTGTATGTGTGTTTATCAGAGAGCAAGAGAGGGAGAAGGTGAGAGAGAGGGTGAGAGAGAAAGAAAGGAAAAGATCCATCCTCGCAATGAATAACCAGCTGGCAGACGCATATATGTGCCTGTTGGTTTTCATCGAGTTCTCTTCATGAACAATTCAGCTTCACACCTTCTCAAACCAGTGCCCCATGCATGCTTATGTGATGATGCTGTGGTAATATTTCAATCGAGGAGGAACCTGCAGAGAAATACCATTCGTTTTATTTTTAACCAGTCAGAGCTAAAGAAGATTCGAGATGGTAACAACATCATTTTTTTTTTCTTTTTCATAAAGAATGCAATATACAAGGTAAGTGAACAAGCTGTTGCAGAATCTAACAATGCTCAAGTTGCCAAAATAACTTCCAGTATCCATTATGTCAGAGGCCAAAGGCAACAAACTTTCTCATTGTAATGATTAGCCATTTGCTTGTGGAAAGCTTGAGTGCTTCTGAAAGAGCATATATGTCTTTGTTTTTCCTGTTGCATTCATCAGGACACTCACAGAAGTACCAGATTTAGGCGGGTGGATGGGGGAGGGGGGGGCGTGGGGGCAGTGGGGGTGGAGTAGGGAGGAATTTGCACGTTACTCTCTCAATTAAGTCAGTGCTGATTTGTTGCAAGTGGCAAAGCCATGAAGGTTGCGCCACTAATCGTGAATGACAGTTATATTCAAAGCAATGCTTGGAAATTAAACGAGGCAGCTTGCCCCGAAATTGGCAATGCATCGCCATGAAGAATGAGTCATGTTTTATGTGAAACTAATGCAATGTATGAACACCTATTCATGATTGCAAAGAGCAGGGACTGGTACCTTTAAAAATATGCTTTCAAGTAAACGCAAGTGTGCCAGCTTGCAAGCTCGACTGATAGGGTGATTCAATATCGTATTGGCATTGTCGCTCATCTAGAAATCCAAAAAACTGATTTCGCATCCTACAGCTGGAATTTGAATTGTAGAAAGAGTTGGAGTTCTGCAGGCAGTTTTGCCGATTGTTTTAAAAAAAAACAATGTGTTTCAGTAATGCCTTTTAGTGAAGGAAAACTGTTGCCCTTACCTAAACTTGGCTCCACAGCAATTTTGTTGACTCTTAAAAGCCCTGTGAAATGACCTCAGCTGTAACAAAGTGCTACAAAGACAGGGATGTCCACCCACCACGACGACTGACAGATTCGTAAACAGTCCGGAGTGGGCTGACCTTTGACTCTTCAACATCGAAACCTGACCCCATGACATCAGCATAAAGATGAGTATGGAAATCACTTCGGGGAAGCACTGAGCATGGCACGGGGATGAATATTCTATGCATGGGAGACATCAATATCCATCACCAAGAGTGGCTCAGTTGCAATACTGCTGGCCGAGTTCTAAATGGCATAATTAGATTCAGTATGCGATAAATTGTGTGAGGGTAAACATTCTTGACCCCATCCTCACCAACCTGCAAGCCATAGATTAATCTATTCATGACTGTATCGATGGGAGTGAACACCTTGCAGTTAAGTTGAAGACATTGGCCCGACTTCACATTGAGCATACCCTCCATCGTGTTGTGAGGAGCTACGACGATGCTAAATGTTGTAGATTTAGAAGGGGAATAACAACTCAAGTCTGGGCCTGAGGTGCTGTGTGCCACCAGCAGCAGGCGAGCTGTACTCGAACATGGTGTGCAGCCTCATGGCTGGGCATGTCCCCCACTCTTGCATAACCATCAAGCTGAGGGATCAACCCTGGTTCAAGGCAGTAGTGCATACCAGGAGCAGCACAAGGTATACCAAAAATGAAGTGTCAAACTGCTGAATTATACTGAAAGGACCACTTGTGTGACCAATAGCATCAGCAGCAGGTTATTCACAGCGCAAACGTGATGCAACAATCAACAGATCAGATCACATCTAGCCGTGAATGGTGCTGGACAATTTAACAACTCACTGGAGGAGCTCGGTTCAGAAAAATTCCCATCCCCAAAGATAGAGCAGCCGAGCACAGCAGTGCAAAATACATGGCTGAAGCATTCCCAACAATCTTCAGACACAGGTGCCAAGTGGATGCTGGACGTCCCCAGAATAACAGATGTCAGTCTTCAGCAAAATCGAATCACTCCACGTGATATCAAGAAAGGGCTGAAAGCACTGGATACTGCAAAGTATATGGGCCTAGACAATATTGTGGCAATAATACTGAAGACCTGTGTTACACATCTTGCCACATCGCTAGCCAAGCTGTTACAATGCAGCTGCTAGACTGGCATCGACTACTTTATATGGAAAATTGCCCATGTATGTCTTCTACACAAAAGGAGGACTAATCTAAACCTATCAATTTTTGTCCAATCAGTGCATTCTTCACCACCAGTAAATTAATGGATGGGGTCATCAACAGTCCTATGAGGGATACCTACTTAGCAATAAACTGCTCAAAATGCTCCATTGTGTTTCGCCAGGACCGCTCAGTTGCTGTTCCGAATACAGCCTTTGTTCAAACATGGACAAACGAGCTGAAGTCCTGATGTGAAGTGACAGTGGCTTCCTTGAAATTCATGGCGGCATGTGGCCGCTTGTGGCATCAAGGAGCCTTTGCTAAAGTGGAGAGAATGGGATTCAGGAGAAAAATTCTACGCTGGTTGCAGTCGTATCGAGCCCAAAGAAATGTGGTTGCAGCTGATAGAGGTCAGTCATCTCAGCACCAGGGCACCACTTCACGTGCTCCTGAGGGTACAGTATGAGGCCCAACCATCTTCAGCTGCATCATCAAATACTTTCCATCCATCATATGTTCAGAAGATAGGATGTTCACTGATGATTTCACCTTTCTAATTGCACTCTAAGGGTACTTGTACCACATGGAATGCAGCTGTTCAAGAAAGCAGATCACCACCGCCTTCTCAATGGCAAGTAGGGATGGGCAATAAATGCTGGCCTAGCAAGTGAATCCACACCCCATGAATTAAGTTAAACTATATTAAATAGTAAATTGGGTGTCAGCATAATTCTTAGCACGCTCAGGATTACTCAGCAACTGTATCGAGTCATGGAGGCACATGTAATGTTGGATACTTGTGAGTACGTTTCAGAAACATGATCTTCTTTGGACATGGTTGGTACTGTGCACTGTACGAAGAGTGACTGGGTGGTGTTGTTTGATACGATCCGGCAATCTTGGGAAATTTTGCCTAGGTACCTAACATTACAATGGCACTGAAGCCCACAACTTAATTTTGTCACATGCAGAACGTCTTTTTGCGTAATGCAGCATTCAATTAGGGGCAAAAACCAATCGAGTTGGACTGAGCAGTAGCAGCGTGAAGAAGATAGATTCACATCGCGCTCAATTTGTTTTGATATACCTTGCACTTCTAAGGGATTCTGAGGTAGCATGGGTACTATTCATGTAGATAGGTTGCATTCTTTTTACCGTTCATGGGTTTGCGTGACAAAGAGCTCATACTGACCTGATTACATTAGCCAGTAACTTGCAGAATTGTTTTTATCCTTCTTATTTCAAAATTTAATTTGCATCATGAACAAATATTTCGTGCACCATTTGCAATTTTGCTGCTGAGACAAACGTTATAGAATATGGAACTCTAATTCTCAATGCAATTAATGAACATTGAATGTATGTTAGCGGTAGACATTGGTAGACAATACCCTCGCGTCTCTCTCAACTGGAAAGTCAAGGAAAAGGTGATCATCACATTGCTCAATTTAAATGGCTGATTTGAGTGCTACATAGAGGCAATTAAGACATTTAAGGGAATTTGGCCATGCAACTGCTATTTATCGACAGAATCAACATTTTCCACATATGAAAGGGTTAGGAGATTAGGTGTCATTTCATCCAAGGCATGCTTCTCATGGAATCCTACAAAGATGTTTGCAAGAGTTGGGCCTCGCGGTGAACCCACAGAAAAAAATAAAAACATCTACTGGGAATATATGTTGTCATTCAAACTAAACACAACTGCGGTAGTTGCCAGCTTCATATGGCCAATGAGCAGTGATTGACACAATGGTTGCAGATCCGGATTGCCTTGGTATGTTGCTGGAACCTATATTTCTATGTTTTCCTTAAATGGAGAATTAGTGAAAAGGCTAGCTTTGCCAAATGAGCAGATGGACAAAGCATTGCTATCGATATGAAATCATAGATTGCAAATCTGAAGGAGTCCATGGTTACGTGGAATTAGTGAACAATGAGACTGAACCCCGGCATATATATATATATAACGGGCTAGGCTAGACATGTCTCAGTTTTGTCAGCATTCATAATAATTAATTGCAGGAAATTTATGCTTGTTAATATCCGATGTATCAAACCAACTTAGAAGCATTGCCAAAGCAGAGTGCTATGAACATGATGTAGTGCTTCATATCGACAACACCAAAGTCGCTGAAGTCACTGTTAATTCATGAAAGATTTTTTCAATAGCAGAGTTTAAGTCAGGTAAGAGATTGGGCAAACCATAGATCTAGAGGCAAGAGAGGGAAATAGGCACGACGTTATATTTTGCTCCAAATGGGGTTATGTCTTTGCTCCATATGGATGGCAATGAGACAAGTGTTTCACAATGTAGTTCGAGCATAATGGATACTAGTTAATGGTGGGTAATATGTTTAAGGTGGAAAGGACATAATATGTTTTTTTAACCTATTTCACAGCAGCATAATGCAATATTAATTGACTTTTTTGTTTTAAGATGCCTTTTAATATGATGCCATATAAGATTAAGTGAGGGCAGGGCTTGGGGCCAAGAGGTCAAACAAAGGCAGTCCTCGATTGGAGAGGCAGCAACCCAGTTCTTGGTGGAATTCAACAAATTGCGTCGAAATACCATGTTCTGTTTGGAAGGTACTGAAGTGTCAAGTGTTTGCACTTCCTCATTAAAACTGTCAAATTGAGATAATAGTGTAGGAAGTGAGATGAGACAGCAACTGACAATATAACGAATCGCTGTGGCTGGACGGAAAATTGGCAGGTCTGCAACCAACGGCTGCAAGGACATCTCAAAGGCTCTTGTCTTCTGCGATGGAAAATAAGATCATTTAGCATCCACCGAAAATCAATTAAAATCCAGGTTTGTAGTGAAATGGAAGCTCAGTAATAGCTATATGCTTTAGAGAGTAAAGACGCCAAGGCAGCCTTGCATGGATCTTTAGAAGATAAGCTAAAATAAATGTATTTTGACAGACATACCCAGGCAGAGAACAACTTACTGGAAACTGCACAATTGTACAGCGCAGCTTTTTGCTCCTTAGCACTTGAGGGTTCATTTTGAAGTCACAAAGGCTTGTGCTTCAAGAATATAGATGTCATAGTAGAAATGCACGCAAGTTGCCAGAAACCCAGCTTATTGAAAATCTCGCAAACAGGTGTGTAGGTTATGCTGTTTGAGCAGTGTTTGATTTAGCACCATTCAAATTCAGGGCAGTCCAGAGATTAGCAGCGTTGAGAACACTCGATGCAACAGAAATGTCCCCAGTGCTATCGTTTGGAAAACAAATAATGGAGCATTTTTAAACGGATAAATATCGAGATGTGAGGAGTAGTTTAAAGTTGTCCATTCAATTAGTCATTTTGATCTATACATGTCATTGAAAGAGCTGTTTCAGATGATTCAATAATACTTTACCTTCTCTGCGATGACACAAATTTGAGTGGGACACATGCAGTCCACATTGATGACAAAAACAGTGCCGGTTTGATTGCTTAACAATTGCAAAATCCTCTACGACTGGAATCTGGATTTTTCCCGTTGAATTACTCTGAATGTCGCCTCAGAATTCCATGCTTTTAAGTAAGAGATTTAAGTTCTCAAACTGCATTTAATTAGCTTCAACTCAGTCCAGTTCATCCTGCTCTTAAAATTCTTGATATATTGTCCACCTCTCTTCTTCAGTAAAAATCTATTAGTCCGCCCACAAAGTCGTTGGGATTACACTTGCTGCTATTCGAATATAACACAAGTTTCAAAGATCCATTCATCACGCTTCATTCGTTACAGTCGTAACGACCAAAACACCCAAACACCTGATAATCTGCCCTAAATATCACGAGATAACTTGATACCAGATCCATCTTGATGACAGTCCTTGAATACAGTTAGGAGGATTCATCATATTATCAATAAAATTCAGAAGAATTCGATACCGTGTTTTCCTTAGTGTATGAATCTGGAACAGCAATCAACGCCAGTGTAACCAAATATTTCCATCGTTTGTGATATGTGAAACGCTGCTGTATTAGAAAGATGATTTAATATATATTCTACCGTTACTAAAAGGCTGATGATTCTCGAGATGTTCCCAAACATCTGCAAAGTTGTTGTAGTTCCCTTTATTTGTGAAATACTGCCATTGAAGAGCCCAATAATTGTTTCTGAAGTACGAAATGTCTGTAGTTATGTCTCTGAATGTCAGCTTGACATGAGATGACCTGGAACTTCATTAATGTACAATTGAGATTACCAATATGTTGTCACGTTGATTTGCATACTGTTAACTCTCTCGGAACTGACAAATTGCCAAAAATTGTCAGCAACATTGTGTAAGCTTTTATACTTAATTGCATATGAGCAAGCCGTATGAAATTATTCGGAAGGAGTTAGAATTAAAATGCGGGTGAGAGAGACAGACAGACAGAATTAGCTAGCGAGAGAGGCGGAAGAAAGAGGGAGAGATGGAGAGAGAAGATCGAGTGGCTGATAGAGGTGTAGACAGTAAGAGAGAATGACCTCGCTGTGAAGGACCAACTTAAAGATGCATATTGATGCCAATAAAGACGCTTTGGCTTTTAATGAATTCGCTGAATAAACAATTTGGCAAGCCACAACGCAACATCAAGTCAAAGCAAAATCCTGCATTTTTGTCGGCTGATGTTACTGTGGTGTTGGTTAACCAAAATTAAACGTGGGGCAAATTTCAATATTGATCATTTTTACGCTTTCAGACCTAAAGTGGAAGGAGGATGATAAAGTCATGCCAGTTTAGATTTAGACAAAAGAATGCATAGAACAATGTTGTCCAAGTATCTGCTTCTAAAGTATACATGGGTCACATTGTCGAATTACATTCAAGTAAATGGAATGGTGTTAGTGTCAGTCATCAAAGGAAGTGAGTTCGTTCTTCAAAATAATTAACTGAAGGAAATTTCTGCTCGTCTATTCCACTTAGGAACGTATTTGCACAAATGACAAACAATAATAAAGCAGAGAGAGGTAGACAAGATGTAGAACAGTGCATCATCAACAAATGTGGGAAGGCACTGCTAATTAATGTAAAGTTTCAGAAAAGCAGTGTGGAAGTTAAATAATGCACTTTACAAACTTTGCCAATTGGTGACAGTGGAGGGAAATGTCCAAGAAGTTCAAGTAAAATCAATGTGTGTGGTATATTTGCAACAACTGGGTAGACAACGAGGCAACAGTTGCCCAATTAAGCTCTAACAGAATGAAGGCAGGTTGATGGGAGATCAACTGCTTCAGATGCAATAGAGAGAAAGCTTTCTTCTAATTCGTAGCACTGCAAAGTTTTTTTTTCTATGGCACTTTCAAGCAAAATTGTTATCTGATGGCATCTTAGGTAAAAGTAAAGAACGGCTTAACTCTGATGTTCGGAGGAATAGACATCAATTGGAAGGACAAAATGACATTTGGTTCTAAGGCAGCTCGTTAAGTTCAAACACCATTTGCTGTTCAAATGGAACCGACACTGAACTGGTTCTTCTTCAATGGTGATGATGTGGCATTTCAGGGCAACATCACAGAACGAGAGATGAGATCACAATTCAAAATACGACAAAGCAAGAAGTTGCGTGGCCAGCAATTATTGGGAACATGGACTTGGGAAGGGATTCAAAATTCGGAATTGCAAATGAAGATCCTACAGCACTCCTCGAAAAAACAAACAAATTAAATCCACTTTTGACCTGAAGTAAAGGCACATTAATAGCATGATGATGTATAGAGCATGGAAGCCATATTCATGCAAAACAATTTCAGGTTACATGCTACCACTTGTAGGCTTTAATAGAAATTGTGAAATAAAAAAATATCTTGGTGGCAATTGCACTTTGAACCAGCGCAGCTCCACGCCCCTGAGCTCGTGTGGGTTACCTCTCACTACCAACTATATGGGAGATGCTGTGAAGAACATTAAGCAAAAATTTAGAGAAGAATGTAGTCAAGGAATATCTGCAATTATGGGTGACGTTAAGATGGATATAGTTTGGGCATATCAAATTAGTTACAATACCTTCTTGGAGGAACTGCTGTATTGAAAAAGGGATGCATTTTATGTACCAATACATTGGGGAAAGACCCAGAGAACGGGCTATCCTCCACTGAATAATTGACTATCTGGTTGTACGAGTTCCATTGGGAATGAGCGACTATTATATGCTAGAACTATTCATCAAGGTGGAGAGTGATATAACACCAGAATTACCTGGAAAAACTCAGCAGATCTGGCAGCATCGGCGGAGAAGAAAAGAGTTGACGTTTTGAGTCCTCATGACCCTTCGACAGAACTTGAGTTCGAGTCCAAGAAAGAATTGATATTTCAACTCTTTCTTGGACTCGAACTCAAGTTCTGTCGAAGGGTCATGAGGACTTGAAACGTCAACTCTTTTCTTCTCCACCGATGCTGCCAGACCTGCTGAGTTTTTCCAGGTAATTCTTTTTTGTTTTTGTCTTGGATTTCCAGCATCCGCAGTTTTTTTTGTTTTTATCTCTGGAGAGTGATATAGTTGATTCTGAACCTTGGGTCCTGAATCTTACTAAAGGAAAATATGATCGTATGAGGCGCGAGTTGGCTATGATGGATTCGGAAATATTACTTAAAGGGATAATGGTGGATATACAATGGCAAACATTAAAAGAGTGCATGGGTGAACTGGCAACAATTGTTTGCTCCTGCGCGGCACAAAAGTAAAAGAGGAAAATTGGCCAAGCCATGAGTTACAAGTGAAATTATAGACAGTATTAGATGCAGGGAAGAGCCATACAAATTAGCCAGCAAAAGCAACAGACCTCTGGATTGTGTAAAGTTTAGAATTCTGCAAACGAGGATCAAGGGATTGATTAAGATGGGGAAAATAGAATACAAAAGTTAGTTTGCAGGGAACATAACACATGACTGAAAACTTTTCTTTAGTTATGAGAAGAATTAAAAAAAATGTTTGGTGAAGACAAACGTTTTCCTTTTCAGTCAGAAACCGATGAATTTATAATGGGGGAACAAAGAAATGGCTCACAAACTAAATACATATTTTGGTTCTGTCTTCAGAAAGGAGGACACTAATAACATGCCAGAAATTTTGGGGACCACAGGATTTAGTGAGAGGGAGGAATTCAAAGAAATAAATATTTGTAAGGAAATGGTGTTGTGGAAATGGATGGGATTGAAGGCCGATACATCCCCGGAGCCTGTTAACCTGCATCCCAGAGTACTTAAGGAAGTGGCCCTGGAAATAGTAGATGCATTGGTGCTCATCATCCGTGAATCTGTATACTTTTGAACAGTTCCAAAAGATTGGAGTGGAGCTAATGTGACCCCACTATTTAAGAAGGGAGGCAGAGAGGAATTACGAATTTATGGACCAGGCAGCCTGAGGTCGGTATGGGTAAAATTGCAGAGTCCATTATATAAGAGTTAATAGCTGCACAAAAGGAAAACAGTGGCAGAAACACAAAGTCACAATGGATTTATGACAGGGAAATCAGGCTTGATAAATAAACTAGATTTTTTCGTCGTTGTAACTAGTAGTGTGCTCAACCAGTTAATGTGGTTTATTTGGGCTTTCAGAAGGCATTTGACAAAGACCAACTTAAGAGATTGACATCTAGCATTAAAGCGCATGTGATTGGGGTTGGTGTACTGAGATGGATAGAAAACTGGTTTATTGACAGGGGACAAAGAATAGGAATAAACTGGATTTTTTTTTTTCCGAATGGCAGGCCGTGACTAGTGGGCTGAAGCAGGGATCGATGCTGGGACCCCAGTTACTGACAATATATAAGATTGATTATGATGAAGGAATTAACTGTAATACTTCCAAATTTGCAGATCACACAAAGCCTTGTGGGAGCATCAGTTGTGAGTAGGATGCAGATATGCTTCAGGGTGATTTGTACTTGCTGAGTGAATGGCACATGCATGGTAGATGCGGTCTAAGATGGATAAATGTGAGCTAATACATTTTGGTATCAAAAACAGGAAGGAAGATTATTATCTGAATGGCTATAAATTGAGAGAGGGGAAAGTGCATTGAGACCCAAATGTTCTTGAACATCAGTGTCTGAAGGCAAGCAGGTCGGTGCAGCAGTCAGTATAGAAGGCAAATGGTTTGTTGGCCTTCATAGCCATAGGATTCCAGTACAGGAAGATAAATTTCTTGCAGCAGTTGTACAGGGCCTCGGTGAGACCACAACTGGAATATTGTGTACAGTTTTGGTCTTCTTATCTCAGGATGGCTGCATTTGCTATTCATGGAGTCCAGCGAAGATTTGCCCGGCTCATTCAAGGGTTGGCTGGATTGACATATGAGGAGAGATTGAGTCGATTTAGATTATATTGCTGACTTTTAGAAGAATGAGGAGGGATCTCATTGAAACCATTCTAACATAACTAGATCATGCAGATGCAAGAAAGATGTTCTTGATGTTGGGGAGCACAGAACGAGGAGTCATAGTCTGACGATATGGGCTAGATCATTTAGGACAAAGATGAGGAGAAATTCTATTCACCTAGAGTATGGAGAGCCTGTGTAATTCGTTACCACAGAAACAAGTTGAGACCAAATCATTGTATTTTTTAAAGAAGACGTTAGATATAGCTCTTGGGGCCAAAGGAATCAAAGGTTATGGGTAGAAAGCAGGAGCAGGTTATTGAGTTTAATTATCAGCCATGATCTTAAAGACTTGCAGAGCAGGCTCGAAAGGCCGAATAGCCTAATCCTGCTCCTGGTTTCTATGTATTTTTATGTTTCTCTCACTTTCCAATGCCACGTGCTGCAGTGATGCAAGCATCATACAAGATATTCTCCTGAATTATTAGAAGCACAAAGGATCCATAACACCAAAATCATGCTTCTCAGATATGTTGGTTGAGACATGCTTGGCAAATTACCTTTTCAATTCAGGGCAACCTAAAGAACAGCTGTCATCGGGACATTTTATCTCTTAGAAATGACACCACTGCTATTTGAAAGGCAGAAGACAGTGACAGGACATACTGATGATATTCCAGACGGAAGGAGATGATTTACGCCATTAATTAAATTGTTTATTTTGATCTAAACATACCAATTGAAGTCCTGTTTCAAATGTTGCCATATTGCTTTCCCACATATCTGGTGACAAATATTTTTTGGGACACCTCCAATTCAAATTAACATAACAGCAGTGTATGGGCCAAGTGCATAACAATACGAAAGTCCCAGAATATGACTGGAGGGATATAGGCATATATCATGAGTTTTTTCAATTCTGCATTACACTGACTGACGATTCATAAAGTGATGATTATGAGCAAGATATTCCAGGCTTCACAATTAATTTATTGCGCATCAATTTTTTTCATGAGCTTCCTGCATTTACACTTTTGAACTCTTGAAATTTCGTTTATAACCATAATTTTATTTGTTATTCCGATCATGAAGTCGAACTTTCATTTGATCATAACATTATCTAAAACGTTATTTTAAAAATTGAAAGTGCCATGCTTCATTCGCAAGGGTATTAACTAATAACATGACCAAACACTTGATCAGCTGCAAAACCATATCACTAAATGGCATAATGCATGATGTTGACATTTGCACTCCTGGAAGCAGTTTCAGAAGAACACCTTGTTATGAGTAGCATTCAGAACAAGTTGGTGCTGCCTTGAAATGTTGTTAAAATGTACCAAATGGCTTCAAGATTTATCTGTGAATTTCAGCTCGACATGAGATGACCTGATATGATGCTAAAACTGAATTGAGATATGCGTACGTTATCAGGTTGATTTGGCTATTAACATGTATACTGTTAACTCTCACAGAACTGACAGAATGCCAGGAAGGTAATGCAATCGTTTTTCCTTCTGATTCCTATGTAATTGCTTAATTGATTTTTGAGCAGGCCACCTGGTATTATTGAGAGAGAGAGAGAGAGAGAGAAGAGAGAGAGAGGGAGAGATGCTAAGAGAGAGAGAGAGAGCGGGGTCCTATCAACGCAGGATCAACCAGGAGACATGATTGATTGCGAGTGGTGCCCCAGAGGCTTTCAGCGGAGCCCCATCAAGAACAAATTGGCAAAACAAGCTGTGTCCCACGTTCGATTCTGCTGTCGATGAGCTGGTCAAACAACACGAAAATAAACATAATGGGAAATATTATTATTTCATTCCACTTAATCATTCAAAGCTAAAGAAGAAAGGGGAAGGATTTAGAATTTTTGATAAAAAACTAATTTAAATACGATTGGCATGCAACCTTTTTCAATTTTAGCCTTTGGTCACTTTGACAAAAGACGTTCAATTATCTGAAATGCTGTTTGAGCCGGAGGTCAAAGTCAATGCCTTTTTTCTTTCTATTGATTTATTTCATGAAATTTATGGTCGACCATTTTAGATCTAGGAAACGATTTCCCTGACTAAGAGTCATTGATGAAGCAGAGTGAGGATGACTTGATGATGAGCTGTGGGTCGTTAACAGCACTGTGGAGAATTGAGTGTTAAAATTACACTGTTTTCGGATAGCAGAACTTAAATCAAATAAGGAATTGGATGGAATTTAGATCTTCGACGGCATCAGAGGCAACGGTTCATGATTTTGAAGTGGAACCAAACCTTGAAAGCATTTTTGGTACAACCGGTTTGGCCGAGATGCAAATGTTGTCCAATTCAGTCGTGCATAATGAACACATGTCAAAGTAAAGTCATTCGTTTAAGTGGCAAACCATATATTTTTTCCCTATTTCACAGCAGTATGGTGAAATATTTTACAGTTCAAAAATAGTTCGATGTTTAGAAGGAACTGCAGATTCAAATGTTTTTGGTTTCCCTGGGTGCTGCTGGCTCATTCGAGCTGATTAGAACAGAACATGAGGACAGATAAGAAGCAATCACAGCACAAGCGTCCTAGCATCAACAGGAAATTGGACGGCCTACACTCATATGGAACAGTGATATCACAAAGGAGTTCCATCTTCTCCACCGCTAAATTATGTCATGTGGCAACATTCGAAAAAATCAATCAGAAACCTATATTTGACCCGGAAAAAGGATGCACATTATATTATACATAAGAATATGGGCACCAGATGACCTTGTATGCAATGAGCAAAATATATTTAATGGAGATTGTGAAACCGAAAAAAAAGCGTAATGGACACAAGACTCTTTACATTCAGCTTGTATGGCTACACTCCGCTAATCTGAAGCTTTTTGCACAGGAATACAGTGGTCGCAATGAAATGTACATTAATACCCAGAGTCCCAGGCAATTCCACATCAATAGGACATGTACCTTACAGATGCTGTTGGAGCAGGGAATGCTTTAGAACCTTTTTTTAAAAAATATTGGGCAATCTAGAGAACACCAGTCATCAGGGTCACTTGATGGAAAGGAAAAAATACCACTGCAATCGCATGAAAAAGCAACGTGCACTGATATCAGATGCTGAGGAGAAGACAGATGTAAGGTGCTAATTTATGGTGTTAATTTCATTTTTTTTATCTTCACTTTCCAACTGAAAGTGCTCTTTCAGATTATGCCAATATATTTTTGACGTTCATGGTGCCATATATATGTTTGGACTGATGCCATCTACGTTCATTTATTTCCAACTTTGGAAATATAACAAAATTCTTATTAGTAAAAAAATGATGCTATATAGGTTAACAAAGCGTTTAAAAGACTGACTGGCCTTCATTTCCCTTCAACCATCTGTCAATTACTTGCAGTTTGCATAGGTTAAAAACTTTCTGACTGAAATTGTGCCCTTGACGAGCCAAGTCGTTATTTCACCTAAACTGAATAGCATTAAGCTGTGGCCATAACTGCCAGCCTTGACATGAGATGGCCTCTCTCGCCTCAAGGTAGAGTTCAGAAGCATGGCCGGAAAAGTGTGACTGCGGCCTCTTCGCAGTCCCAGTCGTAGCAAATATGTGACTCTGGTTAAGAGTCAAATTTCCAATAAAGTGACTTCGGTTTCAACATTTCAGTTAAAGTCTATTACTGGTAACGTATGTTCTAAGGTTTAATGTGGTGTCCATGCTCTCTAAGTTAGGTAGCTCTTCAAGTATAACCTTTTCGCTTCGAATGTGGAACAGTGATTGATTATCCGATTTGCTACAGTGCCAACTTTTCGATTACGGAAGTTTGACTGCCTTCCAACTATCCCCGTTCCCGACTCTAGCCGAAAATTAAACTTTTCGTCCAGGCTGGAACTTTGCTGGTACTGTTAAGAGCTATCTAATTTCCAGTTAATTTTCTATTACCCTCACGTAAGGTAACATCAAGAATGTAGACCAAACAATTGAACTTTCGCTTTCTTCTTAACAGCAAATTATATTTCAACTGCTTGTGTTGTATTCCATCAAAGGCTGCAACGTTGCTTCTCGAATCGAAATCTGCCTATCGACGAAATCCAGTCTTTAACCCCTACTATAATTTTATCTCATTTGTCGTCATGAAAAAAGACCGTTTGGACACGTGTTAAAATATTACTTTTAACCGTTTGGAAATATAAAATGAACAATTCCCCCTTTCCATGTTAAACAGATGAACCTAATTCAACTGAATTTTTGAAACCGAAGGCACCTTAATGGAAACTTCACTATTGGCCTAAGTACATTCATGTACTTCAGCTGATCTGTTTTCCATCCGATATTCCAAAAGCATGTGTTTCAGATATTCTAGCCTCATACCAGATATCCAGAATCATTTCCAGAATCCCAGATAATTCAGAATCTCGAAAAATGCGATCAATGATATACTGTTTCCACAGTTTTTGATTATTCAATATGAAAGTGCAGGGCAATTAAGACTGCAGCAGTCTTCAGGAAATCTTATATTTTGGAAATTCTCCCGCTGCTACAGTTTGAAAAAGGAGAGGTCTCAGATAAAAGAACCTGATGAAAATGCTGATAAGAGGTGGTGACTTATGTTGTCAATTAGCTTAGGTATTTTGATCAACCCACACAAATTGAAAGAACTGTTTCTCTTGATGCAATTATACTATTCCCAGTGTACTGTCATAAACATTTGAGTGGTACTTAGGCAAGCAGTCTTCAAATAAGCGTCATGAAGTACTAATTGCATAACGATTGCAACGTCCTAGAATATGAAAGGAAAGATCAAGATGTCCATCTAGAATTGTCCTGCTGAATTACATTAGATTTGGTGTGCCTTGATGTCAATAAAGATGGACCAGATCTCAAGTCTCTTTTAATTCTCGTCAATTTTTAACATCATCCTGCCTACAACACATAGGAAAATTTGGTAATTTAATTTCTAACATAAAATTATATTGTTCCGACCTTGTAGTCAGGATTTATTTTCATGATAAGAGGAACTTCTAAAATAATTTCGAAAATTCATCTATCAAGCTAAAAATGAAAGACTATTTTCAAATAATATAGCCAAGCATGTGATCATCTGCACAAATATTGCACGTGGTGAATTAATGTGAGGCAATGATTGATTAAGCACCTGAAATTAGTTTGGGAACATTCAACACATTATGAATGACATTCAGAACAAGCTGATGCTGTTGCTTTCCTTAGTCTATGATAATGTAACAGCAAACAATGTCACTACCGATTTTTTTCGGCGTTCTGACATATATCAAATGCAGCACTAGGGGAATTATGTCATTATAAAAAAAATCTAAGTTGATAAAAAAGTTGTTAATTTCCCATATTCTTCCACACAGCTGTCGATTTGATGATTTTTTCTGACCTTTAAATCATTCTTTCTGAAAGCCAAAAGTTGAAAAGCCACAGTATTGTTTCTGTTCTAAATAGGTTGAAGCTGTGTCTGCGAATGTCAGCTTGACATGAGAAGGCCTGCTATCTCAGCAAAGTGGAGAAGAGACATTTAGACAGTGCCCCGTTGTTTTGGATATTCAGGTGCATAGTGGTAACTACAACGGAACTGGCAAAATACCAAGAAATTAAAGCAAAACCTTTGCCTTTCCAAATATTTTTGCTTCATCTTTGAGCAATTCGTATAGCATTATTGAGGTAGAGACAAAGACATATATAGAGATAGATCAGGGGAATGGACGGAAGGGGACAGATAAAGCCCTATCAGTGAAGCATCAATCGGGAGACCCGACTGATCGCAATTGCTCACGTTTTGCATTTTAGCAAAGTCTCTTGTAAAATTGTAAAATACTGAAATAATGTTCTTGATGAGCTAAATTCTTGTTACATTTGTATCAAATGGCTTGAAGCTCTTCTTGCGAATGTGAGCTTGATAAGATATTGCCTGAGATCTCGAATAAGTAGCGTTGACATAGCTTTTTTTTTTGTCGGGATTAATTGGATGTTCAGATGTTTACTGTTAACTTCTCACAGATCTGACGACATGCCAGGAAGGTAAGACCGTAAAATTTATCGCAGCGCAGCATCTCATCTTGGCAGTTCCCCGCGTTGTTTTCTGCTTTCGATGCCATGGTAATTGTTGATTGGAAGGTAAATGTGAAGAGAAATGCATATTTCTAAATGCCATTCAACTTTTCAGAGCTAAAGAAGGAAGGAAAAGATAAAAACAGGACTCAAATGTCATTTAACTCGCTTCAACGCATTTCATGATCCACTTGCCTTTATTTTTTCTGAGTACTTGGCGAATTCCTTTTTAAGTTACAATTCAAGTCTTTCGACCCTGAAGTCAGAATTTTATTTCTTGTTCAGAGAAATGCTACAAAAATTCTGAAAAACTTTCAGAAGAAATGAATGATGTTAAAAGCAAAATACTACGTATTTTGGAAGTATGAGACAGAAACAAGCAATGCTCCAAAAACAAAATAGGCCTTACGCATCTGTGGAGAAAGAAAATGAGCTAAACTTTCCAGTCAACACAACTCTTGATAATGCCAGTTTATGATGGTGTTTATCTTGAAGGATGGTGCTATAACAGCAAGCAAAGCAATTATAATAAAGTACAAACAACACTTGTTATATATCAAATACCGCACTCACATAAATATGATGTAGCATGCCTTGCTAAAGGGGAAGAGATTGCGTTGTGGCATTGTGCTGGGCTAATAATCTAAATACCCTCCGTAATGTTCTGGGGACCTGTGTTCGAATTTTGCCATGGCAATGGCAGAATTTCAATTCAATAGAGATTTGGAATTGAAAGTCTAATGATAGTCATTGAATCATTGTCAATTCGTTTAAAAACTCATCTGTTACAAACATGTCCTTTTGTGGTCTGGCCTGCATGTAGCTCCAGACGAACGACAATGCCATAAGCTCTTAAATGTCTTCTGAACAAGGGCAATTAGGGATGGAAAATAAATTCTGGCCTAACCAGTGACGTCCAGGTCACGTACAATAAATTGTGTGATCAAGCAGCGGATGATCGCCAGATTCTTCCAAACATCTGTCTTGGTGTTGAAGATTCTTCCTTTGGAATTGCTGAAAAACTGTTCTTGACGGACCAACTCATTGTTACATTTGCATCAGGTGGCTTGATGTTGTGCCTGCAAATGCCAGCTTGACAAGGCATAGCCTGATATCTCGACAAAGTAGCGTTGAAATATATATTTTTTTTGTTGGGATACTTGGATATTAAGAAGTATACTGTTAACTTCTCACAGAACTGACGAGATTCGAGGAAGGTAAGACTGTAAAATTTATCACAGTGTGGCATCTCATCACAGCTTTTCCCGCGCTGTTTTCTGCTTTCGATGCTCTGGTCATGGTTGAATGGAAGGTAAACGTGAAGAGAAATACAATTTTAAATGCTGTTCAACTTTTCAGAGCTAAATAGGGAAGGAAAAGATAAAAACAGGACACATATCTCATTTAATTTGCTTTATCGCTTTTCTTGATCCACCTGACTTTAAATTTTAGGAGTACTTGGCCATTTCCTTTATACAATACAATTCATTTATTTCGATCCTGAAGTCAGAATTTCATTTGTTGTTCAGAGTTGTTACTAAAGTTCTGATAAACATTCGGAAGAAATGGATGATGTTAAAAGCAAAATAATGCGAATGATGGAAGTATGAAACAAAAACAAGAAATGATCTAAAAAAGTAATGGGTCTTTATTCATATGCGGAGAAAGGAACTGAGTTAAACTTTCCGATCAACACGACTTTTAATCAGGGCATAGGATGACGCTATGAGAGCAAGCAAAGCCTTTATAATAAAATAAAATCAACACTATGTCTATACCAAACGCCGCACGCACATTAGTATTATATAACATGCCTTACTAAAGGGGGCACGATTTTTTACTGGCATTGTCGCTTGGCTAATAATCGAAATACCCTCTATAATGCTCTGGAAACATGATTTCGAATCCTGCCATGGCAATAGAAGAATTTGAATTCAATAGAGGTTTGGAATTAAACATCTAATGATAGCCATTGAATCATTGTCAATTACGATAAAAAAAATCATCTGCTTCAATCATGTACTTAACTGGTCTGGCCGACATGTGGCTCCAGACGCACGACAATGCTGCAAGCACTACAATGTCCTCTGAACAAGGGCAATTAAGGCTGGGAAATAAATTCAGGCCTAGCCAGTGATGCCCAGGATACATGAATCAATAAATTGAGTGAACAGGCAACTGGTGAGCGCCAGATTCTTCCAAACATATGTTTCGGTGTTCAAGAGTCTTCCCTTGGAATTTCTGAAACAATGTTCTTGACGAGCCAAATCATTGTTACACTTGCATCAAGTGGCTTGAAGTTGTGTCTGCGAATGCCAGCTTGAAAAGTTATTGCCTCGGATCTCGACAAAGTAGCATGAAATATATTTTCTTTTTTGTCGGGACACTTGGATATTCACAAGTATACTGTTAAATTCTCACAGAACTGAGGATATTCCAGGAAGGTAAGGCATTAAAATTTATCACAGTGGTACATCTCATCACAGCAGCTTCCTGCGCTGTTTTCTGCTTTTGATGCTCTGGTAATTGTTGAATGGAAGGTAAACATGAAGAGAAATATATTTTTTTCAATGCTGTTCAAGTATTCAGAGCAAAAGAAGAGAGGAAAACATAAAAATAGGCCACATATCTCATTTAGTTTGCTTCATCACTTTTCATGATCCACATGCCCTTTAACTTTATGAGTAGTTGGCCTTCTCCTTTATAAGATATAATTCAAGTCTTTTGATCCTGAGATCAGAATTTAATTTCCTGTTCAGAGAAATGTTATTAAAGTTCTGATAAACATTCGGAAGAAATGTTTGATATTGAAAACAAAATATGACGAATGATGGAAGTTTGAAACAAAAACAAGTAATGCTCGGAATACATAATAGGCCTGAAAGCATCTGCGGAGAAAGAAACTGAGTTAAACTTTACAGTCAGCACAACTCTTAATCATGGCATTTGATGATGGTCAATATCTTGATGGATGATGCTATTACAGCAAGCAAAGCAATTATAATAAAATCTAAAACACCATTGACATATATCAAATGCTGTACTAGCATGAACATGATGTAACATGCCTTCCTAAAGGGGAGGCATTGTGGAGTGGCAATGGAAGAATTTTAATTCAATAGAGGTCTGGAATTGCAAGTCTATTGATAGCCATTGAATCATTGTCGACTGCTGTAAAAACTCATCTGCTTCTATTATGTCCTTATGTGGTCTGGCCTACATGTGGCTCTAGCCACACCGAAATGCTGGAATCTCCTAAATGTCCTCTGAACAAGGGTAATTAAGGATAGCAGATAAAATCTGGCCTAGCCAGTGACGCGCAGGTCACGTGAAGCAATAAATTGAGTATTTAGGAAGCTGATGATCGCCAGATTCGTCAAAACATCTGTCTTGGTGTTGAAGATTTCTTCCTTGCAATTGCTGAAGCAACGTTCTTGACGAGCCAAATCATTGTTAAAATGGCAGCAAATGGCTTGAACCTGTGCCTGCGAAAGCCAGCTTGACAAGTTATTGCCTGAGATCTGGACAAAGTAGCGCTGACAATTTTTTTTTTTTTGTTCGGGATTACCTGTAAATTCTCAAGTGTCATGTTAACTTCTCACAGAATTGACAACATGCCGGGAAGGTAAGACCATAAATTTACCACAGCATAGCATCTCACCACAGCAGTTTCCCACTTTGTTTCCTGCTATCGATGTGGTCGTAATTGTTTAATGTAAGGTAAACATGAAGGAAAATACATTTTTTAAATGTCTTTCAACTATTACAAGCTGAGGAAGGAAGGAAAAGGACAAAACAAGACACATATCTCATTTAATTCGCTTCATCGCTTTTCAATATCCACCTGGCTTTTAATTTTATGAGTACTTGGACATCTCCTTTATAAGATACAATTCAAGTCTTTCGATCCAAAGGTGTAATTTCATTTCTTGTTCAGAGAATTGTTACTAAAGTTCTGAAAAACAATCAGAAGAAGTGGATGATATTAAAAGCAAAATACTACGAGTTATGGAAGTATGAAACGGAAAGAAGCAATGCTCGAAAAATGTAATAGGACTTAAAGCATCTGTGGAGAAAGAAACTGAGTTATATTTTCCGGTCAAAGCGACTCTTAATCAGGACAGTTGATGATGGTATTTATCGTGAAGGATGACGCTATTGCAGCAAGCAAAGCCACTATAATAAATTCTAAACAACAGTTGGCCTATGCCAGACGCCGCACTGGCATAAATATGATGTAACATGCCTTACTGAAGGGGAGGCGATGCTTTAATGGAATTCTCGCTGGTCTAATAATCTAAATACCCTCTGTAATTATCTGGGGACATGGATTCTAATCCTGCCATGGCAATGTAAGAATTTCAATTCAGTAGAGATCTGGAATTGAAAGTCTAATGATAGCTATTGAATCATTGTCCATTGCTCTAGGAATTCATCTTGTTCAGACATGTTCTTTTCTGGTCTGGCCTATATGTGCCTCCAGACGCACGAAAATGCTTTAATCCCTTAAATGATTTCTGAACAAGGGCAACTAGGGCTGGGAAATAAATTCTGTCGTAGCCAATGATGCCCAGGTCACATGAAGAATTAAATTGAGTCACTAGTTAGCTGATGTTCGCCAGATTCTTCCAGACATCCGTCTTGGTGTTGATGATTCTTCCCTTGGAATTGCTGACACATTGTTCTGGACGAGCCAAATGATTGTTACATTTGCATCAATTGGCTTGAATCTTTTCCTACGAATGCCTGCTTGACAAGTTATTGCCTTAGATCTCATCAAAGTAGCGTTGAAATATATTTTTTTTTACCGGTATTACTTGCACATTCAAAAGTCTACTGTTAATTTCTCACAGAACTGACAACATGCCAGGAAGGTAAGGCTGTAAACTTTTGTGTACATTTCCATTTAATTCATAATTCAGCAAGCCATACTGGTTTATTGAGAGAGAGAAAGAGGGAGATCGTATTAGTGAGATAGAGAATGAGAGAGAGAGATAGGGAGAACCTCACAGTGAGAGATCAAGTGGAGGAGATGTATTATTGCCTAAACCAGCCTTTCCCCTTTTAGTGAAGTCACTTCAAGAACAATTTGACAATACGCAGCGTCACATCTCGCTAGACATGTACCCCATCATTGTTTCTGCTGAATATGTTATGGTATTTTTTCAATGGAAAATAAATGTGGAGAGAAATTTAATTCGCTTTTTTTCACCATTCAGAGTTAAAGCATAAGGGAGATGGTAAGGACATAGTGGGTATTCGTTTATATATTGATTGCATAAATTCCGCTTGGCGAGCACACAATTTCAGGTTTTTAGAATGGTCACTTTGGCAAAATTAATTTATCACAGTCATTAGTTTTTCTGTTGTTCAACAACTGAGTATTTCTAAAATTCAACTATGAAAAAATGGCCTTGCAATCAATGGGACACCCGCAAGAATGCCAGTTCGAGGGGGGAGGTTTTAATTTATGCTGTATGTAAAGAGAGTGCTGATAGCTTGTGAAATGGAGTTGCCAAGGCGAATGGACCACTGTTGGTGACTGGCAGTTAACTGTCAAGCATTGCCTGAAAATTAAATCAAGCAACTTGACCTTGACTGGGCAAGTCATTGCCCTGATTAATGCGTCCCGAAGTATGTGCCCCTTAGTTGGTTCAAATGAAAATGAGGCAATGTATGTTCTTGATCTTTCTGTCTGCAAGTAACTTGGTCCAGTGTATTAATACATGTAACTTCAACAGAAACCCAAGTGTTCCACAGAGGAAGGCTGCATCAAATTATTAATTTGGTTTTCCAGATAGTTAATAAAACAGTGAAGAATATTCAGCAATTGTTGTGGATTAGCAATATCCCAAATAATGTTGAACACTGTGTTTTAACCTTTGCTAGCATGGGCTGTTTGGGTACGGTCAGCACCCTGCCCTTTGTGAACAACGGTTGAGTCAATTTTTTTGACGCAATCCTCAAGTCTTTATGCCGTATTTCCTACATTCTAACATCACATTTGGCGTTGAAAATCATAAACTAGTTTCACCATATCTGAGACAGCCAGGTGATCTATTTGGCTTGAGGACAGCGCTCTGTTAGTGGCGAGTACCAATCGAGCTGGATATGCTTTGCAGCTGAGAGAAGTAGCTAGCTTAATTTCATGCTCAATTGTTTGGTATATCTTGACCGTCATGGGATTCAGATGTTGACTGATCACTTTGGAGGGCGTAAGTTGATGACCAAAGGCCCGTTCATGATTTTGTGTTATCTGATCAGACTCACCATTATTTTGCAGGGTGCATTTGATGTGCCTTTGTTTCACTATGGAACTTGCACAGTGGGCAAATTTCTCGTGCCATACTAACAGGTTTGACAATAAGACTAATGGTATAGCATCTGGATCTTTAAGATTCTCAGCACATACAATGAGAAATGTGTGTACGTTTGCAGCAGACAGTGTTAGAGGATCTCCTGGCGGATTTCTCAACTAATAAGTCCAGGAAGGGGAGTTTATCAGAATGATTAATTTCAAAGCAGTATTGAGGGCAAGATGAAACCCATTAAGATAGTAAGGAAATTGATACATACAACTGTGATTAAATATAGAAAATGTCAAAAAAGTGCTTGAAAATCGAACCAGCTAGTTTGCTACCCACTGGTCAAGGCATTGGCGTGAGGAATTCGTTAGCGGATGGTTACCTGAATCCGGCGCAATTTACTTACATGGCCTTTCTGTCCATTACGAACAGGGCCCTGTGTATTAATATGCTGTAGTTCCAAATAATTCAGATATTCCACAACGCGAGCCTGGCTGGCAATCTCAAATTGTTTGTGAGAATAATTTCTATCACGTTGCTGATAATTCAGCAAATGTTGTCAAATCACGGAATCATATCAAAGATTGAACACTGTGTTTTAAGTCCTGCATGTAGTCTGTGCCATGCTCATTCCGAACTGTGGCTGGGGCAGTTTGTTTCTTACGATCAGCCAATTATTTGGAATTGCGACCCGCAAAATCTGGATCACACACCAAAAGAAATTCATTTACCACCTAACCAATTTGTTTGATAGGCAAAACGCAGTTTTGGTTTGATTGCAGCATCCTGATATTAACGAATTCCAATCCACTTGCTGCTGCATAATAGCAGCGAGAAGCTCCTGTTGCTCAATGTTTTGAGATATCCAAGGGAATCTGACGTAGGATGGGAAAGTTTCAGGGCCTAACGTGAAGGCTTTATGGCCGTTCATATGTTTGTGTGATATGCTGTGCGAAAAGACGTAAACAGCATAGATGTTATCTGCCCGATGTCTTCGTTTCACTTTATTTCAGCTTGGAAAGTGCAAGGTGTGCAAATGACACGTGCTCTATTTACAAGTATGCCGATAAGACCAATCCCATAGCGTGTGGAAATCAAAGGATCCAAATGCCCATACCAACTCGTGAAGATAGACTTGCAGTGAACAGTGGTAAAGAATCCACCGGCAGATTGCTCAGCTAATACTTCAATAAAGTGGAGTTAGTTTGGTTGCTCTATTTCAAAGGTGTGTTTGAGCGCAGGATGGGAACCATAACAGGAAGTAAGGATATTATGACGTTCCATTAAAAACACCTTTCTCATGGAGAACAACAAAGCTGTTTGCAAGATCTAGGATTAGATGGAACCCCACGGTAACAGCTTCCATTCGGGGATGCATGGTGTCAGTGTAAACAAAACTCAACTGCAGGAATTGTAGAGTTAATAATTTCACAGAATACTGATTCACACAAAGGTGAAAGGACCGCATGGCCTTGATATAATGCTGCAGCGGTTTCCTTAAGTGGGACATTGATGAGAAGTCTAGCATTGCCAAATGAAAAATTGGCAGAACATTGCTTTCGATATGCAAGTCATTTATAGCCTTCGAAATGTCGAGGAGTCTATCAACTTGTGTGCAGGAATCTTGATCAACAATGGTTGTTGAAGTTCGCCCAGGCATTTGCCAATTCATGTTTTGCACGACCTATCATAGCTAAAATAGGGATTAGAGGGACATCACTGTTTCCTGTCGAGGTCAGCTAAAATATACTTGGACATAGAGAACAGGGAGAATGAACATTTTCATGTATATTGCGTGGTAGCTGAGACCTGTCTCTTTTTTCTCTCCTAAAGCAAATGAGTAGGATTTTTTCTCCTCGTCAATAGCCAATGCAGGAAGTTGTCCTTCCAACTGTCAACCAATGACGGAGCTGACCGAGGTGAACGTGATATAGTGCTGCATATCGTCAAGATAAATGCCAATGAAGAGCTTGTTTATTTATTTAAAATTTCTGAATACAAGATGGCTCCGATACGAGATTGGAGGAACTTAAGATCTGCGGATGCATGAAAGGTAAAGATGCATGTGTCATTTTTGCTCAAAATGGGTGGTAAAATCATTGGGTTTTGCCCAATACAGTTACAGCATAAGCACGGCAATTTCAAGGAGGATTGTGCATTTCAGATGGAAAAGCGAGATTTTTTTGTTTCCAACATAATTTAATAATTAGTGGGTTTTTTTCAAGGAAGGGTCAAATATGATGCTAAATGAGATTAAATTCCACTCTGTGTTATAGCTTTGGAGCTCGTACAAAGGCAGGCTTCTGCTGGAGATACAAGAACACAATCTTTTTGGCATAGGGCATATGAAGTTGAAATCTATGTTTTTTGTTTCAAAGGGAGTGAAGAGTCATTATCTTCTTTGCTGATGCTGGCTGATTTGAGGCTACAGTACATAATTTCAGAAAAAATAGCCATTATTAATACAACGACCCTCTGATGCTGGACGGGATATTGGACTGTCTGCAATGATAGGTAACAGGGGCATAGGGAAGGCAGTAAAACTTTTATAATGGAAACTGAGATTCTATAGCATGTCTCAAAACATAAAGTTCGTTGCGAAATGGATGCTCAGTGAAAGCTACATGAATTGGAGAGTAAGTACACAAGTAAGTCTTGGATCAAGCTTTATAATTAATGCTACATATGATGGAATTTTACAGTAATTATGAAACAGAAAACATCTTAGTGGAGACTCGACTCTTGCCACCAGTAGCATCTTGTCCTTCGGTTCGTTTTCCCCTTTCGAAATTCCAAAGGCATGTGGTACCAGAATGCAGGCGTCATACCAGTAAATCACAGTAATTACCAGAAAGAGAGATAATTCATCATCTCTGGCATTTGAGGAGTGCATGATTTCGCAACATACATACTCAGGGCAATGGTGCAAACACAGTCATCATGGCTTTTGATGTCATGGAAATGCTCTCTCAGCTCGCACTTCAATGCAAATGTCACGTCTTTTAAACGCTAGAAAACCGATCCAATTGTGAGGAGATGATGTATGTTGTTCATTAAATTACTTATTTTGATCTACACACACCAGTTGAAACAGTTATTTCAAATGATCCCATAAAAATCTTTTCTCGTGTAAGTTGACACATATTTGCTTAAAAGACATGAAGTCCAGTTTGTTATGGCAGCAGTGTAGGGCTAATAGCATAGCTAATTCAAAATCCTATAACGTGAAGAAAGTGCGCTAGTCCTAAATCTACATTGCCCCCCGATGAATTACACGAACTTTCGAATCAACATTTCTCGGTTTTAAGTAAGATATTCCAGTACTCAAATTTCATTTATCTCATTTCAAGTTTCTCTTCGATGATCACATCATTTAATTGTTTGAGACATTTTGCTTCTAATTTCTACCTTACATTTGAAATGTGCCGATATTGAACTCGGGATTTAATTTGTTGATAACCAAATCTCCCAAAAACTTCAAAAGTCCATTTATCACTCTTCTTTCGAAGCATTGGTAACTAACAATATAGTCAATCATTTGACTGTCCACACAAAAGTAACAGGAGCTGATTTAATGCTAGGTGTTGCCTTATTAAACAAATGAATCATGTGCCGAAGATTTAGGTTATTATGAGTATCATTTGGAAAACGTTGATATTGTTTATCCTGGTTTTTGATCATATAACAGCAAATAACGCCACTCTAACGAATCACTACCAACCTTTGATATATATAAAAAGCTGCATTAGGAGAAATATAATTAAAAATACTTTTCCACTGTAATCAAAAGGCAGCAGCTTCTGCAGATCCTCCCAACTAACTGTCAAGTTGTTAAAGTCTCCTGCCTTTGAAAGCCTTTTGCTGGAATATTGTCGGTAAGGAAACAAAACATTGTTTTGTCTGCACTAGATGGCTTGAGGTTGGGTTTGCCAATGACAGTTAGACATGAGATTACCTACTATCTCGATTAAGTAGATTTGAGATATTGTGTGCTGACAGCTTGAGTTGAATACTCACAAATATATTGAAAACGTTCGCATAACTGGCAAAAAATTCTGTTAGCTTTTCTGTGAAACTTAGTTTTGAGCAAGCCGTCTGTTATAATTCTGAGAGTGAGAGACAGAGGGAAAGAAAGGTTGGAAGGGACAAAGATAGGGAGTGCAAGAGATACGCAGAGATGGATAGTGACTGGAAGACAGGAAGAGAGAAAGAAAAGTGTTCCACGCTGTGAAGAACCATACTGAAGACGAATGCGATTAACATTCCTTGACTACAGGCTTGTAGCGAAACAATTTCATGAAATAACTTTGACAAATGAAGGTGACAACTCGCCAAAACATTCACCCACGTTAGTTTCTGCTGTGGTTATTGTTAAATCGAAAATAAATGTGGGGGCGGGGTTTTGTAACTCATTTTCAGCGTTTAGAACTAAAGAGAAAGGAAGACGTGAAGTACTTAACAGATTTTATTTTGTTTTGTTTCATTACACATGCATAAAAGGAGCAATCTTTTGCAAGGCTATGTATTGGTCACATTGAAGAATGAAACTGCAGTGTAGGGAATTGTGTTTCTGTCGGGTGAGAAAGACAACTCGTGTTTACTTCATGTTGCCTAATTGGAGGAGATATCTGCAGGTCAATGTCGTATGTAGGAAAGTATTCGCCCATCTGATAAACAATTGACGACACAGAAGGAGGTTGCCAAGATGTACGAATGTATATCGAGAGGAAAATTGTGGAGAAGTAACTGCCAGTTTGTCAAACAGCTCTGAAGATTTGCTGTTAACAAGGAGCTGGAAATCCAGTGTGTTCCCTTTCCTTCATGACACTGGCTCATTTGAGGGAAATGTCACTAAACTTGAGATAACATAGCGATTTAAAAACAACACAAGTCCAAACCTCGAAGGCATATTGGATGACAGGTGATTATCCGGGACTTGGTAATTAGGATGACACTCAATCTTTTGTAATGGAAAATTACGTCACATTGCAAGTCTCAAAACAATTCATTATAAATCTACTTTTAATGCGAAATGGATGCACAGCAAGAGCTATTGATTCAGAGAAGATGGACGCCAGTCATTCTTGCATCAAAATTTAGACTGTACGATAGCAGCAATAGGGCTCAAGAGAAATTGTGAAACATAAATCTTCTGAATGGAAAAGGGACTTCAACCAGCGTAGTTCTATGCTCCTGAGCTTGTGCACGTTCTCTCCGAAATTTCAAAGCCATGTGGTTCGGGCACGTAGGCGTCATACCAGGAATGCACATGAATTACGAAAATGCCAGAGAATGATGAAGCTTGAAAACAGGCATCTAAGATATGCTACTTGAGCAGTGATAGATATATCATCTTTATAAAAAATAGCAACATCCAAATTCAGGGCCTTCTAGAGAATAGCAATCATTAGACATATCTGATCTCTTGGAAAAGCTCCCACTGTTATCGTTTGAAAAACAAAGGACGGATATATAAGAAACTGTTGAAATTCCAGATGCGACGTTATGATGTATGCTGTTAATCAACGTAGTTATTTGATCTACACACACCAGTTGAAAGAACCATTTGAAAATGTGCCACAATGCTTTTTTCTCCGTGTACAACGAAAAGTATTTCTTTGGGAAGCATTTACTTTAATTTAATACAGTGGGATTATAAGGGCTCATTGCTTAAGTATAGCAAAGGTGCAGAATATGAACGGAGTGAACTAGTCAAACAGCAATATTTGCCCCCGCTGAACTACACTGACCGTATATTCAAAATATCTTGATTTTACTTAAGGCACCCAAGATACCAAACCTCATTTAATGCTTTAGCACTCCATAAGGTCATACCACATTTTAAACTCGTCATCTGTTGGCCATTTCATTTCTAACGAATAAATCAATTCTCCTGATCTTGAAGTTTGTATTTCATTCGAGGATTTTAGAATTTCTCGAAATGTTCTCCAATACCCACGTGTCATGCAGCATTCGAAATATCAACAACTAATAACATAGCAATGCATTATCATTTGCACAAACATAGCACTCGCTGACTCGAATAGAGATGTTTGAAAGAATTTGGGAAGATCCATTTTATTGCAATTAAAGTTTGCAAGCTGATGTTGAATAAATTTAATTGATTCTTTAGAGCAAATAACGCCACTCTGTCAGAATGTTTCCAAAGTTTGAAATATATCAAACACTCCATTAGAAGAAAAATGATATAATATATATTGCTAGATTGTTCAAAAGTCTGGTGATTCCCCATTTCCCTTCCAAATAACTGCGATGCTTTTGAGCTTCCATGCCCTTGTAACGTTTCTGACAGAAATATTGTTCTTGAAGAGCCAAATCGTTGTTTTCTCCGTAATAAATGGCTTCAAGCTGTATCTGTGAATATCAGGTTGACATGAAGTGGCCTGAATTATCGGCAAAGTGGAGTTGAGATATGTTGATTTGGATATTCACAAGCATCGTTTTAACTCTAACATAATTGATAAAATGCCAGGAAAGTAATGCAGTAAATTCGTGTCTGCAGTTCTAAGCAATTGCCCTTTCAGCATGCCACATGTTGTTATTTAGAGAGAGGAAGAGATTGTTAGAAAGAAAAAGAAAGAAAGAGTGTGAGAGAGAGACAGAGAGAGATAGAGAGAAAGAGAGAGAGAGAGAGAGAGAGAGAGATAGCGATATTCGCAGTGAAGGACAACGGAAAGATAGATGTGATTGCCAGTACTGGCCTCCTGCTTTTTAATGGAGTCTTTTAATGAACAATGTGACAAAGCGCCGTCCTTCATTTTATCAGATCAGTGTCCAGCATTTGTTTCTGCTGTCGTTGCTCTTGCCATTCCTAAATCCAAAGTAGATGTGGAGGAAAATATTTTTTTGTGTCTTTTTCAATAATTCAGAGCTAAAGACGAAGGAAGAAGGTAAGGATAAAATAGGTTCTTTCATTATAATAATTGCATAACTGACGATTAGCGAGCAGCCTCTATCAAGTGTAGGAAACTGTCTCATTGATGAATTACATTCCAGTATCTGCAATGATGTTTGTGTCGGGGTTCAAAAGCAATGCTTTTCAGTTCATAATAACTAATCAGAGATAATTTCTGCTCGTGAATATCCGGCATAGGATAGTATTCGCCCAATTGAGGGGCAATACCTAAAAAGAGAAATGTGTACATGATGTCGAGCTGTGAGTCATCAACAGAAAAAATGGAGAATTGACTGTTAAATTTACAGCATTTCCGATTAGCAGAGCGTAAATCAAATATGGGATTGCAACAAGTTTCGATATCTGGGTGCATCGGAGGTACAGCGTCATGAAGTTGAAGAAGAAGCAATGTTTGCGTCGTTTTTGCTACAACTGGTTGGTAAAAAAAACTGGCTGGCTTAATTTATTCTCGAGGGTATTGAAAAAGATTTCAAGAGGACCATCTCTTTAAAAAAGGGAGCGAGAGATTTGTGTTTTTCTGCGCTATTTCTAAATAATGTAATTCTCTGTAACTTCTTCAAGTAGGCTTTCAATATGATTGTAAATGACATAAAATGATAGTTGGACTCCTTAAAGTTCTTAGGAAGGCAGATTTTGATTGGAGACGCAACAACAGTTTTTGGTTAAATACGGCAGATGGTGTTGAAATACCTAATGCTTTTTAAAAGGTGGTGAGTGATCAAGCAAATGTTCTTGTTGGTGATGGTGCTTCATTTCACGAGATAAGATAGCAATTAATAATGCAACAAATGGCCGATTCTGGGCAGCAAATTGGACGTTCTGCAATAAAATGTGATAGCGATGTTGGGATGGCGTTCAATCTTCTTTAATGGAAATGTTGATCCTATTTTCCTATTCTGCGAAAAAATGAATAAAAATCAACATTTTGGGGAAATGGATAATATGGGCTACAGGACATGAAGTTTATTCACGCCAGTCAACATTCTATTAAAATTTAGATTTTATGCTACCAGTAATGCACTTGAACTGAGGTTGTGAAACAGAAAATGCCTAAGTGGAAGCTAGTCCCCGTTGTGCTTCAGATTATCTGGGATCACTCCACTGTTCCAAATGCTCGTGATTCAGGACTGCATTGTGTGATACCGAAATGCAAATAAATAACTAGAAACACATGAAATACAACATTTGCAATACATGTATTTCGGGTGCGCAGTTTGAGCAGTGCTTAATTTATCACCTTCAAAATTCAGGGAAATCTAGGGAACAGCAGTTATCAGGACTTTTGATCTCTAGGAAATGGTCCCACTTCTTTCATTTAAAAACCAGAGGACACAGATATAAGAAACTGATGAAAATCCTGGTGCGAGTGGATTATCTTGCTGTTTATTTAATTAGCTTTTCAGATCAGCCCACACAAATTTAAAACGCTGTTTCATATTATGCCATTTTTTTCACGATTGCAGCAAGAAATATTGATTGGTTTGCGTGCAGTCTACCATGATATAACTGCTGTTCAGGGTTTATTGCATAACGATAGCAAACTCCAAGATTATGGTGGAGTCAGCTACGTCTACATGTAGATTTGCACACCAGTACCCAACATCCCGCATTACACTGACTGAGATTCATAATGTTTTGATATTTTGCATCTCAAATCCCATTTCATGCGCTTCAGCGGTCTTTAAGATTGTCCTACATTTAAACATCTGAACACATGATCCTTCCCTTTCTAGCCGAATTTTCTAATTCAATTAGTCCGATTTTCAAGTCGGGATTTCAGTTGATGATCAAAGGACATGTAAAAAGATGGAAAATTTACATGTATCATTCTTTATTGGGAAGATATATAACCAGTATTATTGCAAAACATGTGATGATCTGCACAGATATAGCTATGGTTTGACTTAATTTGAAATATTGATGATAGCACGCCCTGAATGCAGCTTCAGAAGTTGCCCCTTACAATGAACAAGTTTGAAAACAAGTTAATGTCGTTATTTTTCTTGGTGTATGATTCTCCAACGGCAAACAACACCACCCTCTGCAGTATTTCTATGATTCGAAATACATGAAAAGTGCATTAAGATACTTATATTGCTGTATACTTTACTAAGGTGCTCAAAAGGCTTATATTCTCCACATTCTTCCAACCAACGGTCAATTGTTTGAAGTTTCCTGACCTTTAAAACTTTTTGGCTGAAACATTGTCCTTGAAGAGGTAAATTATTTCATCACCTTAATCAAATGGCTTGAAGATGTGACTGAATGTGAGCTTGACCTTGCATGGCCTAACATCCACTCATGGTAGAGTTGAAGCATGGTTACGTTGTGAAGTTCATTTGGATAAACAGAATTTTACATTTATCTCTCACAGAACTGACAAAGTGCCAGCAGGGTAAGGCCATAATTTTATGATTGCATTTCTGTTTAACTGATCTTTCAGTAAGCTGCATGGTAGTATTGAGAGATAGAGAGATAAAGTAGAGAGGGGGTGGAGCTTAGAGAAAGCGGGAGAGGGAGAGAGGCGGAGACAGATAGACAGACAGACAGGTAAAGTGTTACAGCAATTGAGATGCAGGGCGAGAAAGTATCTAGGAGATCCTCACAGTGTATGATCACGCTTATGAAGCATTTCACTGCCACTGCTTGTTTATTGGCTTTTAGCGAAATCTCTTCAAGAACAATGTGACAAAATGCAACGTGACATCTCATGATAACAACGTGTGCAATTGCTGTCGATGTTGTTCAATCGAAAAGAAATGTCATGGGAAAAACATATTTTTATCCCTTTAAACTTTCAGTACTCACAAAGAAAGAAGAAGGTAATGATATGTCAGGGTTTTTTTTTAAATTTTGTACCGAATACATAAAACAAAGTTGATAAGCAACTTGTTTCAAATTTATTCATTGATCATTTTGACGAATGGCATCACAGCATTTGTATTGGGATTGCGTTAGCAGTCAAAGGCAATGTTTTTTTCTCTTCCTAATGTTTTCTTTGCAGGAATTTTGCACTCTCTAAGATCCAATGCCAAAAAAATATTTGCCCAACTGACAAGCAATCACTAAGCAGAGAGGCGAACGTGATGCACATCTGTGTATTGCCAACGGTAGTGCTGACAGTATCAGAGTATAAATCAAATAAATTCTTGATCAAGAGTAGATCTTCGGAGGCTTCAGGTGTCAGCTCGCACGAAGTTGAAGAGGAACCAATGCTACAACTCGGTTAGAAAAGAAGCGACTGTTGTCCAATTCTTTCAAAAATAGAAAATAGTAAAGTGAAGCAGGAGTAGGCCAGTTGGGCCTTCGAAACCGCCTGATCATTCCATTTGACGCCAATCTTAGTGCCATACTCTAGTGCTCTCAATGTTCCTCTTGATGCCTTGACAGTGCAGAAAACTATCGATTTTATTTTGCGGTAGACAATTACATACTTTCACCACCCTCTGAGAGAAGCAGTTTCTGCTCTTCTCAGTACTTAATGGCTACCGTATCCTGAGACCAAACCCCTCCGGCACCCCATACAGAGAAAATATCAAACCTGCATCTAGACTATACATCTCTCTCTCAATTTTATATATTTCAATAAATTTCCCTCTCATTCTTCTAAACTCAAGCGACTGCATGCCTAGTTAGCCCTGTCTCTCCTGTTACAACAATCATGTCAGTCAGGAAGCAATCTGATGAACATTCGCTACACTCTGTTTACGGCAAACATATCCTTTCTTAGATAAGATGACCAAAGCTGCATACAATACTCCAGGTGTAGTCTCACCACGGCCCATAAGTTGTAGAAATACATAATTGTTCCTGAACTCAAACCCTCTCGCAAGGAAGGCAAACATACCATTTGGCTTCTGAACAGCTGGCTGTATCTGCATGCTTGCTTTCAGTGATTGATATACAATGACACCCTGGTCCCTTTGTACAACAATATTTCCTAATCTATCAACATTTATGTTCTACCTTGCCATTCCGTATTTCTTACCAAGGCAAATAATTAACGGCATGCTTATGCACGTTATCCTGCATCAGTCATCAATTTGCCTACTTATGCAAGCTGCCCAAAACAGATTGAAGCCTTTTAAAAACGCTCCTCATCGCCGACGATCTTACCAAAACATTGTGTTGTCCTCAAACTTGGAAATGTTACATTTGCTTCCATTATCCAAAATCAGTGATCTCTGGCATGAATAGCTGGGATCCAAACACGGATCCCTGTGGTATCGCACAATACACCACATGCCACTCTCAAAAAGACCAATTTATTTTCTGTTTTATGTATGCTAACCAATTTGGAATCCATATCAATATACTAGACAAATCCCTTTTGCTGAAATTTCACACACTAACCTATGTGGAGCATTAAAAAAAGCTTTCTTATTCAAAAAGTAACACATCCACTGCTTTGCCAATTTGTATTCTGCGAGTTATGCACTCAAAGAACTCCAAACATGTATTCCCTTTAATATATTCACATTGTCTTTACGTGGCCCCATTGATATTTTTCACTGTCCTTTTGTCACTTCATCTATGGTATTCTCTAACATTTTACAAATATTGATGTTATGCTAACTGGTCTGTAGTTCGCTTTTCTCTCGGCCAATTTATTTAATTACTGGGGTTGCATTTGCCTCCCACCAGTCTGGCAGGGCTCTTCCAGAATGTTTAGAATTTTGGAAAATGATAACCAATGCATCTAACATTTCTAAGGCCACCTGCTTTACTGCCCTGGGAAGTCGATTATCACACCCTTGTGACTTATAGTCTTCGAGTTCCATTAATTTCTCTAGCATTATTGGTTTTGGTAAAACTAATTTCACTATCTTCCTCTTTCTCCATTTAAGGCTTGGTTCCGATCTACTCCCATGAAAATATTTTCATTTTCTTCCATGGACTCGGTGCTAAATAAGATTTCTTTAATTTCATCTGTTTGTCAATTCCTTGCTTTATATTCTTATTTCTCTTGCTTCGGACTGTAAGCAACCTAAGTTTGTTTGTGGCATTCTTCTTCTTATATATTTATGAAAGGTTTTACAGTCTGCTTTTATATCCATTGCAAATGTACTCTCATAGTCTAATCCCCCTCTTAATCAAACAATTGGTCATCCTTTCTTGAATTATAAACTGCTCCCAGTCTTCAGCCTTGCTAATTTTTCTAGCAAATTTACATGACCCATCGTTGTATCCAGCAATAGCATAAATGTTTTTTTATAACCCTGCTTGGGCGGCATTTCCTATTGTGTTATGCGCCCGAAATTTAATACGTAACTGTTGACGTGCATACATTCGTTCCTTAGACATTAGTCATTGTCTATCTGTCATCATACATTGTAATGAATTTCCACAGTGCATCTAAACCAACTCACACCTCATAGCTTTCGTGGTTGCCTCCGGTAAGATTTGGACCCTAGCATTGTATCCGACTACTGCACATTCCATCCAAATTAAAATTTATATCATGTTATGGTCACTGTTACCTAAAGGAGCCCGAACAGCAGTGCCATACATTATACCGCTTCTATTGCACAATGCCAAATCTAGGATAGCCTGTTTCACAGAATAATGATGACACGTTGAAAGGTGAAAAATAAACATTATTGTTTTCTCTTCCACAGCAGTATTTTGTGGCTTTTTTAGGTATTCCTTAAACCTAATGGCAAATGAGATAAAATAATAGTGGGGCAGGATGGTTGGAGATCGTAAAAGGAGACAGATCGATTTGACAGGCAACAAGACAGTCTTTGACAGAATGCATAACATGAAGTTGAAATACCATTTGCTGTTTAGAAAGAAATTAAGCGTTAGTTGTTTACACTTCTTTGATGCTGCTGTCTCATTTGAAGATATTAGCACAGAATTTGAGATTAGACAGAAATTAACATTATAACTAACGTCCGAGAATGGGAAGGGAATTCAACGATCTGCAATGATCTTGAACAGCGTCATTTGGAAGGTGTTCAATGTTGCGTAGTTGAAAAAGCGATCCTATAGCAAATTTTAAAAAAAAAATAATCAGAAATCGGCATTTCTATTGAAAAAGGATATTCTGTTTTAACTTGATGATTGGAAGAGTATGGATGCCAGTCAACAAACTATGAAACAACAATATAGGGTAGAAATAATAGGGTTCAGCAGCGATTGTGAAATAGAAAACAAATCAGTGAAACGTGAATTTTGACCAGCCGTTTCATGCCCTTCAGCTCGTGTGGTTCAATTCTATATTCCAAATGCCATGTGCTTCAGCAATTCAGGAGTCGTACCCGAAATGCACATGAATGGCCAGAAACCCAGAAAATTCTGAAGCTCGCAAACATGTGTCTAGGATATACGATCTGATCAGTGCATGATTTAACACCAGTCAAATTCAGGACAGCCGAGAAAGCAGAAGAAGTTAGGAACTTTTATCTCTTGGACACCCTCCGAATGCAATCGTTTGAAAGATAGAGGGCACTTATTTTATAAAAGGATTTAGTTGAAGATTTATGTTGTTAATTAAATTGTTATCTTTATCTGCACACTCCAATTGAAAGAACAGTTCCAAAAGTGCCATAAGATTATTTTTACGATGATAATTATTTCATTGAGTCTCATGCATTCCAAGCCCATACGACGTCTGTTTAGGATTAATTGCATAACGATTGCAATGTCCCAGAATATGAAGCGATTGAGCTAGGCCTACTTCCAGATTTGTCCGTGAAAATAAATATCAGGTATGATTCCCAATGCTGAGCCATTAGCTTTTCCGAACTCTCTACAGGAACATTTTGACAGAACACAGCAGAACGTGAAAACGATTTCCCATGTTTATTTCTGCTTCTGACATTGTGCTAATATATCATCTGAAAATAGATGTTGGGAGAAATACTTTTAATGTCCTTTTAATTCATCTAGAATTAATTAAGATGGGAGGAGGTAAGGACACTGTAATTCGTGAAAAAAAAAAAACAAATGCATTAAATAAAGCCGGCAAGCAAACTTCTTCAATATTATGCATTTGTCACCTTGACAAGTCATATTCCAGTAACTGGAATAGTTTTTGCGTTGGAGATCAAAAGTAAGGCTTTTACTCTTCCAAATGAAAAAAAAAACAGAAAATTTCTGCGTTCAATGTCCGATGTATGAAACTCCTCCTCCAACTGGCAAGCAGTGATGCAGCAGACAGAGAGCCGAAAGTGATGTAAGATGTAAATTGTCAAAATGTTGATGAAGTGACGGCTAATTTTATTAACAGACCATAAATCAGATAAGGGTTTGGAACAAGTTTCGAAAGTCGGAGGCATTAGAAGTAAAGCTGCATGGAATAGAAAGGAAACCTATGCTTGTCATATTTGTGCAACATCTGGGTGGACAAAGAAGCGACAGTTGCATAATTTAACTTCGAGCGTAATGAAGGAGGAGCATATTTTAAACATGAATAATGGAAAATTCTTTATATAGAGTAATATAACATTTTGTGACATTTAACTGAACCCTTTAGAATTAAAGTATGCGAGTTACAATAGTTATTAGGGTGTGATGCCTGGAATTAGAAGGAAGAAGGATATCTATGGGAGAAGCAACAACAGAGTCTTTTGTTCAATTTAGCACTTGGGATGAAGTGTTTGCATATCCGTGATGGAACTGGCTCATTTGAGAATAATAGTGCTGGTCTTGAGATAAGGAAGTAATTATTAATACAGCGAACTTTCGAGGCTGGAGGGGAATTGGACGGTCTGCAATTATCGGAAACAGGGGCGGTTTGCAGTGGTCCAATTGTCTCTAATCATATTGAGCTCCAATAGCATTAACTGAATAAATATTCAAAAATCCACATTTGATGAGGAGAGAATGCATAGCAAAATGATTTGGAATCACCGACTATTGAAGCATGTCTACATAGCAGCAAAGTTTGCCTGTAAAGAATATAACAGGGATTGTGAAACAGAAAACACCTTAGGGGAGATGGACGCTTGCCCAGCGTGGCTCATACCCTTCTGCTCATTTGGGTTCACTCCTACATTTGAAATGTATACAGGTCAGTAATGCAGGCTTCAAAGCTTAAAGGCAATCGAATTACAAGGACGTTGTAACTTTCAGAATTCCGAAATCACCTCTTTAGGATAAGTTACTTGAGCAGTGCTTGACTTAGCAATATAGAGAACAACAGTCATCAGGATTCTGAACCCTTGGAAAGGCTCCTGCTGCCATCGTTTGAAAAACAAATGACACAGATAAAATGAACTGATTTAAACAAATCCAGTAAAGTGGTGAGCATTTATGCTGTAAAGGAATTTATTTTTTTTGATCTACAAACACCAATTTGACGAGCTGTTTAAAATGATGCCACAATTCCTTCCCACGCGTATGATGAAGAATAATGAATTGGGAGGTATGCAGCCTACCTTCATCTAACAGCAGTTCAGGGATAATTTGCTAATGATCGCAAAGTCCTGGGTTATGAATGAGTCATCTTGACCTACCTATGAACTTATCCCTTATGAAATGCATTGTATACGATTCAGAATCTCTTGATGCTAATAAATATTCCACGGTTCAAATCAAATTTAAATGGCTTCAATATTATTTACGATCCCACTGCATTTAAAACTTTGGAGGCCGTTGACGCCCTCACTTGTAAATTAACACACAATTATTCTCACTTAAAGTCGGGATTTAAGTTGTTGATCACGAGATCAATGGCATTTTCTCCCAAAACCTTTTTTTTTTAAATAACAATGCTTTATTCAAAAGATTCGCAACAAACAAAATGACCAATCGTTTGATCATGTACGCAAATATAGCACGAGAAGACTGTATGTTAGCTGCTGATTGGCTACACTATATGAAGCTTAAGAACATTTGCCTCATGACGACTAACATTCATGATAATTTGATGTTATTATTTGTTTTGATGCATGACACCTAAAACAGCAACAACGCCAATGTACCAACATATTTCCACATTTCCTACTATATCAAAAGCTCTTTTTGAGTAGATGTGATGTCATGCAGATGGCAAAGACGATTAAAGTGATGATGATATTCCAGTTTCTTCCAACCATCTTTCTTATTCTTTTAGTTATCTGCCTTTGAATCATTTCTGATTCAAATTGTGTCCTTGAATACCCTTAATAGATCTGCAAGCAAATTGCTTGAAGCCAAGTCAGTGAAAGTCAGCGTGTCATGAGGTGAACTAAGGCCTCCTCAATGTGCTGTTGAAAAATGGATTTGAAGCAAGTATGATTTAGAAATTCACCAGTCTCCTGTGACCTCTTACGGAACTGACAAAGTGCCAGGAATGTAAGATAGAAATATGTGACATTTGCATTTCAATCTAATAGATTTGTTTTCGCACCCCACATGATATTATTGAGAGAGGGAGAGAAAGATAAAGAGGGAAAGAGAAAGAGAGAGCGTGAGAGAGAGAGAGAGAGATGAGAGGGGGAGGGAGTGAGAGAGAGAAAATAGGTGTGGGGGGCCGAGAGAGAAAGAGAGGGTGAGGGAGGCCATCACAATTAAGGAATAATTCATATATTAGAAAAGTTCGATTTATAATGCTTTAGTAACAAAGTAGCCATATGTAAAGTGATGATTCATGTCGTTATGGAAATAAATTATTTTAACCTAAGCACGTAAATTGAAAGAGTAGCTTCAGGTGATGCCATAAAGTTTTTCCACGTGTACAGTGACAAATTCTTTACTGGGTCACATGCAGTTTACTTTCTTATAACGGCAGTTGTGGGCTAATTATATAACGGTTGCAAAGCCCCACAATACGTATTGAGTGAGCTATACCTACATCTTGTTTTGACCCTTTTGTATTACACTGACTGTCGACTCATAAAGTCTTGTTGTTAAGTCGTGCCAACTATCATCATGGTCTCCCTGAGTTTAAAACTTCCATCCACTTTGCTGTCTCGTTTTTAGCCAAAAAATCAAATGTTCCAAACCTGAAATCGGGATTTGGGTTGCTGATAACATAATCTACGAAAGCACGTCAACGTTCTATTTGTCAATCTTCTTTTGAAGCCTAATAACGAATAATAGTGCCTAACAACTGCTCACCTTCATAGATATTGCACTCGGTAACTTGATACCAGAAGCTAATTAGTCACACACCTTGAAGTAGTTAGGGAAAATTCAGTTTATTATGAATACAAGTAGGTTGGGAGCTTAGCCTAAATAGCCAAGTGGTTATGGTACTGGGTTTGTAACCCCAAAATCAAGAGTTCAAATCTCACAATGGCAAACTATGAAACAATGTAAATTCATCTGAAACAGATGGAAACGGGTTTGTACTCGAAAGAGTTACAAGTAGGTTGGGCTTGGCCCAAATAGCCAAGTGGTTATGGTACTGGGTTTGTAACCCCAAGATCAAGAGTTCAAATCTCACAATGGGAAATAATGTAACTTCATCTGAAACAGGATTGTACTCGAAAGAGTTACAAATAGTTGTGATATATTGCTTGGCCTAAATAGCCAAGTGGTTATGGTACTGGGTTTGTAACCCCAAGATCAAGAGTTCAAATCTCATAAAAGCGAAATAATGTAACTTCATTGGAAACAGGTTTGTACTCGAAAGAGTTGCAAGTAGGTTGGGCTTGGCATAAATAGACAAGTGGTTATGGTACTGGGTTTGTAAGCCCCAGATCAAGAGTTCAAATCTCACAATGGCAAAATATGAAACAATGTAACTTCATCTGATACAGGTTTATACTCGAAAAAGTTACAAATAATTGTGATATATTGCTTAGCCTAAGTAGCCAAGTGGTTATGGTACTGGGTATGTAACCCCAAGATCAAGAGTTCAAATCTCATATTGGCAAAACTATGAAATAATGTAACTTCATTGGAAACAGGTTTGTACTCGAAAGAGTTACAAGTAGGTTGGGCTTGGCCTAAATAGCCAAGTGGTTATGGTACTGGGTTTGTAACCCCAAGATCAAAGAGTTCAAATCTCATAATGGCAAACTATGAAACTATGTAACTTCATCTGAATAGGAACAGACTGAAACGGGTTTGAACTCGAAAGAGTTACAAGTAGGTTGGAAGGCTTGGCCCAAATAGCCAAGTGGTTATGGTACTGGGTTTGTAAATGCAAGATCAAGAGATGGAATCTCACAATGGCTAACTATGAAACAATGTGACCTCTGGGTCAGTGAATGTGGAAACTGCACCTGGAAACAGTCTGGGGACAGCTAGAGTTGCCTGATTGGCTGCTAATCCTATTGGAGTATTAATAACAGGTCCGTTCACACCTGGGTATTAAATGCTCCTAATTATTCTAATATCTGAAGGTATGTCCCCCAAGCTCCCATGCGAGCTTGGCCTAAATAGCTAAGTGGTTATGGTACTGGGCTTGTAACCCCAAGATCAAGAGTTCAAACCTCACAATGGGAATCAATGTAACTTCAACTGAATAGGAACAGATGGAAACGTGTTTGTACTCAAAAGAATTACAGCATTAACAGAGCTCACTTTGGTACATAGGCTCTTACATTCTAACATACCTAACAAGAAGAATGCGCTTTTGGCCTAAATAGCCAAGTGGTTATGGTACTGGGTTTGTAACCCGAAGATCAAGAGTTCAAATCTCACAAAGGCAAACTATGAAACAATGTAAGTTCATCTGAAACAGATCGAAATGGGTTTGTACTCGAAGGAGTTACAAGTAGGTTGCAAGGCTTGGCCTAAATAGCAACTGGTTATGGTACTGGGCTTGTAACCCCAAGATCAAGAGTTTAAATCTCACCATGGCAAATTATGAAACAATGTAATTTTATCTGAATAGGAACAGATGGAAACGTGTGTGTACTTGAAAGAGTTACAAGTAGGTTGTAGTTTCTCTTTTGTTGATTTTATAACAGCAAATAACGCCATTTTGCCTAAATACTTCAAACAATTGACATTTATCAACTTCACCATTAGGTGAAATATAATGCCATATATCCTACTATAGCAAAACTGAAGTTGGCTATAATCCAGATTCTTCAAACCACCTTATTGTTGTTGACGTTTCCTGCCATTGAATCATTTCTGAAGGTAATAATGTCCCTAAAAACCTAAATTATTGTTAGATTTGTACCAAATGACTTGGAACTTTTTCTGAGAATGGTTGTTTGATATGAGATGGCCTGATAGCTCGTCAAAGAAGATATGAAATGTGGATTTGTTTTCAGCGTGATTTGAATAGTAATATGGATATAAACACAGAAGATGTTAACACTCACAGGACTGAAAAAAAGTGCCAGGAGTGTAAGGCAGGAACGTTGCGGTACATTTCTGTGAAAGTCCAGCAGGAAGAGAGATATGGCTACGAATGCGGTTGTGAAGGATTTTGGTGAACCCACCCTAAATTCAATATGACCTTATGCAGTGAGAAGTCTCGCAAAAGCTAGATCCCACTTTTGTTTCGGTGTTAATTGCTCATCAACATTTCATGAAGAGGGAAAGATATTTTTTGCCTTTTTTCACCATGAAGAGGCAAAGAAGAAGGACAACGGCAATGCCAGAAATTTCCTTATAAAAGCAAGGGCATAAAAAACAGTTGACGAGCTATCTTTTTCAGATTGATCTATGAGTGCCTTTCAAAAATGATGACCCGGTATCTCGAATATTGTTTGTGATGTAGGCCAAGGACAATGTGTTTGATCCTCCTAATAACTAATTGGATGACATTTCTCCTCGTCAACATCGGATGAAGGCAAGTATTCTCCCAAATGAGAACTCATGACGAAGTAGAGAGAGAGATGGACGCGATGTACAACGTAAGTGTGTATTATTGTAATTTACAGAATGTTTTTGAAAATCAGAGCATAAATTGGGAAGGGCATTTGAACATTTCATAATATCGGAGCTATCAGTGCATCAACTTGAAAAGTAAACAATGCTTTTGATACTATTGCTCCTACTGGAAGGGTGATAATGCAATGAAATATCCGCTGTCAAATATGTCAGGAGCATAAGAATGAAACGTTGAAACATGAACATATTTTTATTGTGCAACATTGAGAATTGTTTACCTATTTAACAGCAGCATAATATTTCATATTTTGCTAGTTTGTCACTAAGCCTTTTAGTATGATTTCAAGAGAGATACAAGGATAGAAGGGCTTGAAGTCTGGAGTTCCTAGAAACACAGACATCGATTGCAGCGGCAACAACAATCTTGGAATCTATGGAATTATGTTTGATGTTGCATTTAGAAGGGACTGAGATGCCAGGTACCTGATTTTCCTTGGTAATGCTGGCTCAGGTGAGGGTAATAACGCAGAACTTTAGATGAGATATCGGTTCATATTCCTACGCACATAGAAGCCTGGAGAGAAAATGTGATCTTCTGCAATTATCAGGAACAGGGAGCTAAGGAATATTTCATCCCTCTGTAATAGTAAAGCAGATTTATTTTTTGTTGATAAATTTCAGTAAGTCAGTCAAAAATCCATATATGATGCGATTAGAATGCACAGGTAGATCTACTTGACTTAGAGAGTGCTGATTCCCAGTCAACCTTGCATCAGACATTAGAATACCTGTTACTAGTAAAGTAGTTTAATCAATATTGTGAAAGCTTTAAGGATTTGATGAAAACTGGGAGTCCTGAGCAGCGTAGCTTCGTGCAGTGCTGTTTGCATGGCGTTCCTTTGATAAACCAAAGGCTTCTGATTCACGAATTTGGATGTCATAACTGAAATTAATATGAATTAGCATAAAGACAGAACATTCAGAATCCTCAATACAAATATCTTGCATAAACTGTTTGAGGAGTTTTTGATTTGGAAACATTAAAATTAAGAGCAATTTATAACAGAGCAGTCATTAAGGAAAGAGATTGCTTGGATACGCACTGACCTCCATTGTTTGATAAACATATGAGGCAGATTTAAGGAGCTGAAAATTATTTGGAAGTGAGGCGAGGTTTTAAGCTGTTGACAAAATATGTTACTTTGATGAGTGCACAAAGATCGAAAGAGCATTTTTGATGATGCCATATTACTTTTTGCAATTGTAAAGCGCCCAATACTTGATTGTGATGCAGGCATTCTCACTGAAAATAAGCGTGGTGTAGGGACAATTACATAGCTATTGCTAAGTCCCAGGATCTGAAACGATTGAGCTGGTCCTCCCTTTCGTTCTGTCCCAGCAGAATTGCACTGCCTTGGATTCAGAACGACTTGATTTTAACAGCGTTATTCCAGTTTTCATATCCCAATTAATTGATTCCAAATTATTGAAGGCCTTCCTGCATTTAAAAGCTTTGATTACTTTGCCGTCTGTTTTCCAACTTAAAACTCAATTATTCCCTTCTTGGAGCTGGGAATTCAATAGCTGATAAAGTAATCTGCGATATTTACTCTCCAAAAACTTCTAAAACCTATTCATCTTTTGTTGCCTGAAAGTCGCTTAAATAAAAACTATGCCTAAAGATCTTATTACCTTTACTAATTTCACTCTTGAGGACTTGATGCTAAATGTAGGTTTTCACAGCGCTTGAAGCAGTTCATGAAGATTGACCTTATTATGAATAACATTAGGTACAACCTCATGTTCTTCTTTAGCCTGATGGTTGGTATTAAAAGAAATGAATGCCACTTTACCTAAATATTTCCAACATGTCGCATATATCAAACGCTGCATTGGCAGCAAGGTGATGTATCGTGCATTACTCAATAACTCGGTCTTGGTTCCCTAGATGCATTCAAATATCTTTCTTGTTGATGACGTTCTCGCCTTTGTTTTTTTTATTTCTGACTGAACCACTGTCCTTGAAGAGCAACTCATCCTTCTATATTAAAATAAAAAAAGTAAGAATGGCTTGATGCAACTCCACAGGACAAGAGCTGGCCTAATAACTCATCAAAGTAGAGTTGAACTCTAGGTTTGATGTCAGTATATTCTGGCTAATCATTATTAAGCTGACAACTCTCATTCCCCAGGTAAAGTGCCAGGAATTCAAAGCGGTAACTTTCTGTTTGCAATGCTAACTGCAATTTTTGAGGCAGCCTCATGGCCGAGAGAGTGCGAGAAAGCGAGAGAGAGGGAAAGGGAGAGAGAGGGAGAGAGACAGAGCAAGAAAGAGAGAGAGAGAGAGAAAGAGAGAGACAGAGAGATAGGGAAATTTCCAGCAAGGCAATCTTCATCAAGATTTAAATATGTATCTCCCAAACATTTTGCCAAAGCAGCATACCGGGTTCGGCTTTGTTTTCAAAGTGGTGGTCATTCTCAATTCCAGAATCAAAACATATACTTAAATAATTGTTTATCCCTTTAATGACGCAGCACTGACAAAAATGGCAGGATGAAATTTCAGAACTGCGGTACTTGAAGCAAACGCATCTTTCTGGATTGGTGAATAAGCAGTCTCAGATATAGGGGTCAGTCATGTTGATGAAGGCATTAACGTACGTGGAATAATACTTGGGCCGTCAGTCAAATTCATTGACGTTGACCTTCCGAATTAATAATGGGAGGACCTCTTTCCTCATGCTTTTTTTTTAGATTGATAAAGTTGTCTCCCTACGGGAAGTGGCGTTGGTGCTGTTGTTTACACCGTTCATTTCAATGTGCATCTTGAAGTAATCTAATTGATGATACATAAGCGATACGTGTAAATGGGATAGACGAATGGATCAAAATCAGATATTTGAAGGTGCAAGCACTATTGTGTAGAATTTAGTGGAGAAACTATTTTTTTGGTGACATTTAGCCTATGACTTGTTAGGTCACAGTTCAACAATTTGGCTCTTGCCAAACTCAGTCCGAACAGGCACGTGGAGGATGATGATGTGGTAATGTGGAAGAAGGATTTGGTACGACGATGAAGGTGTAATACTGCTACTCAAAGAAATGCTTTTAAAACTGAGGCAGTGGGATTGATCTGTTGGAAAGAATACAAAGCTTGCCTTCTAGAATATAAGAATGCATTGAGGGCCACAACAGAATTAAATGCAAAAGACAGTGATTTGAGTGGGTTAATTAACATTTTCAGGGAGGTCACGTGTTTTTTTCGACGGTTGATGAATGAAGATTTAATCATAAGTACATCGTACATGAGTGGAAAGCTAAAAATAATTTAGTGTCCGATGGAGCGATGGATTAGCTTGATTGTCCATTTTCTTTGATAAAAATGGGAGGCGGATTGGACTTCACTTTATTGGAGTAGTAGGTTCTATAATACCTACCTAGAAATCAAATATTCCATCATTTTTTATGCATATCCGATGTTCAGTTTAAATTAACTAATTTAGAGAATACAAGTCACCTGGCAAATTAACACCAGCATTGCAGTGGTATTACAATTCAGAAGGCATTATGATGCAAACCATTCCGTATTGGAAGCTGAGGCGTCTCACGAGCGCAGCCTCATGCAACGCTATTTTTATTGGCTCCACTCGGTTTGACAACAAGTCCTGATTCAGAAAGAGAAGCTTCAAAATTGTTATCGATCCAAAATTCAGAAAGTCCAGGGAATCCGAAGCAGATGGACGTTTCCACAAACGTTTAGTTTAGCAAGATGGAGTGGGGCAATCTTTTTGGATTATGAACACTCAAAATTTGATACCACTTGATAAAAACGTTAGGCAGATTTAAGATTAGCACCGCCACAAACGTTCAACATATTAACAATAGCAGTGAGAAGGCGTTGATTTTCCTGATCCTCCCATGTGATGATTCTATAACATATTTGAGCAAAATAACACAAAGCATGTGAAGAGGGTACTATGAATCCAGCGACCGCTGGAGCAATGAATTCGATCGACTTTATCTCTGAAAACAGGAAGAGAGAGATTGCCTTCAGCCACTGTAGTAGAACAATAAGTCCTGAAACACATTTCGATAAATCAAGTTTACAACCAAGATTGATGCATATACAATACCGAGAAAAAGATGATAATTTAGAGAGTTGCATAAATAAGTATTTAATATCGCTGTACATGCTACCTTTATTTCACTTTCAAAGAGATTGTGACACAGAACACACTATAAAGGAAAGCAAAATGACGTGCACTGCCTCATTGCTTCTACAGCTTCCATGCCAATTCGCTTTGCCAATGGCTCAAGAATGAAGGCTTTGTAACAATTTGAACTTCCAAAAAAATCCAGACATTGACATAAACGCCGCCAAATACGTAGGGTGCATTGCATAGGCATTTTTGCTATCTTAGGAAGAGATAGGGGAGCTGCCATCAGGGAATGTGGTCATTTGGAATTACGCACATTTGTATGGCCTGATAAAGACTTACACAGATTTAAGCTAAGTCGTCCCTGAAGAAGCTTCACAATTTACCACATGATAAAAGTAGCATTCAGAAAACACCAACTTTCTTGTTCATCTAATTCGAAGTTTCTATAACAGCAAGCAATGTCTTCGATCTGAAACAATGCCAACGTTTCACATTCCTCAAAAAACTGGCAACAGGAGAAATATAATGCAATCTGAATTGCTCACGTGATTGAGATACTGAGGATATTGGGTACTTCTCACAATTTTTATGTTAAATTGGGAACTGGGTGCTGGTGTTGATTTTGTTATTAATAAAAAAACGCGGCGAGAAAGGAAGAGAGAGCACGAAGAGATAGAGGCGGTTTTCGAGAGAGCAGGCTGAAAGAGAATGGGAGAGAGGGATAATCGCGGTGATGGATGGAACAGAAGTGGACATTTAAAGCGAAGAATTGGCTTTTGCCTTTAACCTCAGCCTCTTCCTCATTGTTTTGAACTTACTCTGTTCGAGGTCTCATCATGCCACTACCCTTACCTTTTTATTCTTCTCACTTCTGTATTCAATCTTCAAACAAATATGAATGAGGAAGGACATATTTTTCATCCCTCGCACCACGTACAAATAATTAAGAAATCACAAAGTAATTTTTTTAAAAAAATCAGTGGTTTAATAAAACTTATAATTCAGGCTTGGAGAACTTTGAGCTCTGATTCAGCTTGGGGCCATGCACATTTTGAAGAAAGTTCTGAGCTTCTGTTACATTTTGCTTGTTTCGGAGGTCAAAAGCAGTGTGTTGTGCGTTCTTCAGAGCTAATTGAAGGAAGATTATTCATATCAAATTCAAACGTTGGAAGTTGTTCTCCCAATATACCAGCCAGAAACAAATTGAAGGAGTTGGACGACATGGAATCTATTGCTCGGCAACATAGATGCGGTTGAAGAAAATGTTATATCAGAGGGGATTATGCAAACCTAAGTAAAATCAGTATTCTAAAGGTATTTATTTAACTATCTGAAAAGAGGTTGAAAAATATTCGGAAAGTAAACTTCCCTGAGAAAGACCTGACATAGACCAAATAGCTGAACGTACTCATTTTTCATAAATATCTTTCATATTGATTATATGATTGTCTTTGCTCAGTATCAAGTTAGCCACTATTCCAGGAATTTGATTCTTGCAGCGCTGGCTATACATGAAAAAAAATCTTCTGAAAGTACTTATAAATGGCTGGTGATCATGGCAGGAACTTTGTAAATTAAAGCATCTCCCTCTTTTCTTGCCTCTAGAAAGGACAGTACTGAAGACGGATGTAGCATTATTAAGTGAGCCGTAGTTTCTCCAAATTATTGCTGCGTGCATCATCTCACTATCATTTGTCAAACTTATAAGGGTCTGGCACATACAAGGTTATGCTGGGTGCATTGCTCTTACAATGATGTCTGAAGAAAGTGCGAAGGGGTCAATGTGCTGTTGCACAGAAACGTGTAAAGATATGAGCATGGAGAGAGCTCCAAATCTTTACTCTACCCGTGGAAACATTTCTGCTCGCTAAAGAAGACTTACATTTAACCAACAGAATAAAGCGAAAAAAACTTTTAAAAGACAAAATGTCATGCGACCTGCACAAGAATTGCTTGGGCAATTTTCAGGCTTGAACTGAAAGTGGAAAGTAACATTTCTGCCACAAAATTGCCAAACAATAGCATATCCAATAACAGAGAATAGCAACATCACCCCTTTACAATCAGTCGTATTACCATTGCTAAATCCAACATGATCAGCATACTTGGGCAGGGTGGGGGTTGCTGCTTTTGGTTAGAAAATCAACTGGACCACCGCATAAATATTTTGTCTGCATGGGAAGGGAAGATCAATGGTTGGGAATTCTGCGATGATCGTGCTGGCAAGCCATAATGCTGAGGTCAGGAGCGTGACGGGTACTGTCCGCTTCCCTAGACGATTGAGGCTCCAACACACACACAAACCCCGACACTGTCCCTGACAAAGCAGAACCATTGATTGGCACCCATCTAAAACTTTTAGCTTTTATGTCCTCCACCACCGATCACAGTAGAAGCAGAATGTGCCACAGACAAAATGCATTACAGCTCAGAAAGACTTCATCGATGGCCCTAAAGAGTCCCGTGACCTGTACTGCCTTGAACAACAGGAGCACCAGATGCATCAGAACACCACCACATTAAATTTACCCATCATGCCAAAAACATTATGACATGGAACTATATTGCCGTCCCATCACTCTCACTGAGTCAAAATCCTGGAATTCACTTCCTAATAATGCTATGGATGCATAACCATCACATGAGTTGCACTGGATTGTGAACGCATTCAGCACCACCTTACAAAGGCTGTGAAGCAAAGGCAAGAAATGCTGGCACAGCGACTGACACCCAAATCACATTAAAGAATAACAAGGATAATAGCAATAAATATACCATCTCACGCATAGCCCTCGAACCTGAAAACTAAATTTGGAATGCGACTTATGGCATGTCTTGTGTCAGAGGATTTTTTTTTATTATTATTTAACTTAACTGCATTCCTTGTGAAGCCATTTCACCAATTTCATCAATTTCAAATTGCTCATAGCTGTGACGTTCATTGAGACACTTTGCAATGCATCAATGGATTTGGTATTCTGGAAAACGAACTGCATCAGATAAAAAGCCATTGGAAATCTCAATTTACACGTCCATTCCTGCTAATCTGAGTCATGAACTTTTTGAAGTCATTTCGAAAATTAAAATATCAAATGGCTAATCTCATTGTGAAATTTGTGCGCTCCTCAGCTATATATTTGTCATTAGGGTTGTGCAAATTGTTCTGATGGTTATGAAGAACGCACGTTATAGCAACATGCGAGTTGGCCATTCAGACGATCGAGTCATTTCAGCAATTTCAGCTAATTTACAGCACGGTTCCATTTTTAGTTCTTCTCAGGTCTTTGTGTCTCACATCCATTTATTGATGGTTGAAATATGTATCGTGCAGGAGCAATACATATCCATACAGTTTGGAAATTGAAGAGGTTCTGAACCTATTACCGAATTACATGACCATTGGACTAATGAGGTATTCCTGTGTCTCAGGCTCCTCGAAAAGTGAAGGGAAAGCGATCTGATCCACAATACCATCAGCTGTTATCGAAATACTAAAACGACATTGAAAGTGCATTTAACCTTTAATATCTCATAATACACAAGCACAGATACCATAAACTTACCCCACAACATAATTCTTGAAAAATATGTTACCACCTGGTGACAATAACTGCACTTCACTCAATGATACTGCGACTTTCCATTGTCTGAGGAGCTCAGAAATATACAGGTCGTTCCGGATGGGTGCAAATTCAGGAGTTGGATACCAATATCAATTCTTCACGTCTTTAAATTAGAGCAACCTAGCTAAAAATGCGAATATTCCAATATCTATTTGGATTAAAAGTTGTATCTGAGTCGGTACTATATTTTAGGGGATCATTGAGATCGACAGAAGTAAAATCATTGCAGGCAACTCTGGTCCGTGCATAAATTGAAAATATTTTGCTCTGTAGCATTTTAATTAATCATAAATGGAGATATTTATTTCTGGTAATATTGTCAGAATTATAATTATTATTGTCATTATTATTATTAGTATTAGTCTTAGTATTATATTTAGTGGTGTTAGTTTTAGTAATAATAGTAGTAGTTCTTATATTATTATTACTATTATTATTTGTATCATTATCGTTTTTGATGTTACATAGATTCTGGAATGTATTCTTATTTTGTCACGTTAAACTTCATGTTTCTTTTCCTACCTTTTTTTGGAAACGCTACTCATTCCTTCCAAGAAAAAGAACTGGAAAACGTACAAATTGGTAATAAACAGCAATATATATATATATATACATTTTTTCAAGTGCATATATGAAGAGAAGGCAAGTAACCTTGTACCTCTGATTTTACTTGCCTTCTCTTCATATAAAGGCTTGGAATTTTCTGACATTTAAAGCCATGACATGACGTGCAGGGAAACTAATAGCGTGCTATCCACCTTCAGATTCAAAATCTCAAATCTAAATGGTGTTCAATGACGCACCAAATTCAAAACAAACAAAGCTGAAGGCGGGTCCATTTTACAGATGGACAACAAGGGACCAGAGATAAGACATCCAAAAAGTGAATATATCCCTGTGAGTTCATTGTTAAAAGAAACATTGAACAAATTGTTCGTTCCATTTCCCACATTGTTTTGGATATGATGTTGACCTGATTTGGGAGATATCTGTCAAACGTTTCATCTGAAACGCATTGCTGCTTCCCTTCAGTTAAACCAACAGAGTATGTTATGTATTCAAATCTCTGGTGCAGAAACACAGGCCTTGACTACATTTGTCCGATGTGTGTATGATACCTGTAAGCCACGGCTTAAAATACCAAAATTGTTTTTAAAGGTATAAAACATGTTCTTGAAATTAAATTTTGCTGTTTGTCCTGCATGAGATGTCGACGATGCTGTGAGCTTCATATTCCTGGAATTAAATTTTGCACGACTGAAAAAAGACAGCCAAGTTAACTTCCATTTGATGCATCTTAATAATAAAAATGTTACAAATGTATAACAGAATATCAAACAATTGTTTCCACCATGCCAGACCATCCCACTGTAAGAGCTCTTTTTGCTTCCTTTGCAGTACTGAAACAATCCAAACACGATCAGAAAGAGGCTGGTACGAGAAAAAAAAAACTTTCGTTGACCTTGATATGACCATGCTGAGACATATTGGGAGCAGCTCGAAACAGACAGAAAGGGAAAAGAAACTCTAGCGGCCTGCTGGCACAGTCATCAACGAGGAAGTAGAATGCCACCGTGTTATCGAAACCTAGTTCTCAAAATGGAATAACGTAGCTGGGTAGAGGGTGTAACTGTGGGTATGGCAAGTGCCCAGGAATAAAATGCAACTAAAGGGAGGGAGTGTGGGTAATGTATAATCAGGCAGAGTCTTCATGTTTGAGTACAATGGAATCATTTTAATCAAGATATGCGAGTCCTTTGAGAAAATAATATCTGTTCAGTATAGAGGGGAACAGATGTATGTACTGTACTTAGATTTCCAAAAGACATTTTATGATGAACCACATCAGAGGTTATTGCGTAAATAAAAGCTCAAGGCATGTGGTAAATATTGGCAGAGCTGGAACATTTGCTGGCTAATGGGAAGCTGAGAATAAGTGTAAATGAATATTTTACAGGTTGGCAGAATCTGTGCCAAATAGATCAGTTTTGAGGTTCAACTGTTTACTATTTATGGAATTGATATGCATTATTGGATTGGTTGGATGGATGCCTAATTTGCTGATTACACGAAAAAATGTAGGAATGTTAATTCTGACGAGGACAAATGGAGGCTACAAAAACATTTAAAAGAAAAATACTGCAGATGCTGGAAATCTGAAACAAAAACAAAAAATAGTGGAGAAATCATGCTGATCCGTCAGCATCTGTGGCGAGCATCACAGACTTAACGTTTTGAACCCGTGTGATTCTTCTTCTGAGCTATTGTGAAGTAGAAATGTCGTGGAATATACACTTTGTAAGGGTGCAGGAATGGGTGAAGCTGGATGGAAGACCAGCTATAGGTGGAGGCAAGGACAGTTGTCCAAATATGCCACAAACAAAAGGTCAAAAGTGTGTTAATGCTGGTGACTCTTTCTAAAGCATGTTTAATGTTGGCATTAAGAGCGGAAAGAAGAATGTGCTAATGGAAGGCCCAGTGTAAACATTGTCGTAATTGACAAATAGGGTAGTGTGGTTGGTGGTTCTTGGGGTTTGGGGGTGGGGGCGGGGGGTGGGATGTTGGTGAGGGGCACTGTGTTTGCTGGAGGGCGGGATGGTGGTGGGAAAAAAGATCAAAAAGGTTGAACGCTGGTGTTGAAGCAATAAATAAAAATGGAAATAAATTGTGAAAATAATAATAATGAAAATCAGATGAGAATAAATAGATTCATAAAATTGAAAAATCAAGCTTTATATAGTGAAAAGGAGGGATCGAAAAGGGGTTGGGATTGAGGAGGGAGTTCATGGCCTGAATTTCTTGAGCTCAATGTTAAGTCCGCAACACAGTCAATGCTTTGTCGTAAGATGAGGTACTGTTCCTCCCGTTTGCATTGACCTTCATTGGAACATTGCAGCAGGCCAAGGAAGGACATATGGGCAGGAGAGCAGGGTGGTGTGTTTAAATGGTAAGTGACAGCAAGGTCTGTGTCATGCTTGTGGACGGACCGAAGGTGTTCCCCAAACCCTCCTCCTGGTTTGCGCTTGGTATCTCCAAGTTCGACGACACCACATTGTGCCAATGCACTAGATAAATTTGAGGGAAGTGCAAATGACACGTGGCTTCCCTAGAAAGGAATGCTTGGGCCCTTGGATGGTGAGGCAGGGAGAATGAAAAAGGCGGGCACTGCATCATCTACAATTGTTTGGAAGGCACCGCATGTGGCCTTGATGTGTTGGGGGTAAATGAGAAGCGGGCCAGTGTGTCCCAGAGAGAATGACTGCTATAGAATGCTGACAAGGGTGTGGGGGGAATTGGAGAAGTATTTGGTAATGACATAATTCTGGAGTTGTTGGAAGTTTGCAGTCACGCTCGTGGGCACCATAGGCTACTCGGCCATCACTGCCACAACCTTAACAGCTGCCCACCGCAGATTTGCATGCCCGGGCAGAAGGTGAAATACCCGTCCATTTACATGCACCGTACTCAACATCCCCGCGTCCAGAAAGTTCTATCAAGTGAAGCAGATCTCCAATTCGAAAACATTCAATTTGGTTTAGTGCATTTCCTGTTCCCAATGCGGACTCCGCTACACTGAGGAGACTGATCGCTGACTGGGTGAACATAATACGGGACACCTTCCACCTGTCACCAAGCGTGACCTTCCTGTTACCTGCCATTTCAACACTACGCCCTACTCTAATGCCGGCATGTTCATCCTTGATCTGCTGAAATGATCCAATGATTTTCAAGGCAAACTGGAGGAACAACAGTTCAGCTTCCAATGAGGCATTTTACACCCTTTGGACTTAACATTCAGTTCAACAAACTCAGAGCATGAACCTTCACCTGCATCCCCACTTGAAAAAGAGTGAGTACGTGATATGCTGCATTCACTTAAAGTTGGCAAGTATTGCATAACCAAGTTATTTACAGAGTGCGTGGGAAAGAAGGATTGAAGTAGTGAAGGTAAAGGCCTAAGTCTTCAATTCTCCTTAGATAAAAGGTGCAAGATGGCTTCAGGACTAAACCATCTGCAGACTTTTCTTTTACAACATGGGCTTTTAGCCTAATTCTAGAAAACATAGGTCATGCACTTTATCCGTAATGCTGGGAAGAATAATTTTTGAAATGATAACTCTGGACAAATTTAACTGTGACTTCAGCAATTGTGGATTTTTATTTTCAGGAATTCAAGTTCGTTAACTGCCATTACAAGGGCATTCCTGCTAAGCCAACTTGTTCCAGCTAATTATAAATGTAATGGCTGAGAAGGAAAGATGCTATCGGTGTATTGAACATGGATATTAAATACATATGATAACGTGATACAAAGTAGTCTAGTTCAGTGAAGTGGGAATAAATTCAACAAGTAGTACATTGGCAGCATGGACATGAATTTGGTGGCCTGATTGGAAATAGAGAGTTGACAAACTGGTCAACTTGCGGAAGGGATGATCAAGCTCTGGTAAAGGTGCTCCAAGATATTAAATGCCACAGAGTGTATAGAGGGAAAACTGTTCCCCTTGGCAGAAGATCGTGATCCAGCCGACATGCATTTAGTGCAATTAGCAAAATGGCCACTGTTGACAAGAGTATTCCAAACGACCCAACCCAAAAGCACACACACATGCATCGAGATATCAGGATCAGGAATACATTGCTGCATGCAGTATCCTAAATTGAAATAAATGCACATGAATCGGAATCTCAACTGGATGGAATATTTGGGCTTCAGACAATGAGCAGACGAGAAAAATGGCATTTGTTTCATCATCTGGACTTATATGGAAAAGTATTCTGGGAAGAGACTGGTGCTGGTCTCTTTGAGGTGCGCTCACGATATTGCAGAGGAAATGTTTCCTTCAGATTGCTGGAAGATGATGGGAAAACAATAGGTGTCTGGATGGGAAATCAGTTGCAGATGTTGGGAACATACAAGGGTGATCAATAAAAAAATGAAGGCTGGAAGGTTTTACGGTGAGGGCGAGAGCTTGGTGGAGCCCACGTATTCGTGGGAATGGTGACAGCTGAAGCGCTGTACTGAAGGCATTGAGGTCTATGGTCCTGACACACATCTGAGGTGCTGCCAAGTAAAATAGCATCCTCACATCAAATTCAAAGTGGTTGGTTGAATCAGAAGAATGCGCCTTCTCCACCTATGACTTTAAAACCGTTCGGGGTAGTTCAAAGTTGAACGGGCCTGAACTTTTGTGGCAGGTTTTATTCCAGCGTCAGTTGTACTTTCGTGAATGTGGCCAATGTATCGCTACTTTCATTGCAGACAGCAGAAATAAATTTGGGTCCCCCAGTTGCTAAGCAGTTGAAGCAATTTCCACGTGGCTTTAGCTGAGATCAAGATACGCATGGTCATTTTTAATGGGGGACTCAGTGGCAGTACTGGGATTTAAAAATATGCCAGTGGGTTATGTATTGTGAAAGCCTCAGGAGCGAACTAGACCTCATTTAGAATGGCAGTGGGACAGTAACCAAAGAACACATATATATCCTCTTCGGGGATGGTTTACAACTTAAAACGCCAGTACACTGTCAATTTGTGGATTTGAGCAAGAAATTATCCCTCAACGTTTGAGTCGGTGCCTTATCAGCGATCTCTCACACACAGTCTCTGACAGTGCCTGGGCCATTGACTGAAAGTAAATATTTTTCTCGGGGTTAGAGGGCGTTTAATTTCCTCATGGGATGAGTTATCCCCCCCCCCCCCCCACCCCCGCAACATCACCCCCTCCCCCCGCCATACGTCAGGTGTGCTGGGCAGGAGCGGTCAGTTTCGGCCAGCCCGTTTTGTTATTTTGATTGTTATTTAAATAGCCTGAATGGCGTTGGAGCGCTCCGCGGGAGCGCAGCCGATTCTGGTGCACGGTAACACAACTGAAGATTTGAATGATGCACAGTGACATCATGGCGCAGCACCAACGTCACCTCACGTCATTAACGCGTCATGGAGGGGGGACCTGCCGTGCATATGTTTCTGGATGTTCGTTTTCCTGTAGCTCTATGCCCTTGCAGCAACTTTCCTCATCCATTGGAGCAACTTCGCTCACCCACGCGGAACAATCCCCTGCCCCTTGTATGAGTTCCTCCTACATCATCCTGCTCCTGGGGAGCAAAAACGCACTGAGAACATTTTCACCTGCCTGCTTGCAGTAGCCCCGAAATAGCCTCAAACCATAACAACAACCAACTAGCAGGATCTAACTTGATCAGGCATAACTCTGCTATCAGGAATACAGGGGAAGAGTTTTGCTGTGAGGGTCATTGTGGAAATTCTGCAAAGAGGAAACCTGAGACTGGTGAAGACATTTGGAGGTGCATTGGGCGAAGTCTGTCTGAGGACCAGAATTTACGGAAGAGTTTATAGATTGCAGTATTCTAATGTGTGAGTAGGGCACGGATTTTCATGTGCGACAAAATCACCTAAATAAGTATCAAAGAACAAGAAATGGCTCCAAAACACAAGTATGTGCCACAATTCTAAGCAATTTCAATGTTTGCAAAATCATTTGGATGTTTGTGCCGCTGATAGGAATTTTTGGAGATGCACACAGATTATTGCCTTATGATGAAGGATGTAGCGGGGAGCCAGCGAGATATAGAATGTGTGAGAGAGTGCATGAATGAAATATGTGCGTGTATATGTGTGTGTGCGTGAGAGAGAGAGAGAGAGAATAAAGGCCACTTCAAAGCTCCATTGGATGAGGTGAGTTGCTGCAAGGGCATATGGCTACATGAAATGTTGGGAGGAAAATACTGTGAGAGGGAGGGAGTGATTAAATCATTGATTGAGAGACAGAGAAAATTAAAAAGAGGGGGGTGGAATTATATTGTCTGTGAGAGAGGAGGAGAAGAGAGGGCATTAATAGATTGAGAGGGAGGGGGAGAGATAGTGAGAGAGAGAAAGGGAAAATCTGTCCAATGTTACACAAGCCTACCAAAGGAAAAAAGATGTGAAAGAAATGTTGTGGGATCTGCAACATTAATAGGAGTAGAACATTAAGGATTGAATTAATCCTCCGGGTTGATCTTGGCCGGCTGCATTACCCAGGCTCAGTGGTGAGAGGGGTTAGGTTTTGGAATAGATAGAGTGAGAGGAAATGGGGTGAGGAGACGTTCTGAAGATAAATGGAGATGTAAAAGCGTGGTTCAAAAAACTTTCCACCGGTCTGACCAGCGCTGTATCCGCAAGCCCTCTGGTGAATCGTGTTCATATTGTCGAAGAGTATGTTACCCTGGAAGAACAGCAGCAGAGATGAAGAAAATGTCCGCAGCGGTAACATCAGCAGAGGAGGAGAGTGTGGTGCAGGGAACAGCTGTGTCAGTGAAGGAGGAGGCAGAAATAGCGGCGGAGGTGACAGGGAGAGAAGTGTTCGCAGCGAAATCGGAGACAGCAACTACAAGTCCGGAAAGGAGAAGCCGAGAAAAAACTAGAATTATTTTTATAAAGAGCTGGTCTTTTCGATTTCACCTAAATATTAAGCAAAAAAGGTGGCAATTTATCCTCTGGCCATTGCAAAGTATGTATCTTGAGATATGTTGAGCTTTTCTTCTGTTGTCTGCAGAGGCTGGCAAAGTTTTCGGGGAGCTGAACTCATCAATGTGCTTCCGGATTTGAAAAGTTTGGAACTATGCTATTGAGAGTGACAGCACGGCTAACAATGTGCTTCTTAAAAATTCAAGTGGCCATTGGAATATGCTGCTGCTGCCAGCTCCATGTTCTCCAGCAGAGATTGATTCATATAATCGTATAGGATAATATCACATTTTCACACAACTGCTTGAAATGCTATCTGCTGAGAAGCAAAGAGTGCATGGAACTTATATGGCTGCTCATACTTGTAATACCGAAAACCTTGTTATTTTATCTGACAGAGGGATAAGATGGTGTGGGCATATGCCGTCCAACAGAAGAGGCTGGGGAGAACGATTTACTAGCGGCTAACACTGAAGAAAAAAGCCATCAGTCCATGGCCCCCAGTACAGTGCAGTGCCCGCCTGGCACCAAGAGCAGACTACCTGTCAGAGGCTGGAGGCAGATAAGGCGGCCTTCCACTCCAAAATGGAGGCACAGTAGGAAGCCCTCCACTAGTAGCTGGAGGCTGGGAAGTTGGTCGCAAAGTAGAAGCTGGGAATGGACAAGTGGAGACAGCAGAAGTGGGTGGCACAGAATGTGGCACTCCAAAAGAAGTTGGAGGCAGATAAGGCAGCATCCCTGCAGAAACAGTGGGCAGAAAATGCGGCCCTTCAGCAGACGTTGGAGGAGGGTTTTGGGTTCAAACAAGACCTCAAGGCGAATTTCGGGGAAACTTAGTGGTGGAACTGCAAACTGCTGGATGAATTTCTCACCACCTAGAGGCAGAGTTATATTTCATTTTTATCTCTGCAACCCTTATCTTCCATGCAACAGCTGTATTAATGCTGACAAATTATTTTAGGTTAACTATTTTCTTTCTTTCTGATGCAGCCCGAGGACCAGAGTGGCATCGTGTGGAGACGCTGACTTTCAGGACCATGCCAATCTTCGAAAATAACCCAATCTAGATTGAAGCTCAATCTGCATCAATGCTCACCGTCAGAATGCCACCAAATGTACAGAGTTAATTTCCACCGTAATGGATAGAACAATAATCATTATTTCAATACTCCAGATAAAAGCATTGCACGCTCACACCATAAACACAATTCAACGTGATGGTGAAAAGTCAACGGCCAATTCGGGGTAAGCCCCTGGCTGTTAATCTGCGGACTCCATATGCACTCACATGGAGTCCACATATGCTCACTCTTGTCAAAGCTCCAACACACTGCCACACATGCCTCAGCAGAAATAATGTTCTCAACAAATTTGGCCTTTCACAAGCACTGTTTGCTTTCTCTTTTTTCTGTTTATTACAGAAATCCATCTGTTTATGTGTCTCGCATCTCCGTGCGAGCAGTGTCACTTCTGCCAGAATTGTGCTGTCATGTATTACTTTAACAATTGTAATGAAGCCATGCTGACCTTATTGCACTTCCCTCTATCTGCAGTACGTATCGCACATTGATTGAAGGTGAACGAGTTGAGTGAGGAGCAAACCTCGAATGAGCTTAGCAGGCTGAACAATTAAATAACAGTGAAGATCATGGGACTTAACAGAAATAAAAATCAACCCGAAATCAATAACAATGTAGTGTAGTGATGATGCACATTTATTAGTGTTTGCTCTTTTTTTTACCCGCAGTAGTAGAATCGGTGCCACTTCTACTGAAACAATTATCCAGACTTAGATTTCAATGGGGCTAGTTGTACATTTCGATTATGCATAGTTGCCATTTTTCAGCATAATACTTGCACAGCTTTTAGTCAATTTAGACAATCTTTAACTCTGAGTGGTTTTCGTTGCATAATTTACACATTTGCAGATTCAGACCTGTTAACATTGAACGTCATGAGCTGCAAAATTAGACACCGCGAGTAGTTCTTCCAGATATATATATATTTTTTAAATGTACCTGTTGATGCAAATTCGAAGTGCGCCTTAAGGCCATTTGATAGAACGAGAAAGAAAATGTACAAGTCGATGTGAAATCATCAGTGCTATTGAGTTTTCCCATTGGCGTTAATGGCAACACATTGAGTATCACAGGCACTCCCTCTGGAATCCCAGTTCTGAATTGTTCTTTTTAACCGTTGACGAACCATAGCTAGCTAGTGCCCGCAATGCTCTAACTTCCTACTCAGCTGCACATTTTAACGTCATTTCCCCTGATGATCTTCCCTGCCCAGCTTTCAAACACATAGGTCCCCGCCTTTTATCGCCCGGCTTCCGCAAGTCCTGCACATTGCAATGTTCTGAGACAGATGGTTTCGTCTTATTCCATCCCGAATGCGAGGATTTCGTCCAAATTTATTTCCCTTTTAAGTCCCGACATACCTCAATGTGTAATGCTGCCTATATTCTGTGATCCTTTAATGACTTCCAAATGTAGGGTAATTTTTTGATCATGGACATCTAATGCCTCTATTATTTTCACTCACTACATTGGCCGAATTTGTGACGTCGTCTATTCCTTGAATAGATTACAAACAAGTTTGTACCTATTCCCATCATCATCCCTTTTACGAACTTAATTGCACGTTATTCAGACTTTATTCAACTCACTTCTTCAAAAATAAGAGATTTTATTTTTGGCAGATAATAAACTGTTCCAAAGTTGCCATCAGGCTTGTTGATTATTATTGATGTTCGACATGGGAGAACAGACCGCAGCATTCTCAGAGGGACACATGATAGATTTAACAAGGGGAGCAAAAACAAAATGACGTTCCTGTCAAAGCTGCACGTCGCAATGAAAAGATCAAATACGGATAAGTTATCAGCTGTATTGTTTCGGGAGCAGCGAGAAAACCGGAGATTGGTCCAGAGTTTCATTCGGACACCTGGCCAAAGAAATGGACACAACGGCGGCAACGAAAGGTCAAAGTTTTTCCTATCCAGAAATTGATGTAATTGGACACTAAGTGAATATCCAAGGGCATGCCCTTCACGATTAGGAATCCTGAGCCTGAAGTGCATCCATTTTATAATGTAAGAGGAGCTTTCGAACCAGGCGGAGGTGAGCAATAAAAAAGGATACTGGTCTTCAATCTGGTAGACCCCAAGTCCGTGTATCCTTCCTCATCGTCGTTCTTGGGTTGCACTGGGGAGGAATGGCTGCGCCCACAGCACACCCTAAGGGAAAGCTTATATTCACTGTAAGAACCTTTTAGATTTCCGATACCTTCTGCTGCAATGTGGATTCCAGAATTTGCATATTTCAGTACAATGATAGCGGCGAAATCTGACTGTATCGCGGTCAATATCTGCACAAAATCCTGTTGTTATAATGCTGTGAATATCTTATCATGTTAATTTTTTAATCCCTGATCCTGTAATTTTGTTATCCGCTAACGCTGCGATCCAATGTTTCTAAGACATTGCATGTTGTTTACCACAAACAGAAAAATACAAACAAGAGCTGGATACTAAAGGTAGTAATATGAAACAATCACGACAATAGTTACTCAAATGAGCAGCATGCCGTTGCATTCGTGTGTGAAGCTGAGGGAGTCAGGAAGTTTGTGAATCCAACGCCGACATCTGACCTATTTTGTTCGTGCGCATATGATACAGGAAAATAGATTTGAATACGTTTGTGGGCTCTGTCACACCACCATCAAGGGTTCTGTTTCAAGGGGCAAGGTTTGAGCATACCTGCAAACTTCCCACTTTAATTTGACTCCAGCTTCCATAAAACTTCAAAGTTGCGAGCCATCTCCTTATAGGAGCATAAATGTTGTTTTAAATTTGTTGACCATTGTACTTCTCTCGCTTGTTGCAATCCATATCCTCCCCCATGCTTTTACACATTTAAGGGCCGCCTCAATTGTAAGGCAATGTTGTTGAGCAATCAATATCAAATAATCCGTCTCGTTATATGTCATCCTATTGCCCTATTCATTGAAAAAATTGGAAGAGGCCCAGAAATGTAATGAACTACGGAGGGCCATTATCCCAATTTCGTCGATAGCGTGATCGAATAGATGTTAGAAATACACCGCATGGAACTCATTTTCGGCTAATAGTATGGTTGTAACTTCAGAATTAGACGAATAAATATGCGTCGGAATTTTCCCCTGAGAGCATTTTAGTGTCCCGCCGAAGCGAATGCAATGTAGTGACTGGGCCGTAAAATTATTCTCATGAGGATTTTTCCTGCCAAATTCTAAAAGTATAGCTATGTTTTTGTTTCAATTTCTACAGCACAAGAACTGGCTGCGAAAGAGACAGGTATGCGTGGGGCTATAATCAAAACTGTTAGTAAAATATCCACGTCATTCGTTTCATGTGTTGTAGTTTCAAATATGCAATGGACATTCACTCGACCGGTGCAAGGGACGAACGGTCCCACGTAGGATTAAAGGCTGTGATTCCATAATCCTGTACAGATTAAATGGAGGGCAGATTATTTTAAATGTAATAAAATACATGACGCGGTTTGATAGAGAGGCAACAAACAAAAAAAAAAGAGGAAATGTGCTCAGTTGTTCAACGGGCAGTAAAAATATGCGACAACTTAAATGTAGCGAGCAAATGAAATAGAGGGATCATGGAGAAAAATAATCGTGAATTGTTATGATCGGACATGCAATGTCAGAAAGGCTGCTGACATTGGATGCTATAACCATTTCTGAAAGTGCAATTAATTATTTAATAAATATGAAAATGGGCAAATGTGTCCAGAAGGGTCTCAGTCCAGGAACTATTTTGTTTTGTTTGTGCGGGTAAGTATATGTAGTGGTCGAAATGGTTTCCATGCGTTTGGTCTTGCACTCATCAGAACTGATCACAAGAATACCGACAGTAATGGTAACAGCAACTTCATTCTCAATGGCAATGCTTTTAGAATAAGTTTCGAGCTGAATGATTTGAATTTGAAGAACATCTTGAAAGTTAACTCTTCCCTCCTGTATTCGCCGTGGCACCCCTTTAGAAATCAGAGTTCACTTGCCAACCAATCAGTAGATTTTATTACTGAGGTGTAAGTTGCTGCTATCTTTAATATCGGTGGCATTTAAGGTTGACAATCTTGCGAAAAGTTGAAGGAACTAATTAACATGAGAGGGGCATTTCGACTTTGTGCTGTAATATTTTATAATCATGTGTTCTTTGTACATTGCTTTAGGTTTTCTTTGTGTATGAATAATGACATGATTTCTGAACTTGCCATATGATAGAGAAATGTGGTGCTTTACAAATCATGGAAATGTATTTTCCTCTTAAATGAAGACGATGAAAGGGGCATGGAATGGAGCCGATTTGAACGACTGAGACCTGAAGGTCTGACAGCATGCTCCTGAATATTTTGAACTGTTTTGGTCAATTATAGGCACTTTTTTAAAATGATGGAATGCATTAGTGAAATCTTCTTGTTCAGTGTCGGGAGAGACGGAACTTCATCCTTATCCTTGATGTATAAGTAGAATACAATGTCGCTCACAAATACCCCAGTGAAGTATCAAGCATTGTGTAACCGTTAATTAATGTTAACAGTGGAATGTAAAAATGAGTTGTCCTTGTGTCGAGGGAATTTTTCAAAAGAAAATCTTAGTGTATATTTATTGGTGTTTGGAAATCCAAATGTATATTTTTGTTAAATAAGTTTGTCTTATGCAATTCAGTTACTGATTCCCACATGTTCCACCAGCACAGCAAGCCTCCCCTGGGTTTTCCTACTTTCCTCTTTGTTGCTTTATTGCATTATTTCTTTCTTTCTCGCTTTCGCAATATTTTTCTTTATTTCTTTCTTTCTTTTCTTTCTTTTCTTTCTTTCTTTCTTTCTTTCTTTCTTTCTTTCTTTCTTTCTTTCTGCCTTTCTTCCTTCTGTTCTATCTCGCTTTCTTTCATTCATAATTACTTACCTATCTCTTTACATATCTGTCCCTCAGCAGGACACATATCCAGCCATCTCTCCAGACCTCAGCCTCCATAGACGTCTATTAAAAGTCTTTATGGGCCTCTATCTAGATATAGATTTTTGAATCTTATCTCGAAAATTTTGTACTTCGGTACTGATCGCACATATCTTTCTTCCTCTGCTTGCATAACTCTGGCCCTAACTCTACTTCTTGCTCAGTTTTTTTTTTTAAAATCAAATTTCTTACTTGGAGCCCTCAACATAATTGGTCTCCTTAGCTCTCTCTCTCTCACTCTCTTTTCCTATGTGTTTTTCTATATCTTTTTTTCATTTTCACATTTTCCTTTACTCATCCAGTCCTCACCTTGACTTCCAGTTTGTTCTCGCTGTCCTCCTCTAAATAATCCTTTCTCTCTTTTTCACCCATTGTAACTTTCCATTTCATTGTCAAAGGCCTCAGCAAACATGACCCAGGCAGCCTTGACTTTACCTGGCCGAATGCGCCCCTTCAGCTGATATTTCATTCGGCTTTGGTGGGTACCAAACTAATGGAACGATAAGGGAAATCATTGAGAACATTTCCATGTACGTCTGAATGTAACATGGTGCCAAAACAATGGAAATAAAAAAAAATCGTAATGTTTACTTTTGACTAATTACTGTCCATCTTCATTTTCAGCGTTTGGTCTATCGGAGGAAAGGGCAACATCATTAGGTGCATGCCGGCTCTGATTTAACATGACATATTTAACCAATAAATGCTGTGTGGAACTTTAAGCTTTAGCAATGACACAGATGTGTGGTAAAGGATCAACAGCCAGAATTTATTGAATCCAATCATCCTGCTCCCCTTTTAATTATTTATTTCATTTTTTTCTTACCCAAAACGATTCTGACTATGGGCTGTATCTGCATTTTCCACTGTGATATTTTCGTAAGGAAACATTTCATTTGATCAGCATGTAGACTTTTGACATAATACATTGTGCGACGTTCACTGTTTGTCATGACTTTAGAAGCATACTATCGGCGGGGGTTACATGGTGAAGGGAACAAATGAGATAGCATTTACCCATCGTTAAACAGACGCCAGCCTTCGATCTATTGAAATGCATAAGACTCACTATCCTGAATGAGCCCTAACGACTGCGACCATTGAGTTCCCCACCTCACCTTGCTGCCTGGCCGTCCCACCTAACCTTCAGGCAATGCAACCGAACCACGCCCCCCACTCCCACACAGTTATGCAAAGTTAGACCATCTGAGTTAATTATAGCTCAGTTGTCGCCTGCTTTTGACTTTAGTCATTGCAGCAGAAATAAATCATCAGTTATGACACCTTTATGGCGTGCCTGTGTTAGGTGATGGCCAGTACAAATAAAATACATTATTTTACTTGTACTCATTACGATTTGTCATTTGATATTCTCGCACCTGCAGTCCCTTAACAGTCTACGTTGTTTGAGTCTGTGAGGATTAAATTAGTAAAACTCCTGCTCCTGTGTCGGAAATGCATGGATTCATTCGCCACCCCAATGACTTCAATGTTATACCCAAATGGACAATTCAATGTACATGTAAACAAAATCGTCGATTCATGTTGTCGACAAGCAGTAGAGGACCACCAAATGTCTTGGACTAATTGTATCGCTCAGGCATCCAATATTAGAATATATTAAATTAAATGCAGCTTTCGGTTGTTTGGATCCTGTTTAAACTTACTATCTTGGGAGTTCCCTTCTTTACAATAATGTTTATAGTTAATTGGCGGTAAGCTCTTGGTGATAGTAAGACTTCTGTCCATTTTGCTGCACATCATATGGAATACACCTTCATGAGCATTATTTCAATTCCGGTCAATTCCAGTTCATTAGATAATTACTAGTCTTGTTTCAAGCATCCCTAATGATAAAAATGCAAACAAAATATGACGATTTTCGAACGCTTTCCATATTCCTAACAAGTATGAAAGTTCTTACAACCCAGAAAAATGTGTTAAAATTGTTTTACCGCCTGCATTATGCTAGAAAACAAAATAAACTGTCAGACCAATGTGACACATCGAAATTCAAACCAGGGCTAGGTGAGAATGAACGAGTGTTATTTTTTTCCTTTTTCTCTGTCGTTCATTGGGAAATAGGTACTATCAGGCATATAAGAAAACAATCCTGCTCTCTTGATAACAGTTTTGTGGCATTGTTTATGTCCTCTTTAAAGTACAAGTGTTTCCTTGGTTTATTATCTCAATCCATACCAAACGGCATCTTTCATTTACTGCCCTCCGTGGATCTTCCACCTATGGGTTGTTTGAAGTCCTTCTTGACCGCCAAATATTTTGGCCAGGGATAGCATGAATTTAAGCAACATAAGGCAGGATCTGGCCAAGGTAGTCTGGGAACAGATACTTGTGGTGAAATGTACAGAAGACCAGTGCGGGGTGCTCAAATAGGAAAAGGGGAGGGTCAGGTTCAACATGTTCCCTCGAGGGTGATAGGAATGTGTAACAAGCCCAGCGAACCATGGATGAGAAGAGATATTCAGGTTATGATGACAAGGAAAAGAGGCTTTTAGCAGACACAAGGTAAGCAAAACAATGGTGGCATTAGTGGCCTACAGAAAGTGCAGCGTGGAGCTTAAAAAGCATTTAGAAGAGCAAAAAGGGGACATCAGAAAGCGCTGGCTAGTAAAATTATGGAAAATCCTATGATATTCTCTAAGCACATCAATGGGTAGAGGATAACCAGCGAACGAATAGGGCCCAAAGGGGGCCAAGGGGGCTACCTATGTGTGGAGACACAGGATATCGCTAAACTGTTGAATAAATATTTAACATCTGTCAAGAGAATTTGGATGAAGGTTTTGATCTCGGTGAGAGAGATGGGGGAGTTTCATCAGCAAATTGATATAGGGAGTGACAAGGCATTGGATGTGCCGGTCGGCTGAAAGGTAGTCAAATTTGCAGGTCTACATGATGTGTGACCCAGGCTGCTCGGGGAGGGGAGAGAGGAGATCCAAATTATTAATTGCTCTCTGGCCATGGTGGATGTGCCAGTAGACTGGAGAACAGCTGATGTGGTTCCAAAATTTAAGAACTGTTGTAGAGATAGGACAGGGAACGGCAGGCCAGTGAGTCTCACGTCATTTTTAGGGAAACTATTGGAGAAAGTTCTGGAGGTATGTATCAATCTCCACTTGGAGAGGCAAGGTTTGATTAGGGATATCAGCATGGCTTTCTCAGTCGGAGATGATGCATAACAATTTTGATTATTTTCTTTGGAGGATGTTACCAGGTGTGTCAGTGAGGGTAATGAAGTTGATGTAGTTTATATGGAATTCAGCAAATATTTTGACAAGGTCCCAAAAGGGAGAGTTACAAAGAAGGCAAATGCACATGGGATACAGGGCAAATTGATAAGGTTAATCCAAATTTGGCATAGTTGTAGGAGACAGAGGGTGATGAAAGAAGGCTGCTTTAGTTACTGGAAGCATGTGTCCAGTGGCGTACCACAGGGGTCTGTGCTCATTCCCCTATTTTTTTCATTTATATAAACTACATTGATGACAATGTAGGCAGGGGTGGGGCGGTGAGGATTAGAAATATTGTGGATGAAAAGAAGATTGGCCGGGTGGTTAAAAGAGAGTTTCAGTGTCATGGCCAACTGGAGGATATAGGCGGGATGGACAAATGGGCAGGTGATTGGCAGAAGGAATTTAAACCTGAAAGCTGTGAGGTGGTACACTTGGGAAGGAATTATTTGCCCAGGAAGTATTCATGGTACAGCATGACAATTGGAAGATCAGAAGAATAAAGTGACCTTAGCGTGTCCGTCCATAGATCTCTCGAAGCAGATGGTCATGTTAGTGGGATAGCAAAAAAAGGCATATGGGACACTTGTCCTTATCAAAGTAAGCACAGATTAAAACATAGGGAGGTCATGTTGGAGTTGTGTAGAAACTTAGCGAAGCCACAGCTGGAGTACTGTTTGGAGTTCTGGTCGCCACATTATACAAAGGATATGATTGCTTTGGAGGTGGTGCAGAGGAGTTTCATCAGGATGGTGCCTGGGTTGAAACATATGAGTTATGAAAGTGAATTGAATATACTTGGGTTATTTTCGTTGTCGCAGAGAAGACTGAGGGGCGTCAGGATCGAGGTGTACAAGATAATGACCGGCATGGACAGGGAGGATATGGAACAGCTGCTCCCCTTAGTTGAAGGGTCAGTCACAAGGGGCATGAACTCAAATTGAAGGGCAGGAGGTTTAGGGGGTATGCGAGGAAAATAATTTTTACCCAGGGGGTGGTTACAGTCTGTAATGTTCTGACTGCAATGGTGGTGGATGTGGGTTGCCTCAACACCTTTAAAACGTACCTGGATGAGTTCTTGGCACGTCATAATATTCAAGGCTATGTACGGAGTGAACAAGGTAGATAGGTTAGGCGATTCCCACAGGCTGGTGCAGACTCGATAAGCCGTAAGGTGTCTTTGGCACTGTCATTCTATGATTCTTTTATTATGGGTGCTAAGCCTTCTACAGTGTATCAAGCAATCAGTGATGAGCACGTTTGCAAATTATGGCCATCTCACTGCTGTCCGTTCTGCACTGTGGCTCTCGCTCAGAATTCATCATCCAAAGCTGCAAGGCTCTACTTGCTTCCCTTCTGCCCGGGAGATCTCTTGACTGCTGCCGAAAAAAGTCATCAATGTTGTGCCGGATTTTACTATTGCACTCATGATCTTCAATTTAGATGAATGTGTGGCATTCCTGCGAACTGCATGCAAAGATCATTTTAAATTTCTGATCAAATCTCTTCACGTGGCAACGATTTTTTTCTTTCAGAAAGAAAGTTAAATGACTTGATTGCAAGTAAATAATTCCAAATTTTGTAATTTTAATATAGTCAAGCGATTTTTTCTTGCTTTTCCTAAAAAGCTGTGTATTTGTTATTTTGAATCTGTCTTCTCTCATCTACGATCGTTGATTTTTTCTTTTCCCCCAATTCTACTTGTCGATCTGCTAAATAAATGTGGAAGCAAAGGCGAGTGCTGACTGCTGAAAGCATAACAACAATAATAAGAGGAATAATAACTATGCTAATAATAATAATATACCCTGTGATTCAATAAAACAATCATAGATAGTTAGTTGAACGTTAACTCATTATTCATGACAGAATGTTTGACTATTATCTTCTGCTGCACTCGCACATCCCACTTTTTTTATGCATTTCCTCCTTTACCTGCAGCCAATTGTAATACATTTATCGCACTGCCGCTTTTTGTCGAGCATTCAAGAAAAGCGCCAGGCAATATTGTTTTGACAGAAAGGTGAAAGATTTGTATCCTCCAGTCATGAATATTAACTTTTACATCTGCGGGATATAGAGTTATTACAGATAAACAAATGTGAGTTTAGATCTCTGTATTCACCTCCAAAGTACTGCAGTTTGGATAAAAATATGAGAAAGCACATACATGATGAACATAAGAATGTGGATTAATTCAGGAGAAAAGGTGTAGATGATGTGATTATAATGCATCCGATTTTACAATACATTTGCGTGTAAATAGTACTCTATCATGTATATATATAAATATATATATACATAGATACATATAAAACAACGAATGTGCCATGATGAAATGTAAATTGTACCCAAACCCATCGCCCTTTCTATTAAGATCACTGGTTATAAGAATGTTTTTTATCCTATCCAGTGGAATGTAAGCTTGTAGAGTTAATCCATGTCAACATCTCATGCGCGACCCGGAAACCCAATATTTTTTTTTTACTTCTGACAGCCTTTCCAGTTTAGGTTCATAACGTGAACATGTTTGCAAAATGAAAGCAGGAGTAAGGTCAAATTTCAAATTCACGTCACATTGTTTGCCAAAAACGAAGAAATATCTTGTGGTAAAGATAAATACGTTGAGAATTTGTATTTTTAAAAGAAGTTGATTTGCCGATCTCACTTACTCACTGCAAGCTGGTTAGGTTAACCCCACCAATCAAGTGTCAGTTAATAAATTTGCATGTGCTACGGAATTTGATGTTCGCCAGCTATTATATGAAGAGAGGTAATCTAGGCAGTTCACAAGAATTCCATTCAGTCATTAATAATTAGCTGGAAAAAGTTGACGGTGGAGCATCACAGTTTGGTGATTTTGTTTTTTTCTTATTTCATCTCATGTGGGCGTCATCGGAAAGGCGAAAATTTGTTGTCCATCGTGAATTTCGCTTAGACTGATTGGCTTGCCATGCCATATCAGAGGGAAGTTATGATCAGGCTCGTGGTTTGGGCCTGCAGTCACATATGAGCAATCTAGGTAAGGGTAGCAGATTCCCTTACCTGTCGTGGGTAAACAAGGAGAATGTTAAGGCAACCAATCATATCTCATACTTAGCATCACTGTTCATAGTTCTCAATTCTGCATTTATTAGTTAATTGGAAACTTCCAGGAGCTTCTGTTGCAATCGTTGAAATGCCACCCCAGGGAATTGCCCTAGCCATGGGTTCCTATTCCAGTGACCTGAACAGAATGCCACCATCTGCCACGAGTTGCAGGCATTTATGCAGATGTGTCTGACTTAAAGTTCCCCGGAATCCCCAAGAAATTAATATGACTGTCGCTAGTAGCATAGCACCACTTCTTTTTAGCAATGAAGCACATGACTGTGATGAAGGTCCACACTGCAAACATAAGTGCACATTTGCAAATATAAAGCCAAAAACCTTGAAAGGAAACCTAATCGATAGTTTAAATTAAAAATTGTAATCACTACTGCTCCATTTCCAAATTCATAGATTCAATAAAATTAAATATAATTTTTCAATGTAATGACAACTCCGAAGATTTGCTAATTTCAGGGTAATTCTCTGATTATCATTACTCAATGAAAGCTTGGAAATTGCCATTGCTACATAGCTATTTATGGACCGAAACTGCTCATGCCATTCAGCGTAACTTCGAGTGACTGGTAATGAGACAAATGTTCGATCAGTATCCAAGGTATAATGGTGGAAGATTTAAGCACAAGGCATTTTCCCGTTGACATTTGTCCTTAATAAAGAAAAACAATTATCCAGATCCGAAAGGTTAAAATATAATTGTTAAATTCTTAAAATAATAAATTCATTAGGAATTCTTCACATCGTGTTGTTTAAGAAGCTACTGCTGCATATTCACAGGGTCTGAAGTGGAGTACCTGAAACAGAAAGAAGGTATGACATTTAGCTCAACCCAGTACGTGTCAGATCTACTTTTGAGATTAATTGATTCGAATACATCGGTTAAAATTCGATTAGGTTTTAAAATTTCATGTAAATTTATTGCATTCCCACCAGATCGCTCTGACTAAAATCGGCTCTATGATATTGTCAATCGAATTAGCTAAATTAAAAGAGCTATTTTGTTTTAAACCACAACATATGATAAATTAATTTTACTTCAGGTAAGATTAAAAAAATCCTTATGACTTATTGTGGGAAGGATAACATTGTAAACACATATAATTCGCCTTTACGTTGCTTTGAAAATAACTGAGGCATTATCTTGAATTTCGGGCAGTGAATATGATGTAGAACGATGTATTAGAATCACAGCTCAATATAGGGGTTTTAGCCTGCTGACCGGCATGTTTGCTGCAGCAAAGAAAAAGTGAAAATCTAGAAGAGCGGACATATTTCAAATTATGGCCGAAGATGATGTGGAGGACAGATATTACCAAAGTCCAGTTCACGCAATGTTATTATTTAAAAGCAAAAATGTAAAAAAAGACTGAAGTTTTTTACTGCATTAACGCAGACACATTATTCCACGGTTTAAAGCGATATTTTTTGTTAAAGAAATATACAAGCCTCAAACAAGGAAACATTAAATACTATTTACTTAACCACCTACACACTATAGGCTTGAAACAACAGTAAATAAAGATTCATTACCAGGAGCATTACTGTTGCTTACAAATTATGAATGACATTTAAATGTCTGATATGAGTCATACAGATCTTACGCATTGTAACGACTTCCAGGTCCTATTCGTGTGCGATTTAGCATGATCCAAAGCTAGAGCAGCGAACAAGCAATTGAAATTCCAGTAGCAAGCAAGAGCGCCTTTGCCACATATCTGCAGAACCTCCTCATTTCGGTTCGGATGATAACGGTAGCATAGGTCCTCTAATGAAATCGTCCATTAACATAAAGAACCACACCCATTGCATATTTGTTTATTTTCTGTTTCGGGGTATTGGTTGCATGTTGGTCGATCTACCGCACCACGGGCATCATTATGTGAAACTGAATGGCTCTGTGAGACATTATCTGTTTCAGCCAGTTAAAGTTTCCCTAGAAGATTTTGTTTCCATTCTCAGTTTCATTAATGATTCGTTTGCTTTCTCATTTTCCATTTTAGGTTTTCTTTGCGATTTGTGATTTTGTGTCAATGGACGTCAGCTTTGAAATCAACGAATTCCATGGCATCTCCCACCATCCTTCCAACCCCCTCAGCACCTGCACCCACCACACAGGCCACCCACGTCTGGGCAAAATCATGCCTTACCGTGCTATTTATATTAAGCTTTTGCAATATTGCAGATTAACATACAATTTATTTTAACAAAATAAACACTTCAGACACTGCATGGACGACTTGAATTATTTTCCAAGATTGTTCTGTTATGCCTTTGTTTAATGGGTATGCATTACTCACATCACCGTCAAACGTTGCTATAGGCGTTCACCCTGGTATACCTAAATATAGTGACTGATATTTATTTTTATACGCTAGGCTATGTCATCCTGAGACTTGTATGAAAAATGGGGTCATATTCCATCTAAATATTTTTAGGTATCATTGTTCTGCAGCTTTGCTTAATGGAGTCTTGGTCCTGCTCCAGAATGCCCTATCAACATAGCTATCAATCTTCAAACAATTCGATGTATTCCACCTAATGTCAACAAACGGCTGAATGTACTATACTGGATACTCAAAGAAATATTTACTACCCGGGCTATATTCCGAGAATAGTACTGCCGACCTCTGCTCTGAATGTGCCACGCCCCTAGCGAAACTGTTCCAGTACGGCAAGAAATTTGACAACGAAACCGCAACGTGCAAAACTGTCAAGCTATGCACTGCACAGAAAAGGAAAGACGGCAAATGCAAGCAAGTCAGTTTCTGCCCCATCAGTACACTCTTGATCATCAGCAATGTGCTGTAAGAGGTCACCAATAGTGCTTTTAAGCTGCACTTGCTGAAGAATAACCTGCTCACTGAGGTCCTGTTTTTAATTTGCCAAGTTAACGCACCTCTTGACATAAATAGAGACTTTGTTCAAGCCTAGAAAAAGGGTCTAAACTCCAGAGGTTCGATGAGTTTGGCTGCAATTAAAGGCAAGTCAGTATATGGCCGATTGTCATATAAAGTAGCCTTTGAATAAACTGGAGCCGATAGCAATTAAGGGGACACTTTCCGATGATTGCAGGCATACCTAACACACAGGAAAATGTTTGTGGCAGTTGGAGGTCAATCATGAAAATGGAAATAAATGAAAGAACCAAGGGATCAGATCTAAGCTCTGCAGTCCTGCCCCATCCTGCCGTGAATGGTGCTGGGTAATGAAACAAATAAGAGGATCAGGTATCTCCACAAATATCCGCAACTGCATTGATGAAAGAGCCCAGCGCAGTATTGCAGACGACAAGGAGAAGATTTTTGTAATAAGTTCAAGTGAGCAGTGACAATTGAATGATTCATTTCCCCCCTCCTGAATTCCTCAGCATCACAGATGCCAGTATTCATCCAATTCACTTCACTCCACGTGTTGTGGAAAACGGCTGAATGCACTCGCTAGTGCAAAGTTTGTGGCTCCAAACAACATGCCAGCAATAGTGAGGAGGACTGTCTTCCGGAAAAAATATGCGCATTAGGCAAGCTCTTCCTGTACAGCAACAATTTTGGCATCTTCCTGGCAATATTGGCATCTGCCGAGGTACCTCCAGGCACATGTGCAGGACAAAGCCAACCAGCTTAATCACAAACCCATCTCCATCATTATCTCTCTTGCAGGTAATCACTGCAGATGATTCTCATGACACTTTCCTTGGCCCAAACATCTTCGCTGCTACTCCAATAACTTTCCATCCATTTTGTGGCAAGAAGTCAGAATGTTCGCTGGTAATTGTACAATTATTAGCCCCATTTGCGACTCCTCAGATACAAAAGCAGACCGTATGCAATTTCAGCCAGATGTAAACAACATCCAGGCTTTGGCTGAGAACTGGGAATAAACATCCTGTCTATGGAACTGACAGACAATGCCGATCTCTAACAACAGATAACATGGCCATAGTCCTTTGACATTCAACGCTATTACCAGCGGGGACATCCCACTTTTAACAACCTGGGCGTTACTGCTGTCCTGAAACTTATGTTGCAAGCCATAAATTGTAGAATTTCGCTGGAAGAGCAGGCCAGCGGCTAGGAATCCTGTGGCGCGTAATTCATCTCACAACTCCCCTAGGCTCCCACCACCTGCACTGCAAGAGATCATGATGCAAAGCTCTCCTGTTGCCTTGCTAACAAAACTCAGGACGCTTCATACAATCCAGGAGAATGCAGCCCGTTTTAATTAACATCATATCCACAACTTTCATTCCTCCACCATCAGGGCGCAGTAAAATCGATGTGCACCATCCACAAGATATGCTTCAGTCACTCTTGAAGACTCCTTGGAGAGCACCTTCCAAACCCACGGCCGCTGCCATCTAGTAGGAAAAGGGCAGCAGACAGGTGGCAAAACTTCCAAATAGAATCTCCCCTCCAAGTCACTCTCCATCCTGAGTTGGAATTATATCCAATTTCCTTCTTTGTCGCTAGATCTATCCTGGAAAATCCTTCCTAAATGTACAATGAATGACCTATACCACATGGACTGCAACGGTCCCAGCATTTCTCAAGGGCAATAAATCATGGACAATACAAGGTGGCGTAAAGCATACAGTGATGACTGGCCAACCCAACTCCTTGACGCGCCCTTCACCAACTCCCTGCCACACATCCATTAATATGTGAACGTCTGATCTTATTTGGGCTGCACCTCCACTGTTTGTCTGCCAACATAACTCTTGACTCGCTTGTGGATCAACATCTCTCTAATTCAGCCATGAGTAGGACAAATGGTCCAATGATATGTGCTCCCTTTGCAGTAGAAGTTCAATGAATAACGATGGTCTGAGATTTGTTATTCCTGTTCATGGCGACATTAAATGGGTTATTTATGTTCTATGGACTGTCATGCTTAGTTGGTGATTCCCTTTCAGGGAAAATATGGTAGAAATTCCTCTGTGCAATAAGACAGCTAGGCTGTTTCAGTAAAACCATCCTTGCTGCATAGGAAATCCAAATTGTTCATTGTTTCCTCAGATAACGTCACCATCATCTCGGGAATTAGCCGGTGGAACATTATATGAACTGCCTCCAATGCAAGAATGCTTCTCCGCCAGTTTTCCTTTCTGATTTTAATCATCTTCAAACACATGTTTTTCCTTTGGCGAACAATGCCATAAGCGTCCTTTCCAGTACCAACAAGTAGTAATGGGGTACAAGAACCCGGACCTTTGGGCAAATAAGTAGCAGCACCATTACTGCACCCTACAAACTGTCCCGGAAAACAGAGTGAACACTCAGAGCCAGGAGGTTTGCCTCGGATCCCTTTACTAAATCCTGATATCACAGAGACCCATTTAACATACAACGGGGCTAGCCAGTACTCTGTGGAAGCATCAGAGTGCACACTTAGTTATAGTAAAAGCTTGTGTAATTAATAGCATTGAAATTTTATCTTTGGCATGCATACAATTGTTCTGTCTTAGTTTATAATTACGCAAAAACCTTGAGCAGTTACACAAAACCTTGAGTAGCCCATCCTGCAGCAATTGATCTGGACAGACAACAGACAGCAAGACTAGGCCCTTTCTCATGTGCTGATAACAGGCTTCCTAACTTTGCTTCAAAGACTCTTGGTTCTTGGTAGTTTGCTTATGATACTTGCTTTTCTTCATTCACAATAGCTGAGAGTGCAGGTTTGTCTGCTACAGGTGCAAGGAGACTTCGTTGTAGAATTCCAATATGGTTTAAAAACTTAAGCCTTTGTTATCATGTGGATGTAGTTTATTCTCCCACACAAACTCTGAGTGCATTATTTTTTTTTTCAATGAGGATACCAAAGTTGTACACCGTGGGCTTCTCTATAGCCAGTTTATTAATTCTTTCCTGCTATTGAATGTTGCAGTCAGTTTCATCATACCATTTGCCTTCCTAATTACATGTTGTACTGCATATCAACGTTTTTGATATGCATGTAAAGGGACATCTACATCGGCTCTAACTCATCTTTAAGTAAGATTTCTCCATTTCTGTTTGTTTCGCTCTTCAATGTTGATAAAACCAGGCATCCCCCCCTATATACTGTCTTATGTATTTTTTTTTTTTGCTGACAACCACTTTTCTCTTCTAATTATTTTCCATATTATCTGTCTCATCCTAACAACCTGATGACAATCTAAGATTGTATAATCAGCAAACTTGGTTATAATGCAATCGATTATTTTATTCAAAGGAATAACGAAGGTCATATAGAGCTGAAGGCCGAATAATGATCAGTTGGCACTCCACCAGCTTAATTTTGCCACGCTAACAGCGACCCGGTTATCCCTGTTCTGCATCCTGACCGTGAACCAGTCCAGCTCCAGTGTTATTATGTCAGTCCAACACCATGATCTAACAATTTTAATTCTGCTTAATTTTCTAAAGTGCCTTTTCTTCCTCTTTCTCACTCATCTGCCCATGCATTCTTAAGACTGAATTCAGACGATTTTCTCCTGACAAAAGTAGCCTTGAAATTATAAAGCTGCCTGCTTCGGTCCCCACCCCATTCCCAACTACCCTTTAACAAATTGAGGAGTTAAATAGGTGAAAAGGAATGTCCAGAATACTCGACAAGTCAGATAGAACCCGTGGAGGAAAAGCCAGTTAGCCTTTCAGGTCCAGGTGACCTTTCACCGGAAAGGAAGAGAGATACAAAATGTAATAGTATTTTTTAAAGTTTGTAACCACAATTATTATTTTTTTTTGGGAAGGAGTGGGTTGTCAAGGGGGCAGCACGACAAAACATAAGGTCTGGAAGAGTGTGTAATGGTGGGGAGATGAAATGGCTAAGAATTTCATGATGCAATACCAATGAAAACAGCAATGGTCATAGGAAATTAGCAAACTTTTTGGGCACTTTAGGCATGATAAAAACACTATCTGAAATCAAAATGGAAAGATAAGGAGAAAAAGCACCCACGATCAACACAACAAGGCAGGAGAGAGAGAAAAAGAAACATGAAATACAATAAAGTCTGCCATTATGATCCAGTGCCTTTGAACTCAGTTTTGAATTCAGACGTCTGTCAAGTGCCCAGTCAAAAGATAAGGATGGTCTTCAAGCTTGTCTTCACCTTCACTGGTACACTGTAGTAAGGACATGGACAGAATTCTCATCATCAATGTAAGGCAACGAAGAAAAATTGAAAGCAACCAGATAACTTGTGCACTGTTTGTCACCAGAATGTTTGTGTTCTGCGGAACACACAACCAAAATATAGTTGCTTTAACCAATAAGCTGGAGGGAACATTGTGGGCATTGAATATAATATAGTAAGTAGGATGATGCACAAGTAACTGCCTCTTCGACTTGGAAGAATTTATTTCAGCCTGTTGCCGTGAGATCAGCGTAAGTGAATGGACAGATGCTTCCTGCACTAACGTGAGAGGTATTATAGCAAAGGTAGCGACTGTCATGAACGTCCTTGCATGAACAAAATAATTTTATCGTTTTGTGGTTAGAAAAATAGTGTAAAAGAAAACATTTCAATGATTTTCTGAGTGTCTGGAAAAACGATTTTGCTGCATTAATTTTTTTCCACAAGACGGTCGAAACCAACCTTCACTTCCGCTTTCAATTTCACCCACCTCCTCATCTCGGCTTTGCTAGAAAGAAGTAGATATATTTACGGAGATGAGTACTTGCAGCCCGTTAGCAACTAAAGCGAGGATCTTAAAACGGTCCATGCCAGAAAAAAAAACAATAATCGCCCTTTTAATGACATGGCCAATGCACATTTCCAGTGACTTCACGATGGTAAACAACACAAAGCTAATTTTCTGGTCCATACATGTTGGATGTCACCCTTGAAAGTATTCGTTGTTGTTCCATCAGCATAGAGTATTGCACACATGGATTACAAGTTTATGTCTCCCCTCGGCTCAGTGGTGGCGCCAGAGAACAGGAGAATTGCAAAAACAATGCTGTTGTCGAGAAAAGGTCATATGGACAAGCATAGCAAATATAGACCAGTCAAATTATATTCAATTGAGGGTAAGATTCTTGAAACAATAATTCTGCATATAATTAGTAGTTACAAGGAAAATATATAGTTGGTAAGAAAGAGCCAACATGCACTTCAAAAGGGGCAATCGTCTATAACCAAGTTGCGGGAGTTTTATGGGCAGGTAATCGAAAATGTTGGTGGGCTTAATGTTTTTGAAGTGGTGTACATGAACTTTATTTTTTTTTTACACAGTGCCTTACAATCGACTAATGAGAAAGCTTATTGCTCAAGGACTAAAAGGCCCTGGGGATACACAATTTGTTGAAACTAGAATGCAGAGATGAATAGTCAATGGGTATTTATGGGTCACTAGAAAGTTTGTAGTGGATCTCCTCAGGGGTCATTAATAGACCTTTGCTTTTCCTAATACATAACAATTATCTACAGCTTAGTGTGCAGGGGAGGATTTCAATGTTTTTGGATAATATGAAGCTCGATAGTTTTATGAAATGTGACGTTGGAGGGAGTGGAATTTCAAGTGCACAAAAATAAACTTGGTGGACTGGACAGTTAGATGGAAGATGAAGTTCAATGTGGGGAAGTTTGAAGTGACAACCTTTGTAGGACGAACATGGACAGACAATATAAAGTAAAGTTTGAAATATTGAACGCAATGCAGGAGCAGAAATACTTGGGCGTATATGTGTATAGGTCATTGAAGATGGCAGGACAGGTGGGGAAAGTAGTTCATAAAACATAGGCTATTCTGGGTATTATTCATACGGAAATAGAGTTCAAAAGCTAATAAGTTATGCCATATTTATAAAAGGCACTTGTTGGACCTCAGCTGGAATATTGTGTACGGTTTTGGGCACCATGTCATAGGAAGGATGTGAGAACATTGGGGCGAGGGCAAGGGTTATTAATAAGTTTCCTTCCAGAAATGAGAAACTTCAGCTATGAGGCTTGATTGGAGAGGTTGGGACAGTTCAGCTTGGAGAGAAGAAGGCTGAGAGGAGAGTTGATGGAGATGTTCGAAATCCTGGCAGGGCTGGACAGAGTAGATTGGGAGGGGTAACTACCAATTAAAAATGGGCTAATTACGCGAGGGCAACGATTTAGATTGACTTATAAAAGGATCAAGTGTGGAAGCAGTGAGAAAAGTTTTTCACACACGGTTGGATCGAATCTAGAATGCATTGCCTGGATGTTTGGTGGAGGCAGGTTCAACCGAGGCATTGGCGAGGATATTCGATGCTTATTTGATTGGAAACAATATGCAAGGGTATGGGAAATACACAGGGCAATGGCATTAGTTTCTGATGCTCAGCCGGTGAACCGGAGCAGGCATGGTGGTCCGAATGACCTCTTTCTGCGACATTAAGGTTCTGTGCCTCGCTGATTTCTTTGCACATAATTAATCGAATGACATTTGTTACAAAGGTGATTATATGTCTCTCTTTACTTCTGTAGATCTCACGGAATGTTTGGGGAGGTTGGAGGTGCTAGGTTATATAAGCCTTTTGTATTCATTTTTAAAAAGATTTGCCATGCTTCACTTTTTTTGTTGTGATTTCAATGTAAATTTTCCCAACTACTACTGTCACTATTATAAGCTCTGCTACTGCTCCTACTATTATTATTGATATTATTATTAATAATATTAGTAATAACGCCCTTAAAGTTTGCCTATGGAAGCACAACACTACACGTCTTGCTAAATGGAATGTTTCACACTACAAACTGATCGTCGGACAGCAAGTTTTTAAGAACTATTGGATTGGATATTTTTCTGTACAATATGCCGTCTACTCAGTCAAATTGGTTATACACTGCACTGCAGCATAAATTCTTATTCTGAAGAGGCCCTCTCTTCGTAGGTTGTATCTTTATTCAGGACTGATCAATTTTTTCAAGCATTCCAACAACGATAAAATAGTTAATTATTTGGATTGAAGACATTACATGAATCGCTTATATTAGAATATTACTGTGGTAAATTATCTCCTCTGCTGAATTATCCAACAACATACCAGTGTATATTGAAGTCTCTCTGCTATCAAAGCCACATGTAATACTTAAAAGTCACATGTTGCTGAAGAGAAAATAATCTCGGAGGGTCTCTCAAAATGAGATTGTCAGATCAGCAGTCAATTAATATGCAGTCTCTGATATCTGAATTTATTGCACTCTTTGAATTAACATCAGGGGAGGGCGGTAAAAAAGCAGTCAATCTGATGTTGCATATGATGGACAACACATCCATTCGAATGTCTACCCTTTGTGAGATCGTTATTCTTTTAGGGGATGTTGAGGTCGCTGAGTCGGCCAGGATGTATTGCTTATCTCTATTTGCCCTTGAGATGGAGTTCAGCAAGAAGTCTTGACGTGCTTCGGTCCTGGTGTACATTACTTGCTCGTAGGAAAGGTGTCTTCTAGACTTTCTATCCAGCGATAGTGAAGGAACGGGGATATAGTTCCTAGCCAGAATGGCCAGAATGGCCTTGTCGGAGAAAATACAGGTGGTGCTGCTCCCATGCATCTGCTGCCCTTCTATTGTTTGGTGCTAGAGATCACGCAACTGGACAGTTCTGTGCAAGAAGTCTTGGTGAAAGGCTGCTCATATTTATAGATAAGCTTTGCTTCACATTCCTGAAGTTTTATTAGCAACTATCAAAGAAACACGAACCAGTTTACAAGTATCTCCTATTGTCTGTTTTGTTGCTTCGTATTAATCAATTTAAATAAAACATATACTAAACGGGTCGCTAGTTATCTTTCAATGAAATGCAGTCATTTATCTCAACATCCTGGAAATGTGTAAACGTGCATCAGACAGGCTGAGAGTTGTGCTCCTCATCAAGAATGACTATGTTTAATTACATATCTCTTTAGATTTATTTCAAACATGTACCGGAAATCCAAAGTTCATTTAAATTTGAATCGCATTATTCTATGATCTAATGCTATATTTTCAGTCTTTGCTGAAAAATTATTAGCAACTAAACAGAAAGCTAAATGTAATGGGTGTTGACGAATTACAGTGTGTGTTGCAAGTTTTACGTTTTATTCTACGTTATTTTTAAGTTATTGAATAAGTGTACAACCTCTAACGTGGGGACAATCGCTCCAGGAGCATATAATTGGAAATATAAAGGTAACGATGCGGCTGGGACAGGGGATTGTGTACAGAGATTACAGTCAAGCTCTATTGTCGTACGACTGATTTGTAGGTGTGAATGCACATAGAGGTGTGAACATTAAAAGTGCATTGTATATCTGGAAAATGAAATATAAGCACTTTATTTCAGAAGAAACTAAGAGAACCTGTGATGGCACAGCAGTGAAATATTTGAATTGTGTAGGGACTGTGGTGTGGTGAGAGTGAAGATTTTTATTTTTTTGGCGAAACGCCGATAGTGAAATGGAAGAGTGAAGGGATGGTAAATGGAACAAATTCAGCTGTGCCTTCAGAGTGCCTTCTTTGACTAGTATATCCCCAGTTCAACAGGGAATGTGTCACTCCTGTAAGTGATTAATGAGGATGAGATCGGACAAGTGGGCCAATCGACTGTGGAAGAACACTGCAGTAAAGTTCATTGTGCAATCATAAGATTTGATCAGCAATAAAAAAAGAAAAAATAATTATCTGGTGGAAACTTCTAAGCTGAATGAGATATACCTTCAAAAGAATGAAAGGGGGATTAGTTGTCATAAATTTGAACCAACAGCTGAGAAATAAATGTGCAATGCAACAATAAGTGATAATAAAGGACGATTTGGTTTACTTACCTGCTAGCCACATTCCAAGAAGGTGGAAAGGCAAAAAAAAAATCCAAAGATCATTGGATGACGAGGACGATGGAGAAATGTCGATTCAAAATAAGACAGCTTCTAAGCACGCCACACTAAATGAACAAAACAAGTAAAGGTCTAATGAATTTAATTGAGGGAGGAAAAGTTGTCAATATAAAAAGGGCAAAGAGAGGTCATGAGACTAACCTGGATTTAAATGCTCAAATGCAGGTTTCCTGTTCTTTCTACCAAGTAACGACACAGGTAGAACCGGAAACTGTGAATTCTGGAAATGTTGAGCAATTTTCATTCCAAATATATTCAAATGCTCAAAGGTGATGGGTCTTCCCTGAGTCACGTGCCCATTTGCATCGTGTCAAGCAGAATAAATAATTAGATGTGTCTCAAAGCATAGTGTAAGAAGAAGAGGTTTCAATTCATGATATATTAGCACCTGTATTCCGAAAGATGGAACTGCTCCATTGCAATGGATTCCACTTTTACAGGGCTGAGGCCAGTGCCCTTGCACCTTGTATATCTGGGACAATAGATATTGGGTTAACCTAACAAAGATGGGTTTTGTGGAGTTGTTTGTGTATTCTAGGCAGGTTAGAACTCGAAATCCAACAAGAAAAGTATCGGTAATACTCTAGCAATATGTGTTTATAAAAATGCAGAATAGAACAGTACGAGGCAAAGAATCGAAGTTACCATAAAACGCTGAATTAATTCCATAATTATCTGCGATAAAATAGATAAAATATTACCAAAACGTACAGGACAGTGTTTTACATTCCATCACCACTATTGGGAAATCGTCACAGGATGGCATAACTTTAAAAATAAAGATTTAGTTGCAAACATTATTTTGCAATGTTAGAGAGGGTTACCGGAATATAAAGGGTACCATTGATGCGATAACAGGACCTAATGTCGCCTCAGAAGTTCGGGAAATAATTATGGGAGATTTTGAATTGACATAATAAAAATACTTTACTGATACAAATCACTGCTACCAGAACACGCCACTACGCCCAACGCCCACACCCCTCCTGCCCAAACTGAAATTATATAATTGGACACAAAATGAAACAAGGAATTATAGGAGCAATTACGGATGGAATACAATAGCTGACAATGAATTTATTATTTATCTACACTGAAAGATACAATTTAGCAAAAGTGGTCTGAAAAATGAATTTTTATAACTTCTTATGTATAGTTGTCTGCAACAATCCTATGTGCAAACAAAAGAAATATGAATTTAAATTCATTGTTGTGGAATATGGAAGGGTTACTGAGTAAGTTCAAGATAAAATATGAAATGGTAATTAGCATTTAAAATGCAAAGCAATTCGCTAGTGATTTTGATGGTGATATATTCAAGATCCAAACAAAAAAATTAAAATTAAATAAAATGATTTTCCTGTATATGAACAGAAGGCTGGCTGAGATGATGGGGCAACAATCACATAATAAGGTTTCCATAAAACAAAGGGAAACTTGTCAGAAAATATTCCAAACTGATCAACGTTTAAATATTTCACTGCGGGTTTAAATCATTAGTTATCAATAACGATCTATCAATGGAATATTCCTTATGTTAAGTATGATATTAAACTAGAAGTGGAACATCATGATGTTGCCAAGCATGCCAATACAACGGTGATCTGATACCGTTGCAGGAACGCGTTAAAGGCCACCAAATCATGATAAAATCCGGGAAAATATTATATGGGGAAAAATTAGCCAGTAATATGAAAGGAAATGGGGCAATCGTTGGATCCTTGGAGGCCAGACATCCATCCGCAGGTACCTGCCACAATTCTGAGCAGATACTGACACAGTAGCCTACATGCAATTTTCAGGTAAATTTGGAAGTTCTGATGAAACAGTCATATGCTCCCGGGGCACCTACTTCTATATCATCTATTCTGGGCTGGTATTGGATACATCTGAGAGTTCCAAAATACTGTTATGATAATTAAACTGGAATATTATGTGAAAAAAGTGGCCTTAATCCTGGTGAAATCCTGGCCTGACAACCCAAAAATGCACACTGGCTTTCTGGTTACACTCATCCCACCCCCAGTCAGCATTGTGCCCCTCGTGCCAACCCCCTCACGCACCCACCTAAGATCATATCATTGAATTACCGACCAAACTGCGTCCCATCTACCACTGAACATGCAACTACACACTGCCACCAGATACAACCACGGATAGGCTGACTACTCCCAAATGCCCAATGAAAATGTACAATATAAGAGGCTATCCCTGTACATGACGAGAATATCACGCTAAACTGCCAATGCAAGGCAACGACCAGCCTTGACTTTTGAGACACAGACCAGGCTAGCACCGTCTTTCCCCTAAACCAAATATCCAAATGACCCAAACTGATTATGCAACGACATATCAACCCACAAAATAAATAAGTAGCCATTCTACACAATTAAACATTTAGCCATCCGACCCACACACCAACCTCAACAGCATACACAACTGTTCACTTTTCCTCCACCCAACTCAGTCTCTTTACCCACCCAGCCATCTGCCACTTACTCAGATACAGTCTTTAGAAATCTATCCATTTTGCACACCTGCTACCCTTTCCCACCTCCCTCAATCACCCACCCTGCGCACCTGCCCAAATTAGCCAGGCACCCACGCACTCTTTTACTAACATTGAAATACTGGACAGTTAAACTTCAGAAACGTTAGTTCGTGTCCTATACCCCGTTGTGTCCTAACTTGCTCAATGCTGCAATAATGTGAAACATTAAACCAATAGTCACTGCGCTCCACGTTTCTGAAAAAGCCGAGCTTGGAAGGCCCCACGAGGAATATGTAGCGTGTCAAGTTCAGGGATTTTTCGACTTTAGCAGCGATTGCTCTTCCAGGGAATGTCCAAGATACGCATGAATTATTACAAATAAATAAAAAGGATAAGAGTGACAAAATTTAAATAAAACTAACCCCCTCACATCAGTGACAGAGGGAATAAACGTGCAGAGTGAGGAATGACAGAGGCATTCTGTGCCAGGCCTCACGGAAGAGCGCCTAGAATACATAGCATTGGCACATGGCAAAGAGATGAATTGAAGTTAATTAATATCAGCATAGAAGACATATAGGGGAAGCTTGACGGATCAAAACAATAAAAGATTCCCGAGGGCCTTATGTTGTCTATCCTCAGATTTTCAGAACAGGGCTGAAGAAATATTGGCTGGGTCGCTTTTGATTTTACAAAATTATCAGAATACTGTGCAGCAATGGATCATCTTATTTATGACGAGGTATTCTCGGTTTGGATTCAGTACAACAAATTTCCACTGCATTGTTCACACTGTGAGAGGATTGCCTTATGATGAGGCGCAAAATTGTTTAGGCTAATGTAATCTGGAGTTGACAGATTGAGGGTAGCTCTCATAGGAACATACAAGATTATGAAGGAAATGAAATGAAAACGAAGAAACAAGAAAAAAGGAAAGGAATGCTTGTGAGCTCATCAGGTCAAGCAGCACACTTGTAAGGAAACAACGGTTCAGACTGTGGCCTTTCATTAGCGATTTGTTTTTTGTATCTATTTTCTAACTCCAGCGTCCACATTTTGCATACTTCCTCAAGATTTTGCAGAGGCTTGATAGGGTAGAAACTGAAAAATTGTTTGATGCTGGATCAGTCCAGAAAACGGGGAACATTGCCTCTCGCTTGTTTTGATAGTAGTTGTTTGCAGTAGTGAGCTTCAGTGCTAGATACTGTACGGTTTTTGCTATGATTACACTGTCACCTGACCGGAGGGTTGAATTTCAAAGTGCGCATCTTGGAGCCTGTCTTGATAGAGTTCAGTTACTATAGATATATTTTTTTATATTATTAAACTGTGTTATCAATATAACTGGTTCAGCTACAATGGCAATGACCTATGTGTATGTGTAACAAAAAAAAACATCGATGAGTGGTCCATCATTTAGGACTGAGATGATGAAGTATTTTCAGTCAATCTGCTGCAAACCTTGAGAATTATCTCTCCAAGATCCGTGTTAATGCTCCATTATTAGTTCAATTTAAATTTGAAATATCTGTATTTTTGGTATCACAGAAAATCCAGAAAGTTGGTGAATTTGCCTGAAAGTAGACATAACAATAAATGTACTGAATGAGACAGCAGGCTAAAGGACCGCATTGTCTACATTTGCTGCTATGTTTTATCTTAAATCTTCTTCGAAAATCAAATGTCACTTGAAATAAAATATAACATACAAAGACCCTACACCGATGCATGCAGTAAGAATCCTTTTGGCCTCAGTGATATATATGCTGACGCCAAATGCAGCCTTTCCAGGTCACCATCTCTGGCATGTTTTGTTTCAGATAATTAAAAAAAAAACACTACAAATATAACACATTCAGAGATGCTTGAGCTTATCAAGGAGTCGCAGCATTGATGTATAACATAAAGATTATGCTGTAGAACATTTTTACGTTACCACAAACGTTCATCAAGCCAATGCAATACTGATTGTGCAGTTGTATTTGGTGGTCATTTGCTAAATTATTGCATAACATACCTATTAACTAAATTGACGATAATGGCTAGATCAGTTTTTGAATAGAATAAAAAATACATCTAATGGACCTGGGAACAGCAAGTCTTCGCAAATATGTTGCTCATTAAACCTGGAAGATGCTCGAAAGTTGTTTCCCGAAGGACCCATGCAAGGAAATTGAAAATCTTGTGCATTTGGCTACCGAATTAGAGTATTAAATTTGAAACAGCGTGGGTTTATCAGCTCTCTACGGTGTGATGACGTTCATTCAATTCCTGGCTCCATCCTTGTATCATGGAAGTTGTATTACTCTCAAAGAACTATGAATTGCATTTTGAAACTACTGATTAACCAAATTATTTTGCATGCAATTGCCATGTGATTTCCAGTCCATGTACATAAGATAACCCCATTGCACCATACCCATGAAAATGTTGGGATGCCTGCACTCTTTAACAAGCAGCTTGTGGGGGGCAATATTCTTCTCTTTAACGTGGCTTGAAACTCACAAAATCATATGCACACCAGTAACTTCCCGTTCAATTCCCATTGCATCAACAATAATAACAGCAAGCGCCCTATATTAAGTTACTTCCTTAATGTTCACAAACCTGACATCCTACCAGCATAGTTCAAATCTTTCCTCAAGCTTTTATTAAGTACCGCGAGTTTTGTCAAGTTTCCACATAATTTTCCTGCTAATATTGATCATCTCTTTTTTATAGCCTAACATCCTAAAGAACTTGATAATTAAATATGTTCAGGTTTCTCAATCAATGATCTACCTGGATGATCACAAAGATCACCATATGCCTGCACAAACCTTTTGTGGGGGGAGAGCAAACATGCATCACACGCCAAGGAAATGTTTATTGCACTCATTTTGCTAGTAAGCCGAGTTGCAGATTTAACAGCCAAAACATTATTTGTTTTGCTCTAATTTCAGAGCTGCAGAAGCGTGAAGCAGAACTAATGGACACTCGTAAGAATATTGATAATTGAAATAGAATTAACTATTATATTTTAAAAATGCTATATTGCTGTGTGAATTTTTGGTTTGATAAAGCACCAGCATTGTTTTCACGACAAAGTTAAATCATACTTTATACATCTGCACTTAAAAAAACAGCTGACCTCAATGCATTCGAAACATGTCCTGCATTCCATATGGGATTCACAGAAAATAAAGACAATAATGTAGTCTCTTTTTTTTTCCTATTATACCCTCGAGGTAAAATTTATCGCGTTGTTTCGTACATTATGAAGTAAATATCAGATAGCTAGAGGAAGAGAGGGGAGAGGAGGATGTGAAGCAGCGAGTCATTTAACAACATTATAATGAAATGGTTCATGTCAAATTTTGCATACACACCCATGTTCAGTTTCAAGCCCACTGAATGAATCAAAATTCAGCCTTTTGCAATATTTTGGCTGTGCAAGAATAATAGCCTTTGCACAAATTACATTCATCTGCAGGGAAAAGTGTTTCCTTCGGAATGTCTCCTATAGCTATTTCTCTGAACATTTGGTTCTTGGAATTTTATATGTGACTGTGCGGATGTAAAAAAAAAACTGATGATATCAACCGTTCGGATTGTTGCAAAGGTATGCGAGATCGGTAGATACGTGGTTCAAATTTAGGCACTTGCGAATGGCCGAGTCGGTGTTCCCGTTTGTTTAGCAGCACCTTCAAAGACGAAATTACTTTCAGCGATGGAATAACATCCAGGGGTGTATTAAAATTGCACGGGAGTCCCAATTCTTAACTCAATCCGTGACTCGCCAGCCATATTCTGAGTTACGGAGTCAATCCTGATGGAAGGAATTTAAATATTGATCAGCAATTATTTAATGCCATGTCGTGATTTCAGGAGATTAAATGTTCTCTTCCTGTGTTTCCTGTGGTGAATAGTGCACAATGTCTATGTTCACTTATATTGTTATCAAATCACAAAATAAGTCCATTATATCTGGAGATAATGACAATGTTCATTTTTTTATGTTACAGGAAAAGCTCTGGATGATTGTTCGAAAGGTACTTGTTTGAAAGGAAAGCACTGACTTATTGTTTCTTTATCTGGCTTTCTTCCCCCCTGCAGTGGATCATCAGATCCTCACCTGAATTTATTAGGAATTTGCTCCAGAATAATAGTTAGAATTTGACAGAGCTGTGCATGATTGGAATCGCACCGATGATTTACATGGCACTTTATATGGAATTATTTGAGGCTGATATAACTTAGTGTCGAGAGAAGAATGTATCCAGTTGCCTCCGCCGACACATGAGGCATGCGCACTCAGCACAGCTCGATTTTATCACCCAAGTGGACGAACTCCAAAAGTACTCCTATTGAAATGTCAGAAAATGCTCGACTGCCAGGAATTATGGAAGAGCCAAATCATCTGTTTTTGGAAAGGAAGAGATAAATGTTTGTAGTGGAAAACTGCAAGTATTTTGATGGAGGGAGGAAGTGGGGCAAATGGTGTCTTTCAAAAGTTCAGCGCAGGCAGCATATGTTGAATCACCTGGCTTTCTCTTGTACTATTCTACGCATCCCTCATCTACTACAATATAATTTAGGTGATCTGGCTGGTGCATAGTCTGAACCTAGAGATAAGGACCTGACCAGGTTCAGTTAAATCCATAGCATCCGTGTGATGCTTATGAAGAGATTTTTAAACTACAGCCGGAATGCCATTCAACAAATGCCGTTTGTGTTCAGTGCTGGGCTCGTATATGCCAAGAGCATTGTCACAAAACCGCAGGAGTAATGGGTGTGTTTTCTACAAAAAATGACAATGAAATTTTTTTCTCCTTTTGCATCTTTTTGAAGAATTGGAAATGTTCAAAAATGTTAAGTTTGGTAAGTTTTTCGAAATGATAAATCATTTGCTAATGCTCGGGAATGTATTTATAAATATAATATATTGCATCATCTGCGGCAGACAACTGCTCACTTAAACTCATCAAGGCTATTGAAATGCCACTGATTTCGTTCGCCCTCGTTGTTCCATCTAGGTCCACTGAAATATACACCTGTACATTTCAGTTTCCGCTACAGATGTTGGCATACACTTATACATTCAGGAACCTAAGGATAATTATGTATCTCACAGGGGGTGATAAAGATGAAATTGTGTTTATTATTATTGTGTTGATTTTTATTTCCCTCGTTGAAGAGATGAGATCATCAGGGGTAAACGCACAACACGAAAAATTGCTTCCCATGTATTAATACATTGCCATTGATCTTTCTGTCAAGGAACAGCTCCGTTGAACAGTGCAATTAACATTTCTCTGAATGTTGTGATGATTTCCAAGCCGTATGGGCATAACTGCGACCCTGGCATTGCCTCATAATTATGTAATTGTTTATCGAATCCATCTCGCACTTTTACTCTCACGCATTGAGCAGTGAAAAGTAGAAGGAGTTATATCAGGAAGGTTAAAGCAACATCCATCTCCCCTTCCCTCTAAAATGCTTACAATCAAAAGAGTCCCTCAGAGTAATGCTCATGAGATGCACCCCTCCACCCGCATCAACGACAATGCTCCCTACATATCCGCTGCTAATGCTAATCCCTCAACATCCACCACTGACCATAGGCAATCATTGCAGTCCAAGTAATTGACCCTTGACTCACCACTGCTCTGTATGCCGGACAATGGCAAAAACCAAAACAAAAACAGAATTGTCTGGAAAAACTCAGCAGGTCTGGCAGCATCGGCGGAGAAGAAAAGAGTTGACGTTTCGAGTCCTCATGACCCTTCGACAGAACTTGACCCTTCGACAGACCCGGGCTGCAACAACTATTGTAATCATCCTTTAATGCTAAAACAACAATGTTCACCCTCTGCGAATGCTGAAGTTTGTGCAACCATGCCAATGTATATTCTGTACATCCATGCAATTCGGACAATTTTCATGCCTGCAACAAAGAATGAACAAGCACTGCTCCCTCCAAATACCGACAATGTGCACCACCTCCCGACATTGCTCTAAACACATCATGGCAAAACCAACCCTACCTGCAGTCAGTGGCATATAACTCAACACGTGCCATAAGCAATACTAATCCACTCCCACCGCTCTGCCGACAATGCAGGCCTACATATACCCTCCATCCCTACAATGCTCACCCCCAATTCTCGGCAATTCATAATGCCAAAAGCTACATCTCCCAACAATGCACAATCTCAGCACTCATTACAAGTCAAATCCACTACCCCTCCAGAAATATCAATACAATATTTGGAATTTTACTTCAGTGATAATGTCCTGAAGTTTCAGCGTGAACAATTTCAGTTACATAAGAACCATAATAATTTACATAAAAGGCATTTGTCCCCTCGAAACTGTTTGGTCATTCAGAACAATCATGACTGATCTTCTTGTGTTTCGAAATCCATATTGCGATTTTCACCCGGTAGACATTGCTTCTCTTGACTAACAAAATTCTATACCTCTACCTTAAAGTCCTTAATGTTGTTCAATTGCCCCTCCCCCACCGCTTTCCGAAGCAGAGATATCCAAGGTTGCAAAGCATTCATTAAGAATTTAAGAATCTCATCATCTCTCTCCTAAAAAGGCGATATGTAATTTTATAATACTACCCCATGTGCAGATCTCACCCACAAGAGGAAACGTATTTTCCCCGTTGACCTTGTCAGTACCGCTCATGATTTTCCTTACTTCAGTCAAATCTCCCCCTATTTTCTCAACTCAGTGGAAACAAGCCCAGACAATCTAACATTCCCACATAAGACAAATCGCTCGTTCCAGGTGATGATCTAGTTAACTTACTCTGGACAGCACAAAACACGTTCACATCCTTCCATAAATAACGAACCCAAAACTGCACACAGTAATCCTATTGTGGTCGCAGCAATTTTCTGCATAACTGAAGCATTGGAGTTTTACTTTTATGCACTATGCCTCTCCTATTAATGGATACTATTCCACGAGACTCCAGAATTACTGAACCTGCATGCTAACTTTTTGTGACTCATCTACTAGAATACCTAGCCACTCTACACCTCAGAATTACGTAGCCATTCTCCATTTAGGTCTTGCGTTTTTTAATTCATTTTGGCAGAGTGAGCAACTTCACATTTTCCCAAATTAAACAAATTTTCCAGAACTTTGCCCACTCACTCAGTATATAAATATCCATGTGCAAGCTCCGTATGCGGTGTTATGACATACTGCCTTGACCATAGTTGCACCATCTTCAAATTTAGCTACCACTTCATCAATCCCCTCATCTAATTAATTTATGTAAATTGTAAAAGAAAAAGAGGCCCTAGCACAGAAACATTGAGGAATCCACTTGGCATATACCTGCCTTACAAACAACAAATATTTTTGCTTAACTTCTGTTTTCTGCCAGCCAGTTAATCTTATATCCATACTAATAGTTTATGCACTACAGGACGAGTTTTGTTTTCATTAATAACCTTTGATGTGGCACATTATCAAATGCCTTCTGGAAATCCAAATACAATAGTTCTACGGACTCCCCTTGATTCACAACTCATGTTAGTCCTCCAAACAACTCTAATAAACCCGTTAGACGCGCTTCCCCTTCAGAAAACCAAGATGACTGTTACCGATTACCTTCAGTTATCTAAGTGCCTCGCTATAACCACTTTGATAATTGATTAATGAAATTGTCCACGACAGGTGATAAGCTAAGTGGCCTTTACTTTCCAGTTTTGTTCCTCCCTACCTCCTTTCACTCTGGAGCTCATTTCTATGGTGATTTGATTGCTATGATATAATGATAAATGTGCCTTATATTTTTATTGAACATTTCACGCGCTGATACCTTCGAACTATGTTTAAGAAATAAGAAATAAAGAGGGCAAGCAGTTTAACTTTTTGCTTACATGAATCATAAGACATAACGTACTGAATAAGTGACTGTACTAGCCCACTGGAATTCATGTTTCCATGGAGACCCTAAATTCATCTTGCTATTAATGTCCAGATCTGACTCTTATGGAGATTGGAAACTCTAGGCATGTATCAGCAGCAAATAATGTCCCAAGAAAAATACTCATACCCCACGAGGTTTATTGGTACATTTCCACTCCACTAATAGTCTAAGAATTGCGAATTAGATGATTATGTTGATTAATTAACTTTTCATAATATCAGTCAATTTTTAGCAATACGCAAAGAGCTTGTGCGCAACACTGGCAGTGTTTGCTCTTTCTAAGTATAATGCATGCTAATTTATAATGCTGTTCCCTGGAAATCTTCTTCATTAAATTTGTCATCGGAACTGCTCGTGCCACCTTGGATTTTGGACCACACATTCTTCAAAGAGTACATAATGTCAAAAAAGCTAATCAATCATAATTGGTGCTTTCTCACTGGAGTTTATCTTATCTGGGAGTTAACGTATTTTGTATTAAAAAACACAACTGTGTTTCAACAAGCAACAAGTTGTGATGCATTCTTACTATTCAAACTGGTGGACATATTTTAGCCTTAAAATAGCTTCGATGTTACATATAAGAAGGCAACATACTATCGATTACCAACTGCCACCTACAATCAACTAGTAAATCATGTCTTGCACGTTGAGCACTACCTAGAAGTTACACAGCTGTTAGGAAGGGCACAGAGCATACCGAGTATTGTCGTTCTCAATGCACGTTATGAAGCTCAATTTGGACAAGTACTGGCCGACCAGTCTGAGCCCTGAAAGATAAATGTTCCAAATTGGGACTGCAGTATAGGGGAAGCGAGAAAATCCATCTTGATCTCGTGTTCATCAACCTACATTTGTGAGATGCAGTTATCCAATACATGAATGTCAGTGTGATCACAGTAAACTTATTAAGGAAATGAAAACACGCATGTGTAATTTGCTGAAGTAAATTAAAGTTATGTTAAATCAAATAGATTTCTTTCATTTCTGTCGAGGAACGACCTGGCATTCACGAGACATTGTAGGCTGTCAGCAGCTGGATTTTAATCAAAGCCATTCCGTAACCACGTAGATCTGCATATACCTCATGTTTTTTTTTTCCCCATTACCTTCAAACCATAGGACAAATATCTTGGATTGCAGCATAGCACATCATGAAACTTATCCACCTATCTTAAATGAGTGTCAAACAGGTGAATTTCTATCACAGGCTACACCAACCCTAACCAGCATAAGCGGCATGTGCATGTGAAGGGCAAGAGTCAGCGATCACACAGTCAACGGATAAGAGCAACGTGCTGCAGTCCTTCCAAATCGAGAGGTGAATTGCACACGATAATAAACAACTAAATGAAGGAAGAATCAGGCAAAAAAAAGAAAAATCCTTCTATGATGGCGTTATGCAGGATGATAATGTAAAATAATAGACCGAATCATTTGCAAACTGATGCACACAGATGTGACGAGTGGATGATACAATGCAACTTCTGAATGAGCACATACAAATGATGCATTGCTGTCGAGAGGCTTTCTGATTCAATTCACTTGATATTAATGAGCGACAGGAGAAACTCGACACATCACATGACATTGTACTGGCAAAATTGTGGCTGCAATATTGAAGTCGTGTGTTCCTCAAATTCCCTGACATTAAGCCGATTATCTTAGTGCAGGTCTAAAGCAGGCAAATATCCAACAGAATGGAAGAAATGTATAACTTCTGCATGCCCAAAAATGCAGGAATATATCAATCTAACAACTTACGATCCCATCTGTCTTGTTTTCATACAACAGAAACATAATGGAATAAGTCATCGATCTTGTTTTGATTACTTATTAATCAGATGCGGGCGACTCTGTCTTGAATTCATTGTAACATTCACAGCCCTTGAAGTTTTCATTTGTTAATGTTATTGACATTGCTTTGTCCATTGGCATTTAGGATAAAAAACTTTGCCCATCGCTGATTTTGCTTGAGAATGTGTTGGTGAACCATCTTGATGAACTGCTGCCTTATATATTTTGGATAAACACTCAGCGTTGTTAAGAAGGGACTTCCTGTATTTTTACTCTGCGCTTGTGGAGGAAATCGAATATGGTTGCAAATCAATTTTGTGTCTGAATGGAGAGGAACTTGAAGGCAGTTGTGTCCCAATGCATCTATTGTCCTTATCTTCTAAGTTCAGCTCACGGGTCTGAAAAATGCTGCCAAAGGACCCTTTGTGGGTGTTTGCAGTGCATTTGCACATTGCTGTCACTTGTCTGCGAAGGGAGATTAAATAGTCAAGGCACGTGAAGTAACACAATTGGAGCAGGCTGCTCTATCCTGGATGGTAGAACGCTTTTTCAGTGTTGTTTGAGATGCAAACTTCCAAGCAAATGTATACCATTCTACAAGACTTTGACTTGAGTATTGTAGATTTTGGACAGACTTTGGGGATTCAGAAAGTAAATTGCTTCTCAGAGAATTTCGAGTCTCTATGTGTCTCTATGTCTCGAGTGTTTGTTTGGTAGATCCACAGCATTTTTACCGTCAATGGTCAGGACCCCACATCACCCTCATCACCACCAGACAACCCCCTCCCCTACGTACCCGGCCCACAAACCCCAACCAGCTAGACGTCGTTAACTCTGGATTCAATAATTTTAATGTTGTTATATGTCAAGAGGAGATGTGAATATTTTGCCTGATTGCAAATGCCATTTGTGAGGTGTGAATGCTAATTGCCACTTAGCAGCCCAAACCTGAATATAGGTCAGGATTTTACGCATATGGATTCCTTCAGATTCTGTGGAGACTCAAAAGGTGCTGATCACAATGGGATACTCAGCGAACATCCCCACAAAAACTAAAACAAAATGGATGCATTCTCCAACAATCTGCTCCAGATTATGAAGTTTGGAATTCTTTTAGGCAGTCAGCACGGCCCTCATTGCAAGCTTTTATAATGAAGGACCATACAGCTGAATTCAGCAGGTGAAGTTCGAGAGAATCCACTTCATATCAGTGTGTAAATTAACCTAGTATGGAACCCGGCTGCCTAGTAAAATTTTATTGAATGAGATTCAAATGGACGGCTACACACTGATTTAATTCATGTCTAGCAAATAAAGGACGATGAACATGGTTGTCCTAAGCTGATTCACATCCTTGAGCATCTCTACAGCTTTCCCTTAGGGTAGTGTCCTGGCGCAAAAAAAAAAAACAGGTGCTTCATCAATAAACTTCTTTCCAACACAAATCAGGCGCATGGAACTCCGCTGATCATTGCATAATATTCAATACCACCAGCCAGAACTCAGATGTGGAAGAAATGCCTGTCCGTATTCAATTTAGGATTCATCTGATAAGCTGAAAGTAGCATATGTGCACACTAGGGGAAGAGAGCGTCTAATCATAAATATTTGCCGGTCCAAAATCATGACGGCATTGAATTGACCAAAATCAGGATGCAAAGACTCGTCATTTACATCAAAGGTTACTGGTTGGCCTTTTGCACAATATTGTTGTAAGAGCACATGCAGTGAGCTGTGTTCCATGCAGTGAATAAGGAAGGGCCTGGTTTGCTTAAGTAAAAAATGAACAGGCCAGAAGTGATATGGAATATAGCATCTTCTCGGGATGTTTGCAGTGCCAGAAAACGCACACAATGTTCGACATCAGGAAAAAATAAACCGCTTGATTGTAACCCAATGCACTGACAAGAACTTTCACGCCCATCGTTCTGAAGAACAGTTTCAGTCGATGCACCATCTACAAGCAGTAGTGGGGCAAATCACTTGACCTCGTTCTGCACTCATTCCAAAAATGCACATTCCAACAGCCAGATGGGCAAAGGCAGCAACGGCAGTGAATAGCTCTTCGTGCAAGTTCAACTTCACAGCACACACAGTTCTGCTTTGGAACCATTTCACTTCTTCTCCTCTACAAGCGGTCAAAATTATTGGGAATCCCTAAGCACACGTTGGCATTATGCACACCAGGTTGATTGCCAGTGAAGGAATCATGCCGAGCACTACCTTCTCATTGGCAGTTGAGGCAAAAAAATAAGTGCCACCCTTGCAAGCATTGTTCTCAAACCGAAGAACTAAATGCAAAATCAAAGTTGCAAATCAATTTCTTCTTATATCAAAACATTGTTGGCTCTGTCTCTGGTCATAAGAGTTGTATATTGAACTCTCAGTTCTTCTGGACCTATGCTCCCCAGGGATTAGATTGGACCAGGGCTGATAGGCACTTTATCTTCATCTATCTATCGTATTTTAGCAACTTATGTCATGCATAACCACGTTAGAGTATTTCTAAGCATTTTATATGGCAGGTTTACCGTTCCACCGCTTTTTTATGAATATGTATTTCCTCTCCCAATGTTGTGAAGACCTGCTTCTTTTCTGTATTGTTTAAAATCTGAATGATCATTATTACCAGCACCAAACCCCCAACTCACCCCCCGCCGCGCCCCCCCCCCCCCCCCCCACCCCACGACCGCAATACCCACCACTTCAATTCATGGAACTCCCCTGTTGATCCACACAATTCAAGGTTTTTTATGGCTGAACGACAATAATGTTATCTATTCTAACTGTTCTCTCAAGCAGGGGAAAAGGACCTTCAGAATTCACTAGGTAAAATGAAACTCTAAAATCATAACACGTTTCTCCTACATTAACAAACTGTTTTTAAACGTTCACTTTGAACTTTTATCCAAAACTATATTTTGGTTTGTTGCAATGCGCATATCATGCAATTTTCATGCAGTTGCAAATATAAAACTGAATAACCCATCTGCTATGATCTGTAGTAATTATAAGAATAGACTGGCCCAATGCTTGTTATGAAGCATAAATGGTCAAGCTATTTATTTACCGACCCATTTCCCATAATACTATACAAAAACAGAATTACCTGGAAAAACTCAGCAGGTCTGGCAGCATCGGCGGAGAAGAAAAGAGTTGACGTTTCGAGTCTTCATGACCCTTCGTCAACTCTTTTCTTCTCCGCCGATGCTGCCAGACCTGCTGAGTTTTTCCAGGTAATTCTGTTTTTGTTTTGGATTTCCAGCATCCGCAGTTCTCTTTGTTTTTATCCCATAATACTATACCTGATTATCAAATACCACAAATTGCGTTTGCCCTGAAATTTGCTGGTAGTCAGAAATCATGACAGGTCAGCAGTGCTAAACAAGCCAATGGGCCCAAATAACAGTGAAAACGCCTTAATAAGCTTGCATCACAGGCCAATAGGTGATTCATAATCCTAGGTGATTATTTTCCTTTGTAGGTCAGACCAGTGAGTGCAATGTGGATGTAAAATCTAACGATGGCACCATGGCGGTGGTTATGATTCACAATGGTGAATGAACGGACATGTGTTGCTTATTGGATGTTCCAATGAAAGAGCGGGGAAAAAATCCTTCTAGTGGAGTAGGAGTAATGTACTTTGGCGGTTATGTCACTGCCATGTGTTAAGAATAATGGGACCTGCTGCCGCTGTAATCAAATCAGAATGGGAGTGGCGACCCACAATGTGTGGTGCTTGAATGAGCCAGCGAAAATGTAGAAACCAGGACTATGTTTATTTTTTACCTGTGTGAGTTGAGATTGCCGAGTCATCATTAAGACACAGGCTGTCAAAGGTGGAAATATCTGTATTATTACCTGAACTTTGATTTTGTATGGACAAGAAGTACTGAACATTAAATATTATGTGCGAAGTGTTGTGTGCGATGACAATGTTTTGATTCTTGGGAACCTGAAACCAGCAAACAGACCAGAGTGGATTATCAGTTGTCAAATATTTCAAATAAATTGACCGGATCAAGTTACGTGGTGAAATGTCGAGCTAGGGCTGTATTTCAAGTTTTAAACTAATGGTTCTGATGGCCATCAGGTTTATGGTCAAGCAAAATTGAGAAAACTAAAGGAAAAGTCCTATGCAATAGAAGAGTGCAACAATTTGTGTAAAGAAGAAAAAACATAGAGAGCAATTGGCAGACGGTTCAGCACTTAATTGCGCCAGCAATTAAAGCCCATTTTCGGGCGAATAGCAGAATACATTTTTTTATGCACAACATGCACAATAGGAGACTATTTTGGTAAAGAAGAAAAACATAAATAAACAAAAATGAGGGAAAAAATTCAGGACAGCTCCTTAAATCAATACAAAAAGAAAAACAACTTCCAACAGGAAGCTTGCAGATATAAATTAAAAACATGATTACGTGGGTGATAAGCCGCCATGGTGCCCGTGAGATTCCCAGTCCAGGTAAACATGGCCAAACTTCTAGACGTGGAAGAGGGGCAACGGACCGGAAGAAAACACCATAGATCACCCGGTGCCTTAACCTGTTGGTGCATAGCTTGTTCAGGCCAAGGAGCGTGTCCATAAAGAGGTGTGCAGCAAGATCCCATGTAGGAAATCCCTCTGCAGCGTTCAAAGGTACACTGGATATTTCCACGAAGTTGCGCAAATTGTAGGTCTCCGGGTCCCCGGGGAGTATTCAGTGCAGAGGGACAATGTGAACTTACGTCTGAGCCGGGGTAAGTGAAGTCGGGAGTCCATTGCCTACCAGAACCTCTTCAAAGCCACTAATGACATCGAGGCCAAGCACAGCCGCTTTAATATTATAGGTGGCATTGGTCTTGAGCGGGCATCCACCCATGTATGATGTATCAACTTATTGCATGTCATCCAGAATATTCCTCAGCCACCCAGCACTTCCAGAATCTGCTCGTGGTAGCCCTCACTTCCACTAGCTAAAATACTTGGTGGAGGTTCGGTCTCCTGAGCAGCAGCCCACTAACAATAGTCAGAGCTCCAGGAAGGGAAGACGTGTGGTATGTAACGATAATACTCCAGACTTTGAGAAGGTCCTGATAAATGACAGCTATGCTTGCAAGGCATCACGAAGGCCCCTCAGGTCTGCATACAGGATCGGCACGTCACAATTCAGGCTGTGCACGTTGCAGAAGAAATACATCGTCAGGACACACCATCTGGGAGAGGGGTCTACAAAGTTATCGCTGCAAGGTCTGTAGGCGGGAGGTTGCCAACTTGCTGCGTAGACACACCAGCACCTGAGCATTCTCCCTAAGCGAGACATTGGGAACCTCAGTGGCGACCCAGTGCAGCCATTTTCCCCATAATAATTCGACATGCATTCCATGGATGTTTGTTACAAACAAAGGGGGAGGGAGTCAAAGTGAGTATGTTTTGGACACTATGGCAGCTATTATCTGTTAAGCAATAAGATAGCTAAACTTGTGAGAAGTTCAGATAAGTTGTTTTGTTGTAATCGTAATTCCATTCACATGGTTCCAAGGTGAACGTACCAAGATAAATATTCTTTGTGGGACTGCAAATCGAAAAGGAGAGGTAGAATGGAAAAAAAAAACAGATAGTGTGGCCCCTTCTTTACGGATAGAATAAGGACATTAGTGACTAAAAGAACATATGGCTCTGACGGTCATGAAGCAGTATCGGTTTTGCTGGATTTTTGTAATGGTACCAGTCAGAAAAAAAAAAAACGAGTGTGAGTCCTTTAAGCAGCACTAGAAAATGTGAATAACATTGGACGGAATATAAAACAAAAATAATGTGATTGGAACACTATCAAAGGTTGTCTGGAAGACGAAGTCTTCTTAAAAATATTTTGCAATTGCTTTGTTGTAAATGCATTATGGATCCAATGGCGGAAAGGGAGAAATGATAGCTAGCATTGTGCAATGAGGCAGTGGAAGTTAATAACCTCAGATTAACAGATCCAATGAGAAATAATGATGATCATTGAAGTGACTTTGAAATTGAGTTTCGAATCCCTTCAGTCTAATCAGAAATAAAAGCCCTCTTAATATTCAGTAAATTCAGATACATAGTAATGAGGTAATAGAAGGTTAAGCTCAATAAATTAAAAGTAGCAAAAAGTATAATGGTAACTTAATGTTGCGATGAAATTTAACACAAAATTAAAATGCTCAGAAAATTTAAAGAAAAGCATTTGATTGTCAAAGAAACTAATACTGAGCCATTAACTTCCATTCACGATGTACGAAGTTAATAAATATATTAACATGAAATAGTGTAGCAAAAATAGCATTAAGCTTGAATATGGGAAGTATTTTTAAAACTGGCAATGAACCAGCAAACTGTTGATTCATCTTTTGTGTTAACCAGGAATATAAAAGCGACTGAAAAAATGTTACAAACTGGTTAAAAATGTTCACAGTGGCTAAATTAATCCTTTGCTAATTTTCGTGTTTCGCGAAATGCAGGTGTTGTTGGCTGGGTCAGTATGTGCTGCCCACATCAAATTGCTCTTTAACATGTCGTGATGCATCATTTTCTTAAATCTTAGACATTGACAAAATTGTGATTAAGATAAAATTTAACACAGCGTGGCACCAAGATGAAGGTTAACTATTTAAGACAAAGGGAACAAAGAATCCTTCCCATTGGTTACCCACGTAACAGAAAATTGCTTGTTGCCTTTGAATGACAAGCAACTCAGACCCAGGTCAGTGGTGCAGGAGTTCTAGTGGGGAAAAAAACTCAACAGTGTGTCAATTGATCTACCTCCATCAGAAGATTACTTTGCTAAAGATTTCAAAGTTTTCAGTACAATTCGTAACTCTTCGAGCATTGAAAGAATCACATTGTGTATTGCCTGTGGAATATTCATTGTTGGACTGCTAAGTCTACAAAACATTCCGTTTCCAATAAGAGGCAGGTAAGGTCAATTTCAAGGATCGCCAAAGTGCTCCCCATCAAATTCAAGCGCGTTATTATTTCTGATTCCTCCATCATTGCCATCCTGGGCGTCACCATCAATCATAAAAGTCAATGGCACAGCCAAATTAAAATGTTTGCTGCAAAAGCAATGCCTAGGCTGCGAATACCCCGGCGAGTAACTTATCTCCAGAATCCCTAAACCCTGAGCATTATCAATATTTGTAAATCCGGATTTGGAGGGAAAATCCCAGATAGCCGAATGAGTACATAATTAGCAAGACTCAAAAAGCTGGGGGTAATCCATAAAAAAATTATAACACCTGATTGCCACACATTCCACAATCTTAACATTCACTCCTTCAAGAGCCCACAAAGACTATGTGGCAGCATGTAATATCCAAGTTTAATTGGATAAACTCGCCAATGCTCTTTTGATTTAACCTTTCAGATTTTGGATCTTTGCCGTTTTGCCGATCAAAAACAATTGGCTCATTGTGGAGCAACACAACCTACAATTCTAATACAGACTATCCAGCATTAATATTTAGAATTATATCCTGATTCCTTCATTGAATCTATTCAAACTGCTGAACTCCTTCACTAACAGGAGAAACAGTCTGCCCACACAGCGTTGATTGCAATAGTTTAAGTGAACAGATTTACCTTACATTTTCTTAGCTGATAAACAATACAAATTAAAAATGCCCTTGCACATAATGTCCACGTGAGAAGTCATTTTTTTTTTAAATGGGGATGTCCAGAGCATAGACAATATCGCAGAAAGAGGTAGGTGTGTGGCTAATGAAGAACTGTAACCCACCTCAGAAGCATTAAACATAATGAGGTTGCATAACCTCGATAAATTACACCACATCTGTGGTCAACGGTTATGGTTGCAAGTTGCGACTTGGGGAGCAGAGTTTTGAATAACATTAACTTAAGTGTGTGGGCGATGGAAGGGAAGACATGACTGCATTGGAACACTTCAGATTTCGAGGTAATAAATACAAATAGGAGAAATTGGCCAATAGCCTAAGGTCAGTAAAGATGTATGTGAGGCTATTGAAAAAAAAAAATAATGGATATCCTACAACTTATGTTTTGAGATATGTTATTGAAAGAGACAATTTCATGGCCAATTCAGGATGGAATCTTAGGTTACATTTTGTCCAATGATTTCTTAAACGGAAGAGATGCAAAAGATGCAGCTGGACATGTTAGCACCATTTTGCTAATTTAACTGTCAGGAGTGCAAGGCTTCTGTATTTAATAATATCCTGTTTCATCTTATGAATGCTACATTATACTTTGCTTCTTAAGAAATGTAATGTTTATTTATATTTTGAAGATAAATGTGAATCACTTCTTCGAGACGTCAGTAAGTGTCGTGCAGTAAATTTGTGTTGGCCATTCTTCCATTTAACATTTTCGAAAGGTGCTTGTTTGGATGCGATGGCTTGATTATTGTTTTTGCTTGGCTAGTGTTCTGCTGAAATTGTAACGCTTCTCCTTGTTTATTTAATCAGGTAGAGATTCCTGAATGACCATAATTGAGTGCAGATATTCTCAAAATTCAAATATGCAAGCTTATACCTTTTTGAAAAAGTGAGTGGATGGAATGGCTTCATTTTTGATGCCTGAACCCTCTCGGAATATATGCTATGCACCTTTCCTAAAAAAAAATCTACACGTCTCACGTTTGATATACTTCACTAGGTCTGGCCTTAGTGGAATTACAGATTTCGAGATTCCAGTTATGTTATTCCTTAAGATGTGCTTGCTGCGTCTTCCACTGCAAGTGCCAGCAGTATTATTGTGCTGGCACAGTCGACGTTTGAGAATATCCACGCTCCGTTAAAACCATTCAGGAATCCATAGCTCACAAAATATTTTAGTAGAATCGTTATAATTTCAGCAGCACACAAGTCAAGTGATTACAACAACCAAGCCTTTCAATCGAAATAGTCAGTTTTGGAATAAATGAGCAATATGACTAGAATCAACGCAACAATGTGAAACATTGCAGGTTTTTTTTCCCAGGTAAATCATGACAAACCCAACCCGGCCAATTACAAACACATCACATTACCCTATGCCAACAGCAAATTGATGATTCCTGTTAGCGACCGTGCTATCAGAAGGCACATCCACAAACCTGACTTCTTACCTAATGTTCAGCGTTTGTTCCCGCAGGCTGTTTCTGTTCCTGCACTCGTTACAGCTTTGTTCCAAACGCGATCAAAATAGCTAATATCATGACGTGAGAATATGTTGACTACAGTTAAAATTAACACAGCATTTGAAGAATGTGGCATCAAGGACCTACACAAGTTGAATTCAGTGAGAATCAGGAAGCGAGTGTCCACCCGTTTCCCTCATAGCTAGCAAAATGAAATTGTTCGTGCTTGAGGTGGGCCAAACATTTCAGCCCAAGGATATTGCTCCAGGACTCCAGTAGGGTATTTACCTTGATGTAAACCTCTTCAGCAAAATCATAAATGAAAATCCCTCTATTGCATTGTCAGATGTCAGAGTAATTGCTGATTATTGGACAATGTTATGCACGGAGTACGACTGCACATGTACTGAATACATTATCTACGCAGCAAAAGCTGGACAATGTTCCAACTAGCGGCAGGTGAAAATTGCACTGCACTAACTCTAAGAAATAACCATCGTTCAACACAAGAGAATCAGACCACTTCCCTTTGACATTCATTCACTGAACCCCTCACTACAAATATTCTGGAGTTGCCATTGATCTGTAAAGGGAATGCACAGCTCTTACAAGATTTGTAGCCCCAAAAGCAGTCGAAAGCATAGGAATTCTGAGGCGATTCACTCACTCCCCGTGTGCCCAAACTCCGTTCACGATCTTCACCGCAAGAATCTTTTAACCACACCCCTAAAAGCCAGCAATATGTACCATATACAACATGCCTTGCAACACAACGTTTATCCGCCTTTGGTAGCAGCCTCCAAGCCGTTCAATATTTAGAAACGAGCTTCTGCCAGTTGGAAAGGCAAGGAAAACGGGCAGACAGGAATATCAAAGCAGCATTATCCCGTCCGAGCTGTACATAATCATGACTTGGAAACATATCCCCGTAACGACACTTTTGCAAGATCACAAATCTAAGAAATCCCAAGAAACAACCGTGTTATTCTACCGAAAAATTATCTCCTGAGTCGGTTGAAGTAGCCAGCTCACCTAGAACCTCTGATGAGGTATTAGTAATTGGCAACGAAGGATGGTCTTTTTAGAAACGCCCATATCACATGAAGTAACAAGACAAATATGAAAATCGCTGAAAATAATTTGCAGATCTTCCAGAATCATCGAATAGAGCAGCATAGTAAACTTTCACTGCGTTGCCTTTCAATGGGCACTGAATACGGTTATTCCCCAGCTTGCATATTACATCCAATGAGCCTGATCCAACGATGAGCTTGACACTGTGTATCTGCATACCCAAAATTATATAAAAAAGATTTTTGTTTCATGTCAATTATGGGTGACGAATACCATAAAAGAAAAGGAAAATACATTTGGACCAGACAACTGCGAGCCAGATGAATAGTAATGAACGACTGATGTAATGGCAACACTTTCGGTTTCCTGTGCATGTGCATTCTTTTAACTGGTTTCTTTGGTGCATGGACAAGTTAATACGAGTGCAAATTCACCTTCCCCAGCATGCTCAGTTTCCGTTAGGCGCTCTGCCATTAGGAGGACTTAATGCAATTGCAACGACTCCAAAGGGATGTCCAATTGAATAGAGTGCACTGTCAAAGCGATGGAACATTTTACTTTACAGATTATCAGAATTAATCTACGGCCTCTGGACCTGAGGGTTCCATAAGCAGAAATTTGCTGTACGTCCGAATATAATTTCTGCATGGAGTTTTTTTTTCTAAATACAATCCCCTTAATAAATCACCAATTAATCGCCATTGTTTGATATGTTACATGCCCATATACGTTTCCTGTGTTTTAATGGCCAATTCAGGTCCACTAGTAAAATGACAGCCTACAGATCTTTGGAAAAAAAAAACATTTGCCTCTGCATCAAAGTAAATTCCATCATCACAGCGCAAACTGCAGTGAAGTAATATTGTTGCTTCATTTTATCGGTAGTCGCCATCTCCCAGGTTCTCAGGCGTACTCAGGTAGAAGCTGTAAAGTCCATGAGAGAATATATTTAGGGCTAGATGAGGATACTTTTTTTTCCACAATGAATAAAAAGCAGTCTTTCTGCTGAAGATGATGTTGAAGTCAATGTGATCCTTGTGCAAGCAATTATGCTGCTAGCCTCCCTTCATTGCAATATTAGGTAACCAGCACATGGCAAATGTACATACTTGCTGTGGTCTCTTGAATTTGCGACAAAAAGCATATTTTTCTTAATTTTAATCAATACTATGTCCTTTGAATTTCCAACCAGTTGCGGAAAACTTGAGGCACAAACAAGGTGATGAAATTTGTTTATATTAGATAATATTACAGACAGATTGTAATATGTGGGTTTCCCTGCATAATTTCCAGCTACTTCGAAAGTATTTGAACTTGGTTCAGTACTAAAGAATGATAACAACATGCAAGATGATTGACGTGCTTCTTATATACTCTGGTACTGTGGCGGTCGACTGAGATGTACTTTTGCTCCCCTTTTTACTTACTTTGAAACAATGAATCACACAGGCTGGGCCTGACTCCTTCACTAACTCTGGACGTCAAAATATAGCTTAAGGAAACGCATGGCAACCGAAGTACCTCATCAACCTCCCTTGTATACATTACTACCCGCCTTTCTCAAAATTCACCTTAAGCTGCAATGAGGAGTTTGGGCATAATGGTGAGGGCTTGCACTGGAGGAAGGCGTACTGGGAGGTTTTGGTAGGACGGGGTATTACTCTTGTGTTGCTGTTCCTAACAAGCCCTATCTTTTGCACTTATCTGTTCAAAGCATGTTTATGTAAGTAAATGTTTTTTGACGAATTGCACACGCAATTGCATCGTGAACGTTTTAAATTCCTCCATGGGATGTTTAAACAAGGGCATGCAGCCTTGGTTGGATTGGAGAGTTTATCCCTTGCTGCAAATACACAGTGAAAATCGGGAGGCGTTTGCGGGGTTGGCGGCTGCATTTCGCCATATTACATGTCAAGGATGAAAAACACGTGACTCAATTCGGCCTCAATCACAGCGCTTCCTGAATTTGACATCCTACTTATTTGACCTAGCAGCAGCAATTACAGGTTTGTCATTCAGGCGTTTACCTGCTTACGTTCCAGTTCAGAGCTTCTGGCACACCATCTTGAATGACACAACCTCTGACTTACTGCCATTGGCATTATCTTTCTGATGAGGCAATAAGCCTATGGTACTGGCTGCCCTTCCATTTGAACAGAAAGCCTCCAATCTACAGTGCTTCAAAGGAGGGCAAGGGACATTCCTCTTGCATCTCTTCTGACCATTGTTTGTCGTTCAAGACTATCTCTAAAACAAGAGCATTTACCCCTTCCTGACTGTCACAGTTCGCTAAGTACATTTTGCCTTCCGTCTGCTGTATCGCACAAACAGTTAGCTTACAAAAAATATTACGTAACTTTAAAGCGTTTTGAGGCTTTGGAAGTCACGAAAATCACTCAACCACTGCATGCCGTTTACTGACATTAGGCATTAGGGGACATTTAGTGCCATGAGAAATATAAAACGGTCCCAGATGAGGAAATCACGTAGCATCCTTATGCTTTACAGCACACGATTGCGGTAAAGCTCAGCAGGTGCTCTGGATCTGGAGCGAATTTCGTCAATTTGACTGAGGTTGTATGGTAGAATATCATAGTCCACAATTCTATTGCCCCGAAAGATGGAAAAAGGTGACGAAATCGAATGTCTCTTTTAATAAGTGTTTAATGTTCTGATATAACTGATACAAATAAAAATTCTCAACAATTCTGATACATAGGGCGTTTTATATTGGGCTTCAAAGGCTGAAGCCATATTTTACTTTTGGGTTTGAATTTACTTGATTGCTTTGTATATCTGTTTTCAGAAATTGACCGACTTGAAAGAGAACTAACAGATGAAAGTGAGGAAATGCATGGCTGTATGTGTGGTTATTTGAAGTGAATTGGCCCAGTTTTCTCCTGGTCTACCATTAAACGGGAAGGCCCTTTCATTTATCTTTTACCAATCACAAAGGAAACTGGTGTTCATATCTATCCTGCCCTGTACTGACTCAAGGTTCTGCAATAACAAAATTGTTACATTTTGTCCCTTCTCACAACATGCCTCCGTTCCTGGCCCCAACCCAGCTCTGGCATAATCTCCATCTCATAAATAACTTGCGTTTCCTGTGTTCCTCTAATGCTGGCATCAAAGGCATCTCTGATGCTAAACTCCCCAAGATTATCCTTTGCGTTTTCATCACCCGCAACTTTGCAATTTCTGCCCTAAACATCTCCACTGTTGAACGATTATCCGTTATTTGTAGATGACATTAGCTCGCCTATACTATTATTTTCTTACGTGGCTCTTTGTCAATTGTAGTCACAAAACCCCCTAATGAAACAGTGAGGAGTTTGCACTAGGGGAGTGACAGAGTTATTAAAAAACATATTGCATGTTGCAGTAATGAATCCATTAATTATACGAGCGATGATGAGTGCCCAGCCAGAAATTTTCATAGCACTTGACTGAAAATTTGCATTTTTCTTTCATCCTTCCTTCCTTTCTTCCATCTTTCCCTTCTTCCTTCCTGCCTTTCATCCTTTCATCCTTTTTTTCCTTTCTTCCTTCCTTCCTTTCTTTCCTTCTATCTTTCTTTCTTTCTTTCTTTCAATCTTCTCAAGTTTCCACTTAACCTACTCGTTATCGATGGAAATTCTTTCAATTTAATATTGCTGAGAGTTGTGAATGTCACGTCACTTCGTAAAGGAGTACGGAAATAACATCTTAGCGAAATTAAAAAGTGTAACTAAACATGAAATTAGATTAAAATAAAACATCATCGGTATTGTCACTGTGCATCTCTTCGTCGGAGTAATTGCTCAGGAATTGTAGTGTTACTTGCAACATGCATTACGAATATTTCTTTACAGCATCATTTACGTAAATGGATGAAATTAACTTCTGATACATCTGAGATCATTTCAGACTTTCAAGAATGCCATTTCAATAAAACATTTGTATTAATAACTTTGCACGCACACACTCAACCCTGTCAATTCGAATTGAAAACGAATTAATTTTGTCCATTTTAAATTTTAATTGCAGAGGTCTACATTAAGGATCAAAACACAGGTAAACAAAAAAAAAACATGTAAAATAGATTAACTCGAAGAAAGTCCAAATCATAGCACCAATCTTTTCTCCCATTCAATGAGAAAATTAATGATATACGTCTCGGCTTTATTTTCAGCTGCCATAGTTCCAAAACTCGTCACACACTTTCCAAATATTATCAATAGCACAAATTGTCATGCACGGATTGCTGTTTCAGAGAGTGCTTAGTCCACTCTGGCAATTTGATAAATGAGGCAGATTTCCCGGAGGCTGGAAAAATCCACTCAACTTTGCACTGACAACTAACATTTTTTAACATTAATTTTTAGCTTAGTTCTGACTTATCCAATGATTACCACGCTGCTTCCGGGTGATGTAGTTAATTTTGTGGCTTGCTTGAGGTGGTTTACTAACCAGATGGGCCGGAGAATGGTCTCTGTAAAAGCAAACATTACAGCTCTAAGAGAATTTTCAGGCTCCCAAAGTAATTATTACGAAACTCAGTGCGAAAGAATTATGCCATAAAGTCTATGTAGCTATTATATGACATTCGAAAAATGTTGAAATTCATTTTTAAGAAGTTAAAAAAAACTGACAGTTGGGAACTTTTAGTAGTCAGCAGTGCCAACGTTGTTTTATGAATAACAACACCTTTTTGGTAGACTTTTTGGAGGGCTCTGTGATTATAGCAAGCAGAGCAGATGAAGGGAAATCATGGAATAGAGTACATTTTGATTTCCAAAAGCTATCCGATAACATGCCGGATTACTATCCTCAAAAGTGCCCAAGAACTTGCAGGTTAAATAGTAACATGGACACAGCATTGAGAATGTAACAGGGACCAAAGAATCGAATTAAACTGTGTTTTCCTTCACTTTGCAAACTGTACTTAGCGTTCTTATGCACACATTAGTATGGGGTATGCAAATATTTGCAAAATATTTTACTGACTTGACGACATCATTCTACTGCTTATAAACTTGCTGAAAACACAAAGATAACCAACAAAACAAAGTTTTTAAGAACATATAAAGTGTATACAACGGTTATACGCATTTCAATGAAATGGAAAATATGAGGTGCAAAATGGTATAAAGTGATGGCACTCATTTTGCGGGAAAGAATACAACGAATAGAATATACTTTCAATGACAAAAGGCTGGAGATTGATCGGAATATTATGTGTGACAAGCACATGCGTCAACAAAATGTCATGTAAGTTTTAACAATGTGTGGAGCATAGAGTGTTAGCGTAAACTGAAAATTGAATGCAACATATAAGTAGGGATAAAGGCAAACTACTGCGGATTCTGGAAATCTGATACAAAATGTTTCCTTCAAACACTCTCGAAACTTTGACTCTGCCTTTCTCTCCACAGGTTTTGTTAGACCTATTGTTTTGTTCGAACATCTTTCTGTTTTTTCCTGCAGAAGTAGGGAAACGTTGATATTAATGCAAAATGCTTTGTTTTACTAGGTGGCTGAGTGGGATGGGTTGTTGGGGGAGCAGGAGGTATGACTGCTTCTAGATTACTGCACATCCGTTTAGTTACCTTACTTCAAGGGAGTTGTGTTCTGATTGAATTAGGTTCACACCTTTCTCATTCGATTGACATGACAGAAAATCATGTGAGACTGACAGTGAACTTGAAGGTGGCTGTATTTCCAAGTTTCTCCAGTCCTTGTCATTTTAGATAATTGACGTGTTAGATTAGAGCATGTTCTTTAAGGAGACTTAGAATTTGCTAAAGTGGATATTTTTATGTGTTTTGGAGCAACACCACTGTGTTCCTCCTGTGCAAGCAGTGAATTTCCAGCGTGGCAGATTGTATGCCAAAGAAACTGGTTTACATGTCCTGCTTGTGAGGATCATGTTGAGATTTATTATTGGAACATCACTGCTCAAAGGAAGTGGTGAGTATTGCTTCAAATTTCCGACATGTGCCTTGTAGATAATGGATTATTTTCTGTGTTACAACTTGAGCATGACCTCTCATCAGGGCCGCGAGTTTCTGCCATGGGTCTTTGTGAGACTGAATTGCTCATATCACGAGACGAAGGTTCTTGTGCACATGGAGCACGATGTCCACACGCTATAGTCGGAAGCAGAGTGCAAATTTTGACAGCATAATTTCTATAGCCTTCCAGTTCTGGTGAAAAAAAGTCAGCTGTTTCTCTACGATTCTTTCCTGATCAGCTGATATTCCCAGTATTTTTATGTTTTTTTTTATTTTCCTGGACTCGTCAAGTGTCACATGTGGCTCTCTTTGCTGCATTCATGTTTAAGGGGCAGGAAACTGGGATTGTTAACCAATAATTAGAATTCAAAGCGAAGAATAAAGCCAAAGGGTGCTTTTCTATTGTGCTATCAGGAATTCCGACAGGTAAATTAGATATTAAGGAAATGTTATTTTCAAACAGTGTCAAATGGTCGCAAGAATGCATTCCACAGTTTGAAGGAAAGATATATGTTTTTATGTGTGCTGCAAAATATTGATCAATAAACAAACATGTTGTTTGGTCATAATCTCACCATTGGTTACATGAACTTGCCTTTCATATATTCACGTCTGCAAACCAAATCCTACATACAATTCAAAGGATGAAAACAACATTGACTTGCCAGAAAGCAATTTATTTAATTTCTGAGCGTCGGTACATGCAAGCAAAAGCAACATCTATCTCCTTCCTCCCTCTCTCTCTCTCTCTGCTTCTTTCTTTCTCTCTCTCTCTCTCTCTCAGACACACACACACACACACACACACACACACACACACACACACTCACACCCATATATTGCCAAGCAGAGCAGCTACTGATCCACTGATAACTTTGTTAATAGTGGACTGGGTTAAGTTCTATTTCGAACCAGTCAATCAAAGGCTGTGTAAGTTGATAGCATGCCATTTCGGTTTTGAGGAATGAAGTACGGAATGGATTATTAAAAATGCAAACACACTCGTTTGGTATTGATTGCGAGACAATGCTATCAAGAAAAAAAAACTCATTGTTACCCTTCTGAAAATGAAAGATCTGAAAGACACAATTGCAAAGCTCGGTGAGAAAAAAAGCACTGTGTTAATCATACATATTGCACAAATTTTAAGTATCCACTTCAAATATCCAGGTAATTTGATATCCACATTCGTTTGCTGGTGCTTTATTAACCAGAACAGCAACAAAAACACGTAGAGACATTTCGAAATAGTATCAAAGTGTGTCTTTGTCCGTAAGGAAAATAACATGCAGGCAAGTAGGTGGTGACATTTGACAACAAACAGTATGATCATTGCTTCTTTGCATTGATAAATACAAGTATGGTAAGTGGCATGAAAATGTGCCTTCCTTTTCATTTTCTCACGGAAGTATTGTGCGATTGAAAGAGGAGAGGCAGTGGAGAGATTGATAAAACCTGAGAGGTGAGGCAGTCGGGAAATTGAAATTTGTGCTAGAGGAGCTTGAAAACAGCGTCAGAGGATAGTCTTTCATGGATTTGAAAACTGTTTGAGAGGAGAGGCAGTCGACAGATTGGAAATGGTCCGAGTGCAATGGCACTGGGGAGATTGAAGACAGCTTGAGTGGAGAGGCATCTGGGAGATTGAAAACTACCTGAAAGGTGAAGCAGTCCAGAGACTAAAAGCAACGTGAAAAGTGAAGAAATCTGGATGTTAAAAACAGCATGAGAGAAGTGGCAGGAGGGGGATTAACAAAAAAACTCAGCTGGGGAAGCAGTCAGCAGACGATAACAATTTGACTGGAGAGGCAGTCAGGAGACTGGATACAACCCGAGGGGAGACACAGTCTTACCCTGCGGGTCGAGAGGAGTCGGAGCTGCGAAAGAACATACTTTTTGATGACTTAGGCAGATTTGAATAATCTGTGAGAGTGAAAACACAGGAAATGAACGACTTCATTTGTTCTTGAGCAGCTATCTTTTTGGATTGTTTTCCAGTGGTGCTTATTTTTGAAAAATAAATTTATAATCAAGAACAGGGAATGTTACAATAATTCGGCACAACAAATGGAGCTGATTTGTGCGTATGGGTGAATAATTTCAACTTTGTACTAAGGTCCAGTTTATTGTCAGTATTGGAAGACTGAGGTTGAAGTATGTTAAAGTACCTAAAGAAATTGAAAAGTTGAAGTTTAAAGCATTGCAGGGCAGCGGAACCAAGCCGAAGGCACGTCATGTGGCATTTGGGGAGCCCTGAACACCCAGAATACCGCCTGTGCAGAAAATTCCATCAGCTGAATAAATCAAAGTTTTGTTTTTCAGAGCTTGACAACCGGCTGGAGTCACTGAGGGGAAACACTGTGGCAAGTTCAGGGAGGTGGTCACACTGCAAGTAAGGGCCAAGCATGCAGACAAGGAATGGATGACCGCCAGGTAGTCCAAGAGAAACATGCAAGCAGGCCAGAAGTCTGCTGAGGTACCGCTCACTAATATTTTTTTCCATTCCGGACATCGGTGAGGGCGAACGATGATTAGAGGAGTGCAGCAAGCGTCAAGATATAGGAAAAAGGCGATGCCCAGCTGTACGACAGGAGGTAAGAGAGCAAGAGGGCAGCATACATCGCTGAGTTTTTAGTTTGAGGATAGGAAAGACATTGCAGTGAGAGTCCAGATGACATTAGTGTGGTGTGTTGAGTCTCCGGAGTTAGCATCAAGAATTACGCGGACGGATTGCAGTACATCCTTCTGCGGGAGGTCAAACAGCCAGGCATTATGTTTCGGATTGGTACTAATGGCATTGAAAGGAAGATGGAAATGTTTCTGCACTCCAAACATAGAGCAGCAGGTAGACAATTTGCAAGTAGGGTCTCCAAAGCAGTAGCCTCCAGTTACTCCCAGTGACATGTGCAAATGAGTACAGAGTTAGGAAGATAAAACAGAACGATTTGTGGTTTTAAATATAGTGCAGAGAGAGGGCTTAAATTCGTGGTACACTGGAAATGGCGCCGGGCATAGGGCGCCAGTAAACGCCAGACGGATTTCACCCGAACAGAGCCAGGGCTGTTTCATTCTGGGCGGTTTCTCTGGTGCTGGTGGGGAGATTTCAGGTAAATTCTGCAGTGAACTTTGAACCAGGAGAGAATATCAGGGAGCACATAATTCTGGGAGAGGCAGAAGACAATAAAATTGGGGATAGTAAATTAACAGATGCATTTGGAGTAAGTGGACAAGTATTGAAGTCTAAATCAGGATTTTCCTGCAGGGATGGCAAGGCACACAGCAGTGTTAAGAAAAATTGAGACTTTCGGTCCCAGATGGTCTTTCTAGGATTATGAGGTTCTGGCGATAACGGAGGTGTGGCTTAAGGAAGGATAAATCTGGTTGTTAAATACACTGTTTACAAAATGTTCAGAGAAGATAGGAAAGGGGAAAAAAGGAGGCGGGGTGGCGTTTGTCTTAAGGTGACCATGGCAGTATTGGGAGAAAGGATGTGTCTGAGTATTCAACAGCAGGATCTATTTGCTAGAGGTAATGCATAAGAAGGGTAGAGTCACATTGCTCGCTGTAATGTATAGATCATCAGCTAGTTGGACGGATATCAAAGAACAAATAAATAAGGACATTAGAGACAGGTGCAAACATCATAGAGTAGAAATAATAGAGATACACTAATAAATTAATAGATTTGCGCTGGGGTAATGAATGGGTAAAGGAGACAGAGCGACAAGGGTTAGAAGTTCGTTTTCAGCAGAATTTTGAATAGCAGTTTGTGTCCAGTCCAGCAGCTAATGAGGCAGTGTTAGAACTGGCCCTTGGGAATGCGACATGCCAAGTTGATCAAGTCACAGCAGTGAAGCATTTAGGGGACGTTATTCATTGTATCATAAGGCTAAGGACGATAGTGGAAAACTTAATTTGTCAACCCGGAATCAGAATAATCAAAAACCTGGAGAACAGACTTTCCAAAGGGCAGGAATGGAACTGGGAATGATAGGCTGTAACCATGGTTGGTGAGAAAAGCAGCAGTTTAACAATGGACTACCATCAATGAAAAGATGATTTGGTCAGAGGCAAGGCATGTTCCTTCAAAATGGAAGGAAAGTACAAACGAATCCAAAGCTGCCAGGATGGCACAGGAGATAAAAATTAACATTAAAAAGAATAATTGTGCTTATGACATATTTCAGCTAGCAAATGCAATAGATAATCAAGCTGAAAACAGAGGGTTCAGGAAGGATGTGAAAAGGCAAATACGTGCAGCAAAGAGGGATTATTAAAAAAAAAACTGGCAGCTAACGTAAAAGGATATCACAGCGCATTCATAAAGCACATCAATAGTAAAAATATGTTAAAAGGAGTAGGGCTAAATTGGGGCCAAAAGGGTATTTGCGCATAATGGCAAGAGACGTGACTGAGATGTTGTATAAATACTTTGCATCTGCCTTTTGGAGGCAGTTGCTCTTGAGGACATTGTGGCATAGGAGGGAACTCAGTCACTAGGAGGGTTTAAAATTGATAAAGAAGAAGATATTTGATAAGTTGTCGATACTTTAAGTTGATAAGGGACCAGGACAGAATGAGATGCAAGTAAGAACATTGGAGGGAGTGAGAGTGGAAAGTTCAGGGGTACTGACAGTAATCTTCCAACGATAATTTGATTCGGGGGAAGTGTCAGAGGGCTGTAGATTTGCAAAACATTACGCATTAGTTCAAGGAGGTTCTAAAGATGAAGTGACTGAAGCATTCTGGTAAAATCATCACAGCCACCGCGACTCAGGAGGGAATCGAGGAGAAGGACTCTTGCACTCAACAGGAGGAGAGGCATCCAAACAGAGGGCTCAGGTGAGAGGTGACTGAAGCATTCTGGGAAAAGTCATCACAGCCACCACGAGTCAGGAGGGAATCGAGGAGATGGACTCTTGCATTCAACAGCAGTAAGGGCATCCAAGAGGAAGCTCAGGTCAGAAGTGACTTGAAGCATTTTGGGAGAAGTCATCGTAGCCATCGCGACTCAGGAGAGAATCGAGGAAGCTGCACAGTCAACGAAAGGAATAGCCACAAACATATATTGCTGCATTCTGTCCATCCCTACCTCCTCCTCAAATCTAAAAGAAAAAGAGAGAGGAAGAGGCAGTGACTTCAGCAATGCACCAGACCTGCCTTCTGAAAGTGAATTTTAAAGAAAATGCAGCTGATTGGTGAGTAAATCCTGGGAGCAGAGTCGGAAGGTGGAGTACCAGAGCGTTGACCTCGGGGCACATAATAACTGAAGACAAAACAGAAAAAGTGAAGTCACAGGAAAGTTGTCACCGGATTGTTTGGTAGGAAATCTGCATCAAATTTGAAAAAGAAATACTGCAAACCTAATTAATAAATTAATTATCTAAGTAGAGATGGCTGGGCAGTTCATGTGCTGTAGCTGTATATTGACGGAGTTGGCAGATCCTATTGTGATCTACAGTAACCCCATATTCAGCAAGCATTAGTTGCTCGAGGAACTCCGGCTCAGAGTTGATGAGCTGGAGTCCAAGCTCTGGATACTGCAGCACATCCAGGAGGAGGAGAGTTACCTGCATGCTCTGTATCAGGAGGTGGTGACAACAGCGAGATTAAGTACCTCAAGTCCAGCCAGTGGTCAGTTTCAGCGCGTTGTGACAGCAAGTGAGGGAGGTAGAGGGATCTTGTATTCAGGAATAGAGGAGTCTCAGCACATGACCTTGTCCAACAGTGTGGATGATGGAAAGGGCTGCAGGGAGGATGAGCCAGCAGAGCACAACACCGTGGCACAGGAGGCCGTTCAAGAGGGGGGTGCAAAAAGACAACTGGTAGTTGCCGGAGAATCCATAATTAGGGGAAATGATAGCTTTCTTTGTAAGCAGGATCGAGAGTCGCGCATGTGGCCTGCCCAGTGTCAGGATGATGGACATTTCCGACCCACTTAAAAGGATATTGGAGAGGGAGGGGGATGATGCAGTTGTTGTGGTCCACGTTGGGACAAATAACATAGGTAAGACGAGGAAAGAGGAACTGTTTGTGTTTTGTCAGGAACTAGGAAATAAATTAACGGACATGTCCTCAAAGTTTATGATCTGCAGATTACTTCCCAAACCACGGGAAAATTGGCATTGGGGCGTGAGAATAAGGGAAGTTAACACGTGGCTGAAGGAGTGGTGCAGGAAAGAAGGATTCCATTTCATGGGGCACTGGCATCTGTATCGGAACATGAGGTATCTGTTCCATTGTGACGGTCTCCACCTGAACCGATCTGCGATCAACATTCTAGTGAAAATGGTAAATAGGGGGGTCAACTTGACATTAATCTAGAAAGAAAGTGTGGTGAGTGAGGGGGGGTGGGGAGGTGGGGGGTGGTTAAGGGTAGAACTCCAAGAAGTATGACTAATGCGAAACAAAGTAGCTGGTTAGCATGTGGAGGGGGTTGGGGGGGGGGGGGGGGTGGGGGGTGCAGTGGTGGATTCAACTTCATGGAAAATTATTAAATAACTGAAAAGAAAGGAGAGCCCAGGAGAGGCTATTAAAGTATCCAGAACATAAAAATAAGACAGTGTATGTGGAATGGGCTAAGAATCTAACTTCAAGCACATCAGATAAAGGGACGACAATGTGAAAGGGTCAGGAAATAGAGGACTGAAGGTGTTGTATCTGAATGCATGCAGTGCACAAAATAAGGTAAACGAGCTTGAGGCGCAGATTGAAATTGGAAGGTATGATGTGGTGGACATTACGGAGAAATGGCTGCACCTGGATCAGGACTGGGAGCCAAATATACAAGGATATACGTCTTACCGACAAGATAGGCAGGTTGGCAGAGGGGGTGGTGTTGCTTTGTTAATAAGAAATTAAGTTAAATCGATAGCAACAAATTCTTTAGGGTCAGATGATGTAGAATCTGTTTCGGTAGAGTTGTGGAACCGCAAAGCTAAAAAAAAACATAACGGGAGTTACGTGCAGTCCTCCGAAGAGTGATCATGATATGGAGCACAAGATTTACCAGGTGGTAGAAAAGGATGTAAGAAAAGGACGGTTACAGTGATGATGGAGGTTTTCAATATGCAGGTAGACTGTGAAAAACAAGTTGGTATTGGATCACAAGAAAAGTAATTTGTGGAATATCTACTAGATGGCTTTTTCGAGCAGCTTGTGGTGGAGCCCACTAGGGAACAGACAATTCTAGATTTAGTGATTTGTAATGAGGCAGATTTGGAAAGGGAGCTTAAGGTGAAGGAACCATTAGGAGGAAGTGACCATAATATCCTCTAATTTACCATTCAATTTGAGAGTAAAAAGCTAGAATCAGATTCAACGGTATTACAGTTGGATAAAGACAACTGCAGAGGCATGAGGGAGGAGCTCGCCAGAATTGACAGCGAGATCAGCCTAGCAGGAAAGCCATTGGAACAGCAATGGCAGCATTTTCTGGGAGCAATTTGGGAGACACAGCAAAAAATCATCCCTAGGAAGAAGAAGCATACTCAAGGGAGGACGAGGCAACAATGGCTGACAAGGGAAGTAAGGGACAGCATAAAAGCTAAAGGGAAAGTATACACTATGTCGAAGAGCAGTGGTAAACCAGGGGATTGGGAAGCCTACAAAGACCAACAGATGACGAATAAAAAAAGGAATAAGGAGGGAGAAATTAACTATGAGGTTAAACTAGGCAAAAATATACAAAAAAAGGATTGCAAGAGATTTTTTTGATTTATACAGGGTCATAGAGAGGCAAAAGTGGACAATTGGCCGCTGGTAAATGAGGCTACAGAAGTAGTAGTGGGGAATAAATGAATGATGGAAGAACTGAATAGGTGCTTTGCGTCAGTCTTCACAGTGTAAGACACGAGTAACGTCCCCAAAGTTAAAGGGAGTCGGGGGGTAGAGATGAGTATTGTGGCCATTACCAAGGAAAAGGTGCTAGGAAAACTGAAAGGTTTGAAGATGGATAAATCACCTGGACCAAATGGTTTACACGCCAGAGTTCTGTACGACATAGCTGAAGAGATAGTGGAGGCATTAGTGGCGACCTTTCAGTAATCATTGGAGCAGGGAGGGTCCCAGAACACTGGAACATAGCTAATTTAACACCACCCCCCCCCCCCCACCCGCCCCCTGCCCCTGCTGTTTAAGAAGGTATTCAGCCAAAAGACGGGAAGTTACAGGCCAATTATCCTGATCTCGGTCTTTGGTAAGATTTTAGAGACCATTATTAAGATGTGATTTCAGAATACTTGGAAGTGCATGGTAAAATTTTATAGACAGCATGTTTTAATTAAGTGGACGTCATGCCTGACAAATAATTTAGAATTATTTGAGGAGTTAACCAGTAGGGTAGACAAAGGAGAGACAATTGTTTAAAGCTACTTGGACTTCCAGAAGACCATTGACAAGGTGATGCATAGGAGGCTGCTCAGTAATTTAAGAGCCAATGGTGTTAGAGGCAAGGGACAAGCACTGATAGAAGATTGGCTGTCTGACAGGAGGCAGAGAGTGGGGATAAGGGTATCCTTCTAAGGATGGCGGCCGATGACAATTGTAGTTCCACAGGGGTCAGTGTAGGGACCACAACCTTTTACTTTACACATTAAAGATCTGGATGAAGGAACAGAGGGCATCTCGGTTAAGTTTGCAGATGATACAAAAAGAGGAGGAGGGACAGGTAGTATTGAGGAGGTGGGGAGGTTGCAGAACGATTTGTACAGATTAGGAGAATGAATAAGATTTGACAGATGGAATACGACCTGTGGAAGTATGAGGTCATGAACTTTGGTAGGAAGAATAGAGGCATAGATTATTTTATAAATGGGGAGAGAATTCAGAATTCTGGAGTGCAAAGGGACTTGGGAGTCCTAGTCCAGGACTCTCTTAAGGTTAAATGGCTGATTGATACGGTAGTCAGGAAGGCAAATGCAATGTTGGCATTTATTTCGAGAGGACTAAAATATAACAACAGGGATGTGCTGCTGAGGCTTTATAAGGCTCTGGTGAGAAAACACTTAGAATATTGTGAGCAATTTTGGGCCCCATATCTCAGGAAGTATGTAGTGGCCCTGGAGACGGTCCAGAGGTGATTCACGAGAATGACCCCAGGAATGAAAGGCTTAACTCATGAGGAAAGATTGAGGACTCGGGGTCTATACTTGATGGAGTTTAGAAGTATGACGGGGAAACTGATTGAAACTTACAGATTACTGAAGGGTCTGGAAAGAGTGGACGTTGGGAAGATCTGTCTATTAGTAGGGGAGGCTAGGACCCGAGTGCACAGCCTCAGAGTAAATATACGTCATGTTAGAACAGAAATGAGGAGAATCTTCTTTAGCCAGAGAGTGGTAAATATATGGAATTGATTGCCACAGAAAGCTGTGGATTACAGCTCATTGAGTGTATTTAAGACCAAAAATAGATCGGCTGTTCATTGGTAAGAGGATCAAATGTTACAGGGAGAAGGCGGCAGAATGGGTTTGAGAAACGTATCAGCTATGATTGATTGGTGGAACAGGCTCGATGGGCCGAATGGCCTAATTTCTGCATGTATGTCTTATGGTCTTATGGCCCTGCGGTTGCAGTCCTGTCAGTTTAACTTCCTTGGTGAGAAAACTTCTAGAAACAATTCTTTGGAATATAATTAGCAGTCACAAGAAATAAACTAGTATCGATTAATTGAGTAGAATCAGCACCAATTTTTAAAGGCAAACCACATCTAACTAACTTTCTGCAGTTTTGTGAAGTGGTAACAGAGATGGTTGTTGAGGGCAACGCAGTTCATGTGTTGTGTAACGACTTCCAAAAAAAGTTGGGTAGAGTACCACTGTGCTGGGGGCAATATCAAAGCTTGCGTACAACATAGATATCGGGAGAATGGTAAACTGTGAGGAGGACAGTGCAAGATTTCAAAAAGGCATTAATGCATTTGTGGAGTGGGCAGATAGTTGGCAGATGAATTTCAAAGCGAAGAAGCGTGAGTAGATGCACTTTGGTACAAAGACCATGGAGATAGAGTATAAAATAAAGTGTGCTAATCCAAAGGGTATGCAGGAGCAGAGAGTCCTGGTCGTACATGTACATAATTAATTAAAAGTGGGAGGGCAGGTACAGAGAGCTGTTTTTAAAGCTAACAATATTTTAGGCTTCATTAGTGGGAGCATAAAGCACAAGAGCAGGGAGGTTATGATGAAGTTATACAGGGCACTGTATTGAACTCACCTGGAACATTGTGTAGAGCTCTGAACGCAACACTTTAGGAATGTTTTGACTACTTTGGAAATAGTACAGGGGAGGTGTGCAAAAATAGTTCCAGCGAAGAGACACTTCAGATATGAGGAAACATTAGAGAAGCTGCTACTGTTTCCCTTGTAAATGAAAAGGCAAAGAGGCGATTTGTTTTTAAGTTATCAAAATCATCAGGGGGCTGGAGAGAACAAATGGGGAGAACCTGTTCTTCCTGTAACTGGATATAGAATTCGAGCCACGGTTTTAAAGTGTTTTGTAAAAGAAGCCAACACGAGGTGAACAAAAAGAAACACATTTTTCACATAGCGAGTTGTTACAGTTTGGAATACACTGTCTGGAAGACTGGAGGAGCCAGTTTCAATTGAGGCATTCACGGCAACTTGGGCGCTTATATATATAGAAACTATGTGCAACATGTGAGGGAAAAGACAGGAGCTTGGCACTTTAGTTAAAGTGCTCAGAGAGATGGTGCAGAGACGATAGGCCGAATGGCCTCATTCTTACCAGTAACTATGTGTGATTCTGTGACTCTCATTATGAACTGCCACGTACCTGGGGAACCACATCCTTAGTTGACTGGTTTTCTTGTGAGTCAGCAGTTGACAAATCTTGTTCGATCATTGGCTTTATAAATGGAGATTCATTCTCGGCTGAATCTCTCCCATGCTGGACAAAATACATTAGAAATGCCGTTTAAGGCCTAGACAATATTGCCTGGAAACTAACGTAATAGAACAACATTTGGGGCGCTTCGTTCTTTGCAGAGACTACCAGATGTAGAATTGTTCCACTTACAGTAAACAATATTAAGCGCCGACTTTAAAAAGTAATCCAGTTTCTGAGCTGGTTTCATATTGAGAAACAAGGATTTATTTCCGCAGACAGAAAACTAGTTATACACAGGGCACAAATGTAAAACATGTGTCAAAAAGCCATGAGGTGCAGCAGAACTGTGCTGGATGGAAAACTTACTGAATTGTGGAAAGGGGGGCTGATGGATACAGAATTTTCTGATTTCTCAATGGGGCGGAATTGTTTGTTGTTTCCCAAGTCTTAGTAATGTGTGCTTTGGTTTTGAGGCCTCTTTGTTCCTGCAGTCTCACTAACTATCTCCTTTACACAGACCTACCAGATGAACATTTTAGTTGTGTTAAATTTATCAACGTTCTGTCAAATTGTGCATCTGTTTTGTTCTTTCTGCTGAATATCGTCCTGCTTTGCACACCTCTAATTTGGTTGAGCTTGCCAGACAGTCCTTTTGCGCATCCTGAATTTAATAAATTCAGATTACATGAGCCTGCATTCTCTGCCTAGGTGGCAAGTTCCCGAATGTACTCCCACAATCACTCGACATGTCCACAGACAGATTCAAACACCCCGTGAAATCTAATGAAATCAACCAGTTTTGAGCGCCGGCCCTCCACCTGTAAAATCACGTACAATGGCCCTTGGCCATTTTTATATAACAGATTGTTTCTGAGCCCACAGTGAAAATGTTGGTGTTCAGAATTTTAATAATGGAGTGTCTTAATTGAACAAACAATATCCGATTTTTTTTGTTATTGCCTTCAAAAACTTCATTGCCCCATTAAAAGCAATTTCCAAATCTGCATGCCGAATGGATTGATATTAGTTTTGGCCAGTATGGCATTGACAGTTAGTTAAAATCTCCAAATGTGATATTTTGTTGCATTAAGTGACATTGATTTAATTCAGTTCAATATAAGATGTCTTACAGGTCGTTTATCACACAGCACTTCTCGAATTCTATTGCTGAGGAATATTGTTGACGGAGTTATCCTTGAGTCTAAGATACCTAACATTAATGCTCAAAGTATTCAGTTATATAGTGATATTTCGGTTAAGTTTTTTTGTGATTTGTGCACGTTCTCTGACAATTAGAATATTTGTGATTCTTATACTTCCTTCAACAGAAAAGGAACAGTTATTGAAAGAGGATGGTAATCAGTTATATTTTAAGATTCGTTTATATGTACAGTTTGCATTATGCATGTTGTTAGAATCTTTATGGAATACGGGCGCCAGGGTCAATACCAAACTTTAATGCCAATCCGTAATTTCCATTGAGAAGTTTTAGGACTTGTGGCGTATGGTCCCTTTTCTGGAGAGGCAATGGTGGTTTCATTTACTGTTAGTTCTATAATTGTGAACATATTTTGAACGATGTACGGTTAGGTTGGAGAGCTGACATGACCTGCCTTGTGGATTATGACATGTTTCAGCTATGTCGGGCGAGATTGTTTAACCACTTTGCCTGGCATAAAATGCGTCCCTTTGTTTCTGATATAAGCTGTTTTTCACTTTACCTAATTGCATGCACTTCAAGTCACTGTATTGAAACAGGTTTGATCACTTGGTATAACGTTAGAGTGATGTGTATTCCACTTCTTGTGGAAATGCATCGTTGTGGTATTTCATGTGGCCTGTGGTGAATGGCTTATAGAGTATAATCGAAGGTCAATTTAGAATTAATAAATCTGTTCCATTGCAGCGTGCATTGTGGCGTCATGCTATCGACATTGAAGTTACCCACGGCAGTGAAAGTACACGATGCTGTCGATGCTTTGGAAAAAGTTAGAATGTGATGCTATGAAGTGTATTTTATAACAGAATGGCATGCCAATGTAACTATACATGGTGTTTCTACAGCTTTCGACGCAAAGTGCAAAACCACAGGTAAACATTAAAAACGTCACAACAAACATTTGTAAAGAATAAATGGTACTAATGATTTTATTTTAAAATTAGATTGCGTTCAAAGACATTTAGGGTAGCGGTTAGAGGTTATAATTTGCAATTGGAGTGGGAAAGATGCAGTAATTGTGCTATACGTGATCTGAATAAAACAAGTAGTGCTAAGAATGAGGTTCTGCACAGGAAATATAAACAGCTGAGTGTAAAAAAAAAAAAAATTCAAAGATATGAATCTCAAGGTGTCAAACCAGTCACCACAGTATATAAAGTAGGTGCTTAAAAAGCGTGGGCTCAACGTTACTGAATGAATAATCGTTTTATTAGATGGCTTAAAGAAGCAGTAGAGGAGGTAAAATGAGATGCCCCGTTGGGACGGTCTCCACTTGGACAGATCTGGCTGGGGAACGAATAACAAGAGCTGCATTGAGGGCTTTAAACTAAATAGCGGTGGTGTGGGGAAGTCAAGGGGGAATAACGAGTCTATCAGGTTAACAATATGGGTGAGAATAACCGGAATGTGACAGCTAGTGACAAAGTATGCACACTTATGTGTATAACAGGATTTAGGTTAATTCTCGGCAAAATGTCGAAATCAACACGAAGTAATATTTTTATATGAATGCAGGAAGCATTCACCAGAAGATGGATAAATTGAAGGAGCAATTAGCAATACATTGGAATGATGAAATAACCTTTACACGTAACTAATTGGAAGGTGATGGAGTCTAGACGCTGAGTGCTCAGGTGTATTTGCCACTTAGGTAGAAATTAATAGGATGTGGGGTCACACTGCAAATAACGTGTCAACAATGATATAGTGATAAATGTTCCTGCCCTGGAACATCAAACTGGAAATAAATTTGGCTGAAAATAGCAAATAGCAAGGGGGAAAATATCGCAGGCAGAACAATATTCCAAACTCTCCAACATCATTCAAATTATAGGATTGCGTTTTAGTCATGAAAAAAATGATAGATGGTAAGAAAGAGATGGCAATAATCGTGTGTGATTTAAATATTTATTATACATTGAGAAATTCTAATTGTTCAATGTAGCGCAAGTTGTTTCATTGCAGTGAGGAGGTTTTCTTCGCTCAGCGCACAGGAAAATATTGCTTTAGGCAAACGAATATACTATTATAAATGATCAATTATTGGTTTCATAACAACTAAAAATTCCGTGAATTTTAATTTTAATATGTTAGGTACGAAATTCCATGGAAGGACGAGACAATCTGTTCTGAACATAACACATGGACGTTAAATAAATAATGAAATTAATAAAGAGCACAATGCACTGCTGCCGAATACAGACTAAAAATCAGATTAAAGGCACGATTACAGGTTATCAGTTACATCGATCTATTGGGATTTTGGGGGGAGAGGCTGTTGGGTTTGTCGGGAGTTGGTGGGGATGTGGTCGTGTGTAAGGTGGTGCGAATGCAATTGATGGGAAAACTGAAAATTTAACAAAACAAAGATATGAAAAGGAGCATGTTAGAAAGGCAGAATCTAAAAATATCTCGGCCAGTGAATCTAACATCAGTCATTGGATGAATGCCGGAATTTGCTATTGACAAAGTAGTAAGAGGACATTTTGAAAGTCATACCATCATCAAACACAGGCACATACTAACGTGAACGGAACACCGTATTTGAAAAGTGTTGGACATCTTTGAGTATATTCCAGCAGTGTTAAGAATGTAAATCAGCAGGTGTAGTATATTTGAATTTTGAAAAGTATTTCCCAAATATTTCACCTAAAAAAAAACAATCACGACCTTTGACTAAAGCGACTAAGTCGGGAATGGTATTTTGACTATAGCTAAATTTGCAGATGACACCAAACTAATTAGAAAAGTAAGTTGTCATGAAGAAATAATAAATTTAGAACTGGATATGGAATGGTTAGGTGAAAAGGCCAAAATTTGGCAGTAGGAGTCTGACGTGGACAAATGTCTGATTATCCATCCTAATTGGAATAATAAAAAGGCAACGTATTATTTAAAAGGAGAGAAAATTCGAAATGCTTCAGTCGAGAGGAATGTGAATGTCCTTCCTCATGTATTGCTGAAATCTAGTGTGCAGGTGCACCAGATAATACGAAGGGAAAAATGTTTTTAGGCATTTATTGCTAAAGGAACAGAAGTTAAACTAGGGAAGTGTTGTTGCAACCGTACAAGGCATTGGCATGACCACACCCATAGTACTGTGGACAGTTTTGGTCCTCTTACTTGAGGAAGGGTACAGGTGCATTGGTGGTGGTTCAGAGGAGGTTGACTATTTTGATTCCAGAAACGCAGGGCCTGTCTTTTGATGTGAAATTGAGCAATCTAGGCCTATACTCGCTAGAGTTTAGAAGGATGAGAGGCGATCTAATTGTGGTATATTTGATGCCAAAGGGAATAGAAAAAGTGAATTTGGAGCGCATGTTTCCCCTTATGTGGCATTCTAGAACGAGCGGCCATCGTTTTAGGCTAAGGGAATGTGGTTCTAAATCAGAGATGATGAGGAATTTCTTTTCACAAAGGATCGTGAATCTATGGAATTCATTAACTCAGGGTGCAGTGGATACTTTGGCGCTGAATAGGTTTAAGGAAAAGTTAGACAGACTATTAATTGTTAATGGTCTGAAAGGTTATGGTAAGAGGGCGGCAAATTGGAGTTGAGGCTGAAATGCGATCAGTCATGATCGCATTGAATGGCTGGGCAGGGTCTAGGGGCTGAATTGCTTTATAATTCTTATGTTCCTATTCTTCTTATTTTAAAGAGTTAGTGCCTAGTCAAGCATACAGGCCTGTCCCAAGTTGTCAATACGTGGTAAACTGCGTAAAGGACATTCACATGGCGTCTGTGACAGCACGCAGCAGCCCACATGAAGTTTACATTTCGCAGGCAATTGTAGAGTATGCATATGGACCAGGACTCATGCAATGTCCCAGCTCGTATGCCAGAATGAATGTTATTCAGTTATCTCACTTCCGGATTTTGGAATATATGTGCCAATTGTTTTCATAATACATTTTGATATGAGTTGAACAGATGACATATGTTGCATATCTCCCTTCTTTTTCTAATCCATTGTGTTTACCTGCAGGTAAAAATCTCCCCTTAAATTCAATACCTTTCTCTCTTTATCTCAGTTTTTTTTTACTGCTCTCTACACGGCCTTTGGATTTTCCCTATTGTTGTGCCAGTGCATCATTATTAGCTGTGTCTTTTTTCTCCATTCAATTACAGCTGATTGCAGCACCCTAAAATTGACTAGACTTCACGTAGCTATACAATACCATTTCGAAATATTCGCAGTGAACTTGGCTAATTTGTCCTTTAGGGCAGTGCAGGTTATGGAATAAGGATGAAAGTGACGAGAGAATATAATCAGACAATGGCTTTATCATCGCTGAATGTCCCATTTTCAACATGCTGGCGTTTACCATTGGCTAGGAGCTGAAACGGACTACCCACACCAATACTGTCAGTAGAAAAGCAGGCCAGGGGCTCTGAATACTGTAGCGACTAAGTCTCCTCATCACTCCCCAAGAACAATCTACCATCTATAAGATACAAGTCAGAAGCATGATCGAGTACTTTCCACTAGCCTGGATGATAGCAACTCGAGAAACACTTGACACGATTCAAAACTTGACACGATTCAAAAAATGGGTGCCCGCTTGATTAGCATCACTAGCGCATACACTGAGTCTCTTCATCAACAAGGAACATTGGCACCAGTGTACACCATCTAAAAGGTGCAGTGCAGAAATTCAACAAGCATACTTCGACAGCACCTTCCAAACATATGAGGGCTACTATCTAAAAGGATAATTGCAGCATAGACATGGTACCTCAATCACCTGCACGTTCCCCTCCAAGCCATCCTAGCAGCACTGTGGGTGTGCCTACAGAATATGGACTGCAGTGTTTCAAAAGGCAGCACTTCACCACTTTCTCAATGGCAATTAATGGTGGAAATATTTGCTCGCTCAACCAGCAAAGCCATCAGCCCGGGAATTAGTAAATATATATATATATATATATAAATCGATCAAAACAATGTTCAGATTTCTGCACATTGTCACCACGTTCTTCATTGTCAAACAAAGACACCCTGTACATTGTCAGATACAAATTCATACACTGCTTTCACTCGGGTCACGAACAATTGTATATGCCTTCAACATCAATCACTCTTTGTCATTTTTATATATTACGATAGAAAGATTGAATCTTGTGGCCAAATATATGGAATACAAAATGTAACAAAAAAACTTATATTGTCCCTTACGCTGAATACCATCGGCAATATTGCATTAAATGCTACAATTAAAGAGAAACCTGAAATAGAGAGTGTGTATGTATTCTAATAACATTACCATATCCCTAAAGTGTCACTAATCTCTTCAATAAACTTATTGTACCACTAATCATTAATCGTGCAGCCTTTAGTAGGATTTTTAGTATTTGACAAGAGGAGTGATTAACTTTTCGGTGTCACTTCAACATAAGCATTTTTTTCTCAAAATCCTATCACCTGGTGATGCTTGCATTTCTTTAACATATTGGGTAGAGATTGCATGTTTTGTCAAAGGGATGCAATAATTTCCCAATGGATACATTGAAAATCCATTGACTTTCCAAGGACAAGTTCTACATTTTTCAAGTCTAATTACTTTGTTTTGCTTTTTCATTAATATTTTGCTCACCATCAAAGGCACTACACCATACATTGCATCTGTTCTAATAGCATGGCTCAACCAAGCTATTATTTAGAGAATCACATTTATTTTCAATGATTTTAAGTGTTCTCATGCCGAATCTGAAAACAAGGGAAAAAAGTGGAGCATTACAAGTCATTTACCTTTTTTCGACTCTAGCTACACAGTGAATCCACAAATGTTTTCTACTAATCTTTTCCACTCACTGCGAACGGACAACCACTGAGAATATTATGGACTCGCATTAACGAACTGAAGATTGTTGTGACCATCACGATTCTCATAGACTGATATTTTTTTTCCACCAGCCATCCCCCCGAACAGCACAACCCCACAAATTGCCATTTCCTGTACAGGTTGACAGCCCTGTTATACCACTTTAAACACATGACCATGTAATTATATTTTTGAATCATATTTGGAACGCTTGCCAATAATTCCTCGGCATGCTGGTGCCCATTTTTCCATTAAAATTACGTTATGACTATGTTATTCCGGAACTGACAAAAATGTTTTCATCTCCAGTTGAATTATCTGTGATGTATGTGCATTGTTGATGAATACGCTCCATATATACACCGTCTCATAATACAGTGACCATTAAATCCTCATTTAATTTGTCACAATGCCGAATGTTTGTGTCTGTGCAATGAAGGCTGATAAGTATATCTGGTTTACAGCGTTTTGCTCAAGCCTTAGACGCCTGATCTAACAACGTGACTCTTTCTGAGAATTACCTCCAGTTAAGACCATAAGACTATTCACAAGCGACTCTTCTGCAGAAGCCAAAAACCTGAAAACACGCAGGCAGCAGGGGTTTCCAAAGAGATTTTCTGCAATCCTGAAGAAAGTCTCTAGAATTCCATGTTGCATTGATGTATGGATGAACCGTTTGTCTTGCTGAATTTAAGAATTGATGGCCAAAATTCCTATACATTCAAATTATGATCTATCCTATCATATTTCACCATAAATTTTAATAGGTTACCCGAAATTTGTTCAGTGTCCAGCTGGAGAACATTTGCCTTTCAAATGCATTGCACCTAACGCTACTTTCTTTAGAAAGTAACAGTTTCAAGGCCATTCTTAGTCTCTTTGTTAAGTTCATAATCCGTATGCACTTATCCAATTTTTTTCCCCATCCGGTGGTTTGAGATTAACTAGCCATGACACTTCACCATTGCTTTGGACCATTCTTATCAAAATAATCAAATACATTAATATACTTCGTATCTAGTTGAGACCACAGAGCTCAATCTTATGCAACTTCACTCGCTGACTTTTCCAGTCACGAGAAAGTTCGATTCCCTATGGCTGTCTGCTTCCTCTTAGATAGCTAACCCTCTGATGCCTTTTTCATCGCCATGAACATCATGTGTAGGAACTTTTCTTTGTGACATAGTGTCATCATACTTGGATATTCAATTACCCTACATCTACTGGCAACTCTTTATGCCGCCTTCATTCCCATTCTCAGAGTTCTATTAAATTTGTCAAGCGAGATAACCTTTCACAGGGGTATGTTTTATCTGCTTTATTGAATTGTGATTTCTAATTCCATGCTCTTACCTCATTATTAACGGGTTCCAGTATTTATCCATACCAAATTTCAGATTATTTAAGCAAAAAAAAAAATGCTACGTTCTGTCTCCGCTCTGCCTTGGTTAACTGAAATCTATTTGTGCTTTGTGACTTTTTTCCACAAAGCAGGACTGCCCTGCTGACGTTATCAATCTTCATGCAAGTACATTTCCCCCTTGTTCGGAGTGCTGGCGTCACTCTCATTTTCGCTCTTTCAGAGTTCAGTGAGTCAGCACAATGTCGAATTTACTCAGGGAAGTAATTTTTAAAACACATTATGTTGATGTATTTAATTTGAAGCATGGTAAACACAAAGTACAAGAAAGAGAGTATGCGGGGTTTCTCCAGCCGGCATCTGAAAGGGCGGCTGTAAAACTTTTTACGCCGAGGCAGCTGCCCTACAGCCATTAACAGCTCCTTGGAGAGTTAAATAGTTTGATGTGCGACTACCGACACCCAATCGGGATTGCATCTATCTCAAACGGCTGCCAGCTCATTCCATTAACTATAAGGTATGTTGTCCAAGTAGAACGACAGGGCACCTCGGACACTGACTGGATGACAAGCGCCAAGTGCGGTCTAAGTGTGTGAACCCACAGGACTAAGCATTTTCACCATCTCCTGGGGCATAACAGAGGGGATGTGTTGATCAAGGTTAGGTGGCGTAAGTAGTTGGGGACTAAATGGAAAGGCCAATCGGGCACGGAGCAGCGATCTCAGCCATGTTGTCGGGGTAGATTATTGGAGAGGGTGCATTGATTGAAGTGCTTTGCATCCCACTAATTTCCGAGGCTGAGGTGGAAAGGGGCGTTTAAGTGATCAGCTGCTTAATTGCCTAAATGTTGGTAGGGAGGCCATCTATCTGTCAGCATGTGGCGCCATACCACTCTCCCACCTCCAATCCGGCCCACCAACCCCTCCCCCACCTCACTAAAATTGAGGATGAGGCGGGCCGGTGGGACCCTAGATGGCACCTAAACTGGAGGATTTTGCTAAGCCTCTCCATCCGCTTGCGATGCCAGGTCCATTAAATCTGACCCACAATGTCTAAATAAATTGCTTTGTGTGCCTCATTTTCGATAACCACAATTCAATAATGCCACTGAGGTGCAATAAAACCTTGCTTTACTTATTCCATGTTATATAATGCAAATAATCTGATCATCAGATTATCTGAGATTGTTTTTGTAGCTACCCTGTTGAAGAAATTTCTCATTTCAACACTCAATTTGCTTAATGCACATGCAATGTTTTCATCAGTGAAACATTACACTATTACGCTCTCCAAATTCTGTAAATATATTTATCTTACAGGGGTACAAATTCACGATCTTAAAAAAGGTATATAAATGCGGAATAACCACTTGGTGTTGCTTGGAAATTATATCCAAAGGCTAATATTTTACACGTACGCTCAATGGTGATGAGGGCAAATTGTAGCAACGACACACCCTGGAATTGTTAGGTCCACAGGCAACAGAAATCGACCGGGTTCTGTAAGAAGTGGACCTACGCTAGTTGACTTCATGAAGCGCAATATTGCACACTTTCAAAATGAGCTTCGGACATGACTCTGTTCTTTGCGTGCTGATTAGGAAACGTAAAATTGATACACGACATGACTTCAAAAACGTAGGGCTTGAGGCATAGTGCATGTTACAAGTTAGGAATGTTTGGCTTCAAAAGTTTCGTCAAGCTTGCGGCAATTCCCACGAGATACTCACAAAATGTAGAAATACTTCAATCGGAATTGTACTGACTTTTCATCTTAGAACCACGGAAAACACATAAAATGGCATTGGCCCAGATAATACAGAAATTAAAAAGCTTAAACTGAGCAGGGGGTTGTTGATGTTTTTCCTTTGTTATTTCGGCTATAAGTAAAGAAACCTCATCGGTGTTCCCAGAATGGTTTTCAATTTGTTTTGCGAGCTTCAAATCGAGACACAGTTATCATTTTTGGTGTAGACCAAAAGCAGAATATAATAGGTAACACGAATGCAGAATAATTCCAATGTGGAATTTGCGAAAGAAAGCCATTACGCAGAATACGTCTACAGTTTGAATTTGCCGTTTTTTTCAATGATACAGCATAAAGACAATTAAGGGAAATCTTGATAATGCTTTACGTAAAACTAAAATCAATATTTGGTGATGACAATCGATTCCGAAGAAATAATGTTGGAACGATTTTTTTTTCCTTAAAAGTATTTCAAAAAGCGTGCTCCCGTCGAGAAGGAAAGGCTTTGGCTCGAAAAAAATCGTCAGTAGTTAATCTAAGTTGGCATAATGCAACATTTTGTAAGGCTAGATGTGGTCCATGCTTGTCCTGGTAAACAGGCCTTTCTAGTCATATCTACTGGAAAGGGAGAAAACTGGCTCAGGAAGAAAATTCGATTCCTGTATGGCCGTGTTCTCGCAGCATAGCTTTTCAATACTTCTAAGAATGCGCAGCCCTTTCATGCACCTAGCAGTTGTTTCCTCCATGAAGATTGCACGTGCATAGCAACTCATGACCAACACTTCGAAATAGTCCAGAACTCCTTCAGTAATTCATTAGCTTAGGTAGTTAACTAATCTGAGATTAATCAGTTCACAGCCAACCTTGAGATACGTCGATGAGTTATAACCATCCTATCTGAAAATAGAGCTTAACGTAAGTGCACTTGAGAACATATTGCCAGAGAAGTATAAGGCAGCACACCATAAATTAATGTCAAATCAAATTTTAGCCTGTACATTTTAGCATCAAACTAAAGACAAATGTCGCAGCCAGAAACAGCAAGATGTTAAGGACGGTGAACAAATCCAGAGAGGGAACTGACAAGAGAACAGGTATATAACTGCACAATTTAGTCATGCTCAATCCATGCCATGCAATTACATCCCGTCATCAGGCCGGATTGCAGAGCTGAATGCCTGAAAATGCTAATCAGAGTCCTTCTACTAAATACAAGTTGCAGTGTTCAAAAGCCATCTTGCTGCTAGGAGAACTTTGCTGTGTATCAATTATCTGCCGCTGTCCCCTGCGTTACAACAAGGACTTCATTAAACACTTGTATCGTATTGGATGTCTTGAGGCCTGGAAAGGCAGCCTGCCAATATTCTGAAATAATTACCTGAAAAAAAAACAATTTATTGAATTACGCAAGCTGATGCTAGGCTCTTCCACTTCAGCACTGAAAGAATGCAAATATCAGCTTAAAGAAAAAGGTCAGAACTGAGAAAAAAAATTATGAATGAGAAATGTGATTGCTAAATGTTGAGCTGGTTCCACATAATGTCCCATTATAGTACAGGCAACTTGTTAAACCACGGTTGAAATAACGTGAAAAAATATCTAGTCTGCACCAAGTAAGTTTCGATGTGGTGGAAATGAAAAAGGGGACGTAGCGATTTATATTTCAAAACTGAAAGTTCATTGAAGGAAAATGGTTCCAAAAGCTGGAAATCCCCTCGCTTGTAAATATAACCTCATATGCTTTGTGCTTATGAACATATTGCCTATGTAAATATACCAAAGGCTAAGAAGGTATACTGACATTGACGGCCCCTAATTGATGGTTTAGAAAGTCACTATATTATCCACATCCCACCATTTAATCCCTCTGTATCTCTGTACACCGTCATGAAAATTCCCCACATCTCTCTCATCATCCCTTTTTATCTCTGTATACCGTCATCAACATTCCAATATATACATATACAAATAGATATATATAGGGAGAGACTACTTGAAATGTCTTCTTCTGCTTCTTCTTCTTCTTCTCCTCCTTCCCTATGTTGTTTTATTTTTCCAGTCGCTTACCAGAAGCTTATGATGCAGTGACTAGTGTGCAATTAAAATTCACATAATGAACTTTGATAACATGGTAAAGGGTGCAGTGCCGTAGCCTCAAAACTGAAAGACAGTAGTTAGCTTTTTCACAAAGTACAATATATGTCCTAGGCGTAATTACAAGATAACATTAATAATTAGAAGGATAATAGTAATAATAATAATAACATCAACAATTATAATAGTAATAATCACACAACGTATCATCCTTTACTTTTTCGTATCACCTGCTGCTGAGTTTCCTTTGACACATTTGATTTGCATATCAGTAGGAACGTACGACTGAAAGCAGAAGCGTGTGCGATATTCATTCTGCTCTGCCTCACAAATAGCACAGAAAGGCTTGCAGAACTGTTCAGTATCTGTGGTGTAGGTTATAATCCTGATAACCATTTGTTGAAATGCCTTGGTCATTTGTGTTTGCGTGTTCATGCAGCAGGAGGGGAGGCATGGTGCCACTCCACATCACTACCATTTTCACACTGATGTGCATTGGTACCTAATCTGGCAATTGCAATTTGGAAAACTTGGGCTATATATCAATTCTTCTCTGCCCTTGGATGTGCCTGGTAAACTGTTTAGGATGCCGTCTATTCTCATCTACTTCAACACAATATTTTAACATTCCATGGTTTGTTCGGCTATAGAAGGCAATCGTCAATCTTAGCAAATATTGACCATCGCAGATTATCGTTGAGAAGGACTAAGCAAGCCCCGTTGTAAATATGCATCCTTCTTTGAACTATGAAATCGGTACTGTTCTCCTGAATCACTTTGGAATATTACTGTATGATGAGAAACATGTAAAAATATACAGTTTATTTTGCCTTTCAATAATGAAGGATACGGTCAAGAAACTAGAAACAGTTTATAACATTTGTGAATACAATTCTGACATGTGTTTTTCAAATATCTAACTTCAACGGCACCTGGAATAACAGTTGTGTTCCCAGAGACTTGCAGTAGAAATAATGCAATTGTCCTGAACTTGCCGTATCAAATGCTGCCGCAAAATTTTGTTTTTCGTCTCCATTGTTTTCGATGCTGAAAAGAGAAGTGTGCGCCATCCTATTTCGCACAATGTAAGATTGTGTAATTGTCAAATTAATATTAAAGCTTTTGAAACATTGATTTGAAAAAGCATTTGCAGTTATTGCCGAGACGTTAATTGGAGGAAATGATGGTATGGTGTCACCAAATGTTAAAATTCTGATCCTTGTTATTATGCAGAATGGTGCCAGAAATATTATTTCATATGACACATTCATGCCTATGCCTATTGGATTAATTTTGGAATTTGTAAATATCAATAAGTTAGAAATTTTGAATCTGCCATCCTTATTCCTTTTCTCCATAATCATGCAGAGGTTACCATACGCAACAGTAGGAGGCCATTCTCCACATTAAATTAATGCTATCTCCATAGGGCAATCCAGGCAAATATATTACCCCATTATATCCGTCTCGCAATTTGCCCATACAATTTCATGAACAATATTTTCTTATCTGTTCCCATGACTATCATTAGTAATGATAAATACTACTGAACATGTTACAAAAAAATTTTTCCTCACATTTCCCTGTTCTTCATTTTCAAATCCAATCTTTGCATCTCATGTTCAGCAAGATCATGTCTGATACGATTGTCAATTCGAATCCACATTCCTGCCAACATTTCACCCATTTGTCTGCCAAGAATCTATCTCTGCCTTAAACAAAAGGAAAGCCTTAGCTTCCAAACCCTTTCGATGTAGAGAGTTTGAAGGCAGACGATTAGTTAGAGGTCAAAAAAGCTCGTCATCTCGCTCTAAAATGGGCGACACCATATTTTAAGACTCTCACCCTTGACTCAAGAATTTACTATATGAGACAACGTTTCCACATCCAACACGTCTCGACCCTTCAGGATATTTTATGTACCAAAAATATCGAATCATGCTCTTCTAATTAATCTCCAATAGAACTAGCCTTTCCAGCCTTACCTGAAAAAAAATAACCAAGCCGTTCCAGATATTGGCCTCGTATATCATCAGTGCTCCGCTTCCAAAGCATTTCACATCCTTCTTTAAATAAAGACACTAAAACGGTTTTCCACATGTGGTCTCACCAATGTGCTGCCTAACCGAAACACAAGCTCCAGAACAACAATGAGCCATTTAAAACAAAACTTCAATGTGAATTGTAAATTGTTGATGACCAAGCAAGGATCTCTCTGATACGCTACTCATTACATTTTTCCACCGTTATAATTACACTTTTGTCCCTACTCTGTCTCCTGTAAGCAAACTAATATTTTACTCACGACAATTTCTAATGCCGGGCGCCATGGGCTATATTTTCAACACTAGCCCTTGCTTTGGTGCCTTATTTTATGCCATCTGGAAATCTAAGAACACAACATCCATTTGTTCCTTTTGATTCATTCCCATTTTCTTCTGCGAAGATCTCTGTTAGCTTCGCTAAGCACGATTTCCCAAATAAAATCAATGTTGAATCTGCCTAATTATCGACATTTGTTGTTGTGCTTTTTTTCTAATTACCCCGCTGCAACATTTTTTACAGTCATTTCTATCCGGTCTAAAATTTTCCTTTTCATTGTTATTAACAAAACCAAGCATTAGTTTTTTTTTGATTTCGCCCCCCCCCCCCCAACCCCATCTTCCATACCTTAATAAAGAAGTTATTTTAGATATTTTCAACTCTAATGTAACCTTCCCTTAATCGAGCCAATGTTGTTAGATTGAAATTAACGTGCCAGATATCTCACTGGCAAGTTGCTTTAAGCTCCTGTAATGAAGCAGTAAGTGTCCGGGAATTTGTCAGTCAGCGCATACAATAATTTCATCAGTAACACATCACTGGTGACTGTAATTTTCTCCAGATCCTCCGTCCCATCCATTTTCTGACTAACAGCTGCTTATGAGATGTTAAGTAATGATGAAAATACCTGCACAATTCATCTGCCATCTCGTTACTTTACATCATCACTTCGCCAGAATCACGTCTTTTTGAAGCAACACGTCACTTTAAGAAAAAGTTTATATATAAATTCATACTACCTCTTTTTGCATTTCAGCTTAGATTGCTCCCATACTCCATTTTTCTCTGTCCATATTGTTTTTTTTAGTCATTCTTTGTTTTTTTTTCATTCTGCTAGGGTTCTCTCCATCTTTGTGCAATATATGTTTTGATTCGGCAATTTGATACCATTCTTTTTCTTTTAGTTAACTATGGATCGTGCTTCCTCACCTTGAAATTTTTATTTGCTGGTGGAATGAGTTTATTCTGTGAATTCTGCAATACCTCCTTAAATGTCTGCCGCTGCGCCTCAATTCAGTTATCCCTGAAATCAGTGCGCCAGTTCATGATATAAATGTTTTTGCTTAAGTCCCAAATACTAGTTGAGAGCCACTTATATCTCCCTCAAACTGAATGTAAAATTCAATCACTTTACGCTTATTGCTTTCGAGGGTGACTTCCAGTTTAGGGCAATCAATTAATTATGCCTCGTTGTGCAATAGCAGGTCCAACATAGTCTATATTCTGGTTGACACGAGGACTTGCTGTTCGAAGAAACAGTCCCCAAAGCAATATATGAATTCTTTCTCTCGGCTCCCTAGGTTCATCTTATTTTCCAGCCGATATGCCGACCAAAATTCCGCATGGCTATCGCCGAAATTTTCTCAGGATCTCCCATTATTACTCCCTTTGTACGCCTTCCTACAGCATTGTACCTGTTAGACGGCCGGTATACCACTCCTACAACTGGCTTCTTGCCTTTAGGTTTCCCGTTTCTACCGCAACCACTTCTACATCCTGTATTCCAGAGGTCAGATCATTCCTTGTCTTTTTTGTGATTAATGATGTCATCATTAATGAAGAAAGACAGCTCTGCAGCATTTGGTCGCTTACTGTTCTCCTACATTTCAACTACCCTTCAAAATTAATAACCTAATTTATGTCACATTGCAACCATGTCCCTGTAATAGGTATCAAATCATAGTAACCTTTCTCTATTTTCCCGATAACTTCATCTGCTTTGTTTCGAATGTGTTCAAATAAAGAAACTTTAGTTTAGACATTAGATTTTTTTGTAACCTCTACACGTATCTGATGTCTCAATCATTCAGTTGTACTCCTGTCCTGCACTGTCAAGGCCTGTTCATCATTTGGCATGTTAATAGCTTTTTCCCTCTTCCTCCTAGCTACTCGTTCATTTAGTACTAATTCCTAATTGTTATCCTTTCTCACTCATTTATTTATGTTGAAACCCTCTCTACTTCCATGGTGCAAGAGCTCAGTAGATCACTGGTTCAAGCGCAGATCAAGTGTAGGCAAACCCAGCCCTGCAGCCTCAGATTGTCAAGAAAGTTTTCCAGCGCCCCACAAAATTTAATATAAACCAAGCACACAATTCTATAAGGTGCGCTTTTATCTCTCTGATTTATTAAACCCTAAGATATTTTGCACGTGGTTTAAGTTATAAACGAGATGTTATTTACTCAAGGTTATTTTTTTTTTAAAGATAGTAACTGGAATATTGTAAGCCCTATGCAGGACCTCTTCCTTAGTCCTAATTATATCCTCTGCAACTACTTGCACTTTGAACCCTTGGTTCCACGCCCTTCGCAGCCTTTCCATTGCAAGTTCCTTTCCAGCCCTGAGCAGACATTGCGATCTTTGGGACGGGGCAGACAATACCGCCTTGTGCAATCTCACTCTCGAAGGCATGGAACAGTGAGTATCCAACTGAATATACTGTCGATCACTGCCACTGTACAACATTTAACTGCCCCATTGCTTAGTTTTCTGAAGCGTTTTGTCATCGTCAGGCTATACATTAACACTGCAGCCATCGCCCTTGTCCATACCAAGTAATATAAGCAGTTCAGTTGCAGGTTGTGGAGGCGCGTTCACACAAACCTTCTCGACCCTTTAATTGCCTGTCTCAAAGCCATACACAATTTTCCCTGAACAATGATCAAATCAGTTGATATTACCCCTAAGAGTGTTGAGTGCATCTTGGAACAAACTATTCAGATTATTTATGTCACATCCCTCGCCCCTTCCTGATTGGCTAACATAACTACAATTCAGTCTGCAGCTCATTAACCCTAATCTAACGCACCAGACAAACCTTGCAAATTGTTTGCCATGGATTGCTGCAGCATCCAGGAGCCCCACATGCTGACGCATTGATTAGTAACTCTTTCGAGTACAAACCCATTTTCATCTGTTTCAGATGAAGTTACATTGTTTCATAGTTTGCCATTGTGAGATCTGAACTCTGGATCTTGGTGTTACAAACCCAGTACCATAACCACTTGGCTATTTAGGCCAAGCTGCATTGATTTGTAACCCGCCCTGCAATCTGCAGTGTGTTTATTAAATAGCTCAATGTTTTCCTACACATTTTATGTTTCCCACCCTCACTTAACTCCTCACACGGCATATCATCAGTTTTAAATCTCGTGCATTCAAAGCAGTAACCACTGCAGATAAAGCAGCAATGAGGAACCATTGCTCTATAATTTTGAAAAAAAAATAAACAAGTGAGTGAATCACTGAAAGCCACTTTAGTTTACTGACCCAATTAAATAGCTGTAACTTCTCTCATCGAGCCTGTATGACCATGTTCAATGCTGGAATAAAATTTACTTATCTTCATTTAAAGAGTAAGTTTTAGTTTATTGCTAAATTAAAAGAATAATTGGACTTTAGAGACAATTTAGCTTTTAAAACTTCCTCAACCACTACACTCAGGAGTTCTCATTGCCGTCTGAAATAGTCTCCTTGTTCTCCTTTATTCAAAGGAAAACAACCACATCTTTCCTTTCGCCACGTGGAAATATTGCATTCTGATAAACCACCTGGGCGCCCTCTCAAAGATCCTCACATTCTTCCTAAATGATGCGTTGCTGTGAAGTGCTAAACAGAATTATATATATATATTCAGCATAAGCTGAGAAAATCACTAATTTGTTGCCATTGGCATAAATTCTGAAGGTCACAATCTAATATTATCTAATTATATGAGGAGAAACTTGATTGCAGTGTGAAGAAAAAAATAACACCGGCAGAGGGTTACTGGCGGCCTATACTCGGTGATAACATTTATTACAGTCGAAAGTCGGCAGCTGGAGCAAACTTGGGGTGAATAAATAGCAGAAGGAAAATATAAGTTGAGGCCTGGGCTCTGACAGAGATCTTGGAAAGTTGATGCATTGGAGGAATCCATAACACCTGCAGAATCTGAAACTGTGAGTTACCCGAGGGAATTTTCGGCAGTTGAATCAGAGCTGTGAGGGACAGGCAATGACATCACAGCAAATTCGTGAGTGGTTAGCTTTTGAGTCTTACAGCTGTGTTCCAGTATCTCCAAAAGAAGTGGCTGAATCTAAGCAGTGAGTGATTAAGCATTAAAAAATCATGCTTTATGTATTCAATAATTATCTCTAAAAAGTGTAGAGAACCAACAGAAAAGAGGAAGAGGTAAATCCATATGTTAAGATAACATTGCCGTGCTGGAGAAGTAAACGGTGCTCCAGGGGGTTAACTGTGGAATCTTGTTAGCTAGGGCTACGGAACAACAAAAGGTGCAATTGTAATGCCCCTGTCGCCTATAAGCTGCCGACTACTGTTAAAAAATAGAGTAGCACATTTTCAAGAATTTTAGTTAGGGACAAGAATAATACCGTTGTCAAAATGGAGTGTTTGAATTACCAGGATAAAGACTGAGATAGTACTTTGTTAAAGGGCAGAGCCCGGCTAGACTTCCAGCATTGTGCTCAGGATAATTCACCACTACAAGTGGTCATTGCTGCTGTCAACAACATGGCCAAGAAAAAAATGTGAACGCTCTAAATTTAAAGCCACATAGGTTCACAAGTAAACAGCGCCCCAAATACTGGATCATTGATTTCCATAGAATGGAATAAAGACAGTCCCTCCACTCATGGCCCATGCCTTCCCTCTTAATTTGTGGACATGTCAATGAGCAACGTGAACCATCAACAACCTGTGTTTCTGGCTCTTTGGTTGAGCGAGTGTACCTGAAAATACTTAATGTGCCATTTCGAAAAGAAGCACTGGCAATTTCTTTGAATCTTTTATTAATGTTTTTTTTTTACGTGCTTTTAAACATCTCTAGGAAAGCCGGGCAACAAAAATTGTTCACAGAATGCAAAGATTTTTATTTGCATTTGGTACAATTCCATTGAGTAGATTACTATTTAGCAAACAAAAACTGCTTGCTCATCCCTTCTTTTACTTATGTCACTTTGGTTATAGAAACTTCACCTCCTGGAGACCGCTGTCAAGTAGACGGTAAGTGGAGAGGGATTGGATTCAGATCGCATGGCAGCAGTCATGGAACGTTTTAAGAAGGCAGTAATACAGCCAGCATTATAGTGGTAATATCTGCGAGACATTACTAAATGGGCCAAATCACATCTTTATTTTTTAAACGACCTTCAGGCTTTATGCATTCACACATCTTGACAGTTAGGGCAATAGTAGAAAATTAAACATTTTGGATGAGCTATTTGCACAGATGTGCATCGAAATGCAAGAAGCAGACATTTGAGCCCAATGGTATTTTCTGTTGAGTGTGTCCCATGCGAGTGTTAACTCACCTGGCTTCACTGAATGGCATCCCAATTTGAATCTATCTTTTCTTGGGCGTTATTATGGACCTTTCCCTTAAAAGACCCAATATCATATATCTTTGCTAGGTCATGTGAAACTACATTCAACATTCAGTCAACACACTTGACATGGAAGATTTTCGTTATTAGAAGTGATTGTATTTGTTGGGAAATTTCGATCAAAATAATTTGTGCAGGATATGTGATAGCCCTTTAGAAACTAAACTGAATGAATGCATTCATTGATGGTTCGAACACAAAGTATGATAAGCTAATTATTGCTCGGATATGAGGTGACCCATCTTTCGAACCAGGTATGTTCCTTGAGTGCGAAATTGATAATAGTTAACATATTCAACTAGGCATCACTTAATTGGTGTGGTGACAGACATTCTGTCTAATTATAGCAGATGGCAGCCAGAAAGGTGTTTCAGATGGCCCCTTGCTTTGCTTGGCACGAGAGGGAAGCCAGAGGTTAAAATCTGACCTAAAGCCTGGCATGTTGACCAGCAACATCGATAATGGGTAGCATGGAATGTTGTCGATCATAAGCGGAGTGTGACCTCTTCTTAAAGGATGACAGGAGCAGGTGATTTCATCATCAAGCAGCGATAATTCAGATTTGTCATATCCCGCACCTGTTCCACCTCTTGCAGATCTCCACTATTCATAATATCATGCACTCATTACATGGCCATTTTATTGAAGGTTGACCATCACAGTTAAGGTTACCCTTGCAGAAACACATTGGTGAGTTCCGATCAACCAGTCGTGGCACCACACTGACATCTTGAGAAGCCCGATGGCCTTCTGATTTTATGTCCTAATCGCATGTCCCTGCCCCTCGACCTGAGACTCTGGCAGAATGATAAATTGGTACAGCATCATTGATGCATGTTTCCCTTGGATACCTACGCGGAATTTAGGTGTTGGTGAGAGGGCCTGAGATAATAGCTTTTGACACGGGATGGAAACGATTGTTCCAACTTTTAGGAAAGTGTGCCCTCACGCATACATGCTTTTGCTGCAGATGAACCAGAGGATGGCCCTCCGAATGTTCTGCGTGTACACGCATTGGTTGCCCGGTGATTAATTGCATGACCTACAGCTGGACGAATTCCATAAAAGTTATGAAATCAAATGACTCATCTGAAGGTCAAATCTGATCTGAATTAAATGCAAACCTAGATATCTGGCAAAACAACCTTTACTAACCTGTGGGTCTCCGAGATGCACTGGCATCTGCGAGATTTGCCAAGTTTCAGACTTATTTTTATTTTTATGACCTAGTGATGTGCCCTGGCTAGTATTTGCTAAGAAGTCACGGTGAACTCTTGCCACGAAATCAATCTTCGGAGCAGTGGCAGAAATTAATCAATTGACGTTGCTCCCGACGTTTATCCTGACACCAAACACACTTGTAACAGGTTCCAATTATTCAGGCTGTTAAGGAGTTTTGAGAAACAGTGTACTCAGGGGAGCTCAAACGGGGCAAAGTGCTGTCGGGGTGATAGAGGGCGCAGTCCATTTTGGAAGCAGTGTGACAATTTTTAATGTCCAGCCTTTGAAAATGAGTGAATGGATGGACAATGGTTTGGGTAAGTGAATGAATGGATCGGTATTGTGGTTATAGAGTGTAGTTGGGTAGAGAGATGAATGGTTAGGCCTTTATGTGATCGAGAGGCAAGCGTACTCAGAGTATTTGGTGTATGGGGAAGATGGGCATGTGAACATACTTCTATTTGGTTAAGTGGATGCTTGAGCCCGAGCGTTATTTCAGTAGATGCATGAAGTTTTTTTTTTATGGACATTCATTCCCACGTCGGCTTCTGTGTAATCTCTAGTAAGTGTCACACTCAATGAGCGCACGCGCACTGACACATACACACACTCACACATACACACACAAATACATACACCTGCAACTGAAAAAATCTTTCAGAGTTTGAAGTACATCTGCAATTGCAATCAAATTATGAGATCAGAACCAAAAACTCTGGCCTGGCGTCCCTCTATGCTTGCATGATTACATTGCTTGAACTCATCATCATTGCCAATTTGCACTGACTAAATGTTGTCACTCAGCCTTGTAGTACCAGGCGGGTCATTCAAGTTTTCAAACATGGGGCTCCAGGTCATGTACGGAAACCACATAAATAAACATCACTCCAATATTTGTTTGGTTGGCCTTGGTCAGGCCTTGTACTGACATCCCTGGATTTATAATCTCCCACCCTTGCCATATGCCCGGCAAGAGGGTCTTCAGGGAGGAATCATGTAACAGTGCCCCTGCTTGTATTGTGTACTAGGGTATTTTTCACTTTAGCACGGGATCGCATCAGCTACTGGCCTCTTGTTGTCTCGTTATGAGTGTGCGGCTGTAACTCCACTGATCCCGATGTTACATGGAGAGGATGTTATAATAGTTGAACTTCGAATACACCGCTCAGCATGAGGGAATTGTGCTTGGCTTGCAGGGGATAATTGTGTTTATTTATTTATTTTCCTTTGTTCATTTTTAGCATGTGGGATTCGCTGCCTAAGTCATTATGTGCTGCCTATTTCTATTAACACCATAAGCTGACTGGTTTGCTTGGTGATTCCATTGGACGGATAAGAGTCACTTGTAGATCTTCTTCCACAGAGCGATTTATTCAACGAGATGTTTGTTTTTTCTCACTACAATGAATTGCTAGGACACAATTTCAGATCTAATAGGTGAAATCAACTTTCTCCAGCTTTGGAGGTGGAATTTGAATGCATTTCCCCAAGCATAGCCTCAAGCTCTGGGTTATGATGACCCCGCTTTAAACTCAAAGAGTCGCAAGTGAGGCCTTAGTGCTAATATCACTACCGCCACTGCTGGAATCTTTCCTCCACTCTTCGACCATGAATCATTAAAAGGCTGCCCGATGTGTGATAGCAAATGGCAAACAGTCCTGTGATGAGCACAAGTACTGCTCACTTCTGCTCACCCCTTCAACATTTATTCTACTTGAATATTCTGACCTATATTTCCAAAACCAATGTCCCGTGTCCGCCATCATCGCGCTTCAGTAGCATAATCATATTTAAATGCATTGTATGCAATTAAGCTGAATATCCGGCGCTGCCAATAAATAGGAACGAATGATCTCCTGCCCGTCATAACCTACCACTTTCGATAAAATTCTACATTCTGCATGCCATTGTTGATGCATGTTTACTGCAAAACAATTCTGCTCTTCCATAGCTGCCCGCTATTTATTCTATTGCCCTTTTTAACTGCACCGGGGATAGGTTATCCTGTTTATAATTTAATCACTATATATTTTTAATTTAGAACAATATCGGGATTGAAAGCTTATCCGTGTCAGAAAGTAAAGTGGAGATGTTTTCTCCAGATGGAAAGGGTTGACGAAAATATTACATGAAAGCACCAAGAACAATTATGACTTTTGCTGAGCGAGATGTGGAGAAGATTGTGCCATGTTGTGCGAGCTACTATCTGTGACACAGAAATGCTTTATTTTTAATCATAAATATGCTGCATAATTCCAAAACAATATATGAAGATCTACAATGCGGATACAGGGTTACCACGTGTGCCACAAACATGAAGAAGGAAAGCTTCAGAAAATTTCATGAAGCAGAGGCTGAAACGTAGGCAAAACTGTTTTGTAATCTGAAAACGTCTGAGATGAGGATTATATAGAAATTAAACATCAGCACATTGTTTATTTTTTTTTATGTTTGTTTCCTGAGATGTTGTTTCTACGTTGAAAGCAATCAATACAGGAACTAACCGTTCTGGTCACTTACAATCATTCATTCATGTGCATGGTTCTCCTTCACCTAACCCTGGATTAAGTTTTTGATCATTTTGAATGATGTAGGCTGATGTATAAACGCTGATCCAGTGCCTCTGGAATACAAAGGTTAACACGCATGGTTGCCTTCATTTAATCATCAGATCCTTACATCCTAAGTGCATTTACTCTGCACAGCCATTGATCTCCAGGGGCGTATCTTATTGATGCATCAATGCTCATTGAATTTTGCCATATTTCTACATCCCGCATCCTCAGTTGTGCTCACCATACGATTGATTATCATTCATCCCTGGTTGACTTCGGAAGGTCCACTCTGAAATTCAGCCTCCAATTCTAAATTCTGCAGAGCGCAATCATTAAAAAACAAAAATGCTTTTAGATTTGTGTTTTTGTTTTACCTTAACTTGTATCTTTTTTCCCCAATAGCTCCAACAGTGTCTCACTCCCGTTTTTTGACAATACAACACTGGAGATCATTGGGAGCCCAAATTACCTGAAACAAACATGTGCATATATATCATTGTTTTTTTTTTACCTTCATCCAATTGCATTCTTGTCTTCCAGAAATTCAGGCAATGCTTCAAAAGACCAGTAAGCATCGTTCTATATTTTTGATGAATTGGTAATTGAGCGAATCAATGAGATTCCAAAAGTGAATCAGCCTAGATCTGTTGCATCTAATGTTCTCCTGGACAGGGGTTAAAAAATGCCAGTTCAAAATTAATATTGAGAACTCTCGTACAATATATGCCATAGCACAGGCACTCGCCATCCAACTGGATGGGTATTCAATTCGTTTTAGTACAGACGCCTCTGCATTCATCCTGTGGATTGTGTAGGTGTTTCAATGGAATAACTAACCTTATGCTAGTGGAGCTTCGTTCTAAATTTGTAAGGTTATGTACTCGAAACATATCTCTTGATAGGAAGCAAATAATAATCCAAAACATTTGACGCATTTGTGCAGAAAAGCCAGATTATTTCTACAGTCTAGAACACATTATTTGAATTGTTTTGCGCTGATAATTTCATTGTTTCCGTTACAACTGTACTTTTGGGCGTTGCTTTAAAAGTGGTTGATATTGAATCAGCTGCCCCTATGTCCACCATTTAAATTTCCTCCTTGTAGACAGCATTACGAAGTGATCTTGATGACACCGTTTAATATGGTATCACTCATCCTAAATTTTACAATTAATGCTACTTGGCACGACTTTCATATACGAGCAGAGAGGATGCGATTTTTAAGGAATGACTCCGACAGCATTATCTGGAGTTCATACATATGCAATGAAACAATGAATCCCGGCACTCTGATCCTCCACAGTTGAGCAGCTTGAGCCATACAAATCGGCTCAACTGTAAAAAGAAAGCAGTTTATTGAAATTGGGAAACTTACCCAATCCTTTCACACGAGTTCTGCTGTTTTCAAAACGTACTGTTGTTTAAGATTTACTGCTGATCACATTCTTGGGCGTACAGGATCCCCCTTCGAAGTAAGTTAATGTTAAGACTTTGCAAGACATCACAGGCACTTTTTTATTCTTTTCATTCTTCTTGTTCATCGTTTTCCCCTCTTAATTTGATCAGAGTTTAATATTTGGCTGTAGGAACTTGATTTGAAGAAAATGTATTTCGAATGCTTTCAATTTATGTTTCTTTTTGAGGCTGCGTTTCTCACTGAAGTTGATCACTTTTGAGTGATTGAGGAGCCACTGCTCCTTCTCCTTTATTAAGATTTCAGATATCACTTGGTCACACTGGTCAAAGTTATGCTGCTGACGAGACAAACCAAAGCAACTGTAGAACAGCAGTGCTTTGGACAAGCAAGCTAAAGAAAACTGAACACATGTGCCAGTAATGTGAAAAGTGTGCTTTACCATTTGGAACGCAATTCGAATCCATATTCAGGAAGGACATTGTATGGATTCAAGTGAAAATAATCCCAAATAAGTTAAAATAATGTTCTGATTATGCAGGAGAACATAATATGTGATACTGATAGAGAAAGATGTAGTGGGATTCGAGCATAAATAATTACATAACCAGTTGTGGGAAATATGATGAGTTATATAATGCATTTAATTTATTTTATTTGCCTCTTTTCAGTGGACACACTATTTGAAAAAAAGAAAGGTATGGATCCCCCAACAACAGGAATGAAATTTAAAAAAAAAACGGATATGACAAAGAACAGAACTCAAATAGTCAATCGCAAGTCTGTAGTACCTACTATCTCCATATAAATTAGAAATTAATGCAGCAAATAGCAACGAAATTGGAGAATCTATTTCAAATACGGTGGAAAATAAATTATCAATGTATATTCTAAAGCGCCACAAATATAATAAAATGAGGTTTGTTTTCTCCAATAGCAACAGGGGGAGATTTTCGTAAGAAAATGTCATCAACCCATTGCATAGACTGGTGATTTATATCGATTGCTTGTTTAATATAGCAGGCTGGTGTGACTGACTTGGATTTTGGAAAGGCTCACAATGGATATTTCCAGCAAAGATAGCAGACTTGTGCTAGGTTTGAACGTCAAATGCATTTCATTGGATCAATACCTATATCTGCTAAAGTAAGCAATAATTATCTTAGAACTTGGCACAACATATAATCGAGTATCGATTCGACTTGGAATAGAGCAACAGAATTCACTATGACGGAGAGCAGAACACCAGTTTTTTGAACAATCCAGGCATTGCAGCGTTTCATCTACAATGTGCTTTGATCGTCTGGGCATCATTTTCCTGAATCTGATTCGACATTGCGATCTGCTACTCAATGAGAGAGTCGTCCCCTGCAAAATTTCCCAATGTATTCTCCATTTGTGGAAGCAATTATTGATGCTGTGAAACAGTTGCCAAGAACACAAAGTTGTTTCCCTCTTTCGTATTCCCCATGTGCAGGATATGTTATCATCTTTGGCACTGTTGTTGGGCTTTTTTCTGCAGCCTGCAATGGCCCCATTGAGAATCAATCAACATTGCAAATGGCATCCATTCTATTTTCATGAATACAAAACTTCGGGAATAATGTATAGTGTCATGAATATCACCAATAATATAATGCTGAAGATAAACAAGCCCCTAACTTGTGATGCAATTTCCAACATCTCATTATTATTTTCTTTTCCAGACCTGAAAATGTGCGAAATTGATCGTGTGAAGAATGGTAAGAGCCAACGATGTGAATCTTCTTTAAAACGTCAATGAACAGATAGGAAGTGCAGTTGATTCTTGGCACATTTCCCGTTCAAACATAGCGAGCACGTTCTTCCAGTAGCAGGGATCGATAAAAAAAAATCTCTTCTGGTTGACATTTTTATCTGTGTGCGTTCATGTTGACAAGATATATTCCTACACACTGTTCAAAAAAAGAGAAGTTCTTGATAGTTATTTCTGCTCATTCATTTTGAGCTCAAGACAAAATATTTTGGCTCTCTCCTTTTCCCACTCCCCCTTGCCCTGTCGCTTCCCTTTTCGGTGCTGCTATTCAATCGTACTCCACAGTTGTTTCAGATATTGCCATCTAGGCCATACCAATTCGATTTGAAATAAAATTTGGGTAATCTTGCTGCTTTGAAACATTCTAATATATGAATTGCATGTAGCAATCCACAGTCTAGTTGGGAAAACGAATTATTTCTTAGACGTTGCAATTTCTTCATTTGAACTCCTCTAATCATTTCACATCGACCTTCCCGTAAGGATAGATAACAATCCGAGATCCTATATTGTGTCGAAGAAATTGAAGTTTCCTCAACGCTATGCATCCTGGTGTATATCCTTCGAATGCTATCCAGTTTTATTACAATTATAGGGTGAACTCAGCTAAATCGCTCTTTTGTTCTGGAAATATCTTGTCCAAATTTCCACAAACCTTCCACTCTTAACTGTTATTACGAAGCTCATCGGAACCTCATATTCTGATCATTATTTCACTTTTTTTGTTAATGATAGATAACTTGTGTTGTTTCTGAATTCTGCATTATGCATCCCCTGTAGAATGGTTGAGGAAAATATTGCATTCTACAGCTCTTCAGTTGTGGCGAAGAGCCAGATCCGACAGGCAGTATTATTTCTGCTTTGCGGTGTACTGTCAGAACTGATGCGTCACTCAGTTTTTATTTCAGATGTACAGAATACTCACTATTTTGTCACGATATGAAAAACGTTCATTTTGCAAATTCACATATCTATTAATTAACATGGCAGAAAAAACATTGATCCAGTCCGAGAAAGGTGGGAGGTTTTTTTGTTAACCTGTACGACTTATGCTTAACGTTGTTGAAATAATAATTTATTTGAATGCATTCTGAATAGTCTAAAGCTCAGAAGAGGTTATTTATCCCAACACATGGTATCGTCCACACCACTGTCTATTAGATTATCAGCATTATTTCCATTTCTTCCTCCTTGCAGCAGATGTTTAAGTGACACCGTGGAGTCAGAGAATCTGTCCTAGATCCTCTTGGAACATATCCATAGTGCAAATATTCGATAGCGGTACTTTACTTTATTAGATGTTTAGATCTGGCACACACTGAAAAGTTCATATCAGCAAACGATTCTTCAGGACGGCGGGGCACTTTATTAAGGGTGCGGATTGTGGCGAATATGCATGGGGAATTTAAGGAAAACTAATGCGATGTTTTTTAATGAAGCGGCTGTTAATAAGTATGGTGATGGTTGAGTCATAAATAATTAGTTATTTCAAAAAAATTGTTAGGTTGGCATTCGATTTGAAATTGATTTGTTCGGGATATCACTTGCAAATTGAAGGGACTTTTCGGCAGGTAGACAGGATTCGTTCGATGGGCCAATTGGTAACATTCTCTGTGGTAATGTTTGTCTGACTCTCTGATTGATTTCTGTCTCGTTTCTTCATCATTCGTGCCATGAAATGGATAGCTTTCTTCCCATTTGTTTTGTTTTGATTTCCTGTAAAATGTTTTATTGATTTTCTTTATGCCATTCGTTAATATAGTTCCATGCTACATTTTTTGTTTCCCATTGTAGTACTTTTTTTCTGACCTTTCTTTGCAATGACCCCTTTTAATATGATGTTTCCATGTGATTGTCGTCTCTATATTTTGAAGCCTAGGGTTTCTTTATGCATTTATTCTGTCCTGATAGCTTAGTGGCGAGAAACTTTATTTTTCCCCTTTTTAGCGCAATATTTTGCTTCAATTTTGTTGACATTGTTATAAAGGTTGTTCTTTGATACTATGCATAATTGCTTTACAATATCCTTGATTAATTACTTTTCTGAAATACTGTCCTTGGCCCCAAGATGACATATTTTATTTTACCTATATCCGGCCCAGATATGACTCCAATTCACGCTCTCCTCTAATATAAAATATATAATTTTGCAATGTTATATTCATTTAACATAAATTCCCCGAATTTTAAATCTTTATTCAGCTTGGAATTAGTCTCAATTATGTGTCCTATTCGCGAAATCATACTTCTTAGTCTTTTTAACATATGATGTTTTAAACATTCCGACACGCATTTTAGAAACGTTTTAAACTGCTGACAATCATGTCTTGCCTCTGTCCATGAATATTCCGGTGTTTTAAGTCATTTCTTGGTGTAGTTCTCTGCTGTTTTTTTTATTTAATAATTAATTCTGTAGCAGTTTTTGAATACTTAATCCACGATTTCTTCTGACAGAATCACGTGATATCTGAACAATCCATCTTACTTACGACCTTTTTAAAAATCTTTATGCATATACATGATAATTCAGTCTTATTCTGTTTTTTTTTCATTCGGATAGTTCCAGTTACGTTTGCCAAGACTTTACTTCTTGCTCTGTGTTAATTATCCCTGTCTTGAAGGTCTTTCAGTAATCATTAATTGTAAATCTTCACAACAGCATTAATAATCTATGCTTGCAGTTCGCAAGTGATAAATGTCTTGTCATATAACTGAAATAGTCTCCCTCGTGATTGCGCATTTTCAGCTTTAATTGCTCTGCCATGCCCCATGTAAATGTTACATTTCTGCGAGTACGCTTGTCTGTTTATCTTTCTTCCTCTGATGAATTCCATAGGACAACATTAACATATATACATAATGAAGAGGTATTCAGCTTGACAGATACTGGTTGCTGGAGAATTATCGATCGAAGGCAAATGGAAGAATTCAGTTGCCATCATTTGAATAACTGCCATGGAATGTTCTACCACCTCCTGTTGCCAACGGACGGTTGACAGGGTCCAGAGCCAACATTTCACCGTAAATATAACCACCACAGCTGTGCAACATTGCGTCAAATCTGTTCTCAGATATCTGACTGGAGCTTGTACTCATGTCCCTGTAGTGTTATTTAAACCGTATAACGTACGTTTCAGGGGCGAGAGTTCGAAGTAGAAAACACACACACACACAAACACACACACACACACGTTGACTTGAAATAGCAGTCTTTATGCTTCCTACAATTTCAACATTTGTATTTCGGTTGGACAAACTGCCAGCAGTACGTCAGGAGAAGTAAATGAAAACTAAGAGTCCTAGTTTTATCTACGCTTCAGCAAATCATAAGTGTAAATGGATGGCATGTAAAGAAAAAATCCTTCTGTTGTAAAAAGAAAACAGGCGGCAGTAAAATCGTCGAAGAGGTCAGGATGGTTCAGTTAAAAATCGTCCCTGTTTCAAGTTGCTTTCTAATCACATGGTCGACAATCTGATGGGTCCTTTGTTGAACCTGTGCACAAGAGGTTCCATTTTTACCCTATTGTTCACAGCTATATTAAAAAGGTCGCTCTTTCGACACTGCGACAGATGTTTGTACTGTTATATTAAAACCCAGCACTGAGACCACAATAGAGAATAGCGTAAGCGCAGGTGTTGCCTTTCTGAATTAGATTTTCAGGCAAGAGCAAGCATTCCCCTTGAGCTCCATTCAAATTATCTCGTGACGCTATTTAGAAGAACATAAACCTTTGCCGCTTTGTGCGCTGCTCAAGTTTATCCCATAAGAAAGAGCAGTAAGATCAGGTTGCTGATCATTACCACATTGCTGTTTGTGGTGGAAGGTTGTGCGCACGTTGTCTATGCTTTCACAACAGTGTACGATTGCCAGCATTAGGAAAGTTGTTCAGGCGATGTAAAGGGTTAGGAAATTACCCAATTTCAGAAAAAGAGCACTATACAATGGAACTGTTGATGCACAATGCATGTCGGTTTCGTAACCTTGAGCTGTTTGTAATCAAATGCTTTCCAATCAAATAAATTATATCGAATTTATTTCAGAATTGAAGGCTCTAAAAATAGAGATCAGAGAAGCAGGTCAGTAAGCAATACGAATTCGATAATATTCTGAGAAACGTGTGGCAGTAAATCGACATCACCAAAATTTCAACTCAACCGACTCTATCGGCTCTGTTACCTATTAGAGTGTTGCTTGATATTGATCTTTCTTCAAACCATTGCATGGAACTTATGGCGGGCAGAGGATGAGATGCAACCCGAAACCTACCAATACCTACAACTAAATCGTATCTGTTAATTATTCTTAGCAAGCAGTGTCCTTCCCTGTTAGTTGATGGTCCGGTATGGTGCTTTGGCCACAGGTACTATCCTGACAATTATATCCTCAGTGAAAGCACCAACCTGGGCTTATATCGTTATTAAATGCTATAGCTCTAAAACCTCTGTATTCTTGTATTCTTGATTTGTTTTTTTCTGTGCATGAACAGAGCAAAGACGTGATGCAGCTGAGACACGTAAATAAAAAATAGATAGATGATATCTTGCAAAAATATACGACAATTCATCGCAGTAGCATTTTATTTTTGAGAGCAGGCATTCGAATTCTAATGAAATATCTATGTATTTTTTTTCCCAGAGCTCCTTGCAAAGTGTAAATCAGATGGTGAGTTCATATCCAGCAGTACACAACTAACCGTGAAAATTAAATTTCATTTTTTGGGTATCTGCGGAGGACTTTGAAATAATGCAGCATCCACACTCATCTCTGAAAACATACAGGAAGTGCCTACACTTTATAAGGACGTTCAACATTTCTCTCAGGTAGCCATAAATACTTTAAGTGGCGATAAACGGAGTTGTTAGTTTTTTTTGACATAGAAATGGACATATCATCAGATAATTTCCTGGCCCCAAACTTACCCCACACAATCTGCCCTACTGTCCAAGGAGAACACATCTATTCCAAAGCAATATTACGTACACATTGATCAAAGTATAATACTGAGAAAATGCTAGGGGGAGTACTCAGCAGTTAACATTTGGAGTCCATCTGACTCTTCTTCAGAGCTGAAACTTCAGAACTAAAGAGCTAATGAAGTCATAGGGACTCGAAAAGTGG